>OU342967.1:10000000-11200000 GCA_910592155.1 Ypsolopha scabrella | reverse complement strand
CGGATGACGGCATTCACTCGATATTGAGGCAAATATCTCCGGCATTGAAATGTTTTTTTATTGTTTGGAAAAGTTTGCTTCCAGATAGCTCTTATTTTAGTTTGGTCGTGATTTGATCTATCTTCAGAGATAGGCAGCAGAACTCCTCAACGGATGACGGCATTCACTCGATATTGAGGCAAATATCTTCGGCATTGAAATGTTTTTTTATTGTTTGGAAAAGTTTGCTTCCAGATAGCTCTTATTTTAGTTTGGTCGTGATCTGATCTATCTTCAGAGATAGGCAGCAGAACTCCTCAACGGATGACGGCATTCACTCGATATTGAGGCAAATATCTCCGGCATTGAAATGTTTTTATATTGTTTGGAAAAGTTTGCTTCCAGATAGCTCTTATTTTAGTTTGGTTGTGATCTGATCTATCTTCAGAGATAGGCAGCAGAACTCCTCAACGGATGACGGCATTCACTCGATATTGAGGCAAATATCTCCGGCATTGAAATGTTTTTTTATTGTTTGGAAAAGTTTGCTTCCAGATAGCTCTTATTTTAATTTGGTCGTGATCTGATCTATCTTCAGAGATAGGCAGCAGAACTCCTCAACGGATGACGGCATTCACTCGATATTGAGGCAAATATCTCCGGCATTGAAATGTTTTTTTATTGTTTGGAAAAGTTTGCTTCCAGATAGCTCTTATTTTAGTTTGGTCGTGATCTGATCTATCTTCAGAGATAGGCAGCAGAACTCCTCAACGGATGACGGCATTCACTCGATATTGAGGCAAATATCTCCGGCATTGAAATGTTTTTTTATTGTTTGGAAAAGTTTGCTTCCAGATAGCTCTTATTTTAGTTTGGTCGTGATCTGATCTATCTTCAGAGATAGGCAGCAGAACTCCTCAACGGATGACGGCATTCACTCGATATTGAGGCAAATATCTCCGGCATTGAAATGTTTTTTTATTGTTTGGAAAAGTTTGCTTCCAGATAGCTCTTATTTTAGTTTGGTCGTGATCTGATCTATCTTCAGAGATAGGCAGCAGAACTCCTCAACGGATGACGGCATTCACTCGATATTGAGGCAAATATCTCCGGCATTGAAATGTTTTTTTATTGTTTGGAAAAGTTTGCTTCCAGATAGCTCTTATTTTAGTTTGGTCGTGATCTGATTATGGTCTTCAGAGATAGGCAGTGGAACTCCTCAATGGATGACAGCATATCACTCGATATTGTGGCAAACGCTTTACTACTTAAAATGTGTGAAGGACATTCCTAAAGTGGATGAGAAGAATCCTAAAATTATGTGTCATGGATGTGAAAGGCAAATATGTGTGAAATGTAGTGGGTTGCTTGCCACGGAGCTGCGTGTGATTGCACTTCAGTCGCCGACGCTTAAATACTTGTGCCCTGAATGTGAACTTGGGGTGCGCCAGCTCACCGCGTTAAGAAAGAAAATAGACGATCTTAAGCTGGAGATTGATTCCATAAAACGAAACCAACAACCACCTACCAATATCGAATCAATAATTGGAGAAATAGAAGAACGTAAGAAAAGGAGCTCCAATGTGATAATGTTTGGGATTCCGGAGTCACCAATAACTGATGCGACAACTGACGAGCGGAAAGCGTATGATAAGCAGCAAGTAGAGGTTGCATTGGCCGCATTACCCGATCCTGACACACCGGCTATGGTCATCCGCCTGGGTAAGCCGCAGCCTGGCTCTGCGCCGCGACCTCTCAAGGTGGTCATGAGAAGTAAAGAAGCTGCTGTCCATATTCTCAGGAACGGTAAAAAGCTTCGTTCAGGAGTCTCTGCCAAAAATGATCTCACTCCTTACCAGCGTGAGTACTTGAAAAATTTGCGCTTGGAGCTGAACCAAAGGATTGAACAAGGTGAGACAGATATTTCTATTAAATATGTTAACAATAGACCAGTAATTGTGAACATAAACCAACCAGCAAAAAAGTAGTTAAACATGGTCTCACCGAATTGACTCTTTTCTACACGAACCTGGCGTCGATCATGGCTAAACGAGATTTGTTCTTACTCGAAATTGATAATCTAAGACCTACCTTTATAATTATAACTGAAACACACTTGAAACCTACAATATTAGACACATTGATAAACATAAAGGGATACACACTTTATAGAAAAGACAGGCCCCCTGGTAAGAGTGACAAAGGTGCCGGAGGTGTAGCTATTTACGTGGCACATAAACATAGCGAGATATCTATTATGTCCAATCTGCACCCAACACTGAATAACAAACTGAATGTAGAGGCTCTGTGGATTAATGTCCAGTATGGAAATTTTAAATTGCTTATTGGCGGTGTGTATCGTCCTACACATTATGACTTAAAGGATTCAGATAAGCTTCTGTTTGAGACAATTGAGAAAGCTGCTGCTGATGAAAAAGAGAATTTACTCATTGCTGGAGATTTTAACCTCCCAGATATCGAGTGGCCGTTAAGAAAGCTGGAGGGCTACAATGCACTCCATGAAAAATTTATAGAATTGCTTACCAATACCAACTTACATCAGTTAGTGACTGAAATAACTAGGAAGCGAAATGACGAAGAGTCCTTGCTAGATTTCATACTGTGCAATGATGAAAGCTTGTGTACCAAGGTAATTCATAATCCCCCCATAGGCAAAAGTGACCATTTGGTTCTGCTTAGCAAAGTGCAAATTCAGAATGATCATATCCATGGCTTAGTTGAAAAGAAGCCTCGCAGAGATTTTTATAACGCTGACTATAAACTTATTACTTCACAATTACTTTTAAACGATTTGAATTGTACAACCTTATCTGATACAAATGAAGCTTGGACGAAATTCAAAACTGTCACACATAAAACAATTGAAACAAAAATACCATTCACCCGAATAAAAAAACATAAAAATAATAAAAAACCATGGATTGGACCAGAAATTATTAAATTAACACAAGAAAAATTACAAAAATGGAAATTCTACCAGCTCTCTAAAACAAAAGAATCTTATGAAAGCTATAGAAAATTAAATAATAAAATAATTAATGAAGTGAGGAAATCAAGAGTTAAGTTTGAAGCAGGTATTGTAAATGGTAGCAAGAAATGTTTTTATGCGTACATGCGCCAACATCTTACCTCTAAAGTGTCTGTTCCCCCGTCATTGAGAGATTATCACAAAAAAATACTGGTAACCATAGTGATGTTGCGAATATTTTTGCAAAACAATTTGAAAAATCTTATGTAACGGAACCACCTAACCAACCTATACCAAGTGTATGCTGTCCTCACGTAGAAAACTCACTTGAACATATAGATTTTACACCAGAAGTTGTAACCAAGACACTTAATACATTCAAAGATGACACTGCAATGGGACCAGATGGATTACCAGCAATATTTTTAAAAGAATGTGAAAGCCTGCTTTCTTCTCAACTTGCTCACATTATGACCTTGTCTTTAAGAGAAGGGAAAGTGCCACTGGACTGGAAAGAAGCAGAGGTCACTCCCGTCTATAAAAAAGGAGATAAGCTTGATCCAAGTCACTATCGCCCTATAAGTTTAACATGTATTTCCTGCAAAGCGATGGAAAAAATAATAGCAAAACAAATTAGAACCTTTTTATCTAGAGAACAGATCATAATTGAGGAGCAACATGGATTTGTACCCCGTAGATCAATAGTTACCAACTTGCTATGCTGCTTAGACTACTGGACAAAGAACTGGGATGAGCATGCACCTATTGATATAATATATCTGGATTATGAAAAAGCGTTTGATCGTGTCCCGATAAAAAGACTAGTTGCAAAGCTGGAACACTTTGGAATACGTGGGAATCTTCTGAAGTGGATAGAGGACTTTCTTAGTGGGAGGAAATTTAAAGTCAGAGTCGGCGAACAACTTTCAGACTCTCATTCTGTCCACAGTGGTGTTCCCCAAGGTTCCGTACTAGGCCCCGTCCTCTTTGGAATTTTCTTAACAGACTTAAAGGTTATCATTAAAAGTGGATTATCCTTGTTTGCTGATGACACCAAGATAATGGGAAATCCACTAATCTCTCACAACATTATTCAAGATGACCTCAATCGAATCAATAATTGGACTAAAGATTGGCTTTTAACATTAAACTCGGATAAATGTACCGTTTTGCACGTTGGTAACACAAATCCTCAACTTTCGTACACAATTGACTCAAAGTCTTTAAAGATAGTAACATCACAGAAAGATCTGGGAGTTACAATAACAAGTAATCTGAAATGGGATGTACACATTCTTCAAGTTACTAAAAAAGCCAACTCAATAACTTACATGATCAGAAAAACATTTAGCTACATTGACAAGGAACTATTTCTAAAGATTTATAAAACCTACCTACGACCATTATTGGAATACGCTTTCCAAATTTGGAGTCCATATTTCAAAAAAGACATTAATATGTTGGAAAGAGTTCAGAGAAGAGCGACAAAAATGGTAGCTGTTTTACGTGACTTACCATATGAACGACGTCTGCAAGAACTCGGGCTAACTACACTTGAGCAACGACGACAACGTGGGGACCTCATCGAAACATACAAAGTGCTCACTGGACACTATGACGTTCCCGCGCTGGGGGAACTCTTCAAGATGAACCAAAATCGTCATCTGAGAGGTCACCATCTTAAAATTAACACGTCGACATGTGCAAGCAACCCACGTAGACATTTCCTTCCTAACCGTGTAGTTCACGAGTGGAATAAACTGCCTGACAGTGTTATAAGTGCTACCTCAGTGAACTGCTTTAAAAATAGACTGGACAAATTTTTTAATAAATAAAAACATAAAGTGCTGTGACATACACATCATCAGCTTATAGCTGCTTGTGTATAATAAATAATAATAATAATAATAATAATAATAATATCAATTTGCTGATTGCAAGGTTTCCTTGAAAATTGACAGATATCTACCTGACCTTTGATCCTGGCCTCGTCACTATAGAACTCGTCAATGGATGCAGCATATCATTCGATATACCAGGATGCTGATTGCAAGGTGTTCCTTGAAAATTGTCATCATGCTACCTGACCTTCGATCCCGGCCTCATCACCATAGAACTCCTCAACGTACGACAGCACATAACACGAGAATTCGGCAATCACTACTACATCTGAGCCCAAAAGTCAGGCTGCCCGTCGGCGACGACGCCGCCGTTCTGCGCGCCTCCGTTGGGAGTCAAAACAAGACGCGGAGTCCTCATCCACTTCTGCAGCCAAGCCCTCATCAGACCCTTCAGTTACGTCTGCCGTACCACCAATGCCGAACTCTTTCCCTCAGTCATCCGAGCCTTTGACTGTCGACGAGCCAGTGCCTGCTTCTTCTACGCACAAAGAACACTCTACTTTTGTATTTACAGATAGAATTGGTAAAAACCTAGGGCCTTTGTTAGGTAATAAACTAATGAAAAATTTCATCAACATTTGCATGCCAGGTGCATCATTTATTCAAATAGGTAATGGAACATATGCTAAAAATGGAATATAATAGTAATGAAAGTAATACAATTTTTTTGTTGGTGGGTATCATAGTATGGATATCACACACAGTTACCTACTAAAATACCTGGAATTGATGTTAAAACTTAGCGTAAAAAAAATTATACTTTGTGAATTCCTTTACTCTGAATTACTAACAGGATCACAAAAAAGTAATATAAATAATTTAAATACTTGCATGCATAACTTTTCAATTGGTCACAGTGACAAAATTGAAATTGAATACTTTGACACGAATTCTTACATTCGTGTTTTTGTTTTAGCTACTAAGTTAGCTTGCATTTTACCTTGTAATGAATCTGTTACAATAAGTGTAACAGGAAACTTTTCAATACCAGTCATTATTGGTGGTATATTATGTAATCATAATAGTTCCTATAATTTTGTCCCTATTGACACCGTTGGTACAAGTACTAACAAAATTGTAAAGAATTCTTTTTAGAATTAAAGACAACGAGAAAGCTCCCTGGTTTTAAGCTGGTACATCAAAACATACAGGGCAGCTTCCTCGGAAAAATACTTTCAATTGAGTTGTTCCTAAAGGAATCAAAAACGGATATTTTGTGCTCAACTGAACATCACTTACCAGAACATAATATGCAGTTTAATGTTAATAATTTTAATGTTCTTAGCTGTTACAACCGATTAACTTTACAAAAAGGTGGCTCTATGATTCTCGTCAAGAATAATATTAAAGCAAAAGAAAGAAAAGACATTGTTGAACTTTCTGTAGAGCACCAAGTAGAGTTAGCTTGCATAGAAATGAGTAAATACATAATTCTTTGTGTCTACCGACCCCCGGGACAAGATTATAATATTTTTGAAAAAACAATGGAGGAAGTGTTAAAATTATTATTTGATTCGAAGAAGAAAGTTATAGTAAGTGGAGATTTTAACGTAGATCTCCTAGAAAAGTGGGTTATGAACTCGAAATTAATTCATTTATTCAAATCGTTTAATTTGTTTAATGTTTTCTCAGAACCAACTAGAATTACTCAGGATACAGCAAAATGCCTCGACAATATTTTCTGTGATTGCGAGTATTCAGACAATCATCAACCGCTTGCAGTCCGATTACAGTGGCCAAACTATATCCTTCATGCAAAGTGTGAACCAATTGCCAAAAAAAGTCTTTTGCAGGCCGATTACATCTCACAAAGTAGAATGTTTTAAAGCAAGCTTAGAAGTTAAATTATCACAATTTAATCCTCTCCAAAATAATCCAAATAATCTATTTTCAGACTTATTTAACATCGTTTCCAAGGAGTTTGAAAATACTTTTAAATTGAAAAAAGTTTCAAACACTAGTAAAATCACTTTCAGTGACTGGGCGACAAATCTCGCATTCAAATCTCTTAATTAAAAAAAACCGAGGACTTATGGGGCCTATCTGTTAAAGTTATAAGTTCCGCCATTGATTTAATAGCTCCTTATTTGACTTTAATTTTTAATAAATGTATAGATGATGGTATCTTCCCTTATTTAATGAAGTTAAGTAAATTGATCCCCACTTTTAAATCAGGTGACCATGAAGACCCATCTAATTATAGACCAGTGTCAGTTTTACCAGTTCTGAGTAAAGTTTTCGAAAAAATAATTTTAAATCAATTATTATCTCATTTTAACTTAAATAAGTTGCTTCATTGTGAACAATATGGATTTATTAGAGGGAGGTCAACTACAGATGCAGGAGTTGCTTTAGTCAAGCACATATTTGATGCTTGGGAAGAAAAACAGGATGCATTAGGTGTTTTTTGTGACCTCTCTGAAGCTTTTGACTGCGTTAATCATGAAACGCTTTTATACAAATTGGCTCACTATCGGGTTAGGGGCAAATCTTTGGCGTTATTAAAGTCGTAGCTTAGTGATCGAATTCAAAAGGTAGATATTAACAGAGTAAAGTCAGCTGGAGCATTAGTTAAAATGGGTGTCCCGCAGGGCTCCATATTGAGGCCTTTATTGTTCTTAATATACATAAATGACCTAATTCTATGTATGATTCTTGATTGGTTTACTGCGAATAATTTAGTTTTAAATGGGAAAAAGACAAAATGTATGAAATTCACTTTACCAAATGTAATTCAAGTAGATGCTGATCTACTTTTGCAGGGGTCCAAGCTAGAGTTAGTCAACAAAACGAAGTTTTTAGGCATTACTATAGACTCTCGTCTTCAGTGGGGTCCCCACATAGAAGGCCTTTGTGGTAGACTAAGTTCAGCCGCGTACGCTGTTAGACGGATGAGGCAAATTACTGATGAGGGTACTGATATATTGGTGTACTTTAGTTATTTTCACAGCATTATGTCATATGGTTTGTTGCTGTGGGGTAGAGCTGCGGATATAAACGCAGTCTTTGTTTTGCAGAAGAGAGCAATTCGTGCTATTTACAATCAGTGGCGGCTGGTGCCTCAGAGAACCGGTGGTGCACTGCATGGTTTTATTAAAAAGATCAAATAAAATGCCGCAATTTAAGGAAACAAATTTTATTTATATTCCGTCCAAATCGCTTCTCCGCAGAAAATAACACAGGGAAAGCAAAAAAAAAAACATTTAGTCTCTTACATCCACATAACCATTTCTTTTTACCATTTTATTTAACACTTTTGAACGTTCTCGTGAACGATTTATTTTTTGTTTTGCATTCCTGTTTTATATTATGAATAGACCGGGTTTTCATAAGTCCTGTTGGTTTTAATAAAGTCAATATTGTAATTTACGCTCATTATTATCACTCTTTCTCATCTTTAGTTTACTTTTTTACATAATTATAGTAATTAAATAAACAATTACTCCTCCGCAAGCGCGCGCAAAAAGTGACAAACTGACGACAAAAGCATCGTGCGTAGGTCAAGGCCTCGGGGTAACGCGAGTGAACTACTCGTTTCGCTTCGTATTCTTTCGGCAATTTCCGGTCGCGTGCGGCGCACGAATCTAACCTAAAACTGCCATACATTTTGTACTACGCATCTTCTGTCTCACGCGCCGGGCTGTTTACACCGTGTTTCATAGAAGTTGTATGAGCTCGCTGCGTGCGCTTTCCCGAGCGCACGGGGTACGGGGTCGATTTTGTTCAAGCAAAAATAAGATTTATTTCCTTTGCAGTAGAAATCTATACATTTTTATTTACCTCGTAATAACAATACATGTATAATATATGTACTATAATCAGATATTTAATTTCCGTATATGGCAGTATGGATAGATGGGTAATGATAGGTATAGGACATTATTGTGTAAGTTTAATTTAAATGGTAGTGCGGCGCACGGGCGCACTTAAGGTGCAGCCGCCACTGTTTACAATATGAAGCATCGGGATTCATTAAGAGAAAAATTCAAAGAAATTAATATTTTAAGAGTCCCTTGTGAATTTATTTACCAAGTTATTAAATATATCAGAAAAAATATCGATACTTTCCCTAGGCTCGGCGAGCATCACTCTATAGACACTAGGAAGAAACATAAATTGGCTTTTCCAAAAATTTGACTTGCAAAAGTAGGCACCTCTTTTGTAGGACATGGTATAAGATTTTACAAAAAACTACCAAAGGAGGTCCTTAGTTTTTCAGAAAATAATTTTAAATTATATATTAAGCAGGGACTCTTGAGAAAAGCATATTATAAAATTAATGACTATTTGGATGATAGTGACGCTTGGTGTCATGAGAATATTGATTGATACTACTGTTCGTTTATTTTCTAACTGATTTGTGTTTTTTTTCATATCGTTTGTTTTTATGTGGAATATTTTTATATTGTTTTTTTATTATTATTTTGACATTTCTTTTTACATATTGACATGAACATTTTATAACTTAAACTTAGCATTTATTAGTTGATAATCTGACTATAAAAAAGTGTTAAACTATATGAGACAGGTAGATGATGTTTTGCTTAGTATTTTAACTTACTACCTCATTAGACAGGTAGACTAAGATATATATATTTTTTCCTCATGACACAATTTCCTTCTGTCTTTTATATTTTTATCCTTTTTTAATATATTGTTTAGTTTTATTTTATATAAGTAAAAAAAAAACTGTAACAGTATTAAGCCATATTCAGAAAAAAAATACTGATAAAAAGACATGATCTTGCTAAGTTTCTTGCCCTTCTTCTTAGCAATATTAATTCAATGGGCGGATTTAGGCATTATATCTATTTATAGTTTATTTATCTATTAACTTATTTATTCATTGAATTATGTAGGTATGTAATTATGTACAATATTTTAATTTATTACTTATGTTAGTATATATTTGGCTAGGCATTATATTTATTCAGAGTCTATTCAGTTTATTGATCAACTTATTTATTAATTGCATTGTGTAGTTATAATAATATTCTTATTCCAATAAGTCTTTTTATTTTATGCATGTGTATAACTTTAGTAGCCCAACTTAAATATAGTTTTTTTATATATTTCCCGTATCATATTTGTTTCATCACAAAATATTATTTTTATACAGATTTGACATGTAAAACGTATACTTTATGTATCTATTTTACAAATAAACAATTTGAATCTTGAATCTTAGAATCACTTTGTGCGAGTTTGCTGATTCCAGGGTATTACTTGAAAATTTACAATATGCCCACCGAACTTCGATTCTGGCCTCATCACGTTAGAACCCCTTAAGGGCTTGTATTGGGTCTTTCAACGGTTTTTGTTTTAATATGCTGAGTCAACTACGTATCTGATCAATGTAAAACTTAAACACGTGTTTTTTCAGACCCTTGTCTTCCATCAGGTCGGTTACCTAATTGGACACATTTCCCTCGATAGATTTTATTTTTGAAAATGATGCCTTTTTATGTTATTTTTTCGTTTTATGTCTAAACGGCTTGAGTTTTATGTCTGAAAATACTGCTATACCAAGAAAACATGGTTTATTCTCAGATGTCAGGTGGAAAAACTCCTACATCAAATACTTTTTCTTAAAATCCTGAAAAACCTCCAAAATTCACTGATATTGCGTGCCGCTAGCGCGCGAAGCAAGTGTTCTAAGAGTGCGTTACGCCAGCGGTATGTTGGCGCTTTTCAGGATTTCAGCTTGACAAATAATTAGAGCATCATTTCGTGTAATTGTGCCCAAAATAAAAAATTTGCCGATCCAAAGATATTCACGAAAAACAGATTCCGCTGGAGTAACGTTACCCCAGCGGCATGTTTTTTATCCCGTGGTCATAGCTAAATAAAAATTAGCTACTTAGGTAGACATAATTAGTGCCTGATTGTGCCCAAAAAAGAAAATTAGTGCGTCCAGAAGTTTCAGAGTTAACAGCGATGGAATTTAATGCAATCAAAGACTAATTTAAATATAAAAATAATAAGTTGTGTCTTATTTGACTTTGAGTTCAATACGAAAACTGAAATATAGATTTGCCTTAGCCGTCAAGCCATATTAGTGACTAAAATTAAATAGGTATTTCGTGTTGTGTCTGTTATTATAATCACAAAATATTTGTGTTATTACATTACTATGTAACGTTTTAAGGGTTCCGCGACGCCGTCTGTCCGTACGTGTGTCACGGGTCTCCTTGCAGATGGAATGAGTTACCCACAGATCTGAAAATGTGGATTTGTGGTGTAAAATGTAACCAAAACCGAATATTTAATAAAAAAAATGAATTAAATAAACATTCAGGAGGGGTATCATACATGAAGAAAACTTGAGAACCACTCAATCGATTTTGGGGCAGTTTTCACTGAAAGATAAAGCATATTTTCGGAAAGGTTTTAGGCTAGGTATTTACATAATCATAACAAAAGCGCAATGAGAATTTTAGTGAAACATGGAAAGTTCGCCGCCGCCGCCGTAGCGTAGCCGATCGTCGCGGGTTTAAACCCCGATTGGTAAAATTTGTTTTCACTTTCTATTTTTTTATATTATATTCAGAATAAATATTTACTTTCTTTTGTAAAAAAAAGGTGACAGGGTCTGATGGTGGGACTGGAAGATGGACCCTTCGAGTTTGGGCTTATTTGATTGGTCGTAATTAGCACTTTGGTAAAACATGGTGACCAGGGTCTGATGATTGGACTGGAAGATGGGTACGGGATCTCCTCAACATACAACAGCAGACCCTTCGAGTTTGGGCTTATTTGATTGGTCTTTATTAGCACTTGGGTATAACATGGTGACCAGGGTCTGATGATGGGACTGAAAGATGGGTACAGGATCTTCTCAACGGACAACAACAGATTCTTCGAGTTTGGGCTTATTTGATTGGTACTTATTAGCACTTTGATAAAACATGGTGACCACGGTCTGCTGAAGGGACTGGAAGGTGGGTACGGGATCTCCTCAACGGACAACAGCAGACCCTTCGAGTTTGGGCTTATTTATTGGTCTTTATTAGCACTTTGGTGACCAGAGTCTGATAGTGGGACTAGAATGTGGGTACGGGATCTCTTCAACGGACAACAGCATACCCTTCGAGTTTGGGCTTATTTCATTGGTATTTATTAGCACTTTGGTAAAACACAGTGACCGATGCATATTGTCGTTCAAAAAATCACATCCTTTTGTTTTTCTTATTTCCACGAAAATCTCTTAAATGCGGGCGGAGCCGCGGGCAAAAGCTAGTTATGTATAAATCAGAAACATTACAAATTGTCAATAGAGTACATACAGGTATTTCGCGTGCGATCCGCGGAAGTTGCGCGGGCCCCGCGCTCGCATTTGATGTGACGTGTTTCATAGAGTTCCTTGTACAGTGGAGCCCACATCAAGCTAAACACTTTCAGTATAAGCTGACCTCTCAGTGTATAGGCTTCCGATACAATGAGAGGTCAGCTTAAACTCAGTGTGTATAGCTTGATGTGGGCTCCACTGTACATATTACAACTTGCTTACAATCTGCACCGCGCTCGAACCGCGTTTGGTGTGGCGAAGCCTTTAGAGTTCTGATGCTGAGTCGGCAAGCGGATACTGATATGGTCATTCGAATGTCTCTTAGTAATAAGCATAGAATAATAAGTTAGTCTTAAATTTTCTGTGAGAGTGATAACACGCTCTTTAATAAAAAATTGTCTTTTTAAAAACGTTTTCCCCGCTCCAGGAAAGTTGACTAGTTTGGTTTCTCGAGTTGTTTATACGCTTGGAAAAACATACACAAAAGGGGCCGAGGTAGCGTCAGCGTGTTACGGACATCAGCATGACTAGGTTGTCCGAGTTATCATGATATGGGTGACAGTTCGTAATTTTCCGTTTCACCTATACTACTCACACCATACTACATACACCCAGGTACAAAAGAAAATATTAGGTTTTACAAAGAATGTATATCTTTATTGCAAAAATGCAATAAATTATTTATCTATAAATCGAAATAATAATTACAGTGTATTCTTTAAATTTAACAAAAAAAGATTCAGAAAAGAATAATGTCTTTTTGCTACTTGATGCGTGGATCGGAACGTTAACCCATAGGGACTGACACTACATAATCGAAAATACATCGATGAATCGGTGCGGCCATCATATAGGATCGCGTCAGTATGAGTGCATCTTGTATGCGGTTTTTGTTTTCTTTGCGGTTGCTTTACGTACTTTCTACAAAACGAAGTTAATATTTAATAAAAAAATATATACTAATAAGGGAAATACATCCACAAAATATTTAGGTTGGGCTACTAAAATGTAATTATACACCTGCATAAAATAGAAAAATCTATGAATAAAAATATAATACAGGGTGACTTTGAAACAAACAAACAAAGGTTATTAAGAAACGTTAGTAGAACACATTTTAAATGTGAAAACAATTAAAATTAAAGGTCAAAATATTATTAAAAATGTTACTTGGAAATAAAATTTATGGTTATCCTAGCCATTCCCATACGGAAAAATGTTTAAAATAGTCCAAAATAGTGGGATCAATAATAAAAATAACTTCGCGTGATCTAATTGTCTTATCTCTTCCGGTGACCATAATTTCTTTGGATTTTACGAAAACCTTCTCAGGGCTCTAAATTTTAAAAATAATTATGAAAATGATTTTGAATGGTTTTAATAAAACCAGTTTGTATTCTTCTACAAAATCCTAAATTATCGGGGTTAGGTTAAAAGTCACCTGTATCATAGACTAAATAATACAAGTTTAGATCGACAGCTCCCTAAAAGGTCCAAAATTCTAACGAGATCTAGATAGCGTTGCTGAATTTTCTAACAAACACGGTGCTAAAAACTACTGATTGGTGGCGCTAGTGGCGCATCGTTGCCACGTAGGTACATAAAAATATTCCAATTTAGATAAATAGATGGCGCCGAAACAGCCGCACGTCAATCCAAATCGTAGATAAATTGATTTTGTGTAATGTGCCGTTGTGTATTGTGTATGCTTGCTTCAAATTGTTTGTAGATTTTAATGATTTGTGCATTATTCATGAAAAAGTCAAGGAGAATAAATGAGTGTGTAGTTTGTATAGTTGTAATACAGCTGTCGATATCGGATATTTATACAAAAATTAATGAAATGGTACCTACCCATTAGTATTTATAGCCAAGGCTGAGATTCAGAGTGCATTTTGAGTCCGAACTCAATCTTACAAACGTCAAAAAGCGACGTGATCTCATACTAGAGTGACGTTTGTAAGATTGAGTTCGGACTCAAAATGCACTCTGAATCTCAGGCCAAGCCTCCCATTTTATGAATGTTTGTCTGTCTGTATATGTTCCGTTTACTCGAGAACCACTTTTTCTTTAATGTCATCGTAGTGCCCTTCTTTAACATAAAGGCTAGGGAAGTTTAATAAAATATCTTACACTAGCTTTTGCCCGCGGCTCCGCCCGCGTGTTATTTAGTTTCACCACATGCTTTTTTTCGAAATAAAAAGTAGCCTATGTGTTAAGTTAGGGTATATATCCATTATATATTAGTGCTATATCCATTCTAAATTTCATCCAAATCCGTCCAGCCGTCTCAGCGTGAAAGAGTAACAAACATACACACACACACACACACACACACACACACACACACACACACACACACACACACACACACACACACCCTCACACACACACACCCTCACACACACTCACACAAACTTTCGCATTTATAATATAAGTGTGAAATGTGATGTGATAATGTGATTGAGGGGTGTTGATAAAATAACGCCCAAGCCAAAAACGAGGCGCGCAAACCTGGGCGCAGCCGGGGGCGAAAGGCTAGTAGAAAATTAATTTAAGCAGAGTAACGTAAAAAATGAATGCTGTGCAGGTGTAAAGTTCGACCGGGCCGCTCTAGAAAGATGTACCCATAGAGTAACTTATGAATCTTATGATGTACCTATGCCGACCAAATGAGGATCATTTAGACATCAAAATATTGGACTTCCTAGTACTAAAACGGATGGAGTACAACAATTTAAGCATATTACTTTTTGAATGACTCAAATCCATCAAGAAACTACAAAGTTAGAGAAATTTACACTTAGGCTGGTCTTGAACCCTATTGTCACGTCATAGGTTCCGACCGGCTGGCCAATTAGCCGGCGGCTAGTGGCTCTCGCGTACCTTCACGTTTTAATTTGAGTGTTTTCCATTCATTTTAAAGTTGATAATAAGTTTTATTATTAACTAGCTTTTGCCCGCGGCTCCGCCCGCGTGTTATTCGGTTTAACGACATGCATTTTTCCGGGATAAAAAGTAGCCTATGTGTTAAGTTAGGATATAAGCAATATCCATTCTAAATTTCATCCAAATCCGTTCAGCCGTTTCAGCGTGAAAGAGTAACAAACACACACACACACACACACACACACACTTCGCATTTATAATATTATTGTGAAGTGTGATTTTAGAGTACCGTAAATATCTTAAAGTATGGAAATCGGTTATGTTAAAGCGCAATCAGATAATTGACCAAAGAAAGACTCTTTCATGGTTGCTGAGTTTTTTAATAACACTACTAATTTTATTCAAGTTCAGAGATATAGGACTATAGTACTACCTTAGCAGAAATAAGATAAGATATCATTTATTCGCTGCCAAAAAACATGCACTTAAAAATAAAAACAAAATATAAAAAGATAGTAAATTAAAAGATAAGCTTAAACAAAACAACTTCAAAAATGGTTTGCAATAGAATCCAACAATCATGTAAACAAATATGGCGGACTGACATTGACAGCGTATTGTTTATGCCCATAGTGATGTCATAGTGTTCTAATTTAATTTTAATTAAATTTATTTTTCTAATTATTTTAATTTTAAGTCATAGACTATGGCCCATAGTAGGATAGGTACTAAAATAAAGGCGGAGCAGTCCCCGACGAACCTGGCTGCGGCTCGCTCATTATAACCTTAAAAACAAATATAATTTTACACACATACATTTCAGTAATTGTGATCTATTCAAATAATTAGTTACGAGGGCAATACAATATTAAAGTGCGTCTAATAGATTTCCGTTGTAGGTAATAGATCTAAATCATTCTTACCTCCTGATTACTCCTTGAGAAAAAATACCAATCGTATGCTATATCAAAGTCCGTGATGCCGTGCAAAGGTCGTCGTTCCAAGAAAAATATGTCCAGCCAAATCGTAAAGCAAAACAAAAGTCCAAAATGAGAATGCAAAGTCGTAGAAATCGGAAACAGAAAACGGAAACAGAAAACACTAATGCACAGCGAACCCACAGAACAGTTAATGACTGTGAATGACAATTCTAACAAAATGGCCACCTGTCAATTTTTAAAAACTAACCATTATTTTTATGGCTTAGGATACAATCCGTTTTGGTTAATTATATTAAGCTCTTGAAAAATTTTTTTTATTGTATTCAAATAATATTAAATTAAAATAATTTATTAAATTAAAAATAAAAGATAACTTCAGATTACGCTAACTTTTCAATGACTTATAGAGTTCGATGAGTAAAAAACTAAGATGACAGCTTGTCAAATACTTCGAAATTTTTACGTTGCAAATGTTTTAACAAATTTAACTTATAAATACAAGTTAAATCGTGTTGAAGATAATGTAAAAACAATGGTGCGTTCGTTGAAATCAGACTATGTTCATAATTGATCGTCAAATGTATGTGATTACGGAGTAATCGTGACAATTTGGTTTGTTTACATGATTGTTGGATTCTATTGCAAACGACTTTAGTTGAAGCAGCGAAAAGGTCCGACTCAGCATAAGCATTGCGATGACAACCACAACGCGCTGTTTTTCAGTCAGGCTTATATGATCATCACACAGATCAATTATTAGTTACCGCGTGAATCGAGTTAAGCCGGGTTTCCAGCGCGTGTTTTGGAGTACACACTAGACCAAAACGTCTACACTGAATATTGTTTCGCTACATATTTTTGTTGATATGTGTCTTCTGTATGCTTGCCAGCAATAAATGATGATGAGCAAAAATGTTAAGCAAAACAATGTTTTGTTTGTGTACACGTTTTCGGTGTAGTGTGTAGGACAAAACATGCGCTGCAAACCCGGCTTTTGATTTAGTGTGGCATATCAATTTTTCGCGGGAGCATGCGTGAATGAGTAAATGTGTGCTGTGCGTGTTTACCTCCCCTCCCGTGGAAAACGGCAGAATAATTTCAGTACTAAGAGTCGCGCTTTGCCAGGTCCCGTGTTAAATGATCTAAGTAGTAAAGTTATTCGATAGACAACTCGCACTTACAAGCTACAAGGTACGAGTATACTACTATAAACTAATGACCTTTAGGTACTAAGTCATTCGCCTAAGCGCTGCCTGGTCAAAGTAGTTACATGCCTATTTACAAACCTACCTTTGGTGGGCTGGTCATTTAGCCTATCCTACTCGTATCTAGATCTATTTTAATTCTCCTATTCTTATATTGATACTGAAAGAGGAACTCTTCTCATAACATTAAACCATATCTTTCTAACTTTTTCGTCGTGTGAAACCCGAAAAAATAGTTTTTTGGGCGCAGTCACAGTCGTATTCTTGCATTTTGACACAATACAATATTTAGATGACGACATTATCACCAAAATAACGTTAAAACAACATGCGAACACATAATTTCACTGAGACTTGAAATGCTAAGTGCGTCACAACCTAGCGTGTGGGTCATCGGAACGTGACGTGTATAGGTTTATGGCGCCGTTTTTGTAACCTGTGCACTAAAATCACTGTAACTTCGTCATATATTATCCGACTTCGATATTTTTTTCACAGAATATATTATTTTTGTTGTCTCTATAAAACTGCGTTCTTGGTTCTAGGTTGCTTACACTTTCGTCGATCCGATTAAATCGCAAAGATAGGTCTAAACTACGATCTAAATATAATTTAATTTGAGCTATATGAAGTTTTGGACAATAAAACTTATACCAAAATAAACGTCGTGAATTATGTGATATAAAACGGCCATCATATTAAAAACCCATCCCTTTAATTCCAAAATAATAAATAAAACACCTCAAAACCTCGAGTTTTGCCGCGAGAGCGGCCAAAAGATTTTTCTGGATAACACTGCCCAGGCCTTTGGAAAGAGCTACATTTCGGATTGTGTGTGATAGATTATAAATAACCGTTCGTAAATGGACGCTAAGCATTACCTAGTTTTTTATTATGGGTACATATAAACAGTGGGGGGTAATGGGCGCTGCTCTGCCGTAGAACAGTTTCAACTAGCACGGAGAGCAGAGATCACTATCCTGAACTCTTTATAGCCTTGTTTTTAAATTGTTTTTAGTTTTACTATATTATAAGAAGTATAATTGTATAACTAGAGTCAATAAACGATTATTCTATTCTATTCTATTCTATTACAAATGTAATCAATGAATAAAAAAGTTGGCAACCCTAGACACGACTCACGCCACTCGCACACACACACGGAAGCTTGTATTGTTGTTTCATTGCACTTCTTCTTCTTCATTGCACGAGACGGTTCCGGCAGCGTCTTTACTTTCCCGTGTACAATAGGAGGCAGTACTGCCTTGCAACACGCACGGGTTTGTTGCGCTAATTCCCTTTCCAAACTCGTGTTCAATTCCAGGCACGTGTCCTTCAATCGCGCACGGGTTTGCAACGCAAACTGTTCTTCTAAACACGTGTTCAAGGCGATGAATGGAACTTAGGCATGAATTTCGCGCGTAAACTTCACCGCTCGCGTCTTCGTACTTCGCCATAGGGATGTCGATTCTTTCCAAAAAAGATCGATTTCGAATCGTGGTGAAAAAATCGATTCAAAATCGGAATGAAAATTCATACAATTAGCGTTAATTAATTTTTAATTTATGCTGGTAATCTAGGTAAAAATTCACAAGCTTAAATTTTTCCTGAGTTAATTGTATATAAAATGAGTTGTTTTCTCATAAATAAAACATCAATTAAAATATTTATTAAGGAGAGTTTATCTAGCGAAAACTGTCCTGCTCCAACGCTTTCATTTTTCACATGTTTATTCTGCGCCGCTTGGAAAACTCGTGGTTTCGAGATGTTTTATTTATTATTTTGAAATAAGGGGGATGATTTTAATATGACGGCCCTTTCATATTACATTTTTAAGACATTTATTTAAGTATAAGTTTTATTGTCCAAAACTTAACATAGCTCAAATGAAATTATATTTACATAATTATTTAGGCCTATCTTTGCGATTTAAATGGATCGAGGAAAATGTAAGTAATCGTACACGATTACATCAAATAGCCGAAATATCAAACTCAATGAGTGAATTATAACATATTTCTTACAAAATTTAATCATCGCTTTTTATTGTTTTAAAATGAATATGAAAAGAGACAAAATCGGGATAACCCCCCATAAAGTTTTATTGCCAAAGTAAATTAAAATGCACATACATAACATTATTATTATTATGTAACAATATTTTGAGTCTCATTTACCTACTCTAACTTCCTATCTTCAAATGCAAGGCTCTTCATAAAAAATAATGTTGAAATCAAATCTAGGTGCTCTTTTTAATTGTATGCGATTTGTTAGGAAAATTTTCCGTGAAACAGCAAATAATCGTGTCCACAATATTGCATCAAATATTAATGATAATGAGCCTCCTGCTTAAAGACACTGATTTTACAAAAATAAATTCATGTATTTTTTTCTTGTATCTCGGTATGTTGATCGCGTGCGTGCCGTGCGCGTGACACATTTTTTTTTTCTAATAAAAAATAAATTAAAGACCTGAGTTTTCATGCTCATCTATCACAAAATGCCCCAAAATAAGCACGGATTTGTGGCGTTCAATTGCGCGTATGCTAATTACAAAACCCGTGCGCGATTGAAGGACCCGTGCCTGGAATTGAACACGAGATTGGAAAGGGAATTAGCGCAACAAACCCGTGCGTGTTTCAAGGCAGTACTGCCTCCTATTGTACACGGGAAAGTAAAGACGCGCCCCGCCACGACACGGCCACGGCCACGGCAACGACACCAGTGGGAGCATTTTTGTATGAAATTGTACTGCAAGCTTCCTCACTGCCACGGCCCGACAACGACATGTCGTCGCCGGCAACGGCCTGTCGTCGGCAGTAAAGCTCCCACTGGTGTCGTGCCTGCTTCTATATGCCTGTGTCGTGTCGTGTACACATGCAAGCTTCCATGTGGGTGTGCGAGTGGCGTGAGCCCACTGGTCTTTAAGGATAGGTGTTCAGGGCTTTGACAGCAAACCGACATGATTTTGACGTTTCGAGAGCCTCCTTCTCTTCAACCAAATAATTACCATGAACATTTTTTTCGAGAACTGACGTAATAGGGGTGCAAGGGGGTAGCGGGGTACACCATTTCGGTGTACAGACAACGGAAAAACCGGCTTGCATTCCCTAATTGTCGGCGCACCGTCTTAAAATCCTTTAGTCGCTTTTAACGACATCCACGAAAAAACATGAAGTGATTATTATCTTTTTAAAAGACGTTGTCATGTCACATGCAATCAGGGTACAATTATGGTTTTGCTCGATTTTAGTCGTGCATTTGACTGCGTAAATATGTCAATACTCCTGTCAAAGTTGAAATGCATTGGCTTCTCTAACGCAGTATGTTAATGGTTTTACCTGCGTATTTTTCAGATCGTAGCCAGGTAGTACAGTGTGTTAATAATACGGGTCAAATTGTAGAATCTAAACCCCTATCTATAACTCGCGGTGTTATTCAGGGCTCAATTTTATGCGATTTATACGTCTAGTATTACCCAAGCAATTCAAAACTCGCGATACCACCTTTATGCTGATGACACGCAGCTGTATGTACAGTGGAGCTCACATCAAGCTAAACACTTTCAGTATAAGCTGACCTCTCATTGTATAGACTTCCCGTACAATGAGAGGTCAGCTTATACTCAATGTGTATAGATTGATGTGGGCTCCACTGTACAAGCGCCAGCAAAACCGGACGATATAAGCCCAGTTACCTCAAAATTAAACAATGACTTAGGTGCAATTTTTCAGTGGTCACAAAAGCATAGTCTGGTATTGAATCCCAAAAAAAGTGTTGCAATTATATTTGGGACCAAGAATCAAGTTACCACAATTAAGGCACTTAATCCTGTTATTAAGTTAAATGATACAATGATACCAATAAGCAATCTAGTGCGAAATTTGGGGCTAACTTTTGATGAACAGTTGCGATTTGAAGATCATGTTCAACAGAAAATTGGCAAATTCGCCTTCAGCTCTGTAACAGCCTTGTTCTCTCTCAATTAAGTCACTGTGAAATAGTATTTGGTCCATGTTTGTTTAAAAAAACTGTGAAGGCTATTCAGCGTGTCCAGAATGCGTGCATGCGATTTTGCTATGCCATACCTAGGAGGGACCACATTACGCCTCATTTGATTGCAAGGGGGGTTTTAAACATGGCAAATTTTAGGGTATTAAAACTAGCGTGTCTAATGTTCAACTTATTAAATAGTAAAACTCCTGGGTACCTGCATGAAAAGTTGGTGTGGTCCTCTAGAGCTCGGCGGCCACAACTAATTATTCCCAACCACACGCTTGCCACTACCAGAGGCTGCTTTAAGATAGCAGCATCTAAATGCTGGAACGTGTTTGCGCGGCTAACACACTAGTCACCTTCAGAAAAAAATGTCGCAGATGGCTGCTTTCTTTGCAGTCCTTGGCTGGTGGTAGGCCTATGGTTCAGTAATGTGTCTAATAATATAAAATATGTAATTACAACTGTCTTAACTTTGTTTAACTTCATATAATTTTGGTACTTTTGTTTTCTAAATTCTGTATGTTTTAATTTGATTATTTATTATCTTTCTTTTTTGTGTGTTTCTTCTTAATTAAAAGCTAAGGCTGAAAATCGGCGGCTTTTTGTTTAAATAACAGACTGTCATAAGCCGAGTCTTAGACCGATTTGTCTCTTTTCATGTATAAAATGATTGTGTATTAATTGTATTGTGTTTTTTGAGACAAATAAAAAGCTTTTATTATTATTATTATTTATTACATGCCTCAATAAACGTAAAAACATCATTCCAAATTTTAACCATGTGGCCTATAGCATATATTTTCTGTAAAATGTTTTATTTCTGAGAAATTAGCTAGCAGGCAGTAATTATAAATTACCAACCAGCAAATCTGTGTTAAGTGGTAGAACTAATGCCGGGATCGACAGTGGAGGTACCACCATCTTACTCGCAAATCCTCCCGAAGTTATTCGGGGGAGAGTAACAGAACAGCTCTCAGGCAAAACCAGGCGGCACACCATTGCCTGGGCCCGATGGATGGCGGTATATACATCCCTAATTGCCGGGCCTTATATAAAACAGACTGGTGACGGGCAGCGGCGTTACTGGTGCGAGGGTTTCGGCACCGCACTCACCAACCCGCCTGCCCAGCGTGTGTGAGTATGGGCATGTCTTCCAGGAGAACCGCCAAGAGTGGCGAAATCCTGGAAAGGCCTATGTCCAGCAGTGGATGAAACAGGCTGATGGATGGATAGATGGAAATCTGTGTGCTATTATAAATATAAGTCCAAAACACATTCCTATTTTTTGCTTTAATGCTATAAAAGTGCTAATAATACTCGAGTAAAAGTGCTGTAAAAGTTTACTCCACGGGAATTGAGCGCAGTTTATTAAGATAAAATAGCTGTAAGAGTGGAGTAAGTGCTGTTTAAGAAGCAAAACAGTGCTATAAAGATTGAGTAAAAGCGACAAAAATGTCTTCTATTGCTATATTAGCAATAAAGGCAACCGTATTGCTATTACTCAGAAAATGTGTCGTGTAAAAGAAACCAAATTGCTTTTACTCAGCTCTTTAGATGGGTAACAGTGAATAATTTGCTTTAACTCGGCTAATATGTGCTGTAAAAGCTCTCTAAGGCAGTTATACGATTATTTTGTAGTTAGTTTTTAATTTCATCGACCACGAGCCTGGGATGCAAAAATTTATAAAAAGATAATTCTTATACTGCTTACTCTAAGTTTTTGATCAAATAAATGGTTAAACATGTAAAAGACATGCAAGAAAAACTTTACTGATTGATCCAGGGGTCCGTGTTCATATATGATTATTTATGCATTTTTCTACATAATTTAATTTTATCCAATTTGTCAATAAAATAAACCAAGAACCTCTCTTGAATAATCAACACAAAAAAATGGACAGACTTGTGTTGTAAATGTTTTTCAGTTCTCTGTAAAAGTATTTTAAGTTGAGTAAAAATCAACTAAAAGCACTCAAACAATCCACATCCTATAATAGGATTTTGTAATCCAGTATTCGAGTTTTCATATAAGTATGCAGTAAAAGCAACGATTTTGCTAAATAGTGAATAGATTGCTTTTATTAAACTTTTATAGAAACAGAACAGAGTATCGAGTAATAGCCGTATAAAAGGGCCCCATTCCGCAAATAAGCTGTTCTTCGCTGTTACAGAACTATTATAGAACAAAAATGCTTTAACATAGTGTTGTAAACGTTGAATCGACATGCTTATAGCACAATTGAGGGAAAATTTCTAAATAGTCGAAACGACCGCGGATACGACAAATTGGTGTTTTGGCAACGTAAACTCAGCTTTTATTCAACTGCAATCTGTGTAAATCAATTCCTTCAATTTAATTATTTGCTGGTTGGTGTATTTAAAATATATTTTGTTATATGAGTGGTCTCTTCAACAACAAAGAGTATCAAAATAAAGGGAAAGTGTTAAAAATATTACAGATAAACTTCGATATTTGATCGAAGCAGATAAAAATGAAATTCTTTCTAGATCAAATACTATAAAAAAACAATTTCGTTCGGAAACGCGGCTCGGCCTCGCCAAAGAAGATCAAATAAGAGATAAGAAATAATTTTGTTCAAAAACGCAGCTCGGCTTTCGGTCTCCAAACGCCAAAGACACTTTGAGAGAATCAATTGAGACAACAAAAAAGTTTCACTTGAAAAGTATCTACTTTACAAGGATATTGTTACGGACGCCGAGCAAACCCACCTCCGACCAAGAAAACTAGCTGGCGTGCGGACCACGGGACAGTTGCACGAGACAGAGCGAGAAAGACAATATGATGACTCGCGTCGATGCTGGAACCGGCGAAGCGACCGGACTCGTCGCACTCATGCGTGTCAGATGTTACCGTCTCTGTCTACATCGGCCATATAGGCACTAGTTAACAGTGTAGAAATTAGGATATAAGACCAGATTATTGTCAGTATTGTATTCACTACCGAAGAGAGTTATTATTATAAATATAAACCATCTACCTAAGAAGACCTTTTACTACAGTCCACTATAGACCCTAGTCCAGTACTATCCAGTACAGTTTTGGACCTTCGGAAGCCGGATCAGACCCGAACCAGCGACAAGAACTTTTCTGAACCATGGTTGTGACCAGAAGCCAGGGTGATGTGGCAGAGCTGGAAGAGCAGAGGCGCTTGGCCGAACAGCGTGAAGAAGACCTACGTCGCGAGAATCTGAGGCTCGAACAAGAGCGACTGAGAAGGCTGTCACAAGTTCCACCAGCGTCACCTTCAGGGATGCAGACAGTCATTGAAGACCACGGTACCATCACCGCCATCACAGCCGTCGTCGGTACTTCATCAGAGCTTCTCCAGGGAGAGACCGGAGACCAGTACAGAACACCGCCACGCTCCATACGCTCGCAACGATCTAATGCAAGCGCCACGGCACGTCGGCGAATGGCTGAACTAGAAGCCGCTGAGAAGCTGGCAACCCTGAAGAAGCAAGAACTCAACATCGAAGCTGACCTAATACAGAAGCGGCTAGCTGTCGAGATGTCAGCAATCGAAGAGGATCACGAGAGCTGGCAACAAGACCTACCACCACGAGCTGACAATACCCAAAGGAAGGTGGACAACTGGCTGCGCACGAACCCGCTGACCACACGGGGGGAGAGCAGTGCTAGACAGCAGATCCAATTAGAAGAACACAATCCAATTGGAATCCCATTGGAAGAACAGGTTCCAACTAGAATCCAGTTGGACGAAGAAAATCCAACCAGAACCCAATTAGAAGAACATAATCCAATTGGAATCCAACTGGAAAATTCTAGAAAAAGGACTGACATCGAACAGCTTGCTGAAGCAATTGGCAAACTGGCGAGACCCCGGCCACGCTACCCTAGCGAACTACCAGCCTTTTCTGGAGCACCGAGCGAATGGCTGCCGTTCAAGGCTGCCATACGAGATGACACTACACTTTATGGCCTATCACCCGCTGAGAACATACAGCGATTGAGATGCTGCCTGAAGGGAGAAGCACGCGACGCGGTGGCTGCACTACTTCATACAGCCACCAGCCCTGACGTTATTATGAAGACGCTAGAACAAAGCTTCGGCAGACCAGAACTCATAATAGACAAAGCGATGGAAGACCTAAAGAAGCTACCAAAACCTGGATCATCGGCGACGGAACTCAACACTTTCGCCATCAAACTGCAGAATGTCGTATGCGTCCTATCGAACCTGGACCGGCGCAGCTATCTGCACAACCCACTACTGGCACGAGAGGTGTTGGAGAAACTCAGCCCACACGTCAAATCAAGATGGTGTGATTACGCCGATGAACATGATGGCGCTTCAGAACCAGAGATTGTCATTCTATCACGCTTCCTGATGCGCGAAGCAGACAAAGCCCTGCGCCATACTTACGCGCCTACGACCACAACGACTGCCAGTCTAAGCGTGAAGAAAGAACTGAGGCCCATACCTGCGATCAATAAGAAGAGAACCAACGCCGTCTATGCAGTGGAAGAACCAGAACAAGTCAATCACTCTGAACAGATTGACTTATGTCCAAGCTGTAACAAGAACCACGCACTATACTTATGCCCAACCTACAAGGCATTGAGTGTGGCGCAGCGCTGGGACATGGTACGCGAGAAGAAATTATGCTTCCGGTGTATAATCCAAAAACACCGACGCTTCCGCTGCAAAGCGAAGCTATGCGGTGTAAACAATTGTCGCCGCCCGCACCATTCATCACTTCATGAAGAACCGAGCCAGCCTACTTCACCACCTGCTACACAGCCGAGCCACACTGAGACAGTTTTGTCGGTAGCATCCCTGACCGCTACCAACCCCAAAGCTGTACTCTTGAAAGTATGCCCAGTTGTGGTTGCCGGACCACGTGGCGAAGTAAACACCTACGCACTGCTGGATGAGGGCGCCACTATCACCCTCATCGATCAAGAACTGGCAACAATGATCGGCGCGAAAGGCCCTGCCCAGGCACTACATTTACATGGCGTCAATATGTCACGACGTCAAGAACTGAGCCAGACCGTCACAGTACATCTGAGGGGAGTGAAAGAGAAGACTCAACATACAATCAGAGCACGAACGATTCAGAACCTGAGGCTTCACCAGCAGTCCCTACCCCAGTCACTACTTGACCACGATCACCTGCGAGACCTGTCGCAGGAAGACATGTGCTATGAGCTGGCACGCCCAGGCATTCTGGTGGGATCTGACCACTGGGAGATTATAGTTTCTCGAGAATTACGGATCGGCGCTCCTAACCAACCAGCTGCATCCAGAACGCAACTCGGTTGGGTGATACATGGAACTGTACCACGCAGCATCATCTACAATACGGAGAGCGTGCTTCATGTGTATGCGCCCGACCCACGCACACACGAGAGAGAAGAGCACGACCGGCGTCTACATGAACTAGTAGACGCACACTTCCGCATTGACGCGCTGGGAGTCACTACGAAGGAACGAGTAAGCGACGACGACCAAAGAGCTATGAAAATCATCCAGAGCACTCTCAAGAAGATTGACGGCGGTTATGAAGTCGGATTGCCATGGCGTCACGATGACGTCACGATGCCTCCGAGCTACGAGGCATCATTTCGACGCCTGAAAACTATAGAGCGCAAGATGGACTCCGACCCGAGCTTTGCACAAGAATATACAAGGCAGATAGAAAACTTGCTGATCAAGGGCTACGCAGTACCGAGCGATGGCACAGAACAAAAGAGTGCTACCTGCTGGTACCTGCCTCACTTTGCCGTGAAGAACCTCAATAAACCTGGCAAAATGAGACTTGTATTCGACGCAGCTTATACAAGTCACGGCGTGAGCTTAAACTCCCAGCTGCTGGAAGGCCCGGATCTACTGCTACCTCTGCAGGGGGTCCTGTTCAGATTCAGAGAACAACCAATCGCGGTGACGGCTGACATTGGAGAAATGTTCCTCCAAGTGAAGATTCGGCCAGAGGACCAACCAGCCCAGCAGTTCTTGTGGAGAGGCCAGGAACGATCAGACCCACCACGCCGCTACAAGATGACAAGCATGATTTTCGGCGCGGCCAGTTCACCATTTATGGCACACAGCGTGCGAGACCACAATGCACGAGAGCATGCGCTGACTCATCCGCGTGCTTTAATGGCTATCACTCAAAGCCATTACATGGATGACCTCGCAGATTCTTATGACAATGAAGAAGATGCCCGTCGTACCATTAAAGAACTACAAGAGGTACATGCAGTCGCCGGTTTCACTCTTCGAGGATGGAACGCCAGCCACACGAACGTGTTAAAAGATGTACCAGAGGAGCTACGAGCGACCGAACCGACTCAGCTGGGAGCAGGGGGCCCTGACAATAAGATACTCGGGCTCTACTGGAACCCCAGAGAAGACGAACTCGGGTTCAACACCATGATGCATCGGGTACCAGTCGACGTGCGCAATCAGACACGTGCGCCCACGAAGAGGGAAGCGCTCAGTGCGGTCATGTCGATCTATGACCCACTTGGGCTGCTAAGCCAATACACCATTCGAGCAAAGGTGGTGCTGCAGAGCTTATGGCGCCTATCAGTATCATGGGATGAACCGATTCCAAGCCAAGAAGCGGATCTATTTGCGATGTGGCTACGACAACTGAAAGACGTTACTCGTTTACGCCTACGTCGAAGCTACACACTAGAGGCGCACAAACACATCGAACTACATGTGTTTTGCGACGCCAGTGAACAGGCGTACGCAACTGTGGCCTACTGGCGAGCCACGAACTTCAACGGCAGCGTGAACATCGCTTTGGTAGCTGCCAAAGCTAAAGTAGCACCGAAGCGCGCGCAAAGTATACCACGCCTTGAGCTACAGGCAGCAGTCATAGGCGCAAGACTTGCTGACGTCGTCAAAAAAGAACACCGCATCAATATCGCCAGAGTTGTCTACTGGACTGACTCATCAACTGCAGTCCAGTGGATAAGCAACGACGCGCGACGATATACGCCTTTTGTTGCACACCGACTGGGTGAGATCACAGAATTAACTCACAAAAGTGAATGGCGATGGCTGCCCACCGATCACAATGTAGCTGACGACGCCACAAGAGTCACAAACACTCCCATCACTATGAACGATCGGTGGTTTCAAGGGCCAAGCTTCCTCCATAAACCGGAAGAGAATTGGCCCGGAGAACGAGAACCAACCGACAATGATGAAGAGGTGTTACACACGACCGCAGTGAACGAGCGCCAAGGGGACTGGCTACCCGAACCGACCCGGTTCTCAAAGTTCGAGACGTTGGTACGAGCGGCCGCACGCGTCTTAGCCTTCATCGACATCTGCCGGCGCAGAAATACGCGCATGGAACTCGAACATGTTGAGCACGCCGAACGAGCGCTCATGCAACGCGCCCAAGAGGAAAGCTTCGACATCGAACTAGACAAGATCAAGTTGGCTCACCCGATCCCTAGAGCGAGTCGACTTTATAAACTGGATCCAGTATTGGAAGACAACCTACTGAGAGTCCGAGGTCGAATCGAGGCATCGAACGCCTCCCCAGAAACGAAGCGACCTATCATTTTAGACGGTCGTCACCCCATCACGAAGCTCCTGGTTCTACGCGAACACAGCGCTGCCGGCCACGCTAACCGAGAACGCGTCACGAACGACCTGCGGCAGCGATTTTGGATATTGCACCTACGTCCTACAGTACGTGCAGTCGAACGTAACTGCGCCCTCTGCCGGGTGCGGCGAGCCAAGCCGCAGCCGCCATCGACCGGGGACTTGCCACCTGCTCGCCTTGACCCATTCCACAGGCCGTTCACTAACTGTGGCGTCGATTATTTCGGGCCGATGATGGTCCGGATAGGAAGACGCCATGAGAAGAGGTGGGGCGCCCTGTTCACGTGCCTTACTACACGAGCCGTACATGTGGAAATTGTCGCTTCGCTTTCAACGGATTCGGCGCTGATGGCGTTGCGAAGGATGGCTGCGCGACGAGGATGGCCGCGTCTAATGTATTCTGATAACGCGACTAACTTCAGAGGAGCGGACAAGGAACTGAGAACCGCTTATGCAGAGTGGGCGCCCGCCTTACAAAACGAAGGAATGTTACACAGAATGCAGTGGCGTTACATTGCTCCAGGAGCTCCAAATCAAGGAGGATGTTGGGAGCGAATGGTGCGCTCTGTAAAGACAGCCCTACGCGCAACGTTGCGAGAAAAAGCACCCCCTGAAGAAGTACTTCAGACCCTGTTAACAGAGGCTGAATTTTCTATCAACGCCAGACCACTGACATACGTAAGTGTGAGCCCGGACGATCCAGAAGCGCTCACGCCCAACCATTTCCTTCTGGGGACATCCATGGGCCTGCCAACCACCGGACCCTGTGCTGAAGCCGATCGGAGGACATGGAGAGCCAGCCAAGCGCTTGCGGATAACTTTTGGAGACGCTGGGTACGGGAGTACCTTCCAGAATTGGTACCGCGAGGCGAACCAACCAATAATAGAAGTCCACTGCAAATCGGAGATGTCGTCGTTATAGTCGACCCTACGCTACCAAGGAACGTCTGGCCGATCGGGAGGATCGAACGTACTTACCCGGGACCAGATGGCGGCATCAGAGTTGCTGACGTAAGGACCAAGACCGGTATTTTCAGACGCCCGGCCAGCAAGCTCGCCGTCCTCGTTCAGGAGACTGCGCAGGCTGCGTCGGGGGGAGAATTGTTACGGACGCCGAGCAAACCCACCTCCGACCAAGAAAACTAGCTGGCGTGCGGACCACGGGACAGTTGCACGAGACAGAGCGAGAAAGACAATATGATGACTCGCGTCGATGCTGGAACCGGCGAAGCGACCGGACTCGTCGCACTCATGCGTGTCAGATGTTACCGTCTCTGTCTACATCGGCCATATAGGCACTAGTTAACAGTGTAGAAATTAGGATATAAGACCAGATTATTGTCAGTATTGTATTCACTACCGAAGAGAGTTATTATTATAAATATAAACCATCTACCTAAGAAGACCTTTTACTACAGTCCACTATAGACCCTAGTCCAGTACTATCCAGTACAGATATGAAAAGAGTTATCAAAAATACCACGTTCGGAAACATAAACTAAGGATCAAAAATAAGGGATTATTAAATAATTTCGTTCAGAAACACGGCTCGGATTTCGGCTTCGCCAAAAAAAACCTATAACAAAGAATCTTTTCGAAGAACAAGAAAAAGTTTCGTTCAGAAAGTACCTTAATAGTGGATGAAATTAGTTTTCAAAAGAATTAACTTCGTTCGTATCAGCTCAAATACGTATAAATCAAAATCAACGCGGGCCGCTATTATTTCGTCAATGATCTTTTGCTTCCAATGGTTTTAAGGGTACCACGTCCTAAGGGCAAAACGGAGCCCTATTAATGTCACTCTGCTTGCAAACGGAATGAATTAAAGATCTGAAATTTGGATATGTTATGTGGAAGGTTGACCCAAAATCAAAAATTTAATTAACAATTAAATTGAATTAATTTCCCATACATGAAAATAGAGACGAAAAAAATGTTTTTTTCTAACTCCGGCATTTGAGGTGTCATTTTTGAGAACTCGGTAACAAGAGTACAAATAAGTATTTATTTTTTTCATCCCAAAAAATAAAGAAATGAGGGGCCATCAATGTTGTAAATTTTAGACCATTTTTGTTGTGGGGTCTGTCTAAAAAATTAAACTACATAGTCAGGAATCTGGAATTTTCAGTATATTTTGTGCTATATAATCTATTTAAACAACAAATACTGAAAACACCGATTTTTAATAAAAGCTACGTACCCGAAAACTCGACCAACTTAATTTTGCAGTTTTGTTTCATATTAGGTAATGTTAAGTTTGTAATTTTTATTCAAATCATTTAAGTCTATTAACTTATCACAATGGTTCGGAACCCTACTACCCGTATTTGACCGGTATGTTTAAAATATTTAAGTACTTTAAAAAATACGAAAAACTGTACAAGGGTGAGCTCATTTTTCCTGAGATCCCTTTTCCAGCCAACCTCGACCTCTTGTTTATCAACCCTGGCCCGACGAATTTTTTCAAATTCTTGTCTTTACATTTGTTTCCGATTTATCTTTTGTAGTTAGTAATGCACTCTAATAATAATATTTAGAGTATTCCAAAGCGATGGATTTTGCAATAAAAACATAATCTTAATGTTTTTTTTGTCATAACAGAACGAAATTTTTCTCAGTGTAAAAATACCACAGCATATAAATAACACATTTTGTTGTTCCCAATACATTATGACATAAATCAGTTACTTTTTCTTATACATTTAGGTATACCTATTTTTATGTAAAAAGATCTAAGGTCTGGTTAAATTCAAACTCGATGTTTCCCGCGCATCTCTCTACAGTTCGCGGCGCGCGGGCAGAAGCCACGCCCACTCGCGTATTTTGTCCCAAGTCTGCGGCCTCTTAAGGCTGCATAATAATGCTCCAGAAATTAAGGAATTTCCCTCCGCTTCCCCGCGACTCAACTGTAAGCGCGAGCTAAATAAAACTTCAATGTTGTTTACCGCAGCGAGATGCCGGTCGTTCGCCTTTTGAGTACGAGTTTGTACAGTATATGCAACGCTATTAGATAAAACTTCGTTCCTTGTGATTTTTTTTTGCGTAATCGTGTTCTTAACTATTTGAACATATTGAATGCGGTTGAAAATAGTTATTCTCGAGCGCAAAATAACCATGAAAAAAATGCTAAAAACGGAATAAAACAGATTTTGTTACCTTAATTACTTTATTACCTCATTTTCGCGCGGTCGAGCGACAAGCGTGCACGTATCTGTACAACGTCGTCACATACAGTTGCGATATTTGCGAACTGTAGCAGGTTAATCTGTATTTATACGAATAAAAATTTTATTTTATTTATTTTATTTTATTTAGATTTATTTAGGACACAAACAGTCATTTACAATATTTAGTTAAAAACAAATCTTAAATTACACACAGACAAGGAGGTCCCTTGAATATAAGTAAAATATTATAAGTTAGGCATTGTTGTTCGACAATAATTTTGTTTAAACATTACGAATGTGGTATGAGCACTGTTACAAATAAATAATTTCAATTTGAACTATAATAATCTAATAAAATTGGGCTTGCTTTATTTTTAAAGGAGTTTAGAGAGGCAGCTGCGCCTGAGGAAGGTGTTTTTAGTGTAGTTTGTTGAACTAAAATTAATATGAAACAATGTACCAGAACGTGAGGTTGTACTACGTGGGATTTTAAAAAGTACCTTTTCAAGAAGAGTGGTGGAGTCTACGTTATTATTGTCAATTTTAAATAAAAATAATTCATCAAGAAAAGACCGTCGGCTTTCAAATGCTGGAGTGCGGGAAATGCAAGTCAAATATGACGGAGGGAGTCTTATGTAGCATGTGTCATCAAATGTACGATTTTGCCTGCGCTGGAATATCGGAATCAAATTACCGCAAATTAGGCAAAAACAAAACTTTCTGGCGATGCCCCTACTGCAAAAATCTCGCTGCATCTCCATCTCCAGCTCACCGGGATGCATCTGCTGCAGAAGTATCGCACAGCGACCCAGACTCCAACAAGAAACTGGACATTATGCAGTCTCAGCTCCTCAACATATTAAGTAAGCTCGGCAATCTGGATGTCCTTGTTCAAGACTTGAAGGCGATCAAAGAAGAGATTGTTGATGTGAAAACGTCATTAGAGATGGCTCACGACACGATCAGCTCATTTACTGCACGGATCGAAGGATTGGAAAATAATGTAAGATCAATACAAGAGGTATCGTCTGTTATACCTACCCTACAAGCTGCGCTAAAAAATATTCAAAGTGGATTACAACAGAGTGAACAAAGGAACAGGTCTAACAATGTGGAAATTAAAAATGTGCCCTTCCACAAGAATGAAAACTTGTTTGATCTGGCAGCGAAAATAGATGATGTTATAAAATATCCCGTTACAAAACAGGACATCAACATGATCACAAGAGTGCAAACTAGACAAAAAGATGCTATAAAACCAATCATATTATCGTTCACTAATCGTTACCTGAAAGAAGATTTCATAGCCGCTTCACGTCAGCATAAAGATTTAACGCAAAGCACGATTGGACTAGGTGACAAAACGAGAATCTACATAAACGACCACCTGACTGTACACTTCAAGAACCTACTTTCGAAAGCCAAGCAACGTCAACGTGAAGTGGATTTTCAGTTCGTGTGGGTACATCATTGCAAGATCTTAGCACGAAAATCTCCAACGTCAGCTGTTTTTACCATCAAAGCAGAAGAAGATCTGTTGAAAATAAAGTAAATAGACACTGTATTTATTTCAGTAAGAAAATTAATAATACAAATAACTATTGTATACACCTTATTACGTATATATGTGTCGATACATACCAAAAGCGCCTAAGTCACGTCTAACAATTTTATGGGGAATGACGTTTTTTGACAATTTCAACTTTTACCTATAAAATCTTTAGAAATAATGTTCAGTGATACGAATACTTAGCTGGCAATGCCAAATAAATACACAGCAAAATAAGTTCTCTTAGAAAAACATTAAAAATTGATGAAATAAGTATGGACTTAAGCGGATATGATCTAACAGTAATGGATTTAGTCGGTTTTGATAAATAGGGCGTTGGACATTGGCGAGTATGAAATAGAATACTAGGACTTAGGCATGAATGATGTAATTTAATTAATCAGGGGACGAACTCAGGATATACAATAAAATAGATTAGAATTATATTATTTAGTCAGTTTATGTAGAAAATTAAGGTCAACGAAGAAAAAAAGGTCAAACAAAGTCAAATATCTCTTCCGGAATATGCTGGTCTGGTAAAAAAGAATCTCCGTTATCCGCATTTTCGGTATCCTGATTAGGTGCAGATAGGACATTTTTGAAATATTGTAATTCTGAAATATCTCTCCACTGTTCACCAAAGTGTTTAATTAATAATTTATTCACGTCATCACGCTTTTCTTGTTTGATGGCAACAGTCCCCTGTAGTCTTTCGGGTAATATTTGTGAAATCTTTTTTCCTCTTTTTGTAATTGGCAAGAGTTGCCCAATTTCATTTCTGTAAGACAATTCACCACGTACAAAAATTTTTCTTGACTGTTTTTCGATCACAATTTTTTTACACTTGCTTATTTGGAAGTGCAGGCTCTGGGTATTTTTTAATACTGTTTTGGAAGCCTCCTTCCAGTCGAACACTGGCACTTCATCAACTACACGAAAGATAGTCGCGTTAGATGACATTAAACTAATGTAGTCATCTGGATTTAAAATGTTTTCTATTCGTCTAATTTTTTTTTCGGTTAGCGCAAAAACTCTGTCCGGAGGTATGAAGCTGTGGCCGGTTACTGGAAAAATTATCTCCACTTTGGAAATATCATACTGCGTGTCGTGTAGCCATTTACAAACCATCCCAATTAATGTCGAGTTCTTATTCTGGCCACCGCAACCATCGGCCATAAGTCTGATGATTTTTTTCCCTTCCATATTCAATCGATTCAGGCAGTGATAAACACATGATGATATTTCGTTGGAACCTTTTAATGCCGTATCTTCAGTCCACACATATGAGCTGACATTTTCACTCGTCAAACTGGATTTGGAGTTGCCCTGAACAATAGTAAAATTATATATATATAACTGCCTCGAATAGTAAGTCGATTGATCGGGCACCCTGGGCATTGGTAAATTTTTTTGGCAGTCGAATGATAAAATAAGTATTTCTGGGTCTTTATCTTTTAATAGTTGGAAAAAGCATTTTGCTCGTGTCTTGTGAATTAAATATTGCGCACGTATGGTTTCTTTTTCTGCGCTGCTTGGGGTCCTTTTTAGTTTTTCCAAAAACTGCAGGCAATCGGAGCAAACATCTTGTCTGGGCGATCCAAACCCGATGTTGAAAGTGGTATTGAAAACCTTTCTAAAATAAGATTTTGTTACCGAAAATCCGGGCATGGCCTGATCTTCGTACATTTTGTACATCTTAGAAATATTGAGACTCGGGTCGAGGTAAATTCTCTGTTTAATTTTGCCCCTGCAGTAATGTGAATCCAAAGGTTTGAATTTTTTTATGAATTTCTGAACGGACTCTAATTTTGATCTGAATGCAAATTTCTTGCGGTCTCCTCCTCTTCTCTCAGATGCACTAGTTCCAGTTTCAGAAAATCTTTTAGTGACGCCTTTTATTCTCCCCTGTTTTATACTCAGAATGTCACAAAAGGCTTGCAGGCATACGGGAATAAGTTCTTTACTCTTGTGATCAGGAACAAAGAAATGGTTAGAAAAACATTTTGGGTTTCTAGCATTTTTTCTGGGTCGCTTTCGGAGCACTGGCTTTGTACTTATATATTTTATCAAAAAATTATCTTGGTCAGTTTTTTTGTTGCTGCTATAGAATTTTTTATGGAAATGGAAAAGGCTATTAGAAGTCAAAGTTTCACATTTGTATTTGCCTTTTGTGGGGTGTTTACATTTGGGCTTTTTAGGTAAAGATTTTGCGGAGTACCTGTAAACAAAAATATAATTAATTTAGGATAATAAAAAAAAACACAAAGTATGGTCGTAGACGATGAAGTTCCGATTTGTTACGTTGGTAAGTAAGCCATTTTACTGGAATTTAAAAGTAAAAAAAAAAAGATGTAGGTACATACATACATAACATACCTAATTACGTACCTCAAAAATAAATAAGTCCATTGGTATTTATTTCACTGATTTAAAAAAGTCGTATGAACGAATAGCAATCTATTAATCCCTACAACCAAAACGGTCCGGCCCTGTTCAACACCGTGACGTCATCGCTATCTATGGGTACTTCAACGTAGGTACTTTTAGAAAGAAATCAGATTTAGTGCTTAAAACTACTTAAAACTTACCGGTTTTCTTTAATGTTTTGCTTGCTATTGGTTTTCTGCTTCTTCCTTGCTAACTCTGGCGGCACAGTATTTATTAGATATTCCATTATTAATTAAAAACACGGAATAACGCAGTGTCTCGCATGACAATAAAACAGGAATGGTGGCCATGACAGTCTAGAGACGGCGTGTGATTGGTTCTAATGGACTTAGGCATTTATGATTTGCAATCTACGTGCGACTTAGGCTGGATTGAAAAAATGTTTCGACTTTGACCCTTATTTTCTTCGTGAAGCTGTGGACATAGGTTAAATTGATTTTGTCACAAAAGTCCGCCATATTGAGTTGAATTAAATGAACAAATAAAAGTTGAAATGAACGGAACTGGACTTAGGCAAGTTTGATATCTATCGACACATATTATCTATGTTGTGTCAATATTCATATATTGGGTAATCCCTACACAAGTGATCAATAAATATTATTACTATAACACATACACAGCATCCACTAATTTAAAATATATTATTAAAGTATATGTACAACTATCTTATTTACACGTCATTAACAAATATCAATACAACCTATACACAACATGTATTTATTTAAAATATCCTATCATTAAATATATATTCCATTCCTATTTACACACATTATATATACACATCTTCTACATCTCGTATCATATCGCACTACAAAATCAACAATACCTTTAATTCTCTTAACTCATTCATTACCAAAGCCTGTATAAAAATAGCTCAAATTATTCATTGCATAGAACTACAGAAAAAAGCGATTACAGAAGCGGGTAGTAACTGTCTTTTATCTCAGCGCAGTGGTCACGAATCAGTCCTCATTATTGCAACTCCAATACCTATTACTACTCATAGTTGTTACACCCGTGACCTAGCTAAGCTGTACGTCACCACTGTGAACGTAGCTACACTAAATGAGAATGCGCGCATATTGCCCTACCGGCGCACATACGGCAAATGAGCCAATTTAGCAGGTCAAAAATAGTTGATAATCAATATTTAAATTAATACAAGCTTTAAAGTATTGAGTTTACTGTGTAATATTTCCTTGGCAGCTATATATATGTCGCAGATAAATTGTCAGAGCCGTAAAATTATAATTTCCCTAGTAATTTTTCGTTAGTTTTTTTATAATCTTACCTTACCTGGTGAAATCATAATTTCATGGCTCTGACAATCTACCTGCGATTATTTATTTATTTATTTATTTAACACACACACGAAATACATTACAGACACAAATCCAATGCGTATAACATGGTAGACAAATTATTAACAAATTTATTTAACCTGAGAAAAAAATATATATACAGATATATTAGCTAAAAATGTACATGTACACTTAAAATATACTAAAAAGTAGACAATCACTCCTCTAAGTACTTCACCACACGTGTGTGGATGTGGACTAGGGATGCAGAAAAAATATCCACCTCTGGTTGATCTCTGGCTATACCGTTGAGCAAGCGAAGCACGCGGCTGAGAGGGGCCTTAGCTGCGAGGTTGGTGCGAGCCCCCGGAAGCTCGAACAGTCTGTGACTGCGCGCGCGCTCGTACCGAACCGGCACCCACAGACATATCAGTGCCAGCAACGACGGAACATGAATCAAACCCCTAAGAATTTTTACCACAAACATAGTCATTGTGGAGCCCCTTCTTAACTCTAAGCTGTTATACCCTAACATGCCCAACAAAAACATTGTTGGGTATAAGAAAGGATAATACTTAAAGCTTCGTTTATAAATATTACGAAGGAATAGTTTCTGGACTTTTTCGATGGTAAGTACATGTTTAGCTTCGTATGGAGCCCAGATAATCGAATTGAACTCTAGTCTACTCCTGACGTAAGCATTAAACAATGTACTAAGCGTACAAGGGTCTTTAAAATCCATAGATACCCTTAATACCCATCCAAGTGCCTTCCTCGCTTTCTTACTCAACTCATCAATATAGTAGGAGTACTTCAAGTCGGCAGTAAATAACACCCCAAGGTCCTTAACAAAATCTAGCGCACGTGGTAGTGGTGAACCAGCGAGCTCATAAGGATGATGAAGAGGATCACGTTTTCGGTGGAAAGTAAATACAAACGACTTATCGACGTTCAGCTCTAAGCGGTTTTCGACACTCCACGAGTACACAGCGTCAATTTCCTGCTGAAAACGCCGGCATTCTTCTTTGGTATTTAGTGAAGCAACCAATTTAACATCGTCAGCAAAAATTAATATCATAAAGTCGTCAGATATCAAGTTAGGGAGATCATTAATAAATATTAAAAATTCCAGCGGACCCAAATTGCTTCCCTGACTTATTCCTGACCGAGTGTAATAACTCTTTGAAATGCAACCGCCATATTGAACATACTGCATCCTGTCCGAGAGACATCTTAGAGTATACATATAGCTTGCTTATATATACCTACTCTAAGCCTACGATATATAACTATATGGAGACCTGTGGTAGGAAGATATGGAGATGCAGAAAAATGTAAAAATCTAGTAATTTTTTGAACAAATCATATATAACATATACAAAAACATATAAACGGACAACTATGTACAATGAACGACGGTAAAACATGCAACGTTTTTACATACACTGCATAATCACAAACTTGCAATGTCTGCAAAGCAACACTTAATGCAGCATGAACAATTTGACAGGGATTTTGGAAAGACCGTGCAATACATCATCTTGTATGTTTGATATATCAGTGCTGCACGCATACCTGAGGTGCTTTGAATTTTTATGGCATATAGCATGCAAATCAGATGAAGACTGCCGGCAAAGGCAGGCAAAAACGCAAGCTGCTAAGGATAGCGTCAAGATATCTACTATAAAATAAAAATTTCCAATTAAACAGTATCATCAATGATGTCGTCATCAATATCGTCATCAGCTCGACCCAATTGGACTTCATTTAAGGAATCGCTTCAGTAGTTCCAAAGTTTACCTCAAACATACAAACAAACAAAACTTTCCTCTTTATATAATAGTGTAGATATATATATATATAGGTATATTTATATAATACAAAGCCGTATCTATACCTACGTAAAATATTAGTTTATTTGTGATTGCACCTAAACCTTCTTCATGTCACTCCTTAAAATAGATTTGCTGCGAGTCTCTTAAATGTGTCTGAGCTTGTGTGAAACAGGTCAATATCAATTTCATGACTTAACGTATTAAAGCTCCGAGCTGCACGCATTGAATACGTATTTGTCCTGGTAGTTAGTACGCACAGCGGGAACGTGTAATTTGCTCTGGTGACGAGGGTTGGCAGACCTGGGAACTTGTTAATTGATATAGCTCAAGAGTTCAGAGCAGTCTTTACTAGGTGAAATTAAATCAACCGACCAAATGCATACTGGAGACTCGGTTAGTCATCAGCAACAAGGTTTAATAACCCTCCAGATGAAATTCGAAAAAAAAAATTTTTTTGTCCCGTAGTGCCTGCACTAGGATTTGTACTTAAACTACTCCAACCAGTAAGGTAGCAAAAATATTTATTTTCCGAAATTGGCCAAAAGGATGACTGAACCTAGTTCTTGATCACTAACCGAGTCTCCATTATGAATTTGGTCGGTTGATTTAATTTCACCTTATATTTTCGTTAGCTATTTTTATGAGGTAGTCTACATCTGCAATATTGCGTCTGACGTCAAGTGGTAGCAGATGGTGTCTCTTGCATCGTGCCTTGTATGTAACATCAGTTACTCCAGTTTTGTATTCCAGGTATCGAAGAAAACGTTTTTGTATCCCTTCAATTCTCGTGATGTATATGGCATACCTGGGATTCCAAACTTGGGAACAATATTCAAGTGTACTTCGAATGAACGAGCAATAAAGAATTTTTATAGCTTTCTTGGTACTTTGGTAAAACATGGAGACCAGAGTCTGATGATGGGACTGGGAGATGGGTACGGGATCACCTCAACGGACAACAGCAGACCCTTCGAGTTTGGGCTTATTTGATTGGTCTTTATTAGTAGTTTGGTAAAACATGGTGACCAGGTTCTGATAATGGGTCTGAAAGATGGTTACAGGATCTCCTCAACGGACAACAGCAGACCCTTTGAGTTTGCGCTTCTTTGATTGGTCTGTATTAGCACTTTGGTAAAACATGGAGACCAGGGTCCGGACAACAGCAGACCCTTCGAGTTTGGGTTTATTTGATTGGTCTTTATTATCACTTTGGTAAAACATGGTGACCAGGGTCTGATGATGGGACTGGAAGATGGGTACGGGATCTCCTCAACGGACAACAGCAGACCCTTCGAGTTTGGGCTTATTTGATTGGTCTTTATTAGCACTTTGGTAAAACATGGTGACCAGGGTCTGATGATGGGACTGTACGATGGGTATGGGATCTCCTCAACGGACAACAGCAGACCCTTCGAGTTTGGGCTTATTTGATTGGTCTTTATTAGTAAATTGGTAAAACATGGTGACCAGGGTCTGATGATGGGTCTGAAAGATGGTTACAGGATCTCCTCAACGGACAACAGCAGACCCTTTGAGTTTGCGCTTCTTTGATTGGTCTGTATTAGCACTTTGGTAAAACATGGAGACCAGGGTCCGGACAACAGCAGACCCTTCGAGTTTGGGTTTATTTGATTGGTCTTTATTATCACTTTGGTAAAACATGGTGACCAGGGTCTGATGATGGGACTGGAAGATGGGTACGGGATCTCCTCAACGGACAACAGCAGACCCTTCGAGTTTGGGCTTATTTGATTGGTATTTATTAGCACTTTGGTAAAACATGGTGACCAGGGTCTGATGATGGGACTGGAAGATGGTTACAGGATCTCCTCAACGGACAACAGCAGACCCTTTGAGTTTGGGCTTATTTGATTGGTCTTTATTAGCACTTTGGTAAAACATGGAAACCAGGGTCTGATGATGGGACTGGAAGATGAGTACGGGATCTCCTCAACGGACAACAGCATACCCTTCGAGTTTGGGCTTATTTGATTGGTCTTTATTATCACTTTGGTAAAAAATGGTGACCAGAGTCTAATGATGGGACTGGAAGATGGGTACGGGATCTCCTCAACATACAACAGCGGACCCTTCGAGTTTGGGCTTATTTGATTAGTCTTTATTATCACTTTGGTAAAACATGGTGACCAGGGTCTAATGATGGGACTGTACGATGGGTACGGGATCTCCTCAACATACAACAGCAGACCCTTCGAGTTTGGGCTTATTTGATTGGTCTTTATTAGCACTTGGGTATAACATGGTGACCGGGGTCTGATGATGGGACTGAAATATGGGTACAGGATCTTCTCAACGGACAACAGCAGATTCTTCGAGTTTGGACTCATTTGATTGGTCTTTATTAGCACTTTGGTAAAACATGGTGACGAGGGTCTGATGATGGGACTGGAAGATGGGTACGGGATCTCCTCAACGGACAACAGCAGACCCTTCGAGTTTGGGCTTATTTGATTGTTCTTTATTAGCACTTTGGTATAACATGGTGACCAGGGTCTGATGATGGGACTGAATGATGGGTACAAGATCTTCTCAACGGACAACAGCAGATCATTCGAGTTTGGGCTCATTTGATTGGTCTTTATTAGCACTTTGATAAAACATGGAGACCAGGGTCTGATGATGGGACTAGAAGATGGCTACAGGATCTCCTCAACGGACAACAGCAGACCCTTCGAGTTTGGGCTTATTTGATTGGTCATTATTAGCACTTTGGTAAAACATGGTGACCAGGGTCTGATGATGGGTCCGGAAGATGGGTACAGGATCTCCTCAACGGACAACAGCAGACCCTTTCAGTTTGGGTTTATTTGATTGGTCTTTATTAGCACTTTGGTAAAACATGGTGACCAGGGTCTGATGATGGGTCTGGAGGATGGTTACAGGATCTCCTCAACGGACAACAGCAGACCCTTTGGGTTTGGGCTTATTTGATTGGTCTTTATTAGCACATGGAGACCAGGGTCTGATCATGGGACTGGAAGATGAGAACAGGATCTCCTCAACGGACAACAGCAGACCCTTCGAGTTTGGGCTTATTTGATTGGTCTTTATTATCACTTTAGTAAAACATGGTGACCAGGGTCTGATGATGGGACTGGAAGATGGGTACGGGATCTCCTCAACGGACAACAGCAGACCCTTTGAGTTTGGGCTTATTTGATTGGTCTTTATTAGCACTTTGGTAAAACATGGTGACCAGGGGCTAATGATGGGTCTTGAAGATGGTTACAGGATCTCCTCAACGGACAACAGCACACCCTTTGAGTTTGGGCTTATTTGATTGGTCTTTATTAGAACTTTGGTAAAACATGGAAACCAGGGTCTGATGATAGGACTGGAAGATGAGTACGGGATCTCCTCAACGGACAACAGCATACCCTTCGAGTTTGGGCTTATTTGATTGGTCTTTATTATCACTTTGGTAAAAAATGGTGACCAGAGTCTGATGATGGGACTGGAAGATGGGTACGGGATCTCCTCAACGGACAACAGCAGACCCTTCGAGTTTGGGCTCATTTGATTGGTCTTTATTATCACTTTGGTAAAACATGGTGACCAGGGTCTGATGATGGGACTGTACGATGGGTACGGGATCTCCTCAACATACAACAGCAGACCCTTCGAATTTGGGCTTATTTGATTGGTCTTTATTAGCACTTGGGTATAACATGGAAACCAGGGTCTGATGATGGGACTGGAAGATGAGTACGGGATCTCCTCAACGGACAACAGCATACCCTTCGAGTTTGGGCTTATTTGATTGGTCTTTATTATCACTTTGGTAAAAAATGGTGACCAGAGTCTGATGATGGGACTGGAAGATGGGTACGGGATCTCCTCAACGGACAACAGCGGACCCTTCGAGTTTGGGCTTATTTGATTGGTCTTTATTATCACTTTGGTAAAACATGGTGACCAGGGTCTGATGATGGGACTGTACGATGGGTACGGGATCTCCTCAACATACAACAGCAGACCCTTCGTGTTTGGGCTTATTTGATTGGTCTTTATTAGCACTTGGGTATAACATGGTGACCGGGGTCTGGTGATGGGACTGAAAGATGGGTACAGGATCTTCTCAACGGACATAGCAGATCATTCGAGTTTGGGCTCATTTGATTGGTCTTTATTAGCACTTTGATAAAACATGGAGACCAGGGTCTGATGACGTGACTGGAAGATGGGTACAGGATATCCTCAACGGACAACAGCAGACTCGGGCTTATTTGATTGGTCATTATTAGCACTTTGTTAAAACATGGTGACCAGGGTCTGATGATGGGTCTGGAAGATGGGTAAGTACATGATCTCCTCAACGGACAACAGCAGACCCTTTCAGTTTGGGCTTATTTGATTGGTCTTTATTAGCACTTTGGTAAAACATGGAGACCAGGGTTTGATGATGGGACAGGAAGATGGGTACAGGATCTCTTCAACGGACAACAGCAGACCCTTCGAGTTTAGGCTTATTTGATTGGTCTTTATTGGCGCTATGCTTAAACATGGTGTACGTTGCATATAGTCGTTCAAAAAATCATATTATTTTGTTTTACTTATTTCTACGAAAATCTCTTCGGCTCGGGCGGAGCCGCGGGCAAAAGCTAGTATATGATAATAGACATTTTATTACTAATAACTAAATTATTCCAAAATTATAAAACCTACATAAAAAAAACTGAACTAAATTATGTAAACATAAAAGTTAAATATTTACAACAAGTAAGTATATTATAATAATATTACATTACACTGAGTGTTTTCTTATTTATTAGGCAGTTCACAAATCAACTGTATTTATATTCAATTGTGAAAACTATACCTAGGCTAACTTGCATTACCATGTTATGTTAAGTTTCGATTTAAAGCTGTTTGTTTTCCTATCATAAATAAATAAATAAATTAATTAATTAAATTTGGTTATTATTATTGGCAACGATATTTGAAATAAAAATGAATGTTTAGGATATAGGAAATAGTGAAACCTTTGAAATTCCCTGCCTTTCTTACTACATTGCCCACAGTTGGTTTTTTGGTATTTTTAGGAAATTATAGACTCTATTCTCTGACAATTAAGTGGTATCTAAGGGGGATGGCTCAAACATGACACCACAAAGATATTAAGAAAGAAATGTCATGTCTTCCATGTCTTTTTGAGGTGGGTAATATTCTCTGACCCCGTTAGTACATTTTATGACGAGAGAAGTTGTTGAGCTAGGGTTGCCACAACTTAAATTGTTCAGAGGAAAGAAAAAGAAGCATTTTTTTGTCATCATTTTATTGAACATAATCGACCTCAACCAACTCTTCTCAAAGGAGCCTATAGGTAGTACTTACCTACGGGATATGGCGGCAGTGCGTGTGAGTACCTAAATAGACACATGTCAATGTAAAATCGCCCGCACTCCTGCCTGTCTCGTATATATACCTACATTAAAAATTAAATCTATAAGATCACAAATCAAATAACATTGCCTATCGAAATTTCACGAAATCTAGGGCACTTAGAAAACCCTTTTTCAATGAGTTTCTTTTCTGCGAGACGTTTTAAGGCGACAAGATGCGAAAAAACCAACACCACCTTTCCGCACCACCTGCGACACGGGTGCCTTTGAACGCGCCTGGGCGATCACTGAGAGAAGCTAGAAACGAAATCGGAACTCAGTGTTGCCACAAAATTGTCTATTTTTCACTTTCATTTGTAAAATAAATAAATCACCCATAGAAAATTTACTAGAGACAGTTCCGTGAAACATTACAACTTTGCGTTTGGGAGACAACTTTGCGTGGTTTGGATCTAAAACTGTCTCTAGTAAATTTCCTATGGGTAATTTATTTATTTTACAAAGGAAAGTGAAATATTAGAAAAAGTCGTACTTACCGGTAGAAAGATATTTTCTCATCATATTCTCCTAGTCTATCCGAACACAATGAGGGATACAACACTTCATGATAAGATGACAACTCGCGTTAGGCCGTGTTTGTGAATAAATTCTTTGAATAAAGCGCAGCTCCGTCCGTCACGAATGTTTAGCCAGCAGTGACGTAAGACCCGCCCCCTTTTGTGACGTCATGCTACCATCGATCGTAACATACCACCATTCATACACTAACTCCTCTTTGTTTCTACTTCGTGATCTCAACAGATACAGTGGCGTAGCTATGTGGACAAGGGCCCCGGTGCATAGAGAAAGAATCGGGCCCTCACCCCCTCTTGGCTGACCCTCTCTTATCAAAGCTTAGATTAGAGGGCCCCCTGAGCTCCGGGGCCCTGGTGCACCGCACCACCGGGCCCTACGATAGCTACGCCACTGACAGATAAATAGATATAATACAACAAGGGAAGCAATCGTGCACTGACCTTAGACGTTGGAAGATGCTGGAGTTCGCCTTTGTCTCGTAACAGCGATCATTGCGAGTCGTTATTGTCTTTTATCCACCTCCGGGAGGCTTCACACACATAAATTCTATGACGATCGACACCAGAACGACACTCGCGAGTTCTTCTTGGTAACCGAAGGGCTCAACTATAAGCGGGAGTCCATAAACGGTGTGGTGGTTCAACAATGCTTCTTTCTTAGTTAGCGTGCAGAAGTAAAGTCAAGTCTTCGGGTCATTACCGAAGACCGAACGTCCGCTGCCAATGGCCCCTTTTCCACTTACCGGCAATCCACCGGCACCGGCACCGGCAGCGGTGACGGCGACGGCACGGCTAAGGTGGTAAAAATATATGAATTAATTCAGGTGGCAGCACTCATCGGTAAAACAGTGCAACAATTCCCTTAGGTTAAGGAAATAAAATGGAGACCATGCGATCAAACATAAAAATAATAAAGTGGCTACAAATATAGATGGTGCCACCAGAATCTATTCAAACACTTTATCTGCAGTAGCCATCTTTTCTGATAAGATTCTGAAATAAAAGGTATTCATAACTCGCTTTACATCGCACGTCCGTACAATAACTGTATAACACGCCTTTGTATCACCTTGGGGATGCTAGTTACCATTATCCCTAGTATCATTTATTGTTGGCGCACGGTTGGCCCACAAAGCTATCGTTATTTGGCCAACAGTTAGGCTTGGCCACTATTTTTTAGTTGGGCCACTGGTTGCTTTGCATTGTAGGGCCTACGTATGTTACTGACAGTTACTCAACAATGGGTTCAATTTATTTTTAATTGTGTCTGGAAATGTTAGCCTTTCTTGCTCTCAATGCCTAAAATATTGTTTACGTAATAGGTCACTTGGGGTTATTTAATTCTAGCTCTCACTCAGGTAATAATAACTTACATTGTATAACTCGTTTTCAAAACAGTTTTTGGCTATCAGTAACTTCTTTCGTTTCGTTACCGCAGAAACACGTTACGACTCACCCCTAATTGTAATTTTAATACAATAGTGTCATATGCCGTGGCTATTTGACTTCGACATCCCATAGTTAGACATTGACAAAACGATATCGCAATGTAACTACCACCAGCGCCATCTAGTTGTGAGTTTTAGAAACTTTTATATGAACAACCTATATGACTAGATACAAAAAAATGTATTTGTATGTAATCAAATAATGTGTATAATCAATAGAATTTATTGTAATTACTTAGAACTAACCCAGGGTTGGAATAGCACCGAATGACTCACTAAATGGGTACCTAATTAATGGTAACAGAAAGAACGTGACGCTGTGACGCTTGCTTGAGCACACGCGCGCGCGCTGCCTATCCCCTATACCCTCGCATTTGTCCCGCTAAATTGTGTACATTCTGACATTTTTTTCGTATTGAACTGAGGAGGTGAATAAAATCATACATCGAAACAAAACGATAAAAGTGCTTTAAAAATGTGTCCCTATTTCTATTTAAATTTGTCAATATTTCATACGTACAGTTAATAAAATAGTCGTGTTAGTACAAATAAAATCATACGGTTTACGACATTGCGCCTACGTCGATGACAATGCTTTATCCCAACATTGTTCACACAACGGTAGCAGAAGTTGCGGTTGGCCGACTGTTAGTTATCGGGTGGCTATATTGTTAATATTAGTATCATTGGGCCAATGTTGGCTCTATGACGGCCAACTAACTAACTATAAACCAACGGTTTGCCGATCGTTGGCGAATGAAGGCCAACGGAAAATGAGCTTGAATAACTATACAGCATTCAAGCTTGTGTGCCACTTGGGTGATATGTTTAATTATTTTGCTGACTGAAACTATTATTAAAAATAAATGAGCTAGTGCTCATGAGCTTCGTTAAGTTTACATGTATCAGATGAGTCATGTTAAATAAGTGGGTACAAATATATTTATCAACTTTTTAAAAGTAATTACATCATCAAAAACGGTTTTAGAAGTGCCGTCGTTGTTTCTCAGTATAGCAAAAACTGTATACATCATCTATTATAACCTCGGTTTTGCAAATGGATATTTTGTGTACACAAAGATAACTATTGAAACAATGATTGTAAAACTTTTAAAGTAGTGGGGTAGCGATTTTTATCACTTTGTCCACCACCGGACTTACGACTTGTGAAGATGATATAAATGTATCAAACGGGTGAAGTGTTTTGTTGTTGATATCACTGACATAACTTGGTAAACATATATATAATCTTGCAGCGGCATATGCTTCTAGTAGCCGAGTAGTGAAGTTAGGGATTAAAGCGACAAATGGTCCTAACTTCGCTAGTGCAAATGCAGGATCTGGTCGAATACCCTGTAGTATAAGATTCTCAATTAGTCTTTGTTTTTGTTCATCACTTTTGAGAATTTCATTATAGAAATAGGCGCAGCCTTCAGGATCCGGAATGTTTTTTTCCTCCAACTGCAAAAATCTCCTTGGTTTTGATGAATCATAATATGGTTGAGGACCATTAAAATCGTTTGGATAATAGTTGGGAGCATCTTCCATGTTTAGCAACACAGGTGGTTTACCATCACGGTTGTATGTGCGAGTGTACATTGGACAATTCACTGGTATCTTATTAAAGTTGCCTCCTAAACGAGTTTCATGACCTTCAATATATGCCTGCCTTCTGGCCAAAAACACCATATCCGGTGATGAGCCTATTCCTGGCACAAGATTGCCTGGATTCATAGCAACTTTCTCAGTTTCTTCAAAATGATTTTCAACATTTCTGTTCAAACAAAAGCGACCAACAACCACAGTATCGTAGGTGCCATCAGGCCAAAGTCTCGTGATATCAAAAGGGTCAAAATCGAGACTCAAAGGGTCATTTCCTTTCAAAATATCCATTTGCAATTTCCAACAAGGAAAATTGTTTACTTCTATCGAGTTGTACAAATCCCTTTGAAAAAAATCTGGATCATAACTGGAAATAGCTAAAGCTTCTTCAATGCTGAAACTTTCAAAGCCTTGCTCGGTTATAAAATTGATTCGGGCATAGTGACTTTCGCTGCAATTGTTATAAAGTTCAAAGGCGTGATTTGTGTATCCATTCATATGTCTATAACCTTTTGGTAGGCCTAATCCCGATGTTGTAAAAAAAACTGCTAGCAAGGAGTTGTAATTTTGCGATGCGAAGTCTATAAGCGCAGTAACATCGCGTATGTTTGTTTTTGGATTAACTCTAGCAGCATGAATCGCTGACACAATTTGTACAGGGTCTCTGGAAAAAAACACCGGGAGTTGGGTGCCTACAAGGTCCAAATTTCCTTCTTCGGTGTAGAATTTAACAGAAAATCCTCTTATAGCTGCCAAAGCAGTGTCACTTGAACCTGTATCTGTGTCTTGTAAGGAAAATCTAATAAATACAGGGGTCTTTTTCCCAATGGTTTCTAAAAATTTTGCTTTTGTGTATTTACTAACATCTTTTGTAGCTTCGAAGAAACCATAAGCTCCAAATCCCTTGGGAAAAGCAAAACGGGTCGATGTTCTTCTATTAACTTCAATTTTAGTAGTTTCAATAAAAAATTGATTTAACAAAATTTCTGTATTTAGTGTACTTGTTTGGTTTTGGTCCACTGGATGCCCTGCAGTTGTAGTTAGGAGGTCACAAGTCTGTAACGAAATCATAAATATTACTAGCATTTTATCTACGTGGGGCTCCACCCGCGCTGACGGAGTAACAAACCATAATAGTTATAGAATGGTGTGTAGGTATCACAAGCGAATTAAAATTTTGAATTTCAAAAAATCATTTTTGTGAATGCCTACATTGTATATGGAACTTTGTAGACTTAGGCGGGGCAAGTAAGCTCATATTTTACAAAAGAGTGGCATTAAGTCACTGCTCGAACTTAAAAGTTTTTAAATGTGATAGATGACTAATAAATTACCTCTATGGTAACTTCCAATAGAACCATCCCTTAGGCAAGGGATGGAAAGGGGTGAATGCTATTATTGTTTATAACTTCGAGGGAAAATTATCTGTTGTCGGTGCAATTTGATATACGAATTATTGTACCCTGATCTACGTTTGCCAAAAGTGCAGTTTGGGATACAAATTACGGATCTACTATTTTTACTTTTTTTGCAAATGTGCGATTGTGACTCGGGGGAAATGACTGTAGTTTGCGCGAATTGGCAATATGATTAAGAAATAGTCTTCATTCATTGCCCGATTCGCAACTTTGGCCGGGTCATACGGAAAAGGTATTTTTATATTTATCTGACATTCTACTTCGGGGGAAATGTCTGCAGTATTAGAACTTATCTCAAAGTTAGCCTTTTGGGTAGTACCTCATTCGCCGGTTATAAAATATGGGCATTTTCACACGGAACATACTTAATTTTACAAAATGGTTGTACGAGTAGGTATATACGTAGGTATATCGTACAACCACAGACTAATAAACAGATAGAAGTGGCAAGCGGGCTAAATTACATAGACTTAAATACCAATAGAAGTGGTCAGCGTAATTAAGTATTTTATAAGATAGTAATTCAGACTGGAGATAAAATGCTACATTTTCATTTTTTTTAATTCAGGGGGGGGATTGGCGTTTTCCCAAACCCTGTTTTGTATAGGATTCTTATATGGGATTGAGCTGGTGAATTTTGGCTTTTTGGTAGTATTCATGGATTTTTTTTTATTCGTATGGGGAAAATTCATACTGGGTATTCGGTCGTTTTTTTATAACCCCCCCCCCCCCATTACTACTGGGTATGAATTTTGCCTTTTTGTAGTATTTATGTTTTTTTTTTATTCGTATGGGGAAAATTCGTACCGAGTATTCGGTTTTGTAGTTTTTTTAGTACTATCAATATAAGTTGACGTATTTCTATGGGAATAAATTCATACTGTATATTCGATCGTTTTTAAAAATCATACCGTATATTCGGTCGTTTTTCGTAACCCCCCCCGCATTTTTAGTACTATCAATATAAGTTGACGTATTTCTATGGGAATAAATTCATACTGTATATTCGGTTGTTTTTAAAAATTCATACCGTATATTCGGTCGTTTTTCGTAACCCCCCCGCATTTTTAGTAGTTTCAATAAAAGTTGACATACTTGTATGGGAATAAATTCATACTGTATGTTCGGTCGTTTTTCGTAACCCCGCCCGCATTTTTAGTAGTTTCAATATAAGTTGACGTATTTGTATGGGAAATAATTCATACTGTATATTCGGTCGTTTTTCGTAACCCCCCCCCCCCGCATTTTTAGTAGTTTCAATATAAGTTGACGTATTTGTATGGGAAATAATGCATACTGTGTATTCGGTCGTTTTTTTCGGAAACCCCCCATTTTTGGTACTATCCATGAAAGTTGACATATTTGTATGGGACAAAATTCATAGTGAATATTCGGTCGTTTTTTTCGGAACCCCCCCATTCTTGGTACTATCCATGAAAGTTGACATATTTGTATGGGACAAAATTCATACTGTTTATTCGGTCGTTTTTCGTAACCCCCCCCCCCGCATTTTTAGTAGTTTTTGTTATATTCGGTCGAGTATGACATTTTCGGACCCCAAAATTTTCGGAACCCACACCAGGGCACAAAAAAAAAAATTAAAAATGTCTGAAAAAAAAATTTTGTTTCGTCTATATCTCCGCGATGGTTCGTCTTGGAATCGCCAAACTTGGACCCCAGGGTTCCCAAAAAAGTTTTATTTCATTTAAAAAATTTTTTATCCGAGGCACGAAACTTCCGATGGCGGTTGGGCTTGGAACCCCCAAACTCGGACCCCAGGGGTCCAAAAAAAATCTTTTTCTTTCCAAAGTGTCCATTCTTTTTCGGACCATATCTCCCAAACCAATGAAGATAGACCCCTGTTCAGGGGGTCCGTTTAAAAGGGCTCGACGAGATCTACCCAAATATGCAAAAAAAAAATCGGCCAAAATCGGGAACGGTTGGAGCTACAGCTACGAGGTTTTCACTATAGTAAATGGCATCAAAACGGCCACTAATTTGCAAAAAAAAATTTTGACATTTGACATTTTTGACATTCTTTTTTTTTAATTGCTATAACTTCGGAACGGATGGTGGTAGCGCTTCCGGGTTTGAACTCGAATGATGGGTATCACGGGTTCTTTACGACCGATGCCAAATTTTGACATTTGACAACTGTCGAAAATTTGCCAATCACGTTTATTCAACAGATTGCCTTGAAACTCAGTTTCTACACGTTTTTAAGGACACTTTTTGTGTTATAATAAGTGAGGCCAAAAGCCGAGCCAGTTTCACTCTAACTCAGCCGCAAAGGAATTGTAAAAGTTGATGGACTCGTCGTGAGTTGCGTCGGCTAAGTCAGGCCTCGGGAAGCGCGCGCTCATCCTGGCAACCTCGCGCATGCTCCCTTCGGACTCGTCCTGCGGCCGAGTTAGAGTTAAACCGGCTCGGCCTTCGGCCTCGCTTATAGGAACACAAAAAGCGACCTTAAAAATGTGTAGAAACTGAGTTTCAAGGTAATCTGTTGAATAAACGTGATTGACATATTTTTGACAGCTTTCAAATGTCAAAATTTGCTATCGTTCGGAAAGAGCCCATGATGCCCGTCATTCGAGTCCAAACCCTGAAGCGCTACCACCAGCCGTTCCAAAGTTATAGTAATTTAAAAAAAATGACAAAAAAATGTCAAGAAATGTCAAAATGTCTAATCTTTTTTGTCATCAAGTAGCCATTTCCGAGCCGTTTACTATTATGAGAACCCGGTAGCTCTAGCTCTAACCGTTCCCGAGATATAACCATGGTACCCAAAGGGACCAAACATTTTTTTGCATTTTCGGGTATATCTCGTTGAGACCTTTTAAAAAAACTCCAGGAACAGGGGCCTAGCTTCAACCGCTTAGGAGATATGAGTCAAAAAAGATTTGACACTTGTAAAAGAAGAATATTTTTTTTTGGACCCCTGAGATTCAAGTTGGGGGTTCCAAGACCAACCGTCGTAGAGATATGGCCAAAACAAATTTTTTTCGCGCCTCGGATAATTTTTTTTTAAAATGTAAAACAAATTTTTTTGGAACCCCGGGGTCCAAGTCTGGGGGTCCGAGACCAACCGTCGCGGAGATATGGCCAAAACATTTTTTTTTTCATAAAAAAAATATATTTTTGGTTTCCGGGGGTGGTTTCCGAAAATTTTGGGGTCCAAAGAACTTTTACTCGACCAACTATCCAGTAGGAATTTTTTCCCATACAAATATCTCAACGGGAACGGAAATTGGAGGAAATGTCAAAAATGTTTCCCTGGATACTACTAAAGATGTCAAAGTCAAACTTTTTTCCATGGATACACTTCATAGGATTGACCTCTGGTCTCTCTGGTAAGAGAGAAAAAAATGTTTTCATACAAAAATCCCATGCAAACGATGTAAATGTCAAATGTCAAAAAATGTAAAATGTCAGATTTTATGGGGACTCAGATAATAGTCGACTACACGCCCCCCTACATCACTTTACTGTCAAACCCAAACAACCATGTCAATCAGTGAGTCAGTCACCGTATTGTAGCTATAATGTATACCGGGTGTAGACTGCCACCATTCAATTAAACGACATATTCTACCGACCCTACTGAACCACTTTTCCCAAGAATCATACCCCCCACCGCAACCCTTAGTTTGGAAAATAATTGAGTTCCAAACAAAAATGCATGAACCCTGACGCACCAACATACGGGCGAGTTTAGAGAGAGAGAAGACCTCAAACAGCTTCAAGTTTCACGGACGACGCTCTCTCTAAACTCGCCCGTATGTCGCTGCGTTAGGGTTCACGCATTTTTGTTTGGAACTCAATTATTTCCTAAACTATGGGTGTCCGCGGATTTGATTCTTAGGAAAAGTGGTTCAGTAGGGTTGGTAGAATATGTGGTTTCATTTAATGGTAGCAGTCTATTTACACCCGGTATATTGTCAACAACAATCAACAATAATTACATTAGAATTGTACTAATCACAATTATTTTGAATGTATACAGGTTGATTGGTAATTAGATGCAATCCTTTGAAGGGGTTGTAGAAGAGAACAATTACAGTCGATTCGACTATATAATGCCTTATGCAAAAGTGAACCAATTGTGAAATATTTTGAATTAAAGCTTTTTTTTTTAAGTAAACTGTAATAAAATATATTTAAGAAACCAGCCAATATTTTTGTTTTTTTTTTCATTTGTTTCGCTTTGATAACATCCCAGCCAATAAACAATAACCCTAAAATGCACATTATTGACGTAAACCTAGACACTGTGCTCCAAAACTATTGAAAAGTCTTGAAAATCGCAAAAGATTTACACAAAAAAGCTAGGTTAAAACAAAAAGTGTCTGCACAATTTTCTGTGCGTATTAGCTTGAAAACATCCGCATTTTACTAGCTTTCGAATGAGATACAAAAATCTTAAATTGACAGAGGAATGATAAAAATATGGCCAAAAGAGTAGGAGCAGGTAGAAAAAAATCATAAACGGTTAAATTAGAAAACAATGATTATTATTAAATTACATTTTGTATGCATAAGATTTGTTTCTAATATTTAACGGTAAATGATACATCATGATAAAATTGCATAGAGGCTTTTTGTTTTAACCTAGCTTTTTTGTGTAAATCTTTTGCGATTTTCAAGAGTTTTCAATTGTTTTCGAGTACAGTGTCAAGGTTTACGTCAATAATGTGCATCTTAGGCTTATTGTTTATTGGCTGGGATGTTATACAAGCGAAAAAAATAAAAAATATGGGCTGATTTTTAATATATATTTTTAATGTTTACTTTAGAAAAAAAGCTTAATTTCAAATTATCTCAGAAATGGTTCACTTTTCGAATCAACTGCAATTGTTCTCTCCTACAACCCCTTCAAAGGATTGCATCTAATTACCAATCAGCCTGTATAATGAATAATAAATTATTATCTTAGAATAGTAATAATCACGATTCTTTTATTTCTCATATTTGTGTTGCGTATGACAGGGTAAGTACCTAACATAAGGCGTTGCACTACTGTAGGGAGGAATATTGTATTACCTAGTGTGACAAAGCTCAAGTCAAACCGATTTCTGTAAAAGTTCTTCAACTCACATTTACAGATACACCCTATGTAATGTAATAAATTAATTTACTCATCTTTGGCCCGAGTTAACCAAAGGACATACCATACCTATTTGTTTAAAACAAAACACCTGCCTTTGAGAGCCACTAGTAGAACACCATTTTTATTCATGATCGATACCTACTCTCTTGTTATTCTCTATTCCTTCAACTACCTGATTTATGAATATAATCTACCTATTTGTATACTGACATAATAAGTGTAATAAATTATTTAACTTTTTCACGAACTATGTCAACAGTGTCATTGCCACTTAATAAAATTTCTTGGCAAATGATGCAATACACCTCAAAATCCATTGTAGATGCCCACCTAACGCACCGCTCGTAAAATATGCGCTCGGCCGCCCGGTACTCCCCGCGCGCCCTTACCTCGCCCCTGCGTCGCCAAGGGCATTCCGCGCCCGTAGGCAACTGAAGATTTTGAACTTCCATTAACAAAATTGTTTTTTTTATATGTGGCGAATGAAGTAAACTCAGAATCAAAGGTATAATTAAATTTGCACAATTACGGAAGTTTCCCCCGAAGTAGTATTCTCAAATATATATTTTGACTATGATCCGTATTTTGCCGTGCTGTGCGAAATTATCAGAATGTTCATAATGCATATAGTGTTCACATGTTACTTCGCACAGATTGTAGAAGTTTCCCTGGAGTGGCAAAACAAAAAAACCTATATATCTCTACTTCTTACTTTACAGGTCTCAATATTAAAACCCATAACGCATTTAAGACCAGTTTACATGCTACTGAAGCCTGTATCAAATATTTCTTTTACATACCAACATTACGTTATTTTGAAAATTATACCTAATGTTTAAAGTCCTTCCGTAATGTACTAGAGATAATCACTCCGTGCGAACTTTTCTAGTCATGTCATCTAACTATTCCAAAAGATATTAGAATTACGCCTCGCCTAACTCTGTAGTCCCGGCGATTTCATGATGATCTGTGAGATATATATTTCGCTTTTATACAGAATGTTAATAAATAACCTTTTACCTCAAATGTGGGTATTTTATGGGAACAGTCTTCTATACTTGGGTTTAACATTTTCAAAACCCATAATATTCTTATGCTAAAAGTTGAATCATTATATTACCACTATCTTTTGCCCGCAGTTTTGTCCGCGGCCCGCGTTGATTTTCATTTTTTGAGCCATCAATTTTATATTACGTATTTGAGCTGATACGTATTCGAACGAAGTTAATTCTTTTGAAAACTAATTTCATCCCCTAGTAAGGTACTTTCTGAACGAAACTTTTTCTTGTTCTTCGAATAGATTCTTTGTTATAGGTTTTTTTTGGCGAAGCCGGAATCCGAGCCGTCTTTCTGAACGAAATTATTTAATAATCCCTTATTTTTGATCCTTAGTTTATGTTTCCGAACGTGGTATTTTTGATAACTCTTTTCATATCCTTGTAAAGTAGATACTTTTCAAGTGAAACTTTTTTGTTATCTCAATTGATTCTCTCAAAGTGTCTTTGGCGTTTGGAGACCGAAAGCCGAGCTGCGTTTTTGAACAAAATTAATCCTTATCTCTTATTTGATCTTCTTTGGCGAGGCCGAGCCGCGTTTCCGAACGAAATTGTGTTTTTATAGTATTTGATCTAGAAAGAATTTCATTTTTATCTGCTTCGATCAAATATCGAAGTTTATCTGTAATATTTTTAACACTTTCCCTTTATGTTGATACTCTTTGTTTTTGAAGAGACCACTCATATAACAAAATATATTAAATACACCAACCAGCAAAGAATTAAATTGAAGAAATTGATTTACACAGATTGCACTTGAATAAAAGCTGAGTTTACGTTGCCAAAACACCAATTTGTCTTATCCGCGGTCGTTTCGACTATTTAGCAATTTTCTCTCAATTGTGCTATAAGCATGTCGGTTCAACGTTTACAACACCATGTTAAAGCATTTTTGTTCTATAATAGTTCTGTAACAACAAAGAACAGCTTATTTGCGGAATGGGGCCCTTTTATACGGCTATTACTTGATACTCTGTTCTGTTTCTATAAAAGTTTAATAAAAGCAATCTATTCACTATTTAGCAAAATCGTTGCTTTTACTGCATACTTATATGAAAATTCGAATACTGGATTACAAAATACTATTATAGGATGTGGATTGTTTGAGTGCTTTTAGTTGATTTTTACTCAACTTAAAATACTTTTACAGAGAACTGAAAAACATTTACAACACAAGTCTGTCCATTTTGTAGTGTTGATTATTCAAGAGAGGTTCTTGGTTTCTTTTATTGACAAATTGGATAAAATTAAATTATGTAGAAAAATGCATAAATAATTATATATGAACACGGACCCCTGGATCAATCAGTAAAATTTTTCTTGCATGTCTTTTACATGTTTAACCATTTATTTGATGAAAAACTTAGAGTAAGCAGTAAAAGAATTATCTTTTTATAAATTTTTGCATCCCAGGCTCGTGGTCGATGAAATTAAAAACTAACTACAAAATAATCGTATAACTGCTTTAGAGAGCTTTTACAGCACATATTAGCCGAGTTAAAGCAAATTATTCACTGTTACCCATCTAAAGAGCTGAGTAAAAGCAATTTGGTTTCTTTTACAGGAAACATTTTCTGAGTAATAGCATATACTTTATTGCTATTATAGCACTAGAAGACATTTTTATCGCTTTTACTCAATCTTTATAGCACTGTTTTGCTTCATATACAGCACTTACTCCACTCTTACAACTGAAGGCTGTTTTGGAAAAACAACCAATGTCCAAATTTTTCGAATTTGTTTTTTTTTTTGCTCTATGGATTCTCTGTACTTCATACTATAATCTGAGTTTCATATTATGAGCAAAAACAACCAATATCTGGTTGAAATAAAGGTCCAAAGTTATAGTGTTTCCGGAAAAACAACCAATGTCCATTGTGTATCTGGCGAAAAGAACCAAGGTCCATGGACAATGGCGGTTTTAAAAAAAAATATATCTATGGTCAAACAAACGTGACTCACTCGACTCGACTTGTCGTCCGTAACTACTATCATGTACTTAATTATTTTTATTTAATCACAATATATACTTACGTATGTTTATCTTTTCACTTCATATTTACCGTTATCCTTAAATAGCACTATCTAACTATATATACTTATATATTATTTTTATTTTATGCATTACCAGAGAGGTAATAATTCGTCCTTTAGTCCTTCTCCGTAACCTTTTTTTTAATCACTTGACGCTGGCAAGACTGGCCTTTTTACAAAGACCGTAGTTGCCATATATACAAAAAAAAATAAAAAAAAATTTGATTTATGTTATCTGGCTGTTGTGTTGTGTTGCTAATAAAGTGAGTGATTAATGTATTCAATAGAGTTAATAAGGCAAAAATCTGTATTTTATTTCATAAACCATCCTATTCATATACGATGAATATTCTAAGCTTTTACAAATTTTCTTAGAAAGAACAGCCAATGTCCAGGACCCTGGCTACTTTTGCTGGAAAACTGATCTAAAAAAAACTTGAAACTTAAATATAACATATAAATAAAATAAATAAAAATTCTTATGGTTGATACTTTAATTTATTATTATGTACTTTAAATAAATAATATTTCAAAAGTAGTTACTATTTCATTATTTCCATTTTATTTAGTTTTATTTACTTCCTGTAAAGTTAGAGCCATGTGACATTGGTTATTTTTCCAAAACAGTCTTCCTATTTTATCTGAATAAACTGCGCCCAATTCGCGTGGAGTTAAACGTTTACAGCACTTTTACTGAAGTATTATTAGCATTTTATAGCATTAAAAGCAAAAAATAGAAACGTGTTCTGGACTTATATTTATATAGCACACAGATTTGCAGGTTGGTAATTATAATTAATGCCTGCTAGCTAAGTCATTTCTCAGAAATAAAACATTTTGCGGAAAATATATGCTATAGGCCACATGGTTAAAATTTGGAATGAAGTTTTTACGTTTATTGAGGCATGTGACATGACAACGTCTTTTAAAAAGATAATAATCACTTCATGTTTTCTCGTGGATGTGGTTAAAAGCGACTAAAGGATTTTAAGACGGTGCGCCGACAATTAGGGAATGCAAGCCGGTTTTTCCGTTGTCTGTACACCGAAATGGTGTACCCCGCTACCCCCTTGCACCCCTATTACGTCTGTTCTCGAAAAAAATGTTCATGGTAATTATTTGGTTGAAGAGAAGGAGGCTCTCGAAACGTCAAAATCATGTCGGTACGCTGTCAAAGCCCTGAACACCTATCCTTAAAGACCAGTGGGCTCACGCCACTCGCACACCCACATGGAAGCTTGCATGTGTACACGACACGACACAGGCATATAGATGCCGGCACGACACCAGTGGGAGCTTTACTGCCGACGACAGGCCGTTGCCGGCGACGACATGTCGTTGTCGGGCCGTGGCAGTGAGGAAGCGTGCAGTACAATTTCATACAAAAATGCTCCCACTGGTGTCGTTGCCGTGGCCGTGGCCGTGTCGTGCCGGAGCCGCCTCGTGCAATGAAGAAGAAGTGCAATGAAACAACAATACAAGCTTCCGTGTGTGTGTGCGAGTGGCGTGAGCCGTGTCTAGGGTTGCCAACTTTTTTTTAGAAGAAATAACGTATATATGATTTCAGAGAAGATAAATATATGTACGTAAACAACCGAAAAACCTTTGATAATGCCTTAACAGCGAAACCGGTAAGGGAAATAATATAAATAAGTGGACAAGTACAAGTGTTTTTCAATCAAAAATGTATCAAAAGTTCCACCAAGTGCCAACAATCACGAGCATCAACTCCATAAATATAATGTGCAGTCTTTAAAAAAAGAGTATACTTTATTCAAATTTGTGAAACTATATTATTTTGTGCTTTTTACACATACGTAATCGTACTCGTCATACAATTTTGCTTGGATTTTCTTACAGGGGTTTCTAGACGAGGCACAAGAAGAGTGTCTTTTGAGAGAGTCTTCTGCTGTCAAACTTAATTTCTAGTATTGTAAGAAATCAAGTTTGGACACCAGAAGACTCTCTCAAAAGACAATTTTTGTGCCTTGTTCTAAACCCTCAGCTGTGTTTTCGCTGGTTCGTGTTATTTACGTTTACGTTTTATTTCACATCGAGATTGTTGAAATAAAAACTTCAGAGACCCAAAATAACGTAAGATACTGTTACAAGCTGGGGTTCGGGATAAATTAACTTATACCAATTCCAACCAAAACCACTGACAGTCTTTATTTGAAATCACACACACTTTTAAAACACAATCTTACTGAAACTAAATCACAACTGGAATTACTAACTGGACTGGACTGGAATCACAGGAATGACCAATTTAACCGGACTATACTTGCAATCACTTCCTAGAATCGGTAGTCGGCCTATATTCGCAGTCTCACTAGAGTCGCACTTGTACTTTTTTACTTTACTTTTTAGCTTTTCGATTCGCCTCGTAGTTAACCAAGAACTGAACTGCCCGAAATTCGCTCCACCTTTTATATCTGTGTCACGCACCTCTAGTTGCTACGGGAACCCTCTAGAAAGGGCTACGAACTTTCTCGCACAGATCGAGGAACCTGGATTCAACGCGTGTCGAAAACTCCAATCCCATATTATCCGTCCCACTCTATCTGTTAACACAGCCTAGCGCCCAAGTAGCACTCAAGCTCTATAACAAGCCGTACAGTGGCCGGTTAGGCGTAATAAATTACGACATTGGCTCCATAGCTAAGCTCTACACTGGCTCTAGAAGCGGCTATACCAAAATAGAGGTATATCACTGTTAATGATAAAATTGAATTTAAAATTCCGATTAAAGAAAAATAAAGCAAAAAATTAAGCTTCTAACTTAATTTAATTGGTGGTTAAATTTCATCAATTTTAATTCTGAACTAAACTTTGAAGCACTTTTTGTGGCGACGACGACGGTAAACTAGCATAATAATAGCAAAAATAACACGAGAAATCATAATCAAATTTTCGGGATGCTCAAGGATCGGGGCTCTAAAGGACGGCTACCACAAGGAATAACCCGACAAAGACAGTAAAATAAAATCTTGAAAAAAAAATTTTTTCCTTGCACGTAAATAGGGGATGATTTTTTATTCTCATCTATCTCATAGTGTTGGGCATCGATAGATAGGTCGTTCAAAAACATTGTGGGTGTACGAAAACTATTTTTCGATTTAGGAATCCGTTGGCGAAATATTAAGCTTTAAAGTCCTAATTTTTGTTAGAGTCAAGCGCCCCATCCCCCCCCCCCCCTGCCGTTTAAACGGTTATGGATATGTGAAAAAATTCACAGAAGTAGTATGTATATAAATGAATTTAAAAGGAAAACTATCACAGCTAAGTAGGCTTTACAGGTTTACGAGTACAGGTCGCGCCAAATTTTTGGCCCCCTCTAAACACGACAATGTATGGGCCGTTCTTCTAAATGTATGGGACTAGAAGTTTGGGGCGATCTGTATTAGTAGACCAACTTATAAAATGTACCGGGTAACTACGGAAACCGACACGCACTTGGCCGGTTTTTTTACTTTTAGTCAATTTACCGCTTGTGATGCATTCTGCCAATATTGTCAAATGCGGTGGATAGATGGTTCCTTCTATTGATAAATTTCCTCAGGCACCTCTTCAACAATTTGAAAATACACAGCACAACTGAAAACCTATCTAATACTCACTTCGTGTTCCTTTTTGTAATCAAATGACACTCTTGAATGAGGATCTTGATTCCGGTTCTCCTTTATCACTGCTGAGACATTTGTTAATGATATTATAAATATGCAGGTGCTAAAGACTGATACTAATAAATTCATTTTTAGCAATAGTTTTCTTTTAGTTGTTGCCATTTGTTTTATACATACCTACATACATTGAATCTGCAATGTGTGCACGTGAACAATGTATATTTTTATTTTTTCTATTTATATTTGCACAGTTTAACAGGATGGCGTATTCAATCAATAACAACGTATCTACAACTAGCCTTTGCCCGCGGCTCCGCCTGCGTTTATTCAATCTCTGACCCGTTTTCGGTTAGGGCCTTATTTTATAAACACCCGTATGCCCTTTATGTAGACCAGGGTCACTACGATGGCAATAAAAACACCGCATCTAAATCCATTGAGTTACATACAAACAAAAATTAAAAAATTGTGGTTTCGGCCTCAGTAAAATACAAATAACCCATTTCAATTAAAATTTCGCGGAAAAATTCAATTAAAATTCAAGTCACAACTTTTTACTACTTTATTATTAGTAATGTTGTCCAAAGTGACTACGGTGATATGATAACAAAGAAAACCTCATCCAAATCCGTTGAGTGAATTTCAAGTTAAAACGAAAAATACATAAGTGCAGAGGTACAGACAGACAGACAGACAGAAAGGTAGACAGCTGGGGCGTAGCTACCGCCCTACCGCCATATCAGCCGTATCAATGATACGGGGCCCCCGGGCTAGAGGGGCCCCGAACGTGCAAGCAAAAATTCGTAAAGTGTTATCTAAATACACTTGGGCCGTACTGCCCGGAAAAAAATATATCTTATCATCCAATATAATATATGGATTCATACTCATACATGATCAATATGATCATAAACGAGTTTTGGCAATGTCTGCGCAGTAATGTAATGACCCTGTAAGTGTTTAATGCTACAGCCATTTGTAATGTATATCATTATATAGATTTTATAAATTTTTTGAGAGCAAAAGCTGAAAGAAGTTTTTCGAAATTAAAACTGATAAAAATTATCTTATGACTTCTATGGAACAGGAACGGCTATCAGACAAATCTACAAAAACTGAAATCTTCTTCAGCTATGGATGATTTAATAAATAAGTTTGCCGAAGAAAAGGTGAAAAAAGTGTAAATTGGAAAATAGCAATAATATTAATATAATTTGAACTGCTTGACTAACTTAGCTCCTATATAGGAGCATTCACTATAAGTATAACATATATTATGCTGACGGAACCATGCCATGTTATTGTTTCATTTGTGAAAAATCTTTACCCTTCATTTGGGCCAAATGTTGATACAGGGCCCGTCTAAGGCAAGCTACGCTACTGGCAGCCAGACAAACAAAATTTAAAAAAACAGCGGCTTTTGCTTCAGTACAGTAACACATCCATCCATCCATCAGCCTGTTTCGTCCACTGCTGGACATAGGCCTTTCCAGGATTTCGCCACTCTTGGCGGTCCTCCTGGAAGAAATGACCATACTCACACACGCTGGGCAGGCGGGTTGGTGAGCGCGGTGCCGAAACCCTCGCACCAGTGACGCCGCTGCCCGTCACCAGTCTGTTTTATATAAGGCCCGGCAATTGGGGATGGATATACCGCCATCCATCGGTCCCAGGCAATGGTGGGCCGCCTGGTTTTGCCTGAGGGCTGTTCTCTTTCTCTCCCCCGAATAACTTCGGGAGGATTTGCGAGTAAGATGGTGGTACCTCCACTGTCGAGCCCGGCATCAGCTCTACCACCTTTAGTGCACAGTAACACATTGCATTAAAAATTTCAAAAAAATCTTTTGTGTACAGACACGAATTTTTTACTACTTTGTTATTAGTTTTGGAAGTTATATACGACTATTTATTTGACTTTGAATTTTGGTTTTCATGAAAATTATTTTATATGTAACCGCTTCTATAGTCGAGTGGTAGAGCGCTCGTCTGCTCACCCAGAGGTCATTGGTTCAATCCCCATGGTGCACATTAATTTGTGTACGGTATGCGTGCTTCGGAATCCATTTGCGCCCGAAGTACGGCGATATGGCTCTCCACCCATTACGTTTGGGACGTAATAATTTTCGGTGAAAAGCGGGTGTACCATTTCACACTTATCACTTGAAATACCTCTGACACCCGTCGGGGATTCATGTCGTATCGATTATAAGCACGGGTTGAATTGTGAAATATGGGTAGTTATTGTAAGCGCGTTGTTCATATGAAACGAAGGTTAAGTTGGTATCATGACAATGACCATCCTAATGACATGACCATGCTACCGTCCATTGAAGAGTTTCAGATTCGAATATCAGGTGGCATAATTTCAATTTTCAAGTAATACCTAGCAATCAGCACACTAAGACAAAGTAAATGCCACAATATTGAATTGTGTGTTGTCATACGTTGAGGAGTTCTATGGTTGTGAGGTCAGGACTGAAGTTCAGGTGGCATAAGGAACATTTTCAAGTGACATTCTGTAATGAGCACACTATACAAAGTGATTGCCGCAATATCGAGTTATGTGCTATCATGCGTCAAGGAGTTCTGTGGTGATTTATTTATTTATTTGCATAACATTTATACAGAATTACAGAGAGCCATTACACTGCATAAATTAGGTAGGTAAGTTTAAATATTAGTAATTAGATGCAATCCTTTGAAGGGGTTGTAGAAGAGAACAATTGCAGTCGATTCGACTATAAAATGCCTTATGCAAAAGTGAACCGTTTCTGAGATATTTTGAATTTAAGTTTTTTTTTCTAAAGTAAACTTTAAAAAAATATATTTAAAAAACCAGCCAATATTTAAGTTTTTTTATTTGTTTCGCTTTGATAACATCCCTTCCAATAAACAATAACCCTAAAATGCACATTATTGACGTAAACCTTCACAATGTGCTCCTAAACAATTGAAAACTCTTGAAAATCGCAAAAGATTTACACCAAAAAGCTAGGTTAAAACAAAAAGTCTCTATGCAATTTTCTGTGCGTATTACCTTGAAAACATCTGCATTTTACTAGCTTTAAAATGAGGTAAAAAAATCTTAAATTGACAGAGGAATGATAAAAATATGGCCAATAGAGTAGGAGCAGGTAGAATATTAGAAACAAATCCATGCATACAAAATATAAGTCTATAATTCATTGTTTCCTAATTTAACCGTTAATGTTTTTTTTTATTTAGAAATAAAATCATTTCCCGTTAAATATTAGAAACAAATTTTATGCATACAAATTGTAAGTTTATAATCCATTGTTTTTTAATTTAAACATTAATGATTTTTTTCTACCTGCTCCTATTGTTTTGGCCATATTTTTATTATTCCTCTGTCAATTTGAGATTTTTGTACCTCATTGGAACCCAGTAAAATGCAGATGTTTTCAAGCTAATACGCACAGAAAATTGCACAGAGACTTTTTGTTTTAACCTAGCTTTTTTGTGCAAATCTTTTACGATTTTCAGGAGTTTTCAATTGTTTTGGAGCACAGTGTCAAGGTTTACGTCAATAATGTGCATTTTAGGGTTATTGTTTATTGGAAGGGATGTTATCAAAGCGAAACAAATAAAAAAATCTAAAATATTGCCTGGTTTTTTAAATATATTTTTCAAAGTTTACTTTAGAAAAAAAGCTCCAATTCAAGATATCTCAGAAATGGTTCACTTTTGCATAAGACATTATATAGTCGAATCGACTTGAATTGTTCTCTTCTGCAACCCCTTCAAAGGATTGCATCTAATTATCAATCACCTGTATATTTTTAACTTAGACACTAGTATAAATAAATAAATAAATAAATTTATTTAATTCCAAAAAATGTACATAACACAAGTTATACATATAGAAAGAACTCTGCTTAACAAACATATTTATGTGTATCACATATGTAGCATCTGCTGCTGAGTAGGTTGTTAGCCTGTATTTCAGCATACAGCGCCTCTATCCTCAGATATATTAGTTATATCACAAAGCCCATTTTAAAAACAATTCAGGCGTGCAAGGAAAACAAAGGATATAATCAAATGTTAACAAAATAGAAAAAGGATGTAAATTATAAACAATAAACCATGTTAACTTCAGTCCTCTCTGTGTGTGAAATGAAGATGTACGTGAGTGTGTGTGAGAGGGTGAATAGTATGTGTAGTGAAGTGACTGACTGTTAGATGTATAAATATTATGGAGGCTAAAATATATACATTATAATTTGTATTTATTCATACATTTATAACATTTATACATCGATAAATAAATGTAGCCTAAAGTAAATAAAGAGTCTTCAATTAGGCTAAACAAAAATTATTTATAAAAATTCAAAGAATTACAATTTTATTTCACAACGGTTAATATTTTTTCTGTTTCATTGTAGGATATTTTTTGGAGCCAATTTGTCAAAACCTTTTTTGATTCTCTCCTGGTCAAGGTATAAATATTCAGTATTTTATTAACTTTATTGTATAGGTAGGGACCTAGGAAGGGGTAATATCTCCGAATAAAAGAGGTTTTCATTGAGATTCCCATATTTCGATCACACACTGCATATTTTCTTCGCCTAGTTAGATGATCAGGATTGTATTCCAACTCACTATGTTGTTTCATCACAATGCTAAGCAAAAAGAGCTGCCGCACAGTTAGTACTTCACAATATTTGTAAAGGAGCTCAGTTGAGTAGATATAAGGTTTAAAAGTACACACTTTTAAAATGGCTCTTTGTGCAACTTCTAATGGCTTAAGCGTCGTTTTTGGTACGCCACCCCATGAAGATATGCAGTAGGTGATTAGTGACTGACATAGAGCAAAATATATTTCTTTCAGGTGATTAGGCTCAATTACGTGTCTCAAAGTCTTAAATACGTAAATTAGTTTACGAGTTCTGTTACTCATTGTTTCGATGTGTTGTTTGAAGTTGACATTATCGTCCAATACTATGCCCAAATATTTAATTGTTTTAGACTGAACTAAGGGTTTACAAAGACTATTACAAACCGACCCAGGAGAAAAATAGCAGCTATGTGCAATCAATTTAAAATCGTCCTGAGAAGTAGTATTGCGTATTGAGAAAGCAAGATATTTAGTTTTATCCGTATTTAGGGTGAGGACGTTATCATGAAGCCATCTTTGGATCATGTTAAAACCAACTTGGGCAGATTCATAGGCTTCTTTCCATGTCTTAGCAACGAAAGTGAGTGCAGTATCATCTGCATAAGAAATGACTTTTCCATGAAAAGAGTTGAGACTTAGGAGATCGTTAATGTAAACGAGAAAAAGAGTTGGACCAAGAATGCTGCCTTGTGGTACTCCGTAAGTTATTGGAAGGTCAATACTAGTGTGAGGACCCACTCTAACATACTGGGATCTATTGGACAAGTAGTCTGTTAGAAGTCTTAACTGTATACCTCTGACGCCAATAATTTCAAGTTTTTGTATGAGAATGGGGACAGAGACCGTATCAAACGCTTTGGATAGATCTAGGAAAATTGATATACATTTACTTCCTTTGTCCAGGTTAGTTGTAATAAAGTCGGTAAGATTGTTAACAGCATCATCTGTGGATCTTCCTTGTCTAAAACCAAACTGATTATTTGATAAAATTTGTTTAATTTCCAGATAGTTTACCAGCCGTTGGTTAACAATCCTTTCCAAGATTTTCGATAGTGAAGGTAATATAGAAATCGGTCTATAATTACCTATATGGTCCCTGTCTCCCCCCTTATAAATTGGACGAATTTGAGCTATTTTAAAGGCACTGGGAAACACACCCTTTTCCAGGCACATGTTAAAAATATGTGTTAAATGTGGGACAAAAATATCTTTATTTTCTTTAAGCAAGGTGTTGGATATGTTGTCCCAGCCTACGGAAGAAACATTTTTCAGGGTTAAGATGAGACGTCCAACTTCATCTTCATCTGTATGGGTTAATACAAATGAGTCAACATTTCGTTTGGTGTATAGATCACCTTTGGAACAAGGTAGGGAGGATGATATATTTTCTGCTAGCGATTTACCAACATTCGCAAAATATTGATTTATTTCATTAACAGAATCTTGAGGACTGGAACACAAAGACAGTAATTCTTTTGGGTAAGAGGTATTCCTACACGTATTGGTAATATCTTTTATAGTGTCCCACAATTTCTTTTTACTTTTTCCTGCCTTCTGAACCAGGTCCCTTTCGTAGCTCCGCTTCACTTTTTTTAAAATGGAGTTACAAAAGTTCCTGTAACGAGTGTAGGTTCTTTTCAATGTTATATTTTCCGGAGCATTTTTTGATTTTCTGTGTAGCTTGTCTCTGTTTCGCATACAACGTAAAAGACCTGGTGTAATCCAGGGCTTAATAATCTTTTTACGTCGAGGTAGGGAAACTGATTTAGAGTTTTCATCAATTGCTGTTTTTATTTCTCTTATAAGATAGTTCATAGCAAAATCACAGTCATTAGTGTCGTAAATTGGTTTAAAATTGATATTGTTTAAGTCATTTCTGAGGCCCTCTTTGTTGATTTTAGTACAGTTTGCAGCGGCAAATTGACGACATTGAGCCACCTTAAGACACGTGATTACCGCTTTATGATCTGTAAGAGTAGACTGAGGTACTATTGTTAAACAGGGAATTTTAGTTTTTAATAGAACATGGTCAATACATGTTCCACTCGCATCGCGAGTGACCAGAGTGTGTGCTGGATAAAGGCCGTGGTAAGCGCATAAGGCCAGATATTGATTGGATGAAGGGCTAGGATTTTCAGGAATAATATCTATATTCAGATCACCGATAAGGATAATATTTTGATATGCTGCTAGGGTTTTTAAAGATTCATCGAGGGATTTAAAAAAAGGTTTAGTATCGGTATACGATGGAGATCGGTAGACAGCAAGTACTGCTGTCTCATTGTTTCCGATTTTGATAATGAGACTGTTACAGTTTTCAATATTAGATTCCACAATGGAGAACGAAACTTCTTCTTTTATATAAACCACAACTCCATCATTCTGGAGTAGATTCTTAGTAGTTGTAAAGGAGTAGTAACCTTTAATAATGGGGATAGAGGCGCCACCTTTAAGCCAACATTCGGTAAGAACTAATATATCACAGTCTATACCCATTCTGGCTGACAAAACCTCGAAACCAGAAAAATTGCAATTCAAACTACGAATGTTTTGTGTTACAATAGACAAAGAAGTTTGAAGTGGTAGTATTTTATTACATTCATCTACATCGCATGCCAGGGACTCAAAGACATTAAATTTATCCAAGTCATATAACAAGTTTTCCACATTCGCCATAACTGAAAATGAATAAATAAATATATAAATTAATAAACTACAATAAATATATAAGTAACTGGTGATAAGAATCAGAAATAAATTTTATTTGTGTAGTTTTGTAAGTGTGAGCAGTGTTTCTTGTACAGTTTAGGTTTAATAACTAAAGCCTTAATAATTTAAAGTGACTTAACAGTATCTATAAATCGTAAGACTAGGTTCTACTTATTTCTTAGGTAGTGTGGTAAAATTTTATTCTGCTATTTTTAGGTTTTCAATGTCTTCTTCACAGGAAATTTTAGTGTGAGGAGAAGTTTCTTCTTTTCTAAGATATACATTACCATGCGATGACCAGCAGAAAGCGTAATTGTATTGTTTCTGAAATGTTCTGGCCAAGTAAAACAGTCTTTGAGTCTTAGCAGTCAGTGTTTCAGAAATATATACTGGCTTGCTTGGGCCCTGTAGGGCAAGATGGGTTGTATTTAACTTTTCGCCAGATTTCTTAGCTTTGTTGAAAATCTTGGTGCTTCCAATGACTTTTTCTTTCAGTAGAACCGTAGTGAACTCCGCTATTATAGGGTTAGCAGTATCTTTTGATTTTATTCTGTAAATATCCTTAATAGAGTCATGAGCGATGTCAAAGTTAACAGACTTTCCAATATTTTGCAGCAATTTACAGAGGTCCGCCTTTGTCTCTCCAGATTTTTTAGGTATATTGCGAATTTCAATACCTGTAGATCGTGTCTTGCGCTCAAAAAATTCAATTTTTTCTTCAAGAGATTCAATAATTTTTTTGTCTTCCTTCCTTTCCGTTTCAAGTTGAGAAATTTTATTCAAAAACTCGTCGTATTTATTCGTCATGAGTTCAACACTATTTGTCAGTTGATTATTCTGTTCTTTTAGACCATTGATAGTTATTTGCAGCTCATTAAAGCGTCTTGCTTGATCATCAGCGAAAGCAGTAAACATATCTTTGATGACACTGGTAATACTTGAGTCACTTTCCTCAAGTTTCCTCTTCTTTCTCTCCTTTACATTTTCCAATCGAAGATCTGGAGCCGAGCCGCAGTGATAAATTCTTGGCGGAGCGCTGTGTGCGCTCGAATCCGCATCGAAATCCGCCGACACAATCGGGGCGGGGGATGCGGGTGGCGTACGGTTCGTAGGCATTGAATTGTGTTGGATTTGCAGCCGATGTACCAGGATATCAAAAATAACAAACAGATGCTAGAGGGTTCTAGTATTTTGGGCACAGATCGATGATTTAATACGATTTTGGTTTCCGTCCAGTATAAGCAGACCACTCATCTAGTGAGAGGTCAAGTGAACTTGGTGACGATCGACGATTTCATACGTTTTTGTTTTCCGTCCACTTACTATAGACCTCTCGTTGATCGTATTCAATTGAACTCGCGCAACATATTTATCTCTTTCTAACGCAGTTGCTGCGCTGTGGATGGGGGCACACACGCAGACACACACACGGAAAGAGAGAGGCACACACACTAAGATGTGCGTAAACAGACTGAATACGAGTACACTGACACTTTTATGCACTCCTAATTTGTTGACTGGTATTAATTTTGTGAAATACTTTATAGTTTTTTAATATTTTTAATAAATACAAAAGCAAAATAAAACACGTCTGAACTGTACAGAGGTCCGGGGAAAAAGGGGGTATACCTACATCTAACAAAACAAGGAAAATTTTAACAAAAATCTACATACCAACTAAACATTAATTAACTATTCACATTTTTACTCTCTCAAAAGCACAAACACTCACGGAAAGCATAGAGTAACTAATCCAGTGATGAGGCCAGGATTTGAGTTCAGGTGGCTTAATGTAAATTTTTTAGTAATATCGTACAATGAGCACACTAAAAGGGTCGCCGCACACGGGCCACCGGCCACAACCACAAAACGCCGCCACTGGCATATTTCCTGTAATTTTCGTACATTTTATATGGACTCGCCACACACGGTTGGCGCCGCGCCGGTGGCGGCCACACGCTACAAATCGTGGCAGCTTGCTTCTTGTGGCCCGCACCGGCCACTAAACGCCCCGACACAAAACGCCGCCAAACGCCACTCGCGCGATTCCGCGCCCCTCTCTCCCTTACCTCAGTAAGGCTCAGTAAACCTGTCACAGCCGACGGTAACGCACGCACGTACTCTGTGGTAGATAAAAATGGATGTAGAATTATTTATAACAGAGATACAATCCCGTCCTGCGATTTGGGATTCAAAAAGTGATAGTTATAGTAATAGAGGAGAAAAAGTGAAGGCCTGGGAAGAAATCTGCGACTTGTTTGTAGGAAATTTTTCGAATAAAACCGCCAAAGAAAAGAACATTGAAGGTAAGTTTAATAAAATAATATAAAACCATATATTTATATTCTATTTTCTTGCCATGGTATTGCTCCTTCATTCATAAAATAATCTTTTAACGTATCTCTTGCAGTAGACGCTCGTGTTACTGGCCAGCCTGTATTTTGTATATTTTCGAGTCCCACTATTTTCAAAGTGTGACGAAAATTGAAACCATCCCTTTTGCGAATAAAGTTGTGCAAAATGCAACAAGATTTCACAATGTCTTCTGAGAAATGAACAGAAGTGTTTAATGGGTGATGTAATATTCTCCATTTGTTTGCTAGTACGCCGAAGGTACACTCAGTGCAACGTCTGGCACGGCTTAACCTATAATTGAAAACTTTTTTGTCTAAGTCCAAATATTTTCCAGCATATGGCCTCATCATATTTTCACTGAGGCCAAATGCTTCATCACCAACAAATGTATAGTTCAATGGTTGTCGATTACCGACCTGTCGTGGTGAGGGGATATTTAATGTCTTTCTGTGTATTTTATTACACAGTTCACTTTCTCTAAATATTGTAGAATCGGATACTTTACCGTATGCCCCAACATCCACGAACGTAAAAAGTAAATTCGAGTCGCATGTTGCTAGAGGTACAATTGAAAAAAAAATTTTATAGTTAAAGTACAAGGAGCCGGTATCGAATGGATGAATAATTCTTATATGTTTCCCATCTATGACGCCTAAACAATTAGGAAAATTAGTATTTTGAAGGAATCCGCTGGCAATTTCATTCCACATGTATTTGGTCGGTTCTGGAATACAAACGGCTTTTAAATAGTTCCAAATTAGTTGACATGTTTCTTGTACTATTTTCCTTGCTGTAAAGGCCCCACGGTGGTAAGAGAGTTCAAAATCCTCAAACGAGCATCCAGTTCCTAGATACCTGAAACAATGAATTATATTATATTTTTTTGTTGTTACAGTGACTAAATTACAGAGGAAGTTGAAGAGTCTGCGTGACAGTTTTAATAGAGAAAATGCAAAAAACAAGAACGTTCCAAGTGGTTCGGCAGCAACAAGCAGTAAACAGTACATTTATTTTAATCATCTATCTTTCTTGAATTCCTTAAAAGAAGTGAGACCGCCTACCGATGTTACTTCCGAGTGTGCAACTAATGATGCGGAAACACCTCGCCCGAAAATAAACAGAAACATTAATATAAAAGGGGCCGAAAAATTAGAAAATGAAATTCTCAGAACACTTCCGGAAAATTTAAAACGTAAACATGATCAAATAAGCGACCAAAATGACCCCGATAAGCAATTTCTGATGTCGCTGCTTCCATGTAAAAAAAATTGTCGAAAATTGTAAACTTGATTTTCAATCAGAAATATTACAGTTAATTAGAAAGTACACGCATAATCAAAATTATGAAACCTATCCGGCACAATATTATGGTTATTCTTCAGGAAATGCCAACATACACTCTACACAAAAAGCTTCCACATCTGCCCAGCCTTCTCCACTTCATTCCGACAAGTCTATGCTTGACATGTCATACTCTACACAAAACGCTTCCACATCTGCCCAGCCTTCTCCACTTCATTCCGACAAGTTTATGCTTGACATGTCATACTCTACATAAAACGCTTCTACATCTTTCCCGTCTTCACATATAATTCAGCCTTCTCCAACTCATTCATATTATTCTGACCAGTCTATGGACAACAGTTCTGATGACGAGTGATACCAAATTATAATAAACACACAATAAATAAATACAAAGACCTACGTGTTTTATTTGATAACTAGCTTATTTTATTATAGTGTTCTGTATAGATTATTTTATTATAGTGTTCTGTGGAGTTTTACGCTAGTGATTATTTCCACTTACCTTAATGTGATAGCTAGTCTTTCCGCAGGTGCGATGCTTTTCCGCATGTTGGTGTCGTGGTGCTTTAATCCAGCATATAATAGAGCATGTAGTTCCCAAAACGTGCCTATACTTAAACGAAAATGTTTGAAAAACTTCTTTGGATGGTTGAGAAGATTATCGAAATGTTCGTTGCATTTGTGTACATTCGTTAAAATTGGATGTATCCAATAACTACGGTTTCGTCTTCTACGAAAGTATCGCAATTAAACCTTCTTCGTCCGAGTCCATTATGATACTGCATGCATGGGTTAAAAAAAGTAGCAGCCAACGACCGCAAGTGGCGACCACCGGCCACAAGTGGCTGTAGCGAGCTTCAGCTACCTTTGCGGCCGCTTCTAGCTTCTCGTGGCGGCGTTTGTGGCTGTGGCCGGTGGCCCGTGTGCGGCGACCCTAAAACAAAGTGATTGCCGCAATCTAAAGTTTTGTGCTGTAATCCGTTAGTAGTTATATGGTGATGAGGCCAGGATCGAAGGTCAGGTGGTGTTGACAAATTTCAAGTAATATCCTGCAATAAGCACAATAAAACAAGGTTATAGCCGAAATCTCGAGTTATGTGCTGTCATCTATTTAAGTAGGTACCTAGTTCTATGGTGATGGTCAGGATCGAATGTCAATGGGTTCATGACAATTTTCAAATAAAACCTTGTAATCAGCATCCTGGTACATAGCGTTTGCCTCAATATCGACTGTTAAGCTGTCATCGGTTGGGGAACTCCACTGCCTATCTCAGAAGACCATCATTTGATCAAGACGAAACTAAAACCACATTACATAGAAGTAAAAAAGAATATCAAAAATCGGTTAAGAACCGACGGAGCGATAGAAGAACATACACAAAAAAACAAATAAGAAAATACAGTCAAATTGAAAACCTTCTCCTTTTTTGAAGTCGATAAAATTTTGCAAGAGGTTTGTGAGGACCGTTGTAGATGGAAATCTGTAATCAGATCAAACTGATGCAGTTTTCCGGTATGGGAAATAATCATTACTTGAATCTGACTGTAATCACTTTTCAAGCTTAATATTAGCAAGAGGTGTGTTAGGAGTGTTGTAAATGTAAATCTGTAGCCAAATTAAACTTTTTAAATAAATTCTTTCCGTAAGGAAAAAATCATAACCATAGTATTAATTTGTCTATGCTTAAACCAGGCTGTAATTACTTTTTTAAGCTTAATATTAGCAAGAGGTGTGCAAGGAGCCTGCGGCTCACGTCGAAACTAGCTTCGTTCCTCGGGTAAGAAAATCCGCCATTTTATACTCGTCACGGAATATACCATTAAGATTCAGTAACCGATGGTACCGAAATGCATATACATATACCTAATATAAATATATTCCCGCAATCTTGAGTTATGTGCTTGAGGAGTTTTATGGTAATAGTAAAAATCACTGCATGGGAGACATCATCGCGATCTGAACCTACCTCACGTCGACAAGACAGCGTCGAACGAATGGCTCAGTCGCGGTGAGCTCTTCCCTGAGACGGAGGGTTTTATGCTCGCCATCCAGGACCAAGTTGTCGAAACACGCAATTACCAAAAGTATAATGAAAATACCAAACACAATAGATACTTGTCGACGGTCCAGTAGAGCTTCAGAAACAATACAGCACATAACTGTATCAATCAATAGTTCAGACTGACTATAAATTCCGGCATGACCAGATTGCAAACATAATTCATCAAAAACTTGCCATACAACACAAACTCATTACTACCCCCCCATTACCATATTACAAATACAACGCTGAAAGTATTCTTGAGAACCAGACTTATAAACTCTATTTTGACAGAGCCGTACTAACTGACAAAACTGTACATTACAATAGACCAGATATTACTCTTATTGACAAAGAACATAAGACTGCACAACTGATCGACATCGCCGTTCCCAATACGCATAATTTACAGACTAAAATCAAGGAGACGCGACGCGTCAGGCGGCACGGTGCGCGAAGCGGGTTGCGTGGCATCAAGCGTTTTCTCCGTTTATGGAGAGGCAGCGTGTGTCGCTGCCCGCCGCAGTTGACGCGTAAAAACAAACATATGGTAACTAGTGGTTTCATTTATGAACGAGCGGAGCGTACGGAGTAGCGGCTTACGCCGCTGCATCCGCCGCGAATTCCGCAGCGGCGCACTCGGCGTCGTTCACTGCGGCTACCGCAGCTTTCTTATTTCTTGCATTCTACCAGTCGTGTTCGAATAGTAACAACGGGCAAACGTGTGTATTTATGTTTGTAATCATGGGCGACTTTATCGACATACCTATTGCTTGGAAATAATTATTACTTAAAAAGTATCTTATTCACCGCTAGATCAGAACTCGTTACTTCACCCGCTGCTTCTATCGCGGCGTCCTACGCGGCGTCCCCCGTCGTATGCGACGCTACAATTCAAACAAACGCGTGCAAAAACGCTTCTCCTTGAACACTCCATACATCGGTGTATGTTTGTGTTTCCGGCGGCCCACTTCGCGCACCGCGTCGCTTGACGCCCCGCGTCTCCTTGTTCGTCGCCTAAGTAAATACACAGGCCTGAAAGTCGAAATAACACGCATGTGGAAACTGCAAAAAGTAACCATTTACAGGCCTAGGCCCGTAAGTGCTCATAGGTAGGTACTACCGGCTTCTTGAAGCCGAGATGAAATTGCTCATAAACAAAATAATAATAATAATCATTTTATTTCAAGCATAACTTTTTTTTTATAGCCCATGTTAGTAAATACCTTAACCTAATAATACATATTCACAAATATAATCTTATTAACTAAACTAAAACTAACATATCTAGCCTTTAGCAGGGATCATATTCTGTGCCGTTTCTCTGAAGCGTATACAATACCCGCTGGCCAGAAATCGGTGCTGAGGAATACGCGAGCATAAGGTGCAGGTACACGGAGTTTGAAAGACAAAAAGTTTTTCCACCATCACACATGTGTGCACTCTGGACAGGTATATTGATATTTTGGGCTCTGCAGCTTTCAGGTCGTTGGAGCTGCAGGGGCGGTGCCGCGATTGTTACGATTCTGACAACGATTATGTTTCCTTCTCCCGACCAGAGTCAATCCATCTTCGTCAGGATTCGCGTTCGGCGGGCGTGGAGCGGTAGCCGCGACGGCGGGCGTAGGTGACTGTTTTTTGTTCGAAGCTGGGCACCGACGACAGCGGCGGCTGCTTGCGATGACGAGGGCGGCGGGACACCTGAGTACTCGTCTCTGTCTGTACAGGTGCGGGCGCAGACAGTACGGATGCAGCTGTCTTCAAGGGCATCATTTTGACACCCGACGATGGCATCGAAAGTTCAATGATTTTCGATGAAACTGGGTATACCCATAAGGGTATGGCATACCCATACCAAATTACAGCTTTCTAATACCAAAGTCTCTGAGCTAAGCCGCGGACAGATGGACGGACAGACGGACGGACAGACGGAAAGACAGACGGACATAGCGAAACTATAAGGGTTATTATCAGAGTGCATTACAAACCAGAAAAGATAAATTAGAAACAAATGAAAAAACCGGTCAAGTGCGAGTCAGACTCACATACCTAGGGTTCCGTAATTCGACAGTTTTGGGAACAGTGAGACATGTGAGAAACATTTTTTTCGGTCGAAATAAGGGGGGAGACATTCATTTTTTGTGGTTTTTCAAAGATTTCTCGAAATCGGTGCCAGTAAATATAATAAAAGCATATATTTTTATGATAAGCTTTTTAATATCTACATATTATATTTTTAAGAATTTATTTTATATTTTTCTCACTTTAGTATTGGAAATATTTTTAACAATTTAGAATTTTTCAATTTTTTTTTGTATTATATTATGTAGGTAAGTGAATGCTATTTTTGTAGAAAATTTCAAGTCTTTATCTTTAACGATGCCAAATTTATGAGGCTGTGACATACGGACGGACGGACGGACAACGGAGTCTCACAATAAAGGTTCCTTTTACCTTTCAGGTACTACGGAACCCTGAATATTGTGAAGCGACGACATTGCCATCTGTTTCTTAAGTACAAGGCGTGAAATTACATGACGCCCACGTGAGCGTTCACTATGTGCATTACAAGCTAGATAGATCAAATAGTTACAAAAATATTCGGTGGACAAGTATGGTGAAAAATTCAACGGTCTAGGTAACGCAATTGGCCTTGGTGGCGCAATTGGTAGCGCCCTTGTCTGGGAAACAAGAGTTCGCAGGTTTGAATCCTGGCCCGAGGAATTATTTCAAATTCTTTACATTTGTTTCTAATTTATCTTTTCTGGATTGTAATGCACCTAATAATAATATTTAGAGTATCCCAAAGCGATGGATTTCGAAAAAAAACATACCTAAACTATTAGGGTTCCTTGTCGGACTACGGAACCCTTCTGTCTCGTCTTTTTGTTCGCTTATAACTTGGGAACCACTCAATGGATTTTGATGCAGTTTTCACTGTGAGATAAAGCATTTTTTTGGAAATGTTTTAAACTAATGTATCATCACATCAGCATCACATCACGCTTGGGTGAAGGGGAGCAGCACAATGTGGAGGATTCGCCGTTACACGTGTTTGCCCACCTCATCTATCTGAGCTGGCTGCTAACTCACCAAGGTTGAAATCTGGAACTTTGCAATCTGGTGTCAACGAGTTCCGGAACAGGTGAGCCATATTGTACCCACAGTTTCCTTTAATTCTGCAGTAATTAAATATATACCCCGATAGTTCCCTTAAAGATAGTGACTTATTAAATGTTTATTTTATTCTTTTGGCTTCATAAACCTTTTGTTTTGCCCTATCCAGCTGTGTACCACACAGTTGCTGTAGATTTCGCAGATATACCAGTTTTCGCGATAGGATAGAGGTAAATTACTAATATTACTATACTGTAGATAAAGAGCTACAAAGGCACTAATAAATTCTATTTGAAATCTTATGGCTTTAAAAGAATACTCCATACCACCTTAAATGTTTTAATAGAAGCTTGTGAATCTATTCAAACACTTTATCTACATATATCCCTCTCTTAGATCAGATATCAGATATCTATGGTATTTATAACTTGCTTTACATCGTAGCTCCGTACGAGTACAATAACTTTATAACACGCCCTTGTATCGCCTTGGGGATGCTAGTTACCATTTTACCACTCTGTACCACCTGCATCTTAAATAACTTTGAAATACACTGCTGTACAGCTACAAGATAACAGATCCCCTGAATATCAATTATTCAGCATGCAAGCTTGTGTGCCAGTAGGGTGATATCTAGCTTACGCGTTTAATTATTTTGTTGACTGAAACTTATTATTAAAAATAACTGAGGTAATGCTAATAAGCTTCGTAAAGTTTACATGCATGAGATGTATAATGTAAAATAAGTGCATAACAAATATATTTAACTCCTTTAAGGATAATTACATCATCAAAAATTGTTTCACAAATACCTCCGTTGTTTGTCAGTATCGCAAAAACTGATGTTATAATATTTGAAGGGTCTTTCATGAAATTTAAATAAAACAAAGTGTGTGTGTGAGATATCATCGAAATTTTTTATTCGTTTGAAAGGCCTATCGATGCCATTATGTGTGGAATATAACATCGCTCAAATGTCCGCCGCAGCTCCTTTGGGTGGCGCGCATCCGAATTGTTTAATTTTCCATGCCTCTGGAGTATAGAATAAATCAGGCTGAATTTGACCGATAGCATGGGTTATGTTAGTTTTGAGGGCCGCTGTGGTTTTTGTCTTATTCACATAGACCTGCGACTTAAGAAAACCCCACAAGAAAAACGGAGTCAAATCGTCCCAACTGCGAATAGTCTTCTCGGTAGGACGCCTTTGTATCGCCTTGGGGATACTAGTTACCATTTTATGACTACTGTACCACCTGCATCTTAAATAACTTTTAAATACACTGCTGTACAGCTGCAAGGTAACAGATCCCTTGAACATATATTATTATAGAATAGAATAGTCTTCTCGGTAGGACGATTATGGCGACCGTAAAATGGGCGAAGCGCGCGGACCGTCGCCCGAACGGAACAACAATTTTATCATTTGTACGTGTTGTTGAACGGTATATCCGTCCATGGTGATTTGGCAAAACAGATTGAATAAATGACAGCCAATTTGACATGTAGCTTCACCAAGATGGCCGCTATCAACTATCAAAGTTCGGAAGTCCCTATTGGAAGACCCTATAAACCGAGTGTAAAAGCAAAGGCAAGAATCATATAAGGGTTTGTTAGTATGATCAGTAAAGATATTATTTTTTCACCATTACTATTCGAAAAGGGGTTATTGGTTCACCAAAAACAGTGAATAAAACGCTCTTTTCCTCACTGAGTGAGAACAAGTAACTTTTTAAACTTTTTGGATAGGCAAAGGCATGGCAAAGGTATCTGTGACCATACAGCCATCTTAAAACATAATCACCCGAGAAGCTATAAACTATAAATTTTGCAATCACTACATAAAATGCCCGAATAAAGCATTTTAAATTTGGAACAAGCGTCAATGCACAATATAAAAAAATATCTTACCAAACGTAAGATTTTATAAAAAGAACCGCCATTTTTATGTTTTGTTCTCTTATTAATTTACTATGTACCGATTGGTTGTAAGTATAATAAAATTTGATTCAAATAGTTAATATGGTACTGTTTATTTTCTCATAGTCAATGGTGAAAAGTAGGGTACATAACTCGTGAAAAAAAAATTCCATCTCAGCTCTTGGATCTCTCGCTCCGCTCAGGATTTTACTCTAGAATCCCTCGCTTCGCTCGGGATTCAACTTTAGAATTCTTCGCTCCTCTCGGGATCCACCTTTGAGCCTCGAAAGAAATTCCCTTTTTTTTTACTTGTTGTGTAATCTACTATAAATACTGTGATTTCTAAATAAAGTACCAGTACCTCATAATAAGACGATTTCCTTTACTCAAAATACATTAATCGCGTGGACACCCTCACTGGTCGCTGGCCCCTGGGATGAGGGTGCGGGTTGCGGGGTGCAATTAGGTGCGTGGGGAGGCTGGTGAGCTGCGTAGCCATAGCTGGATGATGATGGAATCTTTGGTGAAAATTCAAGGTAGGTATATATTTTTATTCTCGTAATGACATCAGAATCGTGTATACTTTCATACCCTAAAGGGATTTTTGACTTTGCATTTACAGCCTGTATATAACGTCCTACAATAATAAGTGAAAAGAATTCTAGGGTAGACCATGTATCGTTAACTGACCACAATAAGAAGAAAAAAAATTTTTTGCTCAAATGTTTTTATAAGAAGAAAAAAAAATATTGCCCAAAATTTTTTTTACTTCACAGTACAAAATAAAATTTTTCGGTTGAAAGTACATAGTATAACTATCATCTCCCAATTTTTTTTCACTTTGAATTGTATGACCTTGTGTACTAGGTGAAATTAAATCAACCGACCAAATTCATACTGGAGACTCGGTTAGTCATCAGCAACAAGGTTTAATGACCCTCCAGATGAAATTCGAAAAAAAAAATTTTTGTCCTGGAGTGCCTGCACTAGGATTTGTACTTAAACTAGTCCAACCAGTGAGGGAGCAAAAATATTTATTTTTCGAAATTGGCCAAAAGGATGACTGAACCTAGTTCTTGATCACTAACCGAGTCTCCAGTATGAATTTGGTCGGTTGATTTAATTTCACCTTATATAAGGTGACTTTTATTTATACAGCCAAACTCATACCGGAGGCTTGGTAAGTGATCAGTAACACGGATCGATAACACTTTTTGCTCATTTCGCAAAATAAAATCTTGTCGTCCCATAATAATTGACTAGGGGCTGGGCTTGCGTTTGTAAGGAACACGAAAAGAATAATTTACGAATTTCACAAAAAGGACCCTTCGAACCTTGTTACTGAGCACTTACCGAGTATTCAGTAAGAATTTGCCTGTATAAATTAAAGTCATCTTATATTACAGGATGTGACTAGAGTGCAACCATTCAATAAAACCACATACTCTACTGATCATACTGAACAACCATTCGAAAAAAACCCCGCGCAAATCTTCAGAGAAAAAGATATTCAACTGTAACTCAAAGACTTTATCTCGTAAGAAGAAGGTCTATTTTAGAACGCTGCACTGGAACAGCTGTTTCACGGACGTCTTTTGTCCAAATTCGAAAAATAATAGTTTTTACCGGTTGGACTATTCCTAGTGCTGGAACTAAGGGGCAAAAAAATTTCGTTTCGAATTTCTCCTGGAGGGTCATTAAACCTTGTAACTGATGATTAACCGAGTCTCCAGTATGAATTTGGTCGGTTGATTTAGTTTCACCTGGTATAGTATAGTGAACAAAACATTATCACCTATTTATATGTAATTATAACATCGATTTCGCAAATGAATATTTCTGTACACAAAGATAAACTATTGAAACAATGATTGTAAAACTTTTAAAGTAGTGGGGTAGTGATTTTTATCACTTTGTCTACCACCGGACTTACGACTTGTGAAGATGATATAAATGTATCAAACGGGTGAAGTGTTTTATTGTTGATATCACTGACATAATTTGGTAAACATATATTAAGTTTTCCAGCGACATATGCTTCTGCAAGGCGGGTAGTGAAGTTAGGAATTAAAGCAACAAATGGACCTAATTTCGCTACTGTAAATACAGGATTTTTTAGAATGCCCTGTACTATAAAATTCTCAATTAGTCTTTGTTTTTGTTCATCAGTTTTGAGAATTTCATTATAGAAATAGGCGCAGCCTTCAGGATCCGGAATGTTTTTTTCCTCCAACTGCAAAAATCTCCTTGGTTTTGATGAATCATAATATGGTTCAGGACCATTAAAATCGTTTGGATAATAGTTAGGAGCATCTTCCATGTTTAGCAACACGGGTGGTTTACCATCACGGTTGTATGTTCGAGCGTGCATTGGACAATTCACTGGTATCTTATTAAAGTTGCCTCCTAAACGAGTTTCATGACCTTCAATATATGCCTGCCTTCTGGCCAAAAACACCATATCCGGTGATGAGCCTATTCCTGGCACAAGATTGCCTGGATTCATAGCAACTTTCTCAGTTTCTTCAAAATGATTTTCAACATTTCTGTTCAAACAAAAGCGACCAACAACCACAGTATCGTAGGTGCCATCAGGCCAAAGTCTCGTGATATCAAAAGGGTCAAAATCGAGACTCAAAGGATCATTTCCTTTCAAAATATCCATTTGCAATTTCCAACAAGGAAAATTGTTTACTTCTATCGAGTTGTACAAATCCCTTTGAAAAAAATCTGGATCATAACTAGATATAGCTAAACCTTCTTCAATGCTGAAACTTTCAAAGCCTTGTTCGGTTATAAAATTGATTCGGGCATAGTGACTTTGGCTGCAATTGTTATAAAGTTCAAAGGCGTGATTTGTGTATCCATTCATATGTCTATAACCTTTCGGTAGTCCTAACCCCGATACAGTAAAAAACATTGCTAGCAAGGAGTTGTAATTTTGTGATGCGAAGTCCACAAGTGCAGTAGCATCGCGTATGTTTGTTTTTGGATTAACTCTAGCAGCATGAATCGCTGACACAATTTGTACAGGGTCTCTGGAAAAAAACACCGGGAGTTGGGTACCTACAAGGTCCCAATTTCCTTCTTCGGTGTAGAATTTAACAGAAAATCCTCTTATGCCTGCCAATGCAGTATCACTTGAACCTACACTGTTGTCTTGTAAGGAGAATCTAGTAAATATAGGGGTTATTTTCCCAATATTTTCGAATAATTTTGCTTTTGTGTATTTACTAACATCATTTAAAACTTCGAAGAAACCATAAGCTCCACATCCCTTGGGAAAAGCAAAACGGTTCGATGTTTTTCTATTAACTTCATTTTTTGTAGTCTCAATAAAAAATTGATTTAGCAATATTTCTGTATTTAGAGTACTGGTTTGGCTTTTGTCCACTGGATGCCCCGCAGTTGTAGTTAGGAGGTCGCAAGTCTGTAACAAAATCACAAATATCTATTATTAGCCTTTTATCTACGGAGCTCCACCCGAGTCCACCCGCGCTGACGGAGTAACAAACTATATTTTGTAAAGATTCTTTTTCGGCGCCCTTTGATCGACGCTTCATCATCACATAATAATTACCGACTTTTTCAAAATTAACTTTTATTGGAAAATTCAAAGCTCTAATTATTATTTTCTAACTTATTCTAATTTATTCTAACCGCTATATTATTAAATCACATGTCTACAGGGGTCTCTCGAGGTTTGATGGTTGATTCCGATAGATTTTGGGATGCCGATCACTGAAAAAATAATGAAGAAATTCTATCACGTCCAGATATTTTGCTTTTATCTTTTTTTTAATAAAATCCCCTCAGGCAGACTCGGTCAAAACCATTTACTTCGAACTAATTTTAATGCTTTTTTCTCGCAATTTTTTGCCAATTAAATTCATTTAGGTTCTTTATACTGATTAACTAAAATTCTTTTAAGTGCTTATAGAATTTTTAATGTCAGTTCAGTAGGTAGTTCTAGCTAGATATTACCCATTATATGCAAACAAACAAACAAATCTTTCTTCTTTATATAATAGTGTAAACAAACTTTAACGTGAGTTGATTTGAACCAGACTGCGTCAAATTCGATATTTTGAAACATGCAGCGCCATCTAGTGTAGTAAAATAAAAACAATTTCAACGCCACCTTACTGAGCCGTTATCCAGGATAGCTTTATTATTTATCCAGGATTCTTTTAGTTATTGGTCTTTGCGCAGTTAAGAAATATAATTTCAGCTTTAATATTTTTTTTACAAAAGGAAACATTTTTTCGGAAAATAAAATAAATAAGTAAAAAATAAAAAGTGAAAACAAATTTTACCAGTAAATATATTAGATAGGCCTAGTAATTTCGTGCGCGGGTATACCCTTGGCACACTGTTACTGTTTGTATTAGTGTTTCTGTGTACAATAAAGAATAAGAATACTTTTACTATATTTTACTGGCACTGATTTCGAGAAATCTTCGAAAAACCACAAAAAAATGCATCCCCCCCTTATTTACGAAACTAATGAACTGAAAAATATGAAAAAAATCATGGTGATTTGGGGTACACGTAAAGATTACACTAAAAATATAGCGGGTGAGAAATTCACGATACCAAAAAGACAAAATAACATTTTTCATCCACGAGTTTAATTTCGAGTATGGTATAAAAATATTTGAGTCTTTTTTGTGCTACAATCAATTCTTTTTTTAGTTATCTTAAACAGTTCTGGGCAAGATTTTAAATACCTTCTTCCTGACTGTTCCCAAAACTGTTAAATTACGGAACTCTAGGCATGCGACTCTGACTCGCACTTAACCGGTTTATTCAAAGTGGAATTTGTTTTTTTCATATTTATCTAATTGCATTTCTAGCAAAAATTTCTATGCACCCCACAGTAAAAATCAGAGGAAAAAACGCAGACTAAAAGTGATTTAATATTTTATTATAAGCATAAAAGAAACATTTAAAAAGGTCGAGCTAAATTATATAACTAACGGCAAAATGTACATCTTTTGTTACTATTTTGGTACTGTTACGAGCTGGGGTTTGGGATAAATTAATTTTCCTTTAGTTCACTAGAGTTTCCGAACTGGTAACTAATTTCCTGTATTAATTCTGTGCTGAACCAATCCAGTTTTTCCTATGTCAGCATCATTATTAGAGAAAATGTCAGCGTACTGGAGTAGCATCTTCTTGGCTTTCACCATTTCTCTTTCAGATAAATCTTTGCAACAGTCTTCCAGTAGATTTGTCACGTTAAATCCTGCACTTTGGACTTTATTCGCAGAAGGCAGATGTTGGCAGTTACGCATCCATGCTACTTCCTCACAGGCACAAATCAACGTACCCTTCTTAATTACTTGTTCCTTCTCACTCAGGTTCAGCACACGTACGCCTGCAACGTCCATTTCTCTCACTAAAGTCCGTGCCATATTCCAAGGAAGGTTTTCGTCTAAACTTTCAATGAGAATACATCTATTTTTGTGTCCAGAATTCTGTGGAAGTCTATTTGGAACGATTGTTTCCGACCGGGGAGGAAGGACAATCTTCTTTAAACAGTATACTTCCCCCGATGGCGCACCTTGCATGAAGACTTCTTCTGAACCACATTTTAAGACTCCTTGATTAACTTCGATCACACAACAGTACTGTCGCATGAAGTCCAAACCCAGGATGCAATCGTCCATTATGTCAGCAACGATGACCTTATGGCGGTAAATTGTGCCACCCAGTTTCAACTCCACCTCCCTCTCACCTCGGACGGGTATGTGCTGACCGGTAGCTGTTATTAAATTTACGCGGTCATGCTTACTGAAGTAGTCCCCGAGAAAACGATTCGCTAGTTGGGAACTGACAACTGTGCCTTCACCTTTGATGATCAGGCTGTTTCCATCATGGGCTTGTGAAATAGAAATCCTTGGTGCTCTTCCAATACCAGCCAGCACCCGCCCCACAGTCCTGGCGTTTACTCGTTTCCAGTAAACCAGAGCCGGTGACGCTAGAGGAATTCCAGATGAACCGGGAACTGACTCCGTTGTCGGCTGATTACCACCCGGAGTCTGTGTCGGAGAACCCAGATTCTGTGTCGGAGAACCTTCAAACCACCTCTGATCAATCTCTTGCTGGCGTTGGCTCCTGGTGCGGACACCATCCATGTCTTCCTTTGGTAAGACTGGCATAATTTATCCCTTAAACCAAATTATTCTGACACCAAATGTTACGACCTGGGGTTCGGGATAAATTAATTTTATACCAATTTGTACCAAAAACCACTAACTGTCTTTATCTGTAATCACACACACTATTTAAACACAACTGAAACTAAATAACAACTGAAATTACTAACTGAACTCAATGGACTCGCTGAAATGCCTGATTTGTCCGCACTATAATTTGAAAAATGTATCCCCACTACTAACTAGAATCGTTACCGGGTTATATTCGCTCTATACAGTTGCACTTCACTAGTCACTACTAGAGTTGTCCTTTAGTTCACTAGAGTTTCCGCTTTGTCTCGTAGTTAACACTGAACTGACTATCGACCGCCACCTGTCCTGTTTTTATACCGTACGCTGGCTTCGCGATCTGTCTAGAACCCCCTCGCACATTATGAAACGCGCGTCACGCTTCACGTCAGCGTGTCAAGGACTCCAGTCTGTATCCGTCCCTTTCCAACCCGAATGCTTTCTCCCAGTCCTTCGTCCGAGACATTTCGAGTTCAATGGCGGAAATTTCTCGCATTGTCCAGTTGTGACCTTGGCCTGGAAGCGTCCACACGTCATCCGCGCTGAGATTATTTACGAACTTTCTTACGCGTTCCATGATGTGTGAGATTTTTGTTTCGTGCGCTGGTACTACGTAACAGTACTTAAATTCATGTTTTGATTCCAGAGAAAATGGCAAAGATGTTTTTCCCGATTTGAGATAAAAACATTTATGTTATTTTATTCCAGCCATCTATCCGTCAGCCCGTGTTCGTCCACTGCTGGACATAGGCCTTTCCAAAATTTCGCAACTCATGTCGGTCCTCCGTCCTCCTCATTGAGCCGCGACCTACAACGTTGTATGTTATTGTTAAAATATGTTTTATTCAATATATTTATAAAATATTGTGAAAACTATCAATCATGGAAAAAATATTTTCGGAACAGTAACAAAATGGGTAGATCCATCAGTAACCATAAGAAGAAGGTATTTAAAATCTTGCCCATAACTGTTTATGATAACTAAAAAAAGAATTGATTGTAGCACAAAAGAGAGACTCAAATATTTTTATACCGTACTCGAAATTAAACTCGTGGATGAAAAATGTTATTTTGTCTTTTTGGTATCGTGAATTTCTCACCCGCTATATTTTTAGTGTTATCTTTACGTGTACCCAAATCACCATGATTTTTTTCATATTTTTTGGTTCATTATTTTCGTAAATATGGGGGGGATGCATTTTTTTTGGTTTTTTAAAGATTGCTCGAAATCAGTGCCAGTAAAATATAGTAAAAGTATTTTTATTCTTATTCTTTATTGTACACAGAAACACCAATACAAACAGTAGCAGTAAAAAGGTATGTACATATGGATAAGCTTATCTATAATAAGAGATTTATTACAGCAAACCATTAAGGAATGAGTAAAAGAACATAATAAAAGATTAATCATACACGTGTACAAAAAAAATCCTAGAATTTACTGTCAAATGGTGTTTAAAATGCTGTTAAAATGGCAACAATGTTTGGCCTGCGGGGCTATTATTGTAACTCAATGTCGGTTGCTAGCTATAGTTGCTACTCACCAAAAAAAGATACAAAATAAACTTATAAAATAACCTTTATGAATTGTGAAGTCATTTCAAGTGCAAAATTATCCTTAGATAAGCGGTTATGTATGTTGGGGGTTGGACGGCTACTCCGGCACGTGCGTAAACATTGCCAAGGTAGATTGCGGGTGATATTTAACCTTTAACTATGGACGTTACATTTTTGTGACACAACTATGGACGTGCGGTCGCACGGAACGCTATCTGTTAAGGTCTGATTCTGCAGATTAAGTAACTATAGTACCTGTTTTTGTTTCTATCTCCTTCAAGATTTAGTAAATGTAAATAAAATATTTTATTTAAATGAATATGTATTTATTTATTAACTAAAATCTAACCATTTTACAATCTTAGGCACTTTTCAGACTTTTTTACTTGAGATCACTTTATAGGAACATATCTTAGGAAAACTACTTTTGCAGACAATTTTACTAGTCTTACTATAAACTGTAAAGAACAAAAAATATAAAAAAAATAAAATTTACTTCTCAAAACAAAACATAAAAATTTCAACAAAGGCCCAACTTGCGCGTATTTTATGCGGGGAGGAACACGCAAATTTCTAATTGCAAGCGGTCACTGAGATCGCATGTCCATGGTTAAAGGTTAAAGGGATTTTTTACGGATACGTATTGTTTATTTTGATTGAAAACTTATAGTCAGCATTCCTTATATCCTATAGCTTTTATTTGATGTGGTTCAGTCACTCTAATTTCCATCGCATGGCGTTTAACAAAATATCTAATGACTGATTTGCGATTGCTCAATAATGCTGGGATAGCCGCCCTGCAGCTTTTAATGAGTTATAAAATAATCTTATCGAAAGCTCAGCCTGTGCCTCGTTGCACAGTTAAAAAAGTGAATTCTTTTCATTTTTTTAATATTCATGATGTCAACTGACTCTAATTTTTATAGTAGATAGGTATTTGACTTTGAAAATGCAATCTATAGATAGGAATAGTGAGAAACATGTCAAGCTTTGAAATCACGAAAATGGCCGAAAATTGTGATTTAGCCAATGTTTTGAAATTTCTTAGGTCTTGGTTGATCACGTCAAGCAAGATATTGTATTAAAATTCCTTCTTATAACTCTTTTGACGGTGCTATGGAAACAAAAATATAAATAATCTTTCCTCTATTCCAACACCAACCACCCTCCTTTTTAGGATTCCGTACCCAAAGGGTAACCAACGGGAACCTATTACTAAGACTTCGCTGTCCGTCTGTCATCGGGTTATATCTCATGAACCGTGACAGTTAGACAGTTGAAATTTTCACAGATGATGTATTTCTGTTGCCGCTATAACAACAAATACTAAAACCAGCCAAGTGCGAGGCGAACCTGCACACTCCCATACAAAAGACATGATTTCCGTTTTTATAGATAAAATGGTATGAAACTATGCGTGCGCGAGTCCAACTCGCACGTGGCCGGTTTTTTTACTTTTGGTCAATTTACCGCTTGTCAAATGCAATGGGTAGTGATTATTCCTATTACTGATATATTTATTTTCTCATGAACCTTTTCAACTATGTATTTGGAAATACACAGCACAGCCGCCAACTTATCTAATACTTACTTCGTGTTCCTTTTTGTAATCAAATGATACTCTTGAATGAGGATCTTGATTCCGGTTCTCCTTTATCACTGCTGAGACATTTGTTAATGATATTATCAATACACAGCACAGCCGCCAACTTATCTAATACTTACTTCGTGTTCCTTTTTGTAATCAAATGATACTCTTGAATGAGGATCTTGATTCCGGTTCTCCTTTATCACTGCTGAGACATTTGTTAATGATATTATAAATACACAGCACAGCCGCCAACTTATCTAATACTTACTTCGTGTTCCTTTTTGTAATCAAATGATACTCTTGAATGAGGATCTTGATTCCGGTTCTCCTTTATCACTGCTGAGACATTTGTTAATGATATTATAAATACACAGCACAGCCGCCAACTTATCTAATACTTACTTCGTGTTCCTTTTTGTAATCAAATGATACTCTTGAATGAGGATCTTGATTCCGGTTCTCCTTTATCACTGCTGAGACATTTGTTAATGATATTATAAATACACAGCACAGCCGCCAACTTATCTAATACTCACTTTGTGTCCCTTTTTTTAATCAAATGATACTCTTGAATGAGGATCTTGATTCCGGTTCTCCTTTATCACTGCTGAGACATTTGTTAATGATATTATAAATACACAGCACAGCCGCCAACTTATCTAATACTCACTTCGTGTTCCTTTTTGTAATCAAATGATACTCTTGAATGAGGATCTTGATTCCGGTTCTCCTTTATCACTGCTGAGACATTTGTTAATGATATTATAAATACACAGCACAGCCGCAAACTTATCTAATACTCACTTCGTGTTCCTTTTTGTAATCAATTGATACTCTTGAATGAGGATCTTGATTCCGGTTCTCCTTTATCACTGCTGAGACATTTGTTAATGATATTATAAATATGCAGGTGCTAAAGACTGATACCAATAAATTCATTTTAAGCAATAGTTTTCTTTTAGTTGTTGCCATTTGTTTTATACATACCTACATACATTGAATCTGCAATGTGTGCACGTGAACAATGTATACTTTTCATTTTTTTTAAATTATATTTGCACAGTTTTACAAACGACGTATTAAATCAATAATAACGTATTACAATAAAATTTACTTTCGACAAAAATTGTAACCGGCTTCAAATGTAACAGCAGACGTTCACTAAAAAGTTAAAAATAATGAATATACTTAACCAATAGTACCGAAATGTAAGCAGCATCCTATCATAAGGACAGTCCCGCAATCTTGAGTTATGTGCTTGAGGAGTTCTATGGTGATAAGCCTGGGACTGGGATCGAAGGTCAGGTGAGTTTACCAACAATTTTCAAGTTATATGAGTACCTTGCAATCAGATTCCTAATACGCAGCGTGATTGCCGCAGCCTTGAGTACTGTCATCCGTTGAGGAGCTCTTTAGTATCCTTAGGATCGAAGGTCAGGTAGGTAAATTGACAATTCTTAAGCGAGCTCTTTAGTATCCTTAGGATCGAAGGTCAGGTAGGTAAATTGACAATTCTTAAGCGATCGCCTCAATATTTAGATGTATGCTTGGATTTAACTGCCTATATCTGAAAACCATATAAGAGCGGAGTTATGAAGTAACATAACCAAATTGATAAAAAAATACAGTAAAATTAAGAACATCCTCTTTTTTAAGTCAGTTTACAATTTTTTACTGTTGACATGAGTAGGTGTTCTAAACTCGAAGCGGAGGCGATAGTACTGCACTGATTCTCCGTGATCGTAATAAACCGGGGGCGGCCGCTATAACAAGCAATATAATTGAACCCATTGCCATAAACATTTTAGGGTCGGCCGACATTTAGTAGCTTCAAAATCACCTGCGGGTCTATTATATAATTTTGTGTCGGTTGCCAACTGGTTGCCAAACACTAAAACATGGATAGAAACTGAACTTTCAAAATTGCCTTCGGCGTGTATTGAGCTGTTCACGAACTGTGACGTCATTTTAAGTACGAACGAATGTTACCTTAGATAATCGGAATTCGATTGTATATCTATGTTTTCGATCTTTAGCAACCAGTTGGTAACCGACTCAAAGATACATAATCTAGGGGCTGGCGATGATTCTCGCCTTGCGCAAAATTTGCTTAGGCGAAGATTTCAGGTGATTTCAAAAGGGATTTTTTACCAACCCTACTGAACCACTTTTCCCAAGAATCATACCCGCGGACACCCTTAGTTTAGGAAATAATTGAGTTCCAAACAAAAATGCGTGGACCCTAACGCACCGACATACGGGCGAGTTTAGAGAGAGCGTCCACCGTGAAACTTGAAGCTGTTTGAGGTCGACGCTATCTCTAAGCTCGCCCGTATGTCGGTGCGTTAGGGTTCACGCGTTTTGGTTTCTCCTCAAACAAGTGATGCAAATGCAACGTTTGTCTGTACGTTTGTTCGCTTATAAATTGGGAACCACTCAATGGATTTATATATGTACATGTATACTAGTAGGAGAGATAAAGCATTCCTCTGGGATGCTTTTAGGCTATGTATCATCAATTCATCACGCTCGGGCCAAAGGGAGCAGCAAAATAAGAGTTTTAGTGAAACATGTGGAGTATTCATCGTTGCGCAGTCGGAGATCATCGCAGTTATTTTTTTTTTTGTTTTATGTATAAATACAGTGGCGTGCATCTCATATAGGCAAATACGCAATGTCTACCCTGGGCTTGGCTTAGCTTACTAGACCACTATCTTTTTAAATATAGGTTAGTTATTCATCAACATTTATTTTATCACCTTCAAAGTGAATTTGAATTTTATTTTTATCACCTTCGGAAAGATACACTTACGCCAACGAATAATCCAATCATCGAACAATTTTTTAAACGCTTTTTCCGGAATTGAGTTCAGTCCTTGCCGCGAATTCTCCTGTATGTCTTCTAACGAATGAAAACGGGTGCCACGAAGTAGTAATTTGAGTTTAGGAAAAAGAAAGAAGTCTGCTGAAGCCATATCTGGTGAATAAGGTGGTTGCTCGATGGTATTTGTTGAGATTTTGGTCAAAAATTCATTCACAATGATAGCCTTGTGCGAAGAAAATTCAGATCTTTTGGGACTAGCCGAGCAACATATTTCATACCCCCAATCTATGTTATTATTTAAAATGGTACGGATCGACTCGGGAGACACAGAAATTTCGGCAGTTATCTCTCTCAAATTTGAATGAGGATTTTCAGTCGCTATTTTGAAATTGAAATTGAAAAATATTTATTTATCACATGAAAATACAAAAAGAAAAACATGCAAAAGAAATACAATGCAGCATACAAAAAATAATAATCATACTTAATAATAAAACATTTCGATTGAATTTGCACATAATAATTGTGATAAACAGGGGCAGACTCAGCATCTGCTCTGAGATGTAGATCAGCAACACAGCGCTGGTTTTCAAACTGTCCCTTTTCAAACCCTAAATTAATTTTCAAAATGCAGGTACCTTATAAATATAACATGCAACATTTTCAGCTAGGAATAATTGTTGATTATGTATTTTCTGACGTTGATGGTCTACCAGAGCGAGGCAAATCTTCAATCACATCTCAACCGCTTTTGAACGCTTTGTACCACTCATAAGCACGTGTTTTTTCCAAATTCGATTCACCGTAAGCCTTTTGTAACATTTGCAGTAATTCCGAACACGAAATTCCATTGGCGATGCAAAATTTAAAACTAACTCTTTGTTCGATGTTTTTGTCCATTATGCAATTCGCAATGCACACAAGATATTATATAACTAAAAACAGCCCTGTATTTTTTCTAAATAACAGATGCAACTTAAACTCCGCGCCAAAATGGAAACCAGTTGTGCCAATCGAACACTGACCTCAGTGCAATCGAACAACAACAAAAAAAAAACTAAATTTGAATTTGGAAGCATAAAGAAATCATCCATTCCCGATACTTTCTTGACTGAATGTATATAAAACAAATGTGGTGTGTTTATGTTAAATAAATCGTTTTTTTAAGTTATGAGGACTCAAAGGTGGCTCCAAATGGTTCGTGTAATTTTACACCTTCTGCTCGCCATTTCTCTTTTCTTGGTTTGAACTTGGCTTGACACGTTACCGCGGGTCTAGACTTTGGAAGCCAGTTGTTCAAACTTTGTCCCAAATATTTTGCTCAATAAATAAATTGTATGTTTACGTTATTATTATCTCTCCAAAATCGAAAGCTATTCTGGCTTAGCGAAAGAGCTATATTATTATTATATATTAGCGCCAAGGAATTCCATCTGATCATCCATCCATCAGCTTGTCATCGTTCACTGCTGGATATAGGCCTTTCCAATATTACGGCACTCTTGGTGGTCCTCCGTCCTCCTCATCCAGCTGACACACGCAACTTCCTTCAGATCGTCGGTCCAGCGGGCACGGGGGGCTCCATGTGGAGATCATAGAAGCACATGGTTCTCGATTTTCAGCGAGGATTTTGGGCCTAGAAGTAACGGTTCTATAGTCAGGAATTAATTTCCATCCATCCATCCATCAGCCCGTGTTCGTCCACTGCTGGATATAGGCCTTTCCCAAATGTCACCACTCATGCCGGTCCTCCGTCCTCCTCATCCAGCCGCCACCCATAACGTCCTTCAGGTCGTCGGTCCAGCGGGCACGAAGTCAGCCTACACTACGCTTTGCTGTACGTGGTCTCCATTCTAAAGCCTTTCGGCCCCAACGGCCATCACGGCGACAAATATGGCCTGCCCACTGCCACTTAAACTTACTGATTCAAAATGGCTATGTCAGTTGCTTTCGATCTCCGACGGATCTCCTCGTATCGGATTCTATCCATCAGAGATACCCCAAGCATAGCCCACTCCATAGCTCGCTGAGCGACCTTAAATCGGCGGATCAGGCCCTTTGTAAGAGACCACATCTCAGCGCCATACAGCATCACAGGAAGGACGCACTGGTTGTACATCTTAGCCTTTAAGCACTGCGGTATTGACGACGTAAATATGTGACGCAACTTTCCGAATGCTGCTCAACCCAAGCATATTCTTCTGTCAGCCTCGGCGTCGAAGTTGTTTTTATCCAGCTGTATAACTTGACCCAGATAAACATATTTTTGAACCACTTCGATGCTGACATTGTCGACGGTTAGTGGCCTTTGGATGAAGTGACAGTTGGACATGACCTTAGTCTTCTCCAAATTCATTCGCAGGCCCACTCGTCTTGAAGAATTGCTAATGCCGCACACCATTACCTCCAGATCCTGCAGCCGTTCCGCCATTATCACGATCTCATCGGCGAAGCGAAGATGTGAAATGTACTCTCCGTTTACGTTTTTGCCTCGTCCATTCCAATCTTGTGTTTTAAAGACGTCCTCCAGCTTTGGGGAAATAACCTCTCCCCTGTACTTGGACGGACATCGTAGCGGAGTCATACAGACATTTCAACAACTCCACGTAACGCCAGTCAACTTCGCATCGCTGCAAGGACTGCAGAATTAATTTATTTATATATTTATACTTATTTATTTAAAATATATCACATTACAGTTAAACCAATGCGTTATATGGTATAATATTAATTCTATTACAATACTTAAAAAATAAAAAATAAGGCAACCAAAATAAAACCAAACATAGAAATAACAAGAAGTTAAATCATAAACATTAAATTTACGAGAAAAATACATTTTATTGTCGAGAATTTCCTGATTTTGGTCACGGCTCTCTGCGCTTGTATTCGTGCGGTGTCAAACGGGGAACCGCCGCGCCGCCCGCGCCGCCTCGTACCCATGTTTGACTCCGAAGAAACTGTACTATTACAGTGAAACTAGTCAGGCGAAATCTGACTACTACATCGTGAGTAGCCGTTTCAATATCAATATGTCGTGGTATAGGCCATAGTAACACATATTGTGTGAAAATTTTAAACTTCCTACCTATAACGGTTGAGGCTGTATACCCCTGTGACAGACGGACGGACAGACAGACAGGCGGACGGAAGCTTAGTAATAATGTCGCGTAGGTAATAATAATGTAGAATAACACACAACACACAGATATAATACACACAACAACCATAAAACCAAAGCAAAACCCCGATAAAGGTCAGACTAAATAAAATACTTTGTTCAAGTCATCGCTGTCGCTGGGCAGGGTACCCAAGACACTGGCGGCAGCCTCGTTGGATGGCAAGGCTGATGCGTTGCCCGAGGTAGGCTCCAGCCCTTGGTTCTCCTGAGGCATCCACCAGACGCGATGCTAGTTGTTTAAACAGTTATCGAGCATCAGGCCCCCACAGCCCAAATGTCTCGAAGCCAAATGGCACAAACATGTAGCCCTCACCTAGAACTGCATATTTGCGCCGCTTGTTGCGCTCAGCCGTTGCCGCCGGAGCACCCGCCGTGGTAGCAGCCCACTGGACGTGAGACGCAGCAAGAATCTTATTAGTATGTGCATGATGTTTAATTATTGCCATACACAGAACTCTTTTCCCAACAAATCCTGCAGGATATCCGCAATTCCTTACCCTGACTCATCAGACATGAATACTTAATTATTTACTTATATATGGCGTGGCATGACAAGTAGTTATAAAATAAATACAAGTGAGTACACATTAAAACATGTTATTGACTGACCTGAACCAATACACACTTACAAGGTGACTTACCCAGTTTATTTAAGCCAAATACACAAAGAAACAAAGAAGAGATGGTAAAAGTGCAAAATAACACGACTCGTTGCCGCCTTGTGGTTAAATTAGCTTCTTAATTGGACGACTAGGCCGTTGATTAAATGACTTAGAAATTGAACGCAACCTTTTATAATAGGCCTGAACGACCCTTACCCTTTTGGTTAAATCTGGATAAATCTAAATCTAGATATTATGATAAATAATTTAATTAGTGGTGAAGAGACGATAAAGGTGAGAGACACCTAACTTTATCAGAGAATATGTAGTGACGGATACCAGAAAAATTTAGGTGTCAGATAAAACTGAATAGAAAGCCGGTTTAAAAATCAAAAACATTGAAACTCCATTTTTTAAAGAAAGTTCGGTAAATCTAATATCTAAATCGATGAAAATTCTGATGATTATTTCATTAAAAAACGTAACTTAACTTCAATAATATTTTCAATGCAGGTGCTCATAAAGAACTATTTTATATGCATCAAAACTGTTGGCAAAGTAATATCTTCCCCACTAGTACTTTATTTTTATTATGTTTTATTTATTGAGAGAAAGTTGGCAGACTTTTCTTGTGTACTATACATATAGGTAGATAGACTTGACGGAAATGAACTGCTTTCAGTTTGGTGCGTTCTTAGGCTACTTTCAGTGTGATCGTCTGACGACCCGCCTACCACTGACAACAGGACAGTATCAAGATATATCAGGGGACTGTAAGCAGCCTCTACGAACGCATCAAACTGAAAGCAGTCTATTTCCGTCAAGTTGGCAACTTGCGTGCAAAGAAGAGAATAGGAATGCCTGCCTAAAGTTAATTTGGAGAAATTATTGTTTGTTTCTTTAATTACGTTTAATTTATTTACTCATACTATCCATTGAAAAACGTGGTATGATACACGTAGGTAAGCTCGTGTTTTATTTATCGCTCGTGTTTCAGTTTTATTCAGGGCAAAAATGTCTGATGACAATCATGGTCGAGTGATACCGAGCAACAACAATTTAATAACAGCAAAATCAAGTAAAGCTTACGACAAATTTTACCAAGTTTTTATGGATTGAAAAATAGGTGGAAAACTATTGTATGAGTTTAGATAAAGTAGTGTATGGAACTGTAGTACATAACTAGGTATTACCAGTTTCTTTACGTAGGTACCAGTTTCATGAACTACTACTATTACACTTTTGTAGAATTTACATGAAAAATATTCAACTTAATTAAGGTAAATGCAGCTATTAACAACCCCCCTGAAATCTGCATATATTACCGAGGTATATTTTATTTTATTCAATTTTACTATTATCAAAGTTTACTTAAAAGCACATTATTAAAGATTATTTTCCCCTCAATCGTATCGTCTATACCAAAAATTTGTTCCAATTTGGCAACCCCACAAAAAACGGTCATTTTGTGCGCCGCCCGCGCAGCAAGGCTTGTGCCATATGGCCCGGGAGGTACCGTTGCAAATACAAAAGTTATAGTAAGCCGGCTGATATTAACATCGATCCTAAAAAAGAAGTAATGATTTTCCTATTTGTGCACTGCGACAGAAAATATAGTTCATTTATTCGGTTAAAAAAGAAGTGGTTAAAATTGAAAATGATTATTATGAGCGAGGAAGGACGCTCTATGAAGATATCGATAGTTTCATTTTTCGCCTAGGTGATGACAGCAGCATTCATGTTGATGAATCTTATGATGATAATGATTTTGTGGATGTAGAATATTTGGAAGCAGATGATGATAGTGATTGATATTAAACACTTCTAAACGTATATTTTTTGTGTATGAATAAATATAGTACCTATGCAGGTATTTTGTTTTTTTTTTCTCTTTTTATTTATCCATTGCTAAATACTTGTTGCAGAGTTATTTATAACACATACTAGTTTTTCTTTAAAACTCAATATTATCAGATGTTTATAAAAACTGTTATACCTTATTTATAAAAGCAAAAGAACGACAAGTATCAAAATCATTGTGGTCTCATTATACAGAGTTGCTATGTACACGACAGTGGCACCCTCATTTTATTTCATGACTTTTTTGACAAACTATAAGTACCCATCATAAAAAAATGACGATGCGAATGCCAAAAATGATGCCAATCATTCTCGCTTAAGCTATGTCATGTGACTGCTACAATTCAAAATATTCATAAGTACCAGTTAAACTTTGTGGTATCCGTGCTGAAGAACAAAAGAACATAACCTATACATACACACACATAGACAAGGAGTCACGGCCGGATGAACTCTGATCAATTTCTGCATAATATTTCTTACTTATCCATTGTACTTCTTAAAAAACTGGTCAAGTGCGAGTCGGACTCACGCACGAAGGGTTGCATACCATAATTTTAATTGAATTATTTATTTTAAAGTGAATAATATAACCCAATATTCTGTGAATATTTCAAGCGTCTACCTGTTGCCGTTATCAATATCAAGCAAAAACGAGCAAAAAAATCACGTTTGTTGTATGGGAGCCCCCCTTAAATATTTGTTTTATTTTAATTTAATTATTTACTTTTAAAGTGAAAATATAACTCAATATCCTGTGAATATTTCAAGCGTCTACCTGTTGCCGTTATCAATATCGAGCATAAACGAGCAAAAAATCACGTTATATTTATTTTATTCTGTTTTTTTGTATTTGTTGTTATAGCGGCAACAGAAATACATCATCTGTGAAAATTTCAACTTTCTAACTATCACGGTTCATGAGATAAAGCCTGGTGACAGACGGACAGACAGACAGACAGACAGATGGACAGACAGACGGACAGCGGAGTCTTAGTAATAGGGTCCCGTTGGTTACCCTTTGGGTAAGAAAACCTAAAAACGCAAATGCTTCTCAGAGGCACAACTAAGTGAAGCAATTACTGCGGTTAGTCGTGGTATTAGTATATATCAAGCCTCAAAAAAATATCACAAATCACTTCGAAGAAACAATTTTTCAATGAAGACTGTAAATATAGACATTTGAAAGATGTTATTTAAATATATTATGTAAGGCTGCTCTAAGAGGACGGACTATATTTCAATTCTATTCAACGGTTGCAGTTTCAACGCAGGTATACGACTGCACACCAACTGCATTCAGTCGCATCCACGGAAAATTTCGCATCTCAACTGCCACAGGACTCTTGCAGCTCAGAAACAGCTTAATAAAGCAGCTCAACTATAGTAGTATCAACTGCATTAAAACTGCATCTGAACCTAGCAATCAGATTACAGTCGAATCACAGTCCGTCTGTCTAGAACCATATAAGTAATAATATCTAGAGCATAGATTTCATATATTTTTTCTTTGAGTGCAATCAAATATTTTTCACTGAACCAACAATACGACAACAAAGTTAATACTTGCGATTGTCGGCACTTGGTGAAACATCATCATGGTTGAAGAAAACACTTGTACTGTTTCACAAAATTATTATAATTATATTTCCGACTAGTTTCGCCTTAAAGGCATTTTCCAGGTTTCATAAATGTACGAGTTTGTCACAAAAGCTGTTCAAGTATGTGAAAACAGGATGACCTGACCAGGATGTTCTTTAACCAACAATAGGACATTATTGTTTTTGATCTCGTATAAAAAGATCAAATTATATTTTCTATTAGGGTGAGGCTAAATGAGCGTGATTTTTTGAGTTGTGAGTCCCGAAATTTCGGTCGCGTGATTTCTGTTGCCTTTGGTTTCATACAAAGGTGCTATTTGTGCCATACGATGACGCAAAATGTGTTGTCCACATGCAACTGAAATCACGTGACTTGCCACTCACAGATTACGCTCGTTTGGCTTCACCCTTAGAGTTAAGTGTTAAAGTCATTAGAGAAAATAAGCACTAAATATGTTATCTATTTCTTCATTTATGAATAAAAATAATTAAAAGCAATATCTTGTTTTATTTCAATTTTGTTGTTTCACTCAAAATATATTAAACTGTACGAAACCAATTATTTATTTCAATACATTTACTTCTACACTCGGTAATACCGTTTCAGTACAATGTCTCTATAACCAAGTGAATAAAATTTCTTCGTCACTCGGAAACAGCTCCCAATGGGAAGCTATCACCGAGTATAGACGAGTGCCTACCCTCGGTTAATACCTCGGTATTAGCTGATCTATATGTGGGGACCTTCGTTATTACCCGCAGTTGTCTTTCTGATTTTAAAAATATTTTCTCAGTTATTAGATAGTAACACAGTTTAGGTAACAACAGCAGTTTAACTAGGCGGTGTCCTTGAAATCAATACGGCCGGCCGCTCGGCGCCGAAACACGCCCTAGGACGCCAACTGACTGTTTACTGTATTTGATTTATAAAAGTTGTAGTAACCATACAATGCACAACATACTCTGTATTATTTATACTATAATAGTAGTGGTAATCAAATTTTAGTAATAATAGATAGAGAATTTAATAAACTTCTGAGAAAAAATATTTTTATTTACTACCAATTTCAAGTTTATTACCTGCATTTACGCTATAGGTAATTTATAAAAAAACACTGTGTACAAGGCGGCACTTATTGTTAATAGCAATACAATTAAATTATCTCTAAAATTATATTAAGCTAGCTTTTTCCCGCGGCTTCGCTCGCGTTGTATTAGTGTTTGTGTAGTCCTATCGAATCTGGCAATATTTTTGTGAAAGAGGATAAATATATTGTTAGCTTCAGGAAAAATATATTTATTTAGATCTCATATCTTTTATCGGTGAAGTCAACAACAAATTCAATTCCATTAAATTTATTTCATTTAAATGGTCAGTACTACAAAGTGTAAAAAACTTAACCTAAGGTTAGAACATACAGTATAGAACGATAATTTATTAAACTCAACATTTGACTTGGTTAGTTTTTACATGATAGTGGAAATGGAAGGTGGATGTGGGAACTCCTCAGTGGATAACAGCAGACCTCTCTATTTTGGGCTTGATTGTTCGGTTTTGTTTATTAATTTGGTAAAACATTGTGACAAGGGTCTGATGATGAGACTGGAAGGTGGATACCTATGAGATTTCCTAAATGGATGACAACAAACTTTTTGAGTTTGGGCTTATTTGATTGGACTTTGTTACTATTGACCAGTATCTGGGTCTAGAAGTTGGGTACGGGATCTTTTCAACTGGCAACATCAGATCCTTCGAGTTTGGGCTTATTTCATTATGTTTATTTTTAACCTTAAGGTCAATTCGGCGAAGACCGGCATGCTTAATTAAAACATAGATTATTTTACTATTATTGGCTATTCTATTATCCTTACGGCAAGTTTAATTAGAGAACATTATAATATATTTAGTTGACTGCAAAATAAACATGACCAAATTACCTAAAAGCCAGTGATTTGTGGAATAAACACAGTTTTGAAAACACAGTTCCATAGACGAACTTCGCCTCCATGTCGGGTAAGACCGTCTAATGGTGAATTTACCTACACATAGACAGTTTACGCCAAATATATAGTCCTTGTGTATGAGTGTGAATTTCAAACAGCTTAATTTGAGATCTCAAATTTTAAAAATAAGGTTTTAAATGCCTGATTTCGCATAAAGAAGCGTTTGTCGGGTAAGTCCGGCCGGCATATATCGCCATTCAGGGGTAGAAAACACATATATCACTTTCAATAAATAGTGATTTTGCTTAGTAAAATTTTATTACAAAATGTTACTTATATCAAAAATTTACTTTTTGCAACAGTTTTGACAATGACAGAAGAATTAAGGTGGTATTGAAAAAAGAGATCAAAGTTTAATAAAATCGCAATCTACAGTAAGTACTGACAGAAGCAAGTATGTTGAATATTCTTTAAAAAACCTCTTTCCGTTTCTTATATAGAAATAATTATTAAAACAAAAACCTACCTACTAAAACGAGATCAAAGTTTAGTAATAACTTAATTAAGCCAAAAAATAATGTCGGAGAATTAACTAACAAGGGAGGCCAAAATATATTTACGAATATTTTTTCCGATTGAAAGTCTGTCATACTTGCAAGGAAAGCTCCCAAGGTGTCCGGCTCAGATTTTATTCATTTTGCTACTTATATTATGTTAGTATAACAGACTTTACAATCGAAGAGTTACTTACCTATTAATATAAAATATATTTCGACACAAAAGGTTTACGATATCTGAAAGCGGTGAAGACCGGCATGTAACGATCTTGCCCTCCAAAGTCTAGACGGACTTCCCCTCGACTACATTTTGAGATTACGTTTCTTTACACCAGTAATAACTTCGTAGAACATGCGTTTAATTATATTCTAATATAATAATAAGACAAATACATTAATAAAGAATATACGCACCTCCATGGATCTCAAAAGTAATTGACTTAAACCACGTTTTTCTTTTTTTTTGGTCCCGTGGTATCTCAATAATCCACGTTGTCAACCGAAATAAAATAAAATGGCCGTTTTTTCTGTTTATGCTACGCACACCGCCACCTGTGTCTGCTTAGTAGAACTAAAACAGTTACATTATTTCGTTGATTATACTGCCGTGTTTGTAGTTCTTCCAGAAACCGTTGTTTTTCTTGCTGTACGGTCTTCACCGACAGACGGACTTCGCCGAACTGATGATTAGTCTTGATTTTTGCTAAAATCTTTAATTACTTTGCTAAAATATGATGACCAGGTTGTGTGTGAAAAGCATCTTTCGATTCGGGGATCCTTTTGCGAAATATTAAACTTTAAAGTGTAATTTTTTGTTAGAATCTGCTGTCCCACTATCCCCCCCATGCCAGCGATTCGGTGTTACACGACAACATAACTTATTTGACAGGATTTAAGTATTTTATTTGACAGGACTTAACTTAATTTAAGCATTCTGTCTTTTTCTTTCTGTATCAAAAAGACAAGAACAGGACGCTTAAAATAAGGTTGGTCCTATCAAATAAGTTAGGTTGTGTTGTGTTACACCGAATCGACATCAGTCATTTCATTTATAACAACTTTTTAGGGACATCGACATTTTCTTCGAAAGTAGGTTTGTCACTCATACCTATATATTTGCAAATTTTATCAAAGTCATAATCGAATATTACCCCCATCATGTTCTCAAATAAGTTCTCCTCCGTTATTTTTTTTTTGTTAAACGAGTGTACCCTCTACATCGACTTATACACAATACATTTTATGTATAAGTTGATGACCCTCTATTCTTCTAATATAATTATATGTTTGTTATGAGTAGTTTATGAATCTTTAGGTTTGTCCGTGTTATTTATAAGTGTTCTTTGTTCTTGTTGTAACTGTTTGTTAACCTGAATAATAATAAAATAAAATAATATTTATATTTAAACAAAAGGCCAAGCATCCTTTTAGCCGTTTAACGAACTAGCTGTCCAATTAAGAAGCTGATTTATCGACAAAGCAGCGACGAGCAAAGTTATTTTGCCTTTTTATACCAACTCTTAACGTATTGGTTCAGGTGAGTTTGATATATTCATTTGCATTGACGTAATTACGTATTATCAATTTATCATATTGTACGAAATGCAAATTAAGGATTTTTCATTATCTTGTCTAGCTACATGAAGTTGTACATATGAATTTTATAATGTATATAACATATACCATATGAAGCATACCTATATTTATTAGATCAGTCACATCACAACAGATAGATAATTGGGGGTGCTAACTTTCTGGACAAGAACAGAAATCTTAAAACCATTTCGAGAAATATGTTTTCTGTACAGTTGCTACTTATCAGATTAATAAATAAATCTATACTTTTAAAGATATTTTAACAAAACACAATGAACTTCATTTGACTTATCTATGACGTCATGACATGACATTTGACATGCAGTGCATTCCGTGTCGCGACATAATCGATTATATCGCGTCTATCATCATTCCGAGTCACTGTGAGCCCGAAAATTAATCAACCGCCAGAATTCATATTGGAGACTCGGTTAGTGATCAGGAACAATGTTTAATGAACCTCAAGGTAAAACTGAAAACAAAAAATTGCTCCCGTACCTACCTACTGCCTATTCAGTAAGTATGGAAACAATTTTTTTTATGATTTTGAAAATAACGATCATTGAATTTTGTTCCTGATCACTAACCGAGTCTCCAGTATGAATAAGGGTGATTGATTAAATTTCACCTTGTTTATCATAGACGAAATCCTTAACGACGCCATGTTGTGATATGCCTATGCTTCAGAGCGTTTGCACTATGAGCGATCTATGAAAAGTGCTAGCTGGCCGGTGGCAACTTCAAAAATAGGTTTTTCGAAGAATAAGAGCATTAGTTAAATCATGATTATAAGATTGTAGTTAGAAGAAATTACTTCTTGGACCTAGTAAAGTAGTATATCCTTTATATTCACGTAACTTAAATGAATTTCTACAAATTCTGTCATCATTCATGTTGCGTTCAAAAGAACCCTAAATGGATTATAAGTATAAACAGTGATGGACGCCATTTTTCATTCGGAACGACTTGATAGGCGTGAGAAGTTTGATGGTAGTGTTAGCACTATTAGCGCCATGCGGAACGGCTCTAGTGACGTCACGTTCACTTTTGGCGGGTGAAATTTAAGTTTTTGTTTTTAAATAGATGCAATGAATAAAACCCAAAAATAATGAAATTAGTTTCATAAAATAGTCTACATTTTCAAACTAAATTATTAAAAAAATATATATCAGAAACATGCATGGCTAATTGTCGTTGGAGATACCTATAAAAAAACGCAATTTTTTTGCCATTATTTGGCGTGGTTGATATTGCGTATACCAATACCAAATTACAGCTTTCTAGTACTCTGACTTTGATTATATAGATATATAATCAAAGAGTCTCTGAGTTAAGCCGCTGACAGACATGGCGAAACTATAAGGGTTCCTTGTCGGACTACGGAACCCTAAAAAGAGTAAGTATAGTATCTATTTTATCTTTTCGCTTAGAGCGAAAATCCTCGCTCTGAAAGGTTTAGAAACCTAATATCTCGGAACGGTTTTGGAATCAGCAACATGTACTTTTTCTTTACAAACCGAACCTAAAGGTAGGTACATAAGAAAGTCGTCCGGGGACGCCGCTGGTACTAAACAACTGAAGCATAGCAATGATGGCGGTTTAAAAGTGGATGAATGAGCTTACTATGTCAAATAGGCTTACTATGATGTGAATGTGTGCGTGCAGGGCTTGCGTACAAGCGAGTGGGCTTACTATGGGTGCTTCAGATTTTGGTTAGCGAAATTCCTTCCGCCTTGGCAAAACTAGGGGTATGCGAGCGCCATCCGCCACCTACTTGATCCTTCTAAGTATGTATGTATTATTTAATGATCAAACGAACTTATCTGTAAGTGATGTTCGATCATAATTATCTGAATGCCTGATCCTTCCATGGTCATCATGATAACTGGGTAGATGTTTAAAGCCAAACACTAGGTTAGTGAAATTAAATTAGGTTTTTAATCCTCCTCAACCCAGCTTTCCTGAGTGAGAACAATAAATTGTGTTCAACACAGCTCACACTCAGCATAGCACCAATCTCTTAAATCTTAATAATAAAGGTACCTACATAAGTGGGTACTGCATACTTATGATACCTAGTATGAATTTTATCAACCACTGTTCTCAGTTTAGCATTCTATAGAAATAATAATACTTCCTTCGATTAGGTATAGGCACGGACCTTAAGGTCCTTGGGTTTGTTTAAGTAAACTTGGTAATCAAATCAACTGAGATCAGTTCTCTTGTGAGGATCAAACTAAAGTAAGTAATCTACACAATTCAGCAAAATTTGACCTCATAATTGGACAATTATTAAAATTATAGAATCTCGCAATTGTTAGAGACTATTTTTGACCCAACTGGTCTGATTGAAGCAAATCTATGTACTCTATAGTATTTCTTTATGTAGCGGTTATGTATTTTTAACAAATGTAATAAAATGCACGAATCACGTTTTTTATATATGTATATTTTTTTTACAGATTGCTGATGGGGATCGCTTTTGTCGAAATTGTTTTCGACGTTCTCAGCGCTATTACAACGAAAGAATTAGACTACTGAATCAAGAAGCTGTTGAAGAGCCAACCGTGGACCTTCCTGCAGAAGCAGCCGTGGTGTCTCCTCCAGAAGCAGCCGTAGTGCCTCCTCCTGAAGCAGCCGTGGTGCCTCCTCCAGAAGCAGCCGTGGCACCTCCTTCAGAAGTAGCCGTGGTGCCTCCTCCAGAAGCAACCGTGGTGCCTCCTCCAGAAGCAGCCATGGAACCTCACCAAGAACCAGCTGTAGAGCCTGCTCAAAGGCCAGCTGTAGCCACGAGGCCTCAGCAATATCCTCTGACAGGATATTCTCGGGCGCCATTCAATACGAGGCTATGCATATTCGCAACATGTATGAATGGTAATCTACTACTAGTAAATAAACATTTGAGAGCAGCCATTTTGAGAGAAAAGGGATTCTATATACCCAGGCGGACACGAGTATGTCATGAGTATCGCCATCACGACGCCTGGCTTAATGTAGAGATGAACACTCGTTACGAGTACGATACATTTACGCCACGACAAGTAACAGAGATGTTGAATTTATTGAGAATGCCAACGAAGACATTGAACTTTGAACAGTTATCATCTATAGATGATAATATGTTTCATTATTATATAGGGTTCTCAAAAGCGAAATTCCAAGAGGTTCTAATAACGACGCCTTCTCTATCACAACTGAGACAACCTGCCACCGTTTTAGCGTGTTTTCTGGTTAAACTTCACACAGGAGAACCAAACCAACGACTGGCAAAAGTGTTCCGTATATCCTGCCAACGGTATGAAGCAAAAATGGATCAAGCTCGTGCTTGCTTAATGAGTGAGTTTGTACCGAGGCATTTGAGATATAATCACATCAGCAGGGAAGAAATGATTCATCGTTGTCTTGCCATTCCTAACGCTTTATTTGGGAATGGTAATGACGCACCTGAACAAAGAAAGGTCACAGTTATTTTCGATGGCACTTATATAGTATATCTACAGAAAAGTAGTAATTACTATTTCCAAAGAAAATCATACAGCATGCACAAGTGGTGAAATCTATATAAACCTTTTTTAATGGTGTGCCCTGAAGGACACATAATAGACATTTATGGGCCGTATGACGCAACTACGTCTGACTCAGTCATATTGAATAAAATGTTGGAAAGTCGCACTGATCCATTCCATTAGGTGTACAAAGAACATGATGTGTTTTTACTAGACCGAGGATTCAGAGACTCTGTAATGTCACTCCAAACATTTGGGTACGTTCCTAAGTTGCCTGTGGCAAAATCTAATAGGCGACTTCCTCAACTTACTACCGAAGAAGCTAACAACTCGAGGAAAGTCACAATGTTTCGATGGGTAGTCGAAACTATAAATGGTCGACTTAAAAATCAATTTAAGCTTTTGCGACACGTTGCAAACAACAGAGCTCTCAAACACCTATTTGATGAAATTAAAATCGCCGGCGCGTTGCTAAATACCTTTGGAAGGCCATTAACTGATCATAGACTTGTGGCAGACATTTTGGCAGCTATAGCAGAACGATCCCAAATAAATGAAAACTTTTTAGGAAACTACGTGTTAGCATATAATATGAACGGTCGCCGAGCAGCATTCTCATCAATAACTGCAGAGAACCCAACTTTGAATAACTTCCCTGTTCTGAATGAAGATGATTTAATTATATTCACACTCGAAACATACCAACTAAAGCAAGCCCGCAGTTACTACGGCGAGCACATCAGAGCCAATGGTTCATATACTATTGAAGTTTACAGAGAAGTAGATATTGATAATCTTAACGAATATGGGATACTCGCTATAAATCCGTGGTTGCTAAGAGGACGTATTACGTCATAGACAAGCGAAACTATATTACATATATATATTACTTAATTAACGGAAATGTTCGTGAGAGGGACGGTATTATTGGCTACTATTGTAGTTGTGTCATCGGAACCCGGACATAAGGAAGTTGTGCCCACGTTACGTCTATTATTTGGTATCTTGGATGGGGAAGGCATCAAGAAAACCTATGTCCACCGGCTCCATTCTTAGATACCATTATTCGACATGACGTAGAAAATGAAGTTTATGACGAGGCAAGTGACGATGAATTAAATGTAATACTATAATCTTCATTTAAGAATCATTGTGTTCAGAAAAATAAATGATAAAGAAATACGATTGTGGTTTTAATATTCAACAATCTTTACTTATTGTTACAGCTTAAAATCAGATAGAATAAGCTGAAATCAACTAAGTATTTTTTTAAATAGGCTCCAATAACCCTGTTTTTCCCATTGTAAAAAATAAAACGTTAAGAGTCGTCACAAAAAAATCCGTGAAAATGGGGCGCGCGAACTCTTAAGAATTATTAAACAATATACGTTGTCAACTTCGTGCTTACCGCGCGCACGCGGTACAATGGTTGGCGGACGGCGTTGGAGAGGATGCGGGCGGTAAGGCGGGAGGGTGATCGGGCACGTGTCACAAGGTATAGTGTTCTCGTCCATGTAAGACTAATGCTTTGATATCAAAAATAAAACAGATTCTACTAAAAAAGTCTAAACATTATAAATAAAAAAGAAAAAATCACAAAATGGTATTGCTTATATCTCCGAATGGTTACGTTTTGGAGCAGAGTTTTCATAGTAACTTTTGTTTGTATTAAGACCCTCTATCAAGCTTTAAAAGTTTTGTACGTGGGCAGTGATTTTAAGGTGATTTTGAAAGAAGCGGTTATCTCCATACTAAAACGGGCATTTTTCGCGGCTTGCGTTGCATTTTTACCTTTTTTGTAGTAAAATTTAAAAAGTATCAAATCGTTGGTTCCTTTCTAAATTTTCTAACACGTTAGAAACTCAACAACACTCTTAAGTATATTGTATACACTGGCAACTTGCTAGACAAGGATACACGAGTAGCGACAGCTATCACACTCGGCTCGTTTTTAGATTGAAAATGGTATTATTTCAAAGGCAATAAAATGTAATTTAGTTGAGCGAAAATTTGAAAGTACACAGTCTTGTTTATTATACAATAATAATAAGAAATGTCTTTGTATGCTTGTCAAAGTCATGTGAAATGGTCCTCAGATAGGTAATTCTTTAACTGAGGAAATGGCACAGACAATACCTATACATAATAATATAATTAATTAATAATATTTCTGTGGGAAATGGTCGTATAGTCTATGGTCGTTTATAACTCTTTGCAGCGGCTGCACAATTCATCGCTGCAGCGATGCAGTCGTTAAAAGCGACAAATGGCTCAACAATTGACATGTACCCAGGACCATACAAATAGAAAAAAAAAGTTGTGTGACTTTTGCATTATAGTGATGTAAACCGTATACAAAAGAACTGGTTTTTACCGATTACTTTTAGGAAAAAAGCGATATTTTATTACCCTGAGGTTCTTTATTTCACAATAATTTTCTTTGACTCATTCCTTCCTCCCGAAAGTCCACTTTAATCAGTTCACGCTTGCTTCACCTCACAGGTGATAAAGCCTTCTGAAGAAAGGCGAATAAAACAAATGATAAATGAAGTTGTTTCGCTGTGTTTCTTGATTCCTGCTCTGACAGCTAAAATACATTGCCCTCGTTACATACATGCGTATCTCACTTTTAGCAATTTTGTAGAGAAGTAATAAAAACCTAATTGATTTGCCCGATTGTTATACATTTTATGGTTTGCATGGTAAATGGAGCTTTGTCTACTACCAAGCCTTACTAGAGCTTTTCTTCAATAAAGTTACGTCAATTACCTGGTTTCGTAATTTAAATAGCCAGAGGATGTCTAAAAGACGAAACTAGTCGCTAATTATTAAATATATAGTGGAACTTGTACACGGAGACTAGAATGAAGTTCCTATAAGGAGTCACACCTTAAAGTATAAATATAAAAAAAACTTAGTTTTGACAGCAATAAAACTAAAATTGAAGCCTTCAGAGGCACGTTCATAAACTAGTGGTCGCGACACCGGTTCTATTGCCATCTCTGTCGCACGCGTTGAAAATTATAAAGCCTATCCTGCTGTCAGTGTTGGAACCTGACGAAAGTGTTAATTATTTAACGGGGGCTTGAAGTCAGTCGCGCATGGGGTCGCTATGCTTGCTTTTTCATTCTACATAAAAGTTCTGGTTATAGAGCACTGACTGACTGTTATTGGTTGACCCGAACGTTCATTTCCCGAGCTCTTAACGGAACTATCCGAACACGCTGTGAGAGGCAAGCTAACGCGAGACAAAATTCATGTCTTGAAAAAATTCAAGAATGGTTTTGGGTCTTCCTATGATTTTAGGAGAAATATCCCAAAAATCGAAAGGAAACAAAAATATTTTTGAAGAGTATAAAATATACTATGCTGTGCACCTAAAATTATTTGATTTATTGTATCGCTTCTAGGACATTACGGTACATAAACATTCATCAAAATATGTGTACAATGCGGGACTTTTATACGGTTTTAACCGTTGTATGTATTTGATTCTGATAAATATTTTGGGTTCAAGTCATGGATATTGTATGGGATATATTGAAAAAGAAAAAATAATAATAAATAAGGATGTTATCAGCGAACTGCGCTGGTGGATATTGTATGGGTTGTATAGAAAAAGAAAAAATAATAATAAATAAGGATATTATCAGCGAACTGCGCTAGTAGAGTACCCTTAATATAAAATGTGGATCATTCGTAGTTTGGGTCCACGGTTAAATAAAAATTTATAATTCCAAAAATAATCAGCGTTTGTAAATAAAAACCGTTTATGGACTGTTTTTATAAAAACCGTCTTTTAGGTATTTTTGAAACCGATCGATTCACATCACTACTTTGAAGTTTGGTTGGAGGAGTTAGAGATTTCAATTCAATTCAATAAATTTTATTTATTTTTAGTTTTAAGAAAATTAGCGAAATGACGCTTTATCTAACGAAATCAATGCTGTCTAAATTAAACACTGTCAAGTATGCGTGTAATTCGGCTACTGAAGATGATGGTAATAGCGGTAACTCGAATGATCACTGGCAGAAGATTTACCTTAAGAGGTTTGTTGTGGGTTTCTTCATTCCACTGCAGGTCATCAGGATACTTTGAAATCTGAGTAGTTAATCATTCAGATCTGGAAAGAGTTTCTCTTAGCTGGTTTGGTGTAAAATTTTGGGTTTGTAGTTGGTAAGCTACATTGCCTGTTTAATATACATGATGGTGTCACTGATGGAGGATCCATTCTCTATCCCATATCTTCGGAATTCAAATAAAATTGAAAATGTTAAATATTTTGACTTATATGGTATCGGGGATCTAGATCAACTAATGAACCAAAGATCTACATTGCGTAAGTTACATATATATTTTTTTGTTTTCTATTTTATGAAGAATTTTGAAGTGAGGAGGTAGAGAAAGATCAAAACAGGTGTTGGCCTATTAGTTTAGCAATAGAGGGGGACAGTATAGTTCTCTACCTTCACAATCCATACTGAAAACACTTCTGTTATCCCCCTGAGATTCATGTTGTGAAGGCTTTAATTTTGCTATCTGTTTCAAATGGATAGGATCTTGTCATACTTGATGTCTGTGTGTTAGCAATGTTAATGGAAGTGTGTGAGTGAGTGAGATGCACATAGTGATAAATAAAAATACATTAAAGTATAACTGACGAAAAAATTATTTTCTTCTTCCATACATTTTGTACAACTTTGGATCAAACATTTTTATTTTTATTTGGGCTTTTTATATATTCTTGCCAAATAATTTCACTATTACAATATGAAATTTGAAAAATGACACGTTTAAAAAAAATCATTTTTTTTTGCAGTGATAGAGGTGTAGAACTAGCTAAGGACATGATATGCAGAGTTTGTGCTCGGAGCGGAAACACTCCATTATTGACTAAACTGACAGAAGATTATGATGTTCTCAGTGCCATCCGTACAATTTCCAACCTTTCTGTAAGTTAACCGATTTATAAACTGCATCCATCCATCCATCAGCCAGTTTCGTACACTGCTGGACATAGGCCTTTCCAGGATTTCGTCACTCTTGGCGGTCCTCCTGGAAGAAATGCCCATACTCACACACGCTGGGCAGGCGGGTTGGTGACCGCGGTGCCTAAACCCTTGCACCAGTGATGCCGCTGCCCGTCACCAGTCTGTTTTATATAAGGCCTGGCAATTGGGGATGGATATACAGCTATCCATCGGTCCCAAGCAATGGTGGGCTGGGCCGTCTGGTTTTGCCTGAGAGCTGTTCTCTTAATCTCCCCCGAATAACTTCAGGATGATTTGTGAGTAAGATGGTGTTACCTCCACAGTTGAGCCCGGCATCAGCTCGACCACCTAGTTAACCTAGTATTTATAAACTAACTGTTGGATATTCTTTGTTATATTAGTAGCATCTAAAAAAAAACACAATGTAATCAAATGTAAACTGGAGCTGTTGCAGAAGAAATGAAATGAAACGTTTATTTGCGAGAGTATGCGTATTAACAAGATCATAAGAAATACATGACATGACATGACCTACCTCTAAAACTATCCTTGACGAAGTCGGTAATACACAATGTGTTATGGTTCTTTGAACGCAACCTGGCTTGATGTGTTCAATTTTGTTGATTTGTTTATTATAAATATTAGAATTAATAGGCTAAGAGCATATTTGTATTGTATTGTGTTCGTAAAAATTTACTCTTATAATGTAATGCCATACTTGTCTTGTTTGTTTGAATTATAATTTGTTTGCGTTGTGTTTTGACATTTAGTTTTTTATATTAATTTGATTTGACCACCAGTGTATCATGTCTGCAGGTCACAATTGCATGATAGATCTTTGCTTGTTAGCTCTTCATTGATGTTTTTTTATTGCATGTGTAAAATATTTGTACGTCCTGCAGGGCAGAGCTGAGAGGAGACATAATATTGTTATCTACACCTATTTTATACCCTTGGTTCACAAATAAATAATCTTGAATCTTGAACTAATAGTGTCAGCATAATCTACCGTAAAAACGGTGTGCAAAAAAATTAGAATTAAGTATAGCTTAAAAACTAAATGTGTTAGTAACAGTAACTTACATTAATAATTCACAAATAATAGAATTAATAAAATTAACATATTCGAAATTTACAAGTTATTATCATATTCCATGAATTCTTTGATCGTGTAAAATGTCTTTTCATTGAGCCAGATACATAAAATTGATATTTAAATGAGTTAAGTGGAAGTTGCTTTATATCCTTAGGAATATTATTGAATACCTTTATAGCCATAGGGTAGCAGCTCTTTTGAAACAGAGAAGATTGGTCCCTTTGTACACTTTTTAGGGTTCCGTAGTACCTGAAAGGTAAAAGGAACCTTTATGGTGAGACTCCGTTGTCCGTCTGTATGTCACAGCCTCATAACTTTGGCACCGTTAAAGGTAAAGATTTGAAATTTGCTACAAAATAGCATTCACTTGCATACACATTCTGACTCTCCGTGATCGTGAGTATTGTGCACTTCCCCCCGGTCAATCAGCCCAGCCAGGACAGCTCCTTGAAGTAGAGCTGAACAGCTTCAGCATGCTGACACAAAAACTGGTCCAGTGAAGGGAAGGTGGACCTCGTCGCGAACCCTGCTTTTCGTCTTATGTCTTCGGTTGCAGAGCAGTGGAGTAGCACATGTTCCACTGTCTCGTCCTCTAGAAGGCACCCTCTACATAGAGGGCTATCGGTACCACCTGTAGTGAAAAGGTGCTTATTCAGGTTACAGTGTCCAGTTATGATATTAAAAATATCTTCAATGCATAAGTGAGAAAAATAAAAAATTATATCCTAAAAATACAATATGGGTATCAAATTGTACATATTAAAGAGCTGATTATAAAAATGTTTACTTTTACTATATTTACTGTCGCCAATTTCGAGAAATCTTTGAAAAACGACAAAAAAATGCACGTCCCCCCCCCTTTTTCCGAAACTGGCGGAACGAAAAAAATGAAAAAAATCCTGATTATAGGCCATAACTGGCCGATTACAGGAAAACAATAGCGATTAAAAAAAAAATGATAACAAATGAGAAATATATAAAAAAAGTAAAATAAATAAAAAAAATATTTTATAAAAATACAATATGGGTATTAAATTGTAGATATTAAAGAGCTGATTATAAAAATATATACTTTTGCTATATTAACTGGCACCAATTTCGAGAAATCTTTGATAAACCACAAAAAAATGCATGTCCCCCCTAAAGGGATAAATCTCCGAAACAGGTGGATAGAAAAAAAATAAAAAAAATCATGGTGATTTGGGATTATATAAAAATAACAGGAAAAATATAACGGTTGAGAAATTCACGATGATAAAATGACAAAATGTAATTTTTCATCCTCGAGTTTTATTTCGAGTACGGTATAAAAATATTTGTGTCTCTCTTTTGTGGTACAATCAATTCTTATTTAAGTTAACAATAACAGTTATGGGCAAGATTTTAAATACTTTTTTCCTGACTGTTCCCAAAACTGTCGAATTACGGAACCCTAGGTACGCGAGTCTGACTCGCACTTGACCGGTTTTTTATATCAAATAGAATCATTCTCATGACGTGTCTCATTATGTTGCCTGAAATATTTTGTTGTTACTATGTGATATATTATTTGAATTTGTTTTAGGTATCAGTAAATGACTCCTTGCCCAAATACATTTGTACAGAATGCCTGGAAATGTTAAGAATATCATTGAAATTCAAGAGAACCTGTGAGACTTCAGACAGGAAGTTCAGAAATATATTGAATCCTATGGGTAAGAGTTTTATACATTTTTAACTAGCTCTAGTCTTGCCAACTGCTACCTTTAGCCAATGGCTAGAAATTTTGCGAAGTTTATAGGTTGGCTGAATTCCAACCAAAGAAGTAACTAAGTGTTCTTAAGATGGCAAATATCACAATCAATGTTTTATTACATTTATTCAAACAAGAATATAAAAACGGAAGATTTTTTAAATAATAAAATGTAAAATAACAGAAGGTAATTTATGTAAAAGTGTTAGAAAAAAAATTAGCTAGTATTTATCAATCAAGCCAATTGAAGAGGAAGTTGTTGATGGGGTTGTGAAATCAAAACTTTTTCAGCTTTTTCTTTGATTTGGGCATAGGCAAATGCATAGCAATGGCGGTGGTTCACAAGTGTGTGAGTGGATTTACTATGGAATTAGGCTTACTATGATGTGAATGTGTGCGTGCCGGACTCGTGCGTACACGCGAGTAGACTTGCTATGTGTGCTTCAGGTTTTGGTTAGCGAAACCCCTTCCGACTTCTTTTGTAATTCTATTGATTTGGGAGTACTTTTTTTAACAGTACCCATTTTTAGAAGTACTATTCAAAGTACTATAAAATAACATAACTCAGCATTATAACCACCAACCAAGAAAATTTTACAGTACGTTGATAACTTCTCAACAGTGACTAGCTCTTAAGGGCTAATTTGTCTTTCCATTTTTTCAGATTATTTTAAACCAATAAATAGCGATGGTTAAATTTTGACAAAATAAACATATGTCATATTTCACTCTTTGATCTTGATATTTCGGCCGTTCGATACACGATTACTTACATTTTGCTCGATCCAATTAAATCGCAAAGATAGGTCTGAACTATGATCTAAATATCATTTCAAATTAAATTTATATCACTGCGGTATAGAAAATCAGAAAAGTAAATCTGGACGTGAGGAGCTCTGAACCGGGATTCGAACCCGGAACCTTTCGCTTACTGGGCGCTTGCTCTACCAACTGAGCTATCCAGTTCTCAACATGACTTGCGAATTTACGCTTGTGCTTCCCATACCGCAACGATATGTATAGGTACTCACTTAGTAGTGAGCCTCTTGGCGCCTAGAGGACGAGACTTGTCTTGAATACACTAGCGTCCTCTAGGCGCCAATTTATCTCCTTGCGATGGATAAATCGCCAAGTGTTTAAAAATATAGAAATTTATTTATATCATAGTTTAAATATCATTTCATTTGAGCTATATTAAGTTTTGGACAATAAAAGTTATACTAAAATAAACGTCGTGAAAAATGTGATAAAAACGGCCATCATATTAAAAACCCATCCCTCTAATTCCAAAGTAATAAATAAAAACACCTCTAAACCGCGAGTTTTCTGAGCAGGATAAACATGTGTTAAATGAAAGCGTTGGAGCAGGACAGATTTCTCTGGATAACCTCGCCTTAACCTGCCAGTGTTAACGAACCGAAAACTAATAATAAAATTGGTAGAATTGGGGAGATTAAAACAATTAATATTTTATCCTCTTCTTACAGCCGTACTTGTACTTACTTGGTTAATTGTCCGTATCATAGTCAGTATCACTAGAACTCTTCATTAATTTACAATATTTACGCCAAGGAAATGAACTGAGGCCTTCTATACGATTTCTATTAGTTGCCAGCGGTGTTAGCAGTACAACGATTCTCCGTAAAAATTCAGCAGATAGTGTTAAAAGCATGAAAATCGGTACAATTAATCTTAAGGCTATACTAATCCAATCATTCTCAGTAGATCCATCGACTAGATCCAAGTTATCAAATCCCTTATGGATTTGAGGATTATATGTATTTATGAAACTGTACATAAATAGGTATTAAAACCAGGGATACGTTAACCGGGTTTGAAAGTTAAGCCTATCATCGGGTTAACCCTTGATAGGGTATAACCCAGGCATAAGCTTAACTCAATTATAGGGTTACCCTGGGTTTGAAAGTTAAGCCCATCATAGGGTTAACCCTCAATAGGGTGTAACACTATCATTGGGTTAACCCAGCATTTCATAGGGTTATATAGGGATACACTTTCAGATTATTCGGCGTTACATTAAGTTTTTGATAGGGTTTGACAGGATTACAGGGTTACCCTTAGCGATTTTAATAGGGTTTTGCTTACCTTAATTTGAATAGGGTTAGCTTTCCACTTACGGATAGGGTAACACTAAACATACGGTTTCATGCAGAAACACTTTGTATAACCTATACTCATAGGGTAACTAAAATGGTCCCTGATTAAAACACCCGTATGGTACTATTAAAAAACTCGCCTACGGCCCGCTTTTTAATTGTGTACCAGTTTCATAAACTACTATTTTTATACGTATAATTCTCAAAGCCCATATATCTTTAGCATTCACCTTTAATTCTGTTAAAAGCAATGTGTTTTTCTAGGAGATCCATCAATGCATTCCTATCCATACTCAAAACACGATTTTCACTTAATTTTACATCAAATGAAATTAAAAAGAATGAAAATAGAAGAAAAGAAGGAAAGACAAAGACAACGAGTAGAAAAAATGTTTAAAAAGAAGAGTGGACCAAAAGAGAAACAGTTCAAATGTTCTCCATGTGACATGACATTTCCTGATAAGGTAAATATGTGAACACAGCACAGATGTTTAATTACATTGAATGTCTCTGAAGCGCAGAGACATTCAGTCTGTGGTGGAAGCACTGATCTATATACATATATGGATAGATGTTCAGAGCTTTGACAGCGTACCGACGAGATTTTGACGTTTCGAGAGCCACCTACTAGTCAACCCTCGTCAACCAAATAAGCTTTTGTTTTAAATGGTGGTCATAAAAAAATTACCACGAAGGTTTACGTATAGCGGTCACGGCACTACGTGGTGCGACTCGCTATACCTAACCTTCTAACCTAAGCTACCGCCTCTCTTCTGCCTGATTTAACCAAATGCCTGCGACATACAATGTTTCATTTTAACTCAAGAACCAATCTACGGATTTGGATGCGCTTTTTATTATCATCGTAGTGACTCTGGTCAACACAGGCTAAAGGGGTGTTCATAAAATAACGCTCAAAAACGGGGCAAATATTGTATAATATAAACTATTACTAAAGGCTAGCGTATAATATAACATAAGTTCCACCAAGCGACGACAATCACATGCATCAACTACAATGACGCTACGGTTGCAGGATAAGCTGGCGCAGCACAGGCGAGAGCGGCAGTGTATGCGTCGCGCGTGCGATATCTGCGGACAGCTCGTGCTGAGCATATCGCAGCACCGCCGGCACATACACAAGCAGTCGCAGCCGCACAAGTGTCCCACCTGTGGGAAGGAGTTCCCCATCATCGCCCGGCTGAAGACTCACATGTACGTTTTTAAGGCATAAAGCAAACAGGAATTCTTATAGCTAAGCTTGGCCGATTATGTTCTGCAGCATGAATAGTATGTGCAGGGGCGGGCGTAGCATGTCCATTCGGCTCTTCTAGCTAAGTTGTGTTATTTTATGCGTAAAGTTGTTGTACAGTACCATTTACAAAGTAATGCATAATTTAACACAACCTTGCTACAAAAGCCTAATTTACATTAAACTATTATGGCATAGTGCTATAAATAACATTAATTTCATACTCTTTATTAAAAATAAGAAAAGCAATTTTAAGTTGTGCATTTGGAAATAAAATCTGACGCAACCTGCTAGTCTAGCATAGCAAACCATATCGAGCTCGATAGCGCTTGATACAGTGCTCTCTCTCACTCTGTTGATCTACCTAAAGAGCGACAGACAGTGTATATCGAGCTGTATGGTCTGCTACGCTAGGCATCGAGCAATCATAAGTTGTGCATTTAGAAACAAAATTTGACGCGACCAGCAATGATAACGTTAGTTGTGCATTTAGAAAGAAAATCTGACGCAACCAGCAATCATAAGTTGTGTATTTAGAAACGAAATCTGACGCAAACACCTCAAGGGGGAACGTTTCGAGCTCATTGCAAAATGCACAACTTATGATTGTTTATCTTATTTTTAAATAAAATGTATGAAAGAAAACAGTTTCATCTTATTTTGCGACTATCGCTTAGTAATTATCGGGGGTTTTCAGCAGGATTGCGTCATTTAATGGATTATAGTTGCGTGAATGTCCATACAAACTTAAAAGCGTGTTTTTTCGTTGGTGTGGACATTCATTTACAATGTAATGTATAAAATTACAAAATTTTGGTAGAAAAACCTAATTGACATAATAACTGTGGTCACGAAATGACATACTTTTTATCCAATAATAAGAAAAACAATCATAAGTTGTGCATTATGCACCGAGCTCAAAACGTTCCGCCTTAAAATGAACAACACAACTTGTAAACAACCTTCCCAGGTTAGTCCACACAAACACGTTCAACTTCTTCTGCGACATCTGCCCGTACAAGTGCAAGCACAAGTACTACCTCGTCATGCACATGCGTACACACACCGGGGAGAAGCCGTACAAGTGCGCGCAGTGCCCCGCCACCTTCGTCAACCCCTCCAACCTGAACAAGCATAAGCTGACGCATCAGGAGAAACAGATCAAGGTTTGGATTATACAAAGTTGTTTTCTTGCCTTAAATTGTACCTATACCAAAATTATACATTTCAGCCAAATAGTGACTTTGTAAATTCCTGTATTGAACTATAGAGGTCTCAAGTCTATAACGAAAGACAACTGATAAACGGGTTATCAAATTTCGAACTAAAACGGTGGCATTGCCTATGCGCCTCATGAGGCCGGCGGATCATGCATATTTCATAAATCATTTATTTGCATAGAAAAGGTGCAGAAAGCGCTTTATTCAGCTAATAGCATGCAAATATTTCCAAAATATCAATAAAATTAACATGTCACATAGTTATTACTAATAGTTATTTAGTAAGTTAGAATTTTGTTTACTTACATAATTTTAATAAACAACACACAAAGTCACCTAAAAGAGTATATAACCCGTGCGGATAAAGAAACAATCTATAAATGGCGACTGGAGCAAACAATATTTGTCGTATTGAAATATTGTTTATATTTTAGAAAGTATATATAGTGCTGCTACCACATTTTTATAAATAATAAGTACAAATGACGTAACAATTATTTTTATAAAAATAAAATTATACTAACGAACGAAATACCAAAATAATTTTTAAATTAAACAAATTCTTGAGGTAGGGTCTGTTTTATCCGATCGAATTACAAACTACCTAGGTTCCCAAATATATATTTGATAAGAACACTGATTTACACATAAAATATGAGTAAAATAAGTTTTCTATGGAAATTTTAAATTTAGTATATCTTGCATTTAAATCGGTGCCCTTTCAAAATATACCGGATGTAAATAGAGTGCGACCATTAAATAAAACCACATACTCTACTGATCATACTGAACAACTCTCGGAAGAAAAATACCCGCGCAAATCTTCAAAGAAAGATATATAATAAAACAAAACTTGTAAAAAAAACTAAGTCTCGCAACTTGGTTCTTCTAGCGTAAAAAGTTGTGAGATCCATGTAATACCAAGTCGGTTAATTTATTCAGTCCCTACTTAAGGGACCTTCTGTCTTAAGTTATTACATAATTAGCTAACCTAATAACATCTTATAGTGACCATACCAATATTAAAAATCTTTTATGTTTTAAATATTCTGTAATCCGATCGGAATAAATACACGCTGCCCTAGGAATTTTACAAATGGTTTTGGTATTTCGTTAGTATGAACTACGCATGCTCCGCCACATACTGAATAACCTCAGGGGTAGAACGCTGGCCTCTCAATCTTTGAGATCCAGGTTCGATCCCCGGCCGGGCATGCACCAATGAGTTTTTCGGAATTTATGTGCATAGTATTTAATACTTACCTTACCATTGGCTGAACGGTGGAGGAAAACATCGTGAGGAAACCTGCATGCCCTAAAAAGCGTGTATTTGTGCCCGAAGAACGGCGATAGGGCTCACCACCCATCACGTTGTGACGTAATAATCGTCGTTGAAACGCGGGTGGTGCCGTGTGTGGACTGTGACTTGCATTTCACAGTTCATACCCGGAACACCTCTGACACCCCCTCGGGGATTCAGTCGTGAAGATGTATATATTTTATTTCTATAAACGAGATCACATGCTGAATCACTTTTCCAAAAAAACATCCTACGAAAACAAGTGCGAAAAGGTTGATATTTAGAGTCACGATTGACGAAAACAGTCGGGACGAGAAATATCAACACTTTCGCACGTGTATCAAACGACGTTTTTTAATACACCTGCGAAAAATTACATGAAATAATATAAAAAAAGTAATTTTGTTGCAAATCAAAACAGATACAAATCGACTAAAGAACACGCAGTCTGGTTGGCGCCAAATCTGTACTACAAAGACCAATGTCTCTTTCTAAAATCTTTTAATAATAATTTCTAAGATAGTTAAAATATAATATAAATTATGACGTCTAAATTCGTTTTGAATTTTTAAAACATCTTTTAGAATTTAACATACATAATATATTTAATAATAAAAGTTTGTAAATACTCATCTGGTAAAACAAAGGTTTACATGCTCACTAAAAGATGTGGCTGGTTTCCCCTAGATGGCGTCAGTAGGTAGTAAAAACAAAAAGCACGAGTGCGAAATATCTCATTTTACGCACGCTAGCAGGTGTATTAAAAATGACCATTTTAATCTCTCCTTACTAATTTTGACAACCGTATGTTTATTTTGCATGGAAAGGTAATTTTTAGGGTTCCGTACCCAAATGGTAACCAGCGGAACCCTATTACTAAGACTCCGCTGTCCGTTTGTCTGTCTGTCCGTCTGTCACCAGGCTCTAACTCATGAACCGTGATAGTTAGACAGTTGAAATTTTCACAGATGGTATATTTCTGTTGCTGCTATAACAACAAATACTAAAACCGGCCAAGTGCGAGTCGGACCCGCTCACTCCCATACAACAGACATGATTTTTTTGTCGTTTTTGTAGATAATGGTACGGAATCCTTCGTGCGCGATACCAACTCGCACTTGGCCGGTTCTTTTCTCATTGCCGCTGTTTTTCAGTGTGGTCACTTAGTTATTTCGTTTCGTAAATCGCAAGCCTTTCAGAAGTGCGAACTAAAACAGAAATCTATATAATACTAGCCTTTTGCCCGCGGCTCCACCCGCGTTTATTCAGTATCATTTACATTTACCGTTTTCGGCTTGGGCGTTATTTTATCAACACCCCTTATAGTCTATATGTTGACCACGATCGCTACGATGATAATAAAGAAAACCGCATCCAAATCCATTTAATGGTTCTCGAGTTAAAACGGAACATAATACAAGGTGAAATTAAATTAACCGACCAAAATCATACTGGAGACTCGGTTAGCGATGATCAGAAACAAGCGTCAAATACCCTTATGGTGAAATTCGAAAAAAAATTTTTTTGCCTCCTTCCTACCTAGACTTGGAATTGTACTTAAACTAGTCCAACCAGTAAGGGAGCAAATAATTATTTTTTTAGAATTTGGCCAAAAGCATTACTGAACCTAGTTTCTGACCACTAACCGAATCTCCAGTATGAATTTGGTCGGTTGATTTAATTTCATCCTATATACACATACATACAGACAGACAAGAATCTAAACGTGGTAGTTTTGGCTTCAGTACAGTCAACACTAATAAAAATTCACCCCATTTAAAATTTAGAGAAAATATTGTATGCACAGACATGGCTTTTTTACTAAAATGATTAAACAGAATAAATTACAGTCCATCCATCCATCCATCAGCCTGTTTCGTCCACTGCTGTACATAGGCCTTTCCAGGATTTCGCCACTCTTGGCGGTCCTCCTGGAAGAAATGCCCATACTCACACAAGCTGGGCAGGCGGGTTGGTGAGCGCGGTGGCGAAACCCTTGCACCAGTGACGCCGCTGCCCGTCACCAGTCTGATTTATAAAAGGCCCGGCAATTGGGGATGGATATACCGCCATCCATCGGTCCCAGGCTATGGTGGGCCGCCTGGTTTTGCCTGAGAGCTGTTCTCTTACTCTCCCCCGAATAACTTCGGGAGGATTTGCGAGTAAGATGGTGGTACCTCCACAGTCGAGCCCGGCATCAGCTCTACCACCTAATAAATTACAGTGCAAAAACATAATCAGTGTAATATTCCAGTGCGCTCTCTGCGACAAGGCTTTCCGTACAAATCCGGCGCTACGTGAACATCACGAGGCAGCTCATATGAACATCAAGCACACCTGCAACTACTGCGGCCGTGACTTCTGTTACAAGTGAGTAAGGACTAATATCGAGCATCTTCAGTTCGCGAGGGGTCAGTGATGTGACATCACATACCAAGTACTTAATATTTTAAATAATATGTTCGGTATTAAGGACCCGTTCTCCCTGACATTGATCACCTCATTTTGCGTCAGGTAGAACTGAACTGTATGACGTTTCATTATTGTTTAAAATAGCGCGCTCTGAGCCGTAGCTGTTACGACAACCGAAACATCGCGCGCTCTAAAGAATCACGTTTCGATGCCGCCCTCCATAGTAATTTGTATGGGGAAATCGCACGCAAAAGTTGATTATGTTTGATGGATAAATACACCAAGTAACAATTTTCGTTTGGCAAAAATAAATCAATCACACCATTCTGTACACTTTTAACTTACGGGAGCCTGAATTTCAGTTTCCAAAATTATCTGAGAAATCGCCAATGAGAAATACGCGAAGAGCAGTTTTACGTGATTTTCAGCAACTTTAGATTTTTTTTAGCTTGCTATGAATTCTATGCAAAAATCAAATTAATTAGGTTGTAATACAACTCTTCGACAACTTGTGTGATTATTTATTTCTCATTAAACAAATATTTTCTGTCATGAATCAGCAATACGGTGGGGCACGTTTAGGTGGCATGGACCCTTAAATGTGTGCACTTGTTGTGTGGGAAGTTAAGGTATACTAAAGCCGATTCTGAAGGCTTTAATTTTAGTTTTAGTGCTGTCAAAACTAAATTTTCTTCATTCCAAAATAGTTATTTATTATTAATAACAGAAGCTATATATTACTTTGTCAAAATTAAAATTTTTACAGCACTAAAACTAAATTTAAAGCCTTCAGAATGGACTTTAATATACCTATAAATTATAATATTACACGTATTCTGTGAATTTTTTTAACTGGCTTCCTATTGGGCAAATCCAAACTTTCTTTTCTGCATGCAGTACGAAAGTGTGACTTCACGCTCAGCTGCCATAAAAATGCTTTTGGTGTTTGTGACGCCCTGGTGGGTCTGATCTTAATGAAACTTTGCACACGTCTTCAGATAGGTTTCCCTATTTACGATCAGCACTCTGACCTATCTCTAATTGAGAAGTGTATGATGGCGAGGTATTCACCCAATATTAGAATTAGTAAAATGGTTTCAGGGGAAAACTGTTTACCATGAAACTTTTCGTATTTTTTTTATAAAAGAGTGTTTAACTTAATCTTCTATAAATAAACGACCGCGGACTGAAGCGTTTTTTCGATTCTATTATAGCTACAAATTGACTTTGCGTAAAAACGAGGCAATATTCACGATATCCTGACAGCTATTATGATGCTATATCATCAGATTTTAGCTTTTTGGGCTTCATACGTACGTAGTTATATGTCGCTAGATAAAACTTATTGAGAAATATACAAAGAAAGTAAGCTGTTGACTTCACAAACAGTTTTTACCTGTTGTATGAAGATTTTTGCGTGATGTGGCCTCTTAAGACAGGGAGACTGTGTGAGTCTTAGGCTGAGATTCAGAGTGCATTTTGAGTCCGAACTCAATCTTACAAAAGTCAAAAAGCGACGTGATCCCATACTAGAGTGACGTTTGTAAGATTGAGTTCCTCTTGAGCTCGGACTCCAAATGCACTCTGAATCTCAGCCTTAGAGTAGTGAGTGAGAGCGAATGATTATGGACGGCATTTTAACATTCCATAATGAACTGGGTCATATTGACATATCTAAGGTACTAGCTACCCTTGTACCCAACTCGACCGGCTATTTACCTTTTGACTATTCTTTGCTTATAATTTTGTAGATCGGACCTACGCAAGCATGAGATCCGCTCACACAACCGCACAAAGCGCGACTACATCGGCGGAGAACCCTCGTACAAGCAAGTCGAGCGGTTGAAGTTACAGGACAACATTGAAGAAGAGGTTAGAATATAATAGAGATAGCAAAGCCACCTTACAGCCGGCGGCATGAAAATCTAGCGGTGAAAAAAACACTGTAAAGACACTGCTTCTTAGAGTTTCGTACCTAAAGGGTAACCAACGGGACCCTATTACTAAGACTCCGCTGTCCGTCCGTCTGTCACCAGGCTGTATCTCATGAACCGTGATAGTTAGACAGTTGAAATTTTCACAGATGATGTATTTCTGTTGCCGATATAACAACAAAAACTAAAACTGGCCAAGTGCGAGTCGGACCTGCGCATTCCCATACAACAGACATGTTTTTTTTTTGCCGTTTTTATAGATAATGGTACGAAACCCTTCGTGCGCGAGTCCGACTCGCACTTGGCCGGTTTTTTTTACTGAATCCGCGTACGAAAAGTACGGGAATCTCTGTTTTGTCTATGTAATTTCATCTTAAGCAGATATTTGTTGGCACTTGGTGCCAGAGATAAAGAAGCCGATTAAACATATATATCTTGTATAATAATGTACATATGTAGGTATAATTTTTTTCCCAAACGGGTTTTTTCGATATCAGTCTTGAGAAAATTATCAAGTTACATGGCATAGTGAGCAAAGGTTGTGTTGAACATTTTTAGCGTTGTTAATTTATGAATGGGCTAGCTATATTTCTAAATACTTACATATGGTGTATGTATGGTCATGTTTGCTAAGTTTCTTGCCCTTCTTGTTAGCAATACTAATCGAATGGTGCGGATGGTTAGGCATTATGTATATATAATATTTTTATTCCTATATTTCTTTATTTTATGCAGGTGCATAACTTTATTACATTTTAGTAGCCCAACCTTAATATTTTTTGGATGTATTTCCCGTATTTATTTATCAACTTGTTTGTTCGTTACATCATTTATATATAATATTTTTATTCCTAGATTTCTCTATTTTATGCAGGTGTATAATTACATTTTAGTAGCCCAACCTAAATATTTTTTGTATGTTTTTCCCTTATATACATATTATTTTTTTATTGTAAAGATATATATTGTAAAGATTAACTTGTTAGACTTGTTATTGATTTGTAGAAAGTATACTTTATGAATCTATTTTACAAAATAAATATTTTGATTTGATTTGATTTGTTAGAAATGGTCGATGGCCACAACACTGACCCACGCGCGGCCCAAGCACGACTACATGGATGATGTGGGTGAGGAGACTTCCGAGCGCGTACACAAGTTGCAAGACAACACTGAAGAGGTTTGTACTTGGACCATTTAACACGGGACCTGGCAAAGCGCGACTCTTAGTACTGAAATTATTCTGCCGTTTTCCACGGGAGGGGAGGTAAACACGCACAGCACACATTTACTCATTCACGCACACTCCTGCGAAAAGTGTATATGTCACACTAAATCAAAAGCTGCAACACAGACACAAAGCGCGCACACAAGCAAACTTACATGAACAAATTGTTCATGTACTTCGGCAGAGGGGGATGTCTAAGGGTGGGTATCACTTTTGTTTTCTTTAGTTTATTATGTTTTATTTTGGTTGTGTGACACCAATAAAGCTTTATCTATTATATTTTATTCGCCGGGACGGGCCATTACAGAAGGCGGGTGTGAAGTTAGTGACTGATGGCCTCTTCCTTTCTTCGCCAATATTTACGTTTCGAAGAATAGCTTTCTTTATTTCTATTTCGCTAAAATCGGCACTTTTTGAAGTTGTTTACCTGTTTTTTAAAAGAAGCCAAAAATTTGATAATTAAGTACATACATATTAGAATCTTTTTCGAGTTTTATGTAGTACAGAAACGTGTTTCCAGAACATTCGCTCGATAGAAATAATTATTGAAATGAGGTATTTATCGACACTTTTTTTCATAGTTTCAGAAATAGGAATGACATACAAACCTCAACGTTATTTTATTAGATAGATTTTAACAATATCTAAATTATCTAAATAGCGCGCTTGTCTGGGAAACAAGAGGTCGCAGGTTCGAATCCTGTCCCGAGGAATTTTCACAAATTCTTGTCTTTACATTTGTTTCTAATTTATCTTTTCTGGTTTGTAATGCTTTCTAATATTAATATTTAAAATATCTAAATTTTGTTAGCTTTGATAGCTATTTTAGTTCATTTTATATTAATTTAAAACCGATATTTTGATATTATTTGTAGAATCCGTCCCTCTCGCACTGCGGGTTGTTCCATCTGATGGATGATTTTGTAACTTTCTGTGAATATTTAAAAACAATTTAAAAGCACGAGTGAATTTATTATTGAAATTGCATGCCACAATTGATCTACTTATTCAAAAAAGCAGAAAAAAGTAGTACATTGAATATTCAAAACCGGACAAGTGCGAGTCGGACTCAACCACCGAGGGTCCGTGAAAGACTATATTTTTTGATGATTTTATTACAAATGTATAGTTTTCAGATTTTTCCCTATACTTGTGGTATAAGACGGTATTACTTGCCAAATTTCATAGTTCTGGGTCAACGGAAAATACCCTATAAATTTTGATTCCCTTGAGAGTGTCGAAATATATGTTTTTTGCGGCATAAACGGCCGTATCTTTTTTTACGTTAGAAGTTTGATTTTTTCACAGCTGAAGCTTGAAAGGGACTGTAGACCTGAGTATATTGTTTGAATTTCAATTCGATACCACCACGCGTTCCCGAAATAAAGGGTCTTGACAGACAGCCGGACGGACAGACGGACAACCAAGTGATCCTATAAGGGCTCTGTATTTTCCTCTTCAGGTACGGAGCCCTAAAAACAAGAGAATTGTCCATTCTTGGAGATTCGCAATAAATTTCGGGGCACCCAGTAATAACAAGTCTCTCTGGTCTAGTACAGGGGCCCTTGCAACTTGTTGTGCATGCTCTGTTTTGAACAATCAAGCTATTCATTATATTTCTGAAAAAATCCAAAAAGTTGATTCGACCGATACTGCACTATCAGATTCCATAAAAATGTATGGAAGGGTAGGGGCTAATATCGGACTAGCGCACCCTTACAGAAAGTACTCGTGATCCGCACGCGACGACCGAGCGATACCACGAGTCCAGATGCCTTGGCAGGATAGTAGTGGAAACAATTGTTATTTTAATGTTAATAATATTGTTTAATATAATATAAATGTTACACTATTAAAAGATATATAAAATGTTATGTTATAAATAAATTGTTATGTTATTGTTCGTGAGCGGCACGAAACCAATTCACTTTTGTACATGAATTTAGAACTTGTTTAATTATGTGTCGCTAGCAGTATTCTTTTGACATCGTCTTCCGTATGGCACTAGAAATTGGCCTCAATACTAGTGGATGCCGTGTAAGCAACCTTGACTTAAGTAAACTATGTTAATAGGAAATATTAATTGTGTTAAGATAATAAATGTGTGGACAAAGTCCGTACATGCTGCCAACGACAAAAAATAAAAAAGAATAAAACTGATACCTAAATAAATGTAAGATGAAATCTTTACAATGTACGTTCCAGGAACAGAAATGGCGGCAGCAGCACCTGGTGGTGACGTCACACGTCCCGCAGACCGCGACGCTCGCGCAGCAGTTCACTGTCGACGACGGCAAGGAGTACATCTACTTCTCTGACGTCACCGGCCTCATACAGCAGCAGCCGCAGTTGGGTAATACTTGGAAGTCACTCTTATGGCGTGACGTTAGATCTTAGGTCGCCAGTCGCTCCTCTTTAAATCTCTCATGTGTATACCGGCTGTAAATAGACTGCTACCATTAAGGGTGTATAATACGTCACTTCGCTTGTCATGATCCTGTTTTATACCAACAAATACTGCAACAATCACCCTGAAATTAATATATGATAAAGTTGAGGATTATTGCTATGTCCGTGCTGTTGTGAAAACTTGATTCCATTAAATTTTCTCGATAGAAAAAAATTACAAAGTTACCTCCAAACCGATAACATTCAATGAATACTTGAAATTAGATTTGAAACTTTGTTCATATATTAGTATAAAGCAGCTGCAGACTGTTCCATAAAAATGAAAAAACCATCAGTGTAACCGCGATTTCAAAATAACTGATGTTTTTGCGTGCGCGGCAGAGTAAGATAGACAGTTAAAAAGCAGAAGCGTTAGAGCAGGACTGCGAATTGAGGTATTAGGGGCCCTTAAATGAAACCACATATTCTACCGACCCTACTGAACCACTTTTCCCAAGAATCATACCCTCGGCCACCCTTAGTTTGGGAAATATTTGAGTTTCAAACAAAAATGCTTGAACTCTAACGCACCGACATACGGGCGAGTTTCGAGAGAGCATCGTCCGTGAAACAGCTGTTCCGGTGCAGCGTTCTGAAATAGACCTTACTCCTACGAGATAAAGTATTTGAGTTACAGTTGAATATCTTTTTCTCTGGAGATTTGCGCGTTTTTTTTTCAGAGTGTTGTTCAGTATGGTCAGTGGAATATGTGGTTTTATTTAAAGGTTGCACTCTATTTGCAACCTGTACTAGGAAATAATGGTCTAGGAAATAAGCCGGAAAAAAAATGGAAAAGTCGTGGAAAAGCACCGATTTAAAAAATTCCTTCTTTCACGTGTTCCCTAGACCCACAGAAACATTCGTCAGCATTGACCCCTGCATTATCTTTGGAAATGAGAAAGTTAGGGAATTTAAATCCCCCAAAGTGTCCCAAAAAGTAGCTGTCGTAACAAAATACTAAAATTATATTTCTCATCGGAAATTGATGCTAGGGTTTTTTTAGGTCGCTGATCACGAATCTGAGGTCCTATTTTTTTTGGGTCAGACCCCTCTAATTTTTCTTTTTCGGAGGTAATGCAAAGTTTGAACGAATGTTCCTGGGGGTTTACAGAACAGGGGAAAGAAATGTTTTTTTTTTAAATCGATGCTGTTTCACCACTTTTCCACATTTTCCGGCTTAATTATTGAATAAATATATTTTAAAACATAGGTACAAAAAATGTAGTCACACCATCATGTACCGGGTGAAAATGAACTGCTTTCTTTAAACATACTATACAAATCATACTGAATGCTAAGTGCGAGTTGCCATCGAATGACTTTACTATCGCGTGAATCGAGTTAACCTGGGTTTCCAGCGCGTGTTTTGTCCTACACACTACACCAAAACGTCTACACAGTATATTGTTCCGCTACATATTTGTGTTTATAAGCCCCGTGTTTCCTGCATGCTTATCAGTAAAATGTGTAACGAAACGATGTTTTGTGTACACGTTTTTGTTTACACACGTAGGACAAAACACGCGCTGAAAATCCAGCTTAACTCGATTCACGCAGTAGTAAAGTCATTCGATGGCAACTCGCACTTAGCGTTCGAATAACTTCATCGCAGTGCAAACTATGTGTGAACTTTCACATCTTTGTGGTGCAACTTGCTAGCTAGGGGACAAAGCACCATAGTAAGTACATATATCGTCACCACATGTATCCCCCAGGGGTGTAAGAGATGTTCCGAATGTGAACTGTGAAATGGAAGTCACAGTCCACACTCGGCACACCCGCGTTTAACCGAAGATTATTACGTCCCAATGCGATGGGTGGTTAGCCCTATCGCCGTACTTCGGGCATGCAGGTTTCCTCATAATATATCTGTATTAAATACCATTAACATTCGAATAACAGCAGCGTCTTCGTAGCCTCGGAGCGTGTGGTGATCAGGGCCAACCCTTCCTATATCGCTATAGTTTTAAAGATAATAAAATGTATGTTTGTTTCAGTTCAACAGCAAACTCAGCAGCAGCAAACTGTCGCCATTCTGTAAGTCATACATATATTATTTATAATTATATTATAGTACTATTTGATAAGTAAATTAATACAATTTAACTCTCAGTTGTTCACTATATGCCAACAGTTCACCGAATTTCGACATTTTCAGGGCGATTGTCGTTCTAAGGAGTTTTTTAGCTCAAAAACCGGCCAAAATTTTATTGTATTTTTTTTGTGATAAAATTAAAGAAACACTTTGTTTCATAGCTTTTTTACGTAAAAAAAAATATTTCTCGCCCAATTATAAAGAGAAAGTCATAATTATTAACTTTGTATTGTGGTCTTAAACGCGATAACTAACAACATATATAACTTAATAGATAATATATGTGCTTGACGTTTCGACGCCTCTGTAGGCGGTCGTGGTCACAAGCTTACTCAAGGTATGTTGTTAATTATCGCGATTAAGACCCCAATACAAAGTTAATAATCGAAAGTTTAAAGTTTACTAAAGTCAATTGTTTTGAATATGTAAAAAAGTATTACATTATTTTAAGAAAATACGCAACGGCAGGAAATTTGCTTGCAGTGCTATCATCAGACTGTGTCGTCATAATCTGGTGTATTGTCTGGGTTTTCTCGCCTTCGAAAATTCAAGGTTTCCTTTGAGAGAGCCTTACGTTTTTGGCTGATCTTTTTCTAGTATTATGAAAAAAAGTTGAACAGGTTGTCTTTAGTATTTAGTTGTCTAGATCTTCAACTTGATCACTGCACAAATAAAAATAGCAGTAGAGTTCTAGAGAGTTCGAAAAATGCTCTTTTTCGCGTACCCGAAGGTTGCCAAACGACTAATTTTTTTTTGTATAAAATAAAGGCTGTTTTGTAATGTAAAAATTTTAGCAATGAAAAGTCTTACTTGTACTAGTTCCACAGAGTTTATTTCTCCTGTTAGCGACCGGTTTCGTTTAAAAACATCTTCAGGCAAATTAAAGAAACCTTTATGTATTTAAGTTGATGTGTTTACATCATTTGCAACAAGAATGACAAATCGGTTTTCCCCCGTTTGGAGGTATATGAACAAAAGCTGCGTTTAGTTGTTACATTGTCTATGGTTGTCACAATTGTATATAAAGTTAGACTACATTATAAAATATAATAAATTATGATATATAACCTCCAAACGGGGGAAAAACCGATTTGTCATTCTTGTTGCAAATGATGTAAACACAGCAAATTAAATACATAAATGTTTCTTTAATTTGCCTGAGGATGTTTTTAAACGAAACCGGTCGCTAACAGAGAAGAAATAAACACTGTGGAACTAGTACAAGTAAGACTTTTAATTGCTATAATGGAGTTCCATCAAGAACCATCAATCAAATCTATTAATTATTTGTAAAAATTTTAGTTATTTTAAGTCTTGAGAAACTGCTAAATTTTTCCAATAAACAATGTTTCTTAGCATATTTAGATAAATAAATAAATACTTTATGTTTTTTTTTCTAGGCCTGAATTACTTGTCAAGAAAGACGAAGTGAAGCTCTACGAACCTCAGCAAGGAATAGGATATTTTTAGTGTTAGGTGATGAAATGATGAACAATTGATCATTCATCACAGTGTACTTAGTCTTTTAATTACAATAGAGTGTAGTTATTATATATTTGTTTGCGAATTTAACACTGAATTGAATAACGAATACAGATTGTATTTTAATTTTAAAAAATTTTATACTATTGTCTAAGCATATTATATAGAAATTGATGTATCACACGCCTTATATTAGCAATAAATTATTTTATAATGTTTGAAATGGAACTAATAATTGTTTTATTTGGTGAAACATAATTTTAAACAGCAACACCTATTTTTGTAATGAATACAAACGGCTTGTAGTTTCACTGTAATACAGTTTATGATATTACTGAGATTTCTATAGGAATAAAAAAAAATGTTTAGCCCTTTATGTATTGTTTTATAAATTTATAGTAGCCACTAGTGGTAGGAGCTTGCACAATACTGAATAATAAATAATGAATTTGTTTAAACTATAAGGCTCGGACCTAAGCTCTGAAAGAAAACCTTGACCGCGTAACTCGGATCTTCTGTATTATATCTCTGTTGAAAGCATTCTGACGCCCTTCGAGGTTTTCACTCTGAGACGACGATATGCGCCTTGTCGTGATGGAATATTTCGCACGGGAGCAACTCTTGTCTTTGCACAAATCTCAAGTTCGATCATGCATGGAATACTTTTCTGCCACGTATCAGCTAGCTGCCTTGCATTCGATTGAGCACTGCTCAATTTGACTTGTTGGCGATGAATCGTAATGAGAGCTGAATACCAAAGCCTCATACACCAGAAAAATGTCGAAAACCATTGAAAAACTCCTTGGCTCTATATTTTGCAGAGGTTGAAGGAATTCGAATGGTCCAGAATACCATAACAGCACTTAATTGTCGATTTTTTTGAAAGGAAAAGCGGCGGTGGCGGCGGCGTGTTTTTTCGGTTATTTATGACCCGAATCCTTTTAAAATGACATTTATATAGCTCGGCGATTAAAGTAACATTTTATGAGAATCTCTTACGTTCGGCGTTTCATCAATCCGTGTGGGTTTCACCGTAAAGTTGTTTGAAATGTAATAAATAATAAAATTACCTACATATGCTTTTTCATCACTAATGCTCTGTAAGTAAGTCGTATTTAACTCGGAGTGCGGGTTGTAAATTAGATTTACAGCCCTAGGGAAGGGGAAGTAAGTCAATTTGAACGTGGCTCCCTCCCTTACAGTTACTACCTAACTAGTAAGCTAGTAAGTCACTCATCTAGTTAAATGGCAGTGGAAAATATCAGTTCTGCCTATAGAGGAAAATAACTAAGTTCTGCCTAATCTCTTCTTATTTGATTATTCTATATTTTATGGAATAATGTGACTTTCATATACCTAATAGGTGAATGAGTTAAATTAATGAAATGTTTAAAGGACGTTGAAAAGTTAAATTGATTTTATTTTTAAAACAATCTTACTGGCCAGTACGATACGATTGCACAAAAATCGGTCAAGTCCGAGTAGGACTCGCGCCTGACGGTTCCCAGTGGCGGCGCTAGACCACACGCGGACGTCGTCGTCGGTCTCTTTTATTTCCCAGTCAAAAAGAAAACGTTAAATTACATGAGCCGAATATAAACTAATGTATGAGTAAACGAGTTTTATCATTGCTAATCAAATGATGACAAAAATTAATTACACAAATATAGGTAAAGTAGAATAGGCGAATTTTTGGCTTATAGCCTTACTGAATTTTTACGAGGCCCCCTCAGGCGCGAGGCCGTTTGCAGTGTTGCCAATTTAGCATATTTTATGCTAAGTTTGACATATTTTATTCTTGTGTAGCATATTATTTTAGCTTTTAGCATAATAGCATATTTGTTTAGCACATTTTTTATAAAACACGAAAATAATATAAATCACAATATTTCTTTTAATAAAAACACAGCTCTACAAAAAAAAAGTTTTGTTTTGTTGCCCTGGATATCATCGCAAATTTTTACGTTTTCAAGTGCCCAGATTACGAATATATTCATGAAAGTTCTCAATGTGCTCGTATTTTCATGATTTTTGCATATCTTATATTTTGAACAATTTTACTGCTGGTCTTTGAAAAGAGATTGTCCCTCGAAAAATTATAAAAGAAAAGCTCATAAAAGGCGTTTTATGGAAATATAAAATATATTTTCGACATTTTCCTCTTTATTTACTTCGATGTATCCTAATTTCTCAAAATATTACTGACATTATAAATATATCTGTTATTTTATTTCTCGTTTTTTGATTTTTGTAATGTTAAATGAAAATAAAGATTTTAAAAAAAATCAGAGCAAATGTAACAAAATCATTGATAGTTTCATGAATTGTGTGCATAAATGGACCCAAAATCATTTTCATATCTCTGGGCAACAAAACCACTGTAGACCAGTGGAATCAACATGGCGTTATTACATCAATTCCCCTACCTCACAAGCAATTTTTTTCTGTGAGTTAGTAAGCAGCATGGGCGTCGAAAGATGAAAGTCTAGGTGAGGCAACCTTTTTCAAAATTCAAATATCAAATAAAACAAACGTACTTTTGTGCAAACAAAAACTGCTGATTGGTCTTGTCTCTCGTATATCCACTGTATGTGTACTTTGGTACTATTTTTTACTGCCCCATTCCGTTTCCAGGGGAGGGGCGACTGCCCCCCTTGCCCCACCCTTCCAACGTCCATGAGCAGTGATAAACGGTGTACAGGGTGAATAACTTTCTTAGGTTTTGTCAAGAAACATGCCTCCAAAGTATAAGTAATCAAAGTTACGGGCTAGAGTGGCAGATTTTAAACAGTGGCTAAAACATGATGATAATGATTCGACGAAAGCATTTTTTAAGTATTGCTAGTGCAATATGATACTGAAATTACACTGTCTAAAAATAATATTTTAAGCACCAAGCACAAAAAAGCTATTGAGCCTATGAGAAGTCAGAAAAAAATCGAGTTTCCCGCACTTAAGAAGCTTATTAAAATTTGGCATATTATTTAGCACATTTTGTTGAAATTTGGCATATTTTAGCGTCTTTTTCGCGTCAGCGTAGTTGGCAACACTGGCCGTTGGCCGTTGCCGACGCCTAGCGCTGCCACTGATGCTGACGGTTCCGTAGAATTCCAATAAGATATGACGTACCTATATGATTCTAATAAAAATTACTAACTTATCATTACCTACATATAACACAACAACAAAATTAAGTTGGTCGACTATTACTCGTTAACCTGTAAAGCTGTGATAGTTTTCCTTCTAATTTCGTTAAATGCCGTGAAGTTTTTCACTTATCCAAAAATAACCGTTTAGCTGGCAGGAGGGGACACTTGATTCTAACAAAAAATTGCACTTTAAAGCTTAATATTTCGCAAACGGATCCCTAAATCGAAAAATGGTAACACTATCATTGGGTTAACCCAGCATTTCATAGGGTTATATAGGGATACACTTTCAGATTATTCGGCGTTACATTAAGTTTTTGATAGGGTTTGACAGGATTACAGGGTTACCCTTAGCGATTTTAATAGGGTTTTGCTTACCTTAATTTGAATAGGGTTAGCTTTCCACTTACGGATAGGGTAACACTAAACATACGGTTTCATGCAGAAACACTTTGTATAACCTATACTCATAGGGTAACTAAAATGGTCCCTGATTAAAACACCCGTATGGTACTATTAAAAAACTCGCCTACGGCCCGCTTTTTAATTGTGTACCAGTTTCATAAACTACTATTTTTATACGTATAATTCTCAAAGCCCATATATCTTTAGCATTCACCTTTAATTCTGTTAAAAGCAATGTGTTTTTCTAGGAGATCCATCAATGCATTCCTATCCATACTCAAAACACGATTTTCACTTAATTTTACATCAAATGAAATTAAAAAGAATGAAAATAGAAGAAAAGAAGGAAAGACAAAGACAACGAGTAGAAAAAATGTTTAAAAAGAAGAGTGGACCAAAAGAGAAACAGTTCAAATGTTCTCCATGTGACATGACATTTCCTGATAAGGTAAATATGTGAACACAGCACAGATGTTTAATTACATTGAATGTCTCTGGAACGCAGAGACATCCAGTCTGTGGTGGAACCACTGATCTATATACATATATGGATAGATGTTCAGAGCTTTGACAGCGTACCGACGAGATTTTGACGTTTCGAGAGCCACCTACTAGTCAACCCTCGTCAACCAAATAAGCTTTTGTTTTAAATGGTGGTCATAAAAAATTACCACGAAGGTTTACGTATAGCGGTCACGGCACTACGTGGTGCGACTCGCTATACCTAACCTTCTAACCTAAGCTACCGCCTCTCTTCTGCCTGATTTAACCAAATGCCTGCGACATACAATGTTTCATTTTAACTCAAGAACCAATCTACGGATTTGGATGCGCTTTTTATTATCATCGTAGTGACTCTGGTCAACACAGGCTAAAGGGGTGTTCATAAAATAACGCTCAAAAACGGGGCAAATATTGTATAATATAAACTATTACTAAAGGCTAGCGTATAATATAACATAAGTTCCACCAAGCGACGACAATCACATGCATCAACTACAATGACGCTACGGTTGCAGGATAAGCTGGCGCAGCACAGGCGAGAGCGGCAGTGTATGCGTCGCGCGTGCGATATCTGCGGACAGCTCGTGCTGAGCATATCGCAGCACCGCCGGCACATACACAAGCAGTCGCAGCCGCACAAGTGTCCCACCTGTGGGAAGGAGTTCCCCATCATCGCCCGGCTGAAGACTCACATGTACGTTTTTAAGGCATAAAGCAAACAGGAATTCTTATAGCTAAGCTTGGCCGATTATGTTCTGCAGCATGAATAGTATGTGCAGGGGCGGGCGTAGCATGTCCATTCGGCTCTTCTAGCTAAGTTGTGTTATTTTATGCGTAAAGTTGTTGTACAGTACCATTTACAAAGTAATGCATAATTTAACACAACCTTGCTACAAAAGCCTAATTTACATTAAACTATTATGGCAAAGTGCTATAAATAACATTAATTTCATACTCTTTATTAAAAATAAGAAAAGCAATTTTAAGTTGTGCATTTGGAAATAAAATCTGACGCAACCTGCTAGTCTAGCATAGCAAACCATATCGAGCTCGATAGCGCTTGATACAGTGCTCTCTCTCACTCTGTTGATCTACCTAAAGAGCGACAGACAGTGTATATCGAGCTGTATGGTCTGCTACGCTAGGCATCGAGCAATCATAAGTTGTGCATTTAGAAACGAAATCTGACGCAAACACCTCAAGGGGGAACGTTTCGAGCTCATTGCAAAATGCATAACTTATGATTGTTTATCTTATTTTTAAATAAAATGAATGAAAGAAAACAGTTTCATCTTATTTTGCGACTATTGCTTAGTAATTATCGGGGGGTTTCAGCAGAATTGCGTCATTTAATGGATTATAGTTGCGTGAATGTCCATACAAACTTAGAAGCGTGTTTTTTCGTTGGTGTGGACATTCATTTACAATGTAATGTATAAAATTACAAAATTTTGCTAGAAAAACCTAATTGAAATAATAACTGTGGTCACGAAATGACATACTTTTTATCCAACAATAAGAAAAACAATCATAAGTTGTGCATTATGCACCGAGCTCGAAACGTTCCGCCTTAAAATGAACAACACAACTTGTAAACAACCTTCCCAGGTTAGTCCACACAAACACGTTCAACTTCTTCTGCGACATCTGCCCGTACAAGTGCAAGCACAAGTACTACCTCGTGATGCACATGCGTACACACACCGGGGAGAAGCCGTACAAGTGCGCGCAGTGCCCCGCCACCTTCGTCAACCCCTCCAACCTGAACAAGCATAAGCTGACGCATCAGGAGAAACAGATCAAGGTTTGGATTATACAAAGTTGTTTTCTTGCCTTAAATTGTACCTATACCAAAATTATACATTTCAGCCAAATAGTGACTTTGTAAATTCCTGTATTGAACTATAGAGGTCTCAAGTCTATAACGAAAGACAACTGATAAACGGGTTATCAAATTTCGAACTAAAACGGTGGCATTGCCTATGCGCCTCATGAGGCCGGCGGATCATGCATATTTCATAAATCATTTATTTGCATAGAAAAGGTGCAGAAAGCGCTTTATTCAGCTAATAGCATGCAAATATTTCCAAAATATCAATAAAATTAACATGTCACATAGTTATTACTAATAGTTATTTAGTAAGTTAGAATTTTGTTTACTTACATAATTTTAATAAACAACACACAAAGTCACCTAAAAGAGTATATAACCCGTGCGGATAAAGAAACAATCTATAAATGGCGACTGGAGCAAACAATATTTGTCGTATTGAAATATTGTTTATATTTTAGAAAGTATATATAGTGCTGCTACCACATTTTTATAAATAATAAGTACAAATGACGTAACAATTATTTTTATAAAAATAAAATTATACTAACGAACGAAATACCAAAATAATTTTTAAATTAAACAAATTCTTGAGGTAGGGTCTGTTTTATCCGATCGAATTACAAACTACCTAGGTTCCCAAATATATATTTGATAAGAACACTGATTTACACATAAAATATGAGTAAAATAAGTTTTCTATGGAAATTTTAAATTTAGTATATCTTGCATTTAAATCGGTGTCCTTTCAAAACATACCGGATGTAAATAGAGTGCGACCATTAAATAAAACCACATACTCTACTGATCATACTGAACAACTCTCGGTAGAAAAATACCCGCGCAAATCTTCAAAGAAAGATATATAATAAAACAAAACTTGTAAAAAAAACCAAGTCTCGCAACTTGGTTCTTCTAGCGTAAAAAGTTGTGAGATCCATGTAATACCAAGTCGGTTAATTTATTCAGTCCCTACTTAAGGGACCTTCTGTCTTAAGTTATTACATAATTAGCTAACCTAATAACATCTTACAGTGACCGTATCAATATTAAAAATCTTTTATGTTTTAAATATTCTGTAATCCGATCGGAATAAATACACGCTGGCCTAGGAATTTTACAAATGGTTTTGGTATTTCGTTAGTATGAACTACGCATGCTCCGCCACATACTGAATAACCTCAGGGGTAGAACGCTGGCCTCTCAATCTTTGAGATCCAGGTTCGATCCCTGGCCGGGCATGCACCAATGAGTTTTTCGGAATTTATGTGCATAGTATTTAATACTTTCCTTACCACTGGCTGAACGGTGGAGGAAAACATCGTGAGGAAACCTGCATGCTCTAAAAAGCGTGTATTTGTGCCCGAAGAACGGCGATAGGGCTCACCACCCATCACGTTGTGACGTAATAATCGTCGTTGAAACGCGGGTGGTGCCGTGTGTGGACTGTGACTTGCATTTCACAGTTCATACCCCCTCGGGGATTCAGTCGTGAAGATATATATATTTTATTTCTATAAACGAGATCACATGCTGAATCACTTTTCCAAAAAAACATCCTACGAAAACAAGTGCGAAAAGGTTGATATTTAGAGTCACGATTGACGAAAACAGTCGGGACGAGAAATATCAACACTTTCGCACGTGTATCAAACGACGTTTTTTAATACACCTGCGAAAAATTACATGAAATAATATAAAAAAAGTAATTTTGTTGCAAATCAAAACAGATACAAGTCGACTAAAGAACACGCAGTCTGGTTGGCGCCAAATCTGTACTACAAAGACCAATGTCTCTTTCTAAAATCTTTTAATAATAATTTCTAAGAGAGTTAAAATATAATATAAATTATGACGTCTAAATTCGTTTTGAATTTTTAAAACATCTTTTAGAATTTAACATACATAATATATTTAATAATAAAAGTTTGTAAATACTCATCTGGTAAAACAAAGGTTTACATGCTCACTAAAAGATGTGGCTGGTTTCCCCTAGATGGCGTCAGTAGGTAGTAAAAACAAAAAGCACGAGTGCGAAATATCTCATTTTACGCACGCTAAACGGGCACGTAATCTATCATATTTTGAGCAGGTGTATTAAAAATGACCATTTTAATCTCTCCTTACTAATTTTGACAACCGTATGTTTATTTTGTATGGAAAGGTAATTTTTAGGGTTCCGTACCCAAATGGTAACCAGCGAGACCCTATTACTAAGACTCCGCTGTCCGTTTGTCTGTCTGTCCGTCTGTCACCAGGCTGTATCTCATGAACCGTGATAGTTAGACAGTTGAAATTTTCACAGATGATGTATTTCTGTTGCTGCTATAACAACAGATACTAAAACCGGCCAAGTGCGAGTCGGACCCGCTCACTCCCATACAACAGACATGATTTTTTTGTCGTTTTTGTAGATAATGGTACGGAATCCTTCGTGCGCGATACCAACTCGCACTTGGCCGGTTCTTTTCTCATTGCCGCTGTTTTTCAGTGTGGTCACTTAGTTATTTCGTTTCGTAAATCGCAAGCCTTTCAGAAGTGCGAACTAAAATAGAAATCTATATAATACTAGCCTTTTGCCCGCGGCTCCACCCGCGTTTATTCAGTATCATTTACATTTACCGTTTTCGGCTTGGGCGTTATTTTATCAACACCCCTTATAGTCTATATGTTGACCACGATCGCTACGATGATAATAAAGAAAACCGCATCCAAATCCGAATGGTTCTCGAGTTAAAACGGAACATAATACAAGGTGAAATTAAATTAACCGACCAAAATCATACTGGAGACTCGGTTAGCGATGATCAGAAACAAGCGTCAAATACCCTTATGGTGAAATTCGAAAAAAATTTTTTTTTGCCTCCTTCCTACCTAGACTTGGAATTGTACTTAAACTAGTTCAACCAGTAAGGGAGCAAATAATTATTTTTTTAAAATTTGGCCGAAAGCATTACTGAACCTAGTTTCTGACCACTAACCGAATCTCCAGTATGAATTTAGTCGGTTGATTTAATTTCATCCTATATACACATACATACAGACAGACAAGAATCTAAACGTGGTAGTTTTGGCTTCAGTACAGTCAATACTAATAAAAATTCACCCCATTTAAAATTTAGAAAAAATGTTTTATGCACAGCCATGGCTTTTTTACTAAAATGATTAATCAGAATAAATTACAGTGCAAAAACATAATAAGTGTAATAACATAATCAGTGTAATATTCCAGTGCGCTCTCTGCGACAAGGCTTTCCGTACAAATCCGGCGCTACGTGAACATCACGAGGCAGCTCATATGAACATCAAGCACACCTGCAACTACTGCGGCCGTGACTTCTGTTACAAGTGAGTAAGGACTAATATCGAGCATCTTCAGTTCGCGAGGGGTCAGTGATGTGACATCACATACCAAGTACTTAATATTTTAAATAATATGTTCGGTATTAAGGACCCGTTCTCCCTGACATTGATCACCTCATTTTGCGTCAGGTAGAACTGAACTGTATGACGTTTCATTATTGTTTAAAATAGCGCGCTCTGAGCCGTAGCTGTTACGACAACCGAAACATCGCGCGCTCTAAAGAATCACGTTTCGATGCCGCCCTCCATAGTAATTTGTATGGGGAAATCGCACGCAAAAGTTGATTATGTTTGATGGATAAATACACCAAGTAACAATTTTCGTTTGGCAAAAATAAATCAATCACACCATTCTGTACACTTTTAACTTACGGGAGCCTGAATTTCAGTTTCCAAAATTATCTGAGAAATCGCCAATGAGAAATACGCGAAGAGCAGTTTTACGTGATTTTCAGCAACTTTAGATTTTTTTTAGCTTGCTATGAATTCTATGCAAAAATCAAATTAATTAGGTTGTAATACAACTCTTCGACAACTTGTGTGATTATTTATTTCTCATTAAACAAATATTTTCTGTCATGAATCAGCAATACGGTGGGGCACGTTTAGGTGGCATGGACCCTTAAATGTGTGCACTTGTTGTGTGGGAAGTTAAGGTATACTAAAGCCGATTCTGAAGGCTTTAATTTTAGTTTTAGTGCTGTCAAAACTAAATTTTCTTCATTCCAAAATAGTTATTTATTATTAATAACAGAAGCTATATATTACTTTGTCAAAATTAAAATTTTTACAGCACTAAAACTAAATTTAAAGCCTTCAGAATGGACTTTAATATACCTATAAATTATAATATTACGTGGGACGCACTATAAGTTTCCGGAATGAATAGGAAAAAATACTATTAAAGGTACAAAATTAATTTATTGTTTTTCAAAATAATCTCCCTTGGCGTCTATGCACTTTTTCATTCGATCAAACCAGTTTTGAAAACTTTTGTGCCACTCCCCTGTGGTGACCTCTGAAACGTGTTTTTCATACTCCTCGACAGCCTCTTCTGGTGATGAAAATCGTTGACCGCGTAATTGGTTCTTAATTTTTGGGAACAGAAAAAAGTCACAAGGTGCCAGGTCGGGACTGTATGCAGGATGACTCATGAGTTCTACATTTTTCGTCTTCAAAAAGTCGTTTGTCTGTCTGGCCGTGTGAGAACTAGCATTGTCGTGGTGCAGGATGATACGGCGTTTACGGTTATTTTTACGGAGTTCGTCAATAACTTCCGGCAAACAAATGGTCGTATACCAGTCACTATTCACGGTACGACGATTCTCTAAAGCAACAGTAGCCACGTGTCCAGTTTTATTAAAAAAAGAAGCAATCATCCGCTTAGATGCACTTTTCACGCGCGCCACTTTGGTTGGTTTCGGCTCATCTTGAAAGACCCATACGCTCGATTGCTGCTTTGTTTTGGGATCGCAGCAATAAATCCATGTTTCGTCACCTGTTACTATGTCCCACACCAAATTTGACGCACCTTCGTTGAATCTGGTAAGCATGGCACTGCACCAAGTGACGCGGTCCGTTTTTTGAGCCTCGGTCAAGTTGTGTGGGATCCACCGCGAGCACAGCTTTCTCACACCCAAATGTTTGTGTAGGATTGATTGTATTTGACTCATGCCTATTTCTAAGGATGCGCGAATTTCATGGTAGGTCACATGCCTGTCTGTTTCAATCATACGGCGCACGGCATCGATGTTTTTGTTGGTCACAGCGGTGGACGGCCGACCATCGCGAGATTCGTCACTGAGATTGATACGACCACGCTTGAATTCTGCAAACCAGCTATAAACAGTCGTCTTGCATGGTGCTTCATTGCCAAAAGCTGTTTCAAGCCGAGCGATGCTCTGTTGAGCTGTCAAATTACACTTAAAATCGTAGAAAATCATACTACGAAAATTTTCCCGAGTTAAATCCATGTTGATGCAGACACACAATTTTTTAAATGGCGCCACAAGGTAAAAACAAAAGACAGTCAGATGAAACAAACTGCATTCTACAGCCAAAGAGTTCTATTTTCAAATGTTGCAATAAATTTTTAAATATTGTTTATGTAAGTGGCCAGTTCCGGAAACTTTTAGTGTTACCTATGTACACGTATTCTGTGAATTTTTTTAACTGGCTTCCTATTGGGCAAATCCAAACTTTCTTTTCTGCATGCAGTACGAAAGTGTGACTTCACGCTCAGCTGCCATAAAAATGCTTTTGGTGTTTGTGACGCCCTGGTGGGTCTGATCTTAATGAAACTTTGCACACGTCTTCAGATAGGTTTCCCTATTTACGATCAGCACTCTGACCTATCTCTAATTGAGAAGTGTATGATGGCGAGGTATTCACCCAATATTAGAATTAGTAAAATGGTTTCAGGGGAAAACTGTTTACCATGAAACTTTTCGTATTTTTTTTATAAAAGAGTGTTTAACTTAATCTTCTATAAATAAACGACCGCGGACTGAAGCGTTTTTTCGATTCTATTATAGCTACAAATTGACTTTGCGTAAAAACGAGGCAATATTCACGATATCCTGACAGCTATTATGATGCTATATCATCAGATTTTAGCTTTTTGGGCTTCATACGTACGTAGTTATATGTCGCTAGATAAAACTTATTGAGAAATATACAAAGAAAGTAAGCTGTTGACTTCACAAACAGTTTTTACCTGTTGTATGAAGATTTTTGCGTGATGTGGCCTCTTAAGACAGGGAGACTGTGTGAGTCTTAGGCTGAGATTCAGAGTGCATTTTGAGTCCGAACTCAATCTTACAAAAGTCAAAAAGCGACGTGATCCCATACTAGAGTGACGTTTGTAAGATTGAGTTCCTCTTGAGCTCGGACTCCAAATGCACTCTGAATCTCAGCCTTAGAGTAGTGAGTGAGAGCGAATGATTATGGACGGTATTTTAACATTCCATAATGAACTGGGTCATATTGACATATCTAAGGTACTAGCTACCCTTGTACCCAACTCGACCGGCTATTTACCTTTTGACTATTCTTTGCTTATAATTTTGTAGATCGGACCTACGCAAGCATGAGATCCGCTCACACAACCGCACAAAGCGCGACTACATCGGCGGAGAACCCTCGTACAAGCAAGTCGAGCGGTTGAAGTTACAGGACAACATTGAAGAAGAGGTTAGAATATAATAGAGATAGCAAAGCCACCTTACAGCCGGCGGCATGAAAATCTAGCGGTGAAAAAAACACTGTAAAGACACTGCTTCTTAGAGTTTCGTACCTAAAGGGTAACCAACGGGACCCTATTACTAAGACTCCGCTGTCCGTCCGTCTGTCACCAGGCTGTATCTCATGAACCGTGATAGTTAGACAGTTGAAATTTTCACAGATGATGTATTTCTGTTGCCGCTATAACAACAAATACTAAAACTGGCCAAGTGCGAGTCGGACCTGCGCATTCCCATACAACAGACATGTTTTTTTTTGCCGTTTTTATAGATAATGGTACGGAACCCTTCGTGCGCGAGTCCGACTCGCACTTGGCCGGTTTTTTTTACTGAATCCGCGTACGAAAAGTACGGGAATCTCTGTTTTGTCTATGTAATTTCATCTTAAGCAGATATTTGTTGGCACTTGGTGCCAGAGATAAAGAAGCCGATTAAACATATATATCTTGTATAATAATGTACATATGTAGGTATAATTTTTTTCCCAAACGGGTTTTTTCGATATCAGTCTTGAGAAAATTATCAAGTTACATGGCATAGTGAGCAAAGGTTGTGTTGAACATTTTTAGCGTTGTTAATTTATGAATGGGCTAGCTATATTTCTAAATACTTACATATGGTGTATGTATGGTCATGTTTGCTAAGTTTCTTGCCCTTCTTGTTAGCAATACTAATCGAATGGTGCGGATGGTTAGGCATTATGTATATATAATATTTTTATTCCTATATTTCTTTATTTTATACAGGTGTATAACTTTATTACATTTTAGTAGCCCAACCTTAATATTTTTTGGATGTATTTCCCGTATTTATTTATCAACTTGTTTGTTCGTTACATCATTTATATATAATATTTTTATTCCTAGATTTCTCTATTTTATGCAGGTGTATAATTACATTTTAGTAGCCCAACCTAAATATTTTTTGTATGTTTTTCCCTTATATACATATTATTTTTTTATTGTAAAGATATATATTGTAAAGATTAACTTGTTAGACTTGTTATTGATTTGTAGAAAGTATACTTTATGAATCTATTTTACAAAATAAATATTTTGATTTGATTTGATTTGTTAGAAATGGTCGATGGCCACAACACTGACCCACGCGCGGCCCAAGCACGACTACATGGATGATGTGGGTGAGGAGACTTCCGAGCGCGTACACAAGTTGCAAGACAACACTGAAGAGGTTTGTACTTGGACCATTTAACACGGGACCTGGCAAAGCGCGACTCTTAGTACTGAAATTAGTCTGCCGTTTTCCACGGGAGGGGAGGTAAACACGCACAGCACACGTTTACTCATTCACGCACACTCCTGCGAAAAATGTATGTGTCACTCTAAATCAAAAGTTGTAACACAAACACAAAACGCGCACACAAGCAAACTTACATGAACAAATTGTTCATGTACTTCGGCAGTGGGGGATGTCTAAGGGTGGGTATCACTTTTGTTTTCTTTAGTTTATTATGTTTTATTTTGGTTGTGTGACACCAATAAAGCTTTTTCTATTATATTTTATTCGCCGGGACGGGCCATTACAGAAGGCGGGTGTGAAATTAGTGACTGATGGCCTCTTCCTTTCTTCGCCAATATTTACGTTTCGAAGAATAGCTTTCTGGGGCTATTTCGCTAAAATCGGCACTTTTTGAAGTTGTTTACCTGCTTTTTAGAAGAAGCCAAAAATTTGATAATTAAGTACATACATATTAGAATCTTTTTCGAGTTTTATGTAGAACAGAAACGTGTTTTCAGAACATTCGCTCGATAGAAATAATTATTAAAATGAGGTATTTATCGACACTTTTTTTCATAGTTTCAGAAATAGGAATGACATACGAACCTCAACGTAATTTTATTAGATAGATTTTAACAATATGTAAATTATCTAAATAGCGCGCTTGTCTGGGAAACAAGAGGTCGCAGGTTCGAATCCTGTCCCGAGGAATTTTCACAAATTCTTGTCTTTACATTTGTTTCTAATTTATCTTTTCTGGTTTGTAATACTTTCTAATATTAATATTTAAAATATCTAAATTTTGTTAGCTTTGATAGCTATTTTAGTTCATTTTATATTAATTTAAAACCGACATTTTGATATTATTTGTAGAATCCGTCCCTCTCGCACTGCGGGTTGTTCCATCTGATGGATGATTTTGTAACTTTCTGTGAATATTTAAAAGAACATTTAAAAACAATTTAAAAGCACGAGTGAATTTATTATTGAAATCGCATGCCACAATTGATCTACTTATTCCAAAAAGCAGAAAAAAGTAGAACATTGAATATTCAAAACCGGACAAGTGCGAGTCGGACTCAACCACCGAGGGTCCGTGAAAGACTATATTTTTTCATGATTTTATTACAAATGTATAGTTTTCAGATTTTTCCCTATACTTGTGGTATAAGACGGTATTACTTGCCAAATTTTATAGTTCTAGGTCAACGGAAAATACCGTATAAATTTTGATTCCCTTGAGAGTGTCGAAATATATGTTTTTTGCGGCATAAACGGCCGTATCTTTTTTTACGTTAGAAGTTTGATTTTTTCACAGCTTCAAGGGACTGTAGACCTGAGTATATTGTTTGAATTTCAATTCGATACCACCACGCGTTCCCGAAATAAAGGGTCTTGACAGACAGCCGGACGGACAGACGGACAACCAAGTGATCCTATAAGGGCTCTGTATTTTCCTCTTCAGGTACGGAGCCCTAAAAACAAGAGAATTGTCCATTCTTGGAGATTCGCAATACATTTTGGGGCACCCAGTAATAACAAGTCTCTCTGGTCTAGTACAGGGGCCCTTGCAACTTGTTGTGCATGCTCTGTTTTGAACAATCAAGCTATTTTATTTTTACATTCGCGAAAAGGGGAGGTTCGCGGGGCTGGCTGTACAGGTGACAGCTAACTACGTGATTTCTGTATTGGCTCTTACCACTAGTTTTAGTATCAAGAGAGGGGGTTTAACGAAAATAAAACGACGACCAGTGCATGAAATATAATTAATATTCATTATATTTCTGAAAAAATCCAAAAAGTTGATTCGACCGCTACTGCACTATCAGATTCCATAAAAATGTATGGAAGGGTAGGGGCTAATATCGGACTAGCGCACCCTTACAGAAAGTACTCGTGATCCGCACGCGACGACCGAGCGATACCACGAGTCCAGATGCCTGGCCAGGATAGTAGTGGAAACAATTAAACAATTGTTATTTTAATGTTAATAATATTGTTTGATGTAATATAAATGTTACACTATTAAAAGATATATAAAATGTTATGTTATAAATAAATTGTTATGTTATTGTTCGTGAGCGGCACGAAACCAATTCACTTTTGTACATAAATTTAGAACTTGTTTAATTATGTGTCGCTAGCAGTATTCTTTTGACATCGTCTTCCGTATGGCACTAGAAATTGGCCTCAATACTAGTGGATGCCGTGTAAGCAACCTTGACTTAAGTAAACTATGTTAATAGGAAATATTAATTGTGTTAAGATAATAAATGTGTGGACAAAGTCCGTACATGCTGCCAACGACAAAAAATAAAAAAGAATAAAACTGTTACCTAAATAAATGTAAGATGAAATCTTTACAATGTATGTTCCAGGAACAGAAATGGCGGCAGCAGCACCTGGTGGTGACGTCACACGTCCCGCAGACCGCGACGCTCGCGCAGCAGTTCACTGTCGACGACGGCAAGGAGTACATCTACTTCTCTGACGTCACCGGCCTCATACAGCAGCAGCCGCAGTTGGGTAATACTTGGAAGTCACTCTTATGGCGTGACGTTAGATCTTAGGTCGCCAGTCGCTCCTCTTTAAATCTCTCATGTGTATACCGGCTGTAAATAGACTGCTACCATTAAGGGTGTATAATACGTCACTTCGCTTCGCATGATCCTGTTTTATACCAACAAATACTGCAACAATCACTCTGAAATTAATATATGATAAAGTTGAGGATTATTGCTATGTCCGTGCTGTTGTGAATACTTGATTCCATTAAATTTTCTCGATAGAAAAAAATTACAAAGTTACCTCCAAACCGATAACATTCAATGAATACTTGAAATTAGATTTGAAACTTTGTTTATATATTAGTATAAAGCAGCTGCAGACTGTTCCATAAAAATGAAAAAACCATCAGTGTAACCGCGATTTCAAAATAACTGCTGTTTTTGCGTGCGCGGCAGAGTAGGATAGACAGTTAAAAAGCAGAAGCGTTAGAGCAAGACTGCGAATTGAGGTATTAGGGGCCCTTAAATGAAACCACATATTCTACCGACCCTACTGAACCACTTTTCCCAAGAATCATACCCTCGGCCACCCTTAGTTTGGGAAATATTTGAGTTTCAAACAAAAATGCTTGAACTCTAACGCACCGACATACGGGCGAGTTTCGAGAGAGCATCGTCCGTGAAACAGCTGTTCCGGTGCAGCGTTCTGAAATAGACCTTACTCCTACGAGATAAAGTATTTGAGTTACAGTTGAATATCTTTTTCTCTGGAGATTTGCGCGTTTTTTTTTCAGAGTGTTGTTCAGTATGGTCAGTGGAATATGTGGTTTTATTTAAAGGTTGCACTCTATTTGCAACCTGTACTAGGAAATAATGGTCTAGGAAATAAGCCGGAAAAAAAATGGAAAAGTCGTGGAAAAGCACCGATTTAAAAAATTCCTTCTTTCACGTGTTCCCTAGACCCACAGAAACATTCGTCAGCATTGACCCCTGCATTATCTTTGGAAATGAGAAAGTTAGGGAATTTAAATCCCCCAAAGTGTCCCAAAAAGTAGCTGTCGTAACAAAATACTAAAATTATATTTCTCATCGGAAATTGATGCTAGGGTTTTTTTAGGTCGCTGATCACGAATCTGAGGTCCTATTTTTTTTTGGGTCAGACCCCTCTAATTTTTCTTTTTCGGAGGTAATGCAAAGTTTGAACGAATGTTCCTGGGGGTTTACAGAACAGGGGAAAGAAATGTTTTTTTTTTTAAATCGACGCTGTTTCACCACTTTTCCACATTTTCCGGCTTAATTATTGAATAAATATATTTTAAAACATAGGTACAAAAAATGTAGTCACACCATCATGTACCGGGTGAAAATGAACTGCTTTCTTTAAACATACTCCACAAATCATACTGAATGCTAAGTGCGAGTTGCCATCGAATGACTTTACTATCGCGTGAATCGAGTTAACCTGGGTTTCCAGCGCGTGTTTTGTCCTACACACTACACCAAAACGTCTACACAGTATATTGTTCCGCTACATATTTGTGTTTATAAGCCTCGTGTCTCCTGCATGCTTATCAGTAAAATGTGTAGCGAAACGATGTTTTGTGTACACGTTTTTGTTTACACACGTAGGACAAAACACGCGCTGAAAATCCAGCTTAGCTCGATTCACGCAGTAGTAAAGTCATTCGATGGCAACTCGCACTTAGCGTTCGAATAACTTCATCGCAGTGCAAACTATGTGTGAACTTTCACATCTTTGTGGTGCAACTTGCTAGCTAGGGGACAAAGCACCATAGTAAGTACATATATCGTCACCACATGTATCCCCCAGGGGTGTCAGAGATGTTCCGAATGTGAACTGTGTAATGGAAGTCACAGTCCACACTCGGCACACCCGCGTTTAACCGAAGATTATTACGTCCCAATGCGATGGGTGGTTAGCCCTATCGCCGTACTTCGGGCATGCAGGTTTCCTCATAATATATCTGTATTAAATACCATTAACCTTCGAATAACAGCAGCGTCTTCGTAGCCTCGCAGCGTGTGGTGATCAGGGCCAACCCTTCCTATATCGCTATAGTTTTAAAGATAATAAAATGTATGTTTGTTTCAGTTCAACAGCAAACTCAGCAGCAGCAAACTGTCGCCATTCTGTAAGTCATACATATATTATTTATAATTATATTATAGTACTATTTGATAAGTAAATTAATACAATTTAACTCTCAGTTGTTCACTATATGCCAACAGTTCACCGAATTTCGACATTTTCAGGGCGATTGTCGTTCTAAGGAGTTTTTTAGCTCAAAAACCGGCCAAAATTTTATTGTATTTTTCACTTTGTTTCATAGCTTTTTTACGTAAAAAAAAATATTTCTCGCCCAATTATAAAGAGAAAGTCATAATTATTAACTTTGTATTGTGGTCTTAAACGCGATAACTAACAACATATATAACTTAATAGATAATATATGTGCTTGACGTTTCGACGCCTCTGTAGGCGGTCGTGGTCACAAGCTTACTCAAGGTATGTTGTTAATTATCGCGATTAAGACCCCAATACAAAGTTAATAATCGAAAGTTTAAAGTTTACTAAAGTCAATTGTTTTGAATATGTAAAAAAGTATTACATTATTTTAAGAAAATACGCAACGGCAGGAAATTTGCTTGCAGTGCTATCATCAGACTGTGTCGTCATAATCTGGTGTATTATCTGGGTTTTCTCGCCTTCGAAAATTCAAGGTTTCCTTTGAGAGAGCCTTACGTTTTTGGCTGATCTTTTTCTAGTATTATGAAAAAAAGTTGAACAGGTTGTCTTTAGTATTTAGTTGTCTAGATCTTCAACTTGATCACTGCACAAATAAAAATAGCAGTAGAGTTCTAGAGAGTTCGAAAAATGCTCTTTTTCGCGTACCCGAAGGTTGCCAAACGACTATTTATTTTCGTATAAAATAAAGGCTGTTTTGTAATGTAAAAATTTTAGCAATGAAAAGTCTTACTTGTACTAGTTCCACAGAGTTTATTTCTCCTGTTAGCGACCGGTTTCGTTTAAAAACATCTTCAGGCAAATTAAAGAAACCTTTATGTATTTAAGTTGATGTGTTTACATCATTTGCAACAAGAATGACAAATCGGTTTTCCCCCGTTTGGAGGTATATGAACAAAAGCTGCGTTTAGTTGTTACATTGTCTATGGTTGTCACAATTGTTTATAAAGTTAGACTACACTATAAAATATAATAAATTATGATATATAACCTCCAAACGGGGGAAAAACCGATTTGTCATTCTTGTTGCAAATGATGTAAACACAGCAAATTAAATACATAAATGTTTCTTTAATTTGCCTGAGGATGTTTTTAAACGAAACCGGTCGCTAACAGAGAAGAAATGAACACTGTGGAACTAGTACAAGTAAGACTTTTAATTGCTATAATGGAGTTCCATCAAGAACCATCAATCAAATCTATTAATTATTTGTAAAAATTTTAGTTATTTTAAGTCTTGAGAAACTGCTAAATTTTTCCAATAAACAATGTTTCTTAGCATATTTAGATAAATAAATAAATACTTTATGTTTTTTTTTCTAGGCCTGAATTACTTGTCAAGAAAGACGAAGTGAAGCTCTACGAACCTCAGCAAGGAATAGGATATTTTTAGTGTTAGGTGATGAAATGATGAACAATTGATCATTCATCACAGTGTACTTAGTCTTTTAATTACAATAGAGTGTAGTTATTATATATTTGTTTGCGAATTTAACACTGAATTGAATAACGAATACAGATTGTATTTTAATTTTAAAAAATTTTATACTATTGTCTAAGCATATTATATAGAAATTGATGTATCACACGCCTTATATTAGCAATAAATTATTTTATAATGTTTGAAATGGAACTAATAATTGTTTTATTTGGTGAAACATAATTTTAAACAGCAACACCTATCTTTGTAATGAATACAAACGGCTTGTAGTTTCACTGTAATACAGTTTATGATATTACTGAGATTTCTATAGGAATAAAAAAAAATGTTTAGCCCTTTATGTATTGTTTTATAAATTTATAGTAGCCACTAGTGGTAGGAGCTTGCACAATACTGAATAATAAATAATGAATTTGTTTAAACTATAAGGCTCGGACCTAAGCTCTGAAAGAAAACCTTGACCGCGTAACTCGGATCTTCTGTATTATATCTCTGTTGAAAGCATTCTGACGCCCTTCGAGGTTTTCACTCTGAGACGACGATATGCGCCTTGTCGTGATGGAATATTTCGCACGGGAGCAACTCTTGTCTTTGCACAAATCTCAAGTTCGATCATGCATGGAATACTTTTCTGCCACGTATCAGCTAGCTGCCTTGCATTCGATTGAGCACTGCTCAATTTGACTTGTTGGCGATGAATCGTAATGAGAGCTGAATACCAAAGCCTCATACACCAGAAAAATGTCTAAAACCATTGAAAAACTCCTTGGCTCTATATTTTGCAGAGGTTGAAGGAATTCGAATGGTCCAGAATACCATAACAGCACTTAATTGACGATTTTTTTGAAAGGAAAAGCGGCGGTGGCGGCGGCGTGTTTTTTCGGTTATTTATGACCCGAATCCTTTTAAAATGACATTTATATAGCTCGGCGATTAAAGTAACATTTTATGAGAATCTCTTACGTTCGGCGTTTCATCAATCCGTGTGGGTTTCACCGTAAAGTTGTTTGAAATGTAATAAATAATAAAATTACCTACATATGCTTTTTCATCACTAATGCTCTGTAAGTAAGTCGTATTTAACTCGGAGTGTGGGTTGTAAATTAGATTTACAGCCCTAGGGAAGGGGAAGTAAGTCAATTTGAACGTGGCTCCCTCCCTTACAGTTACTACCTAACTAGTAAGCTAGTAAGTCACTCATCTAGTTAAATGGCAGTGGAAAATATCAGTTCTGCCTATAGAGGAAAATAACTAAGTTCTGCCTAATCTCTTCTTATTTGATTATTCTATATTTTATGGAATAATGTGACTTTCATATACCTAATAGGTGAATGAGCTAAATTAATGAAATGTTTAAAGGACGTTGAAAAGTTAAATTGATTTTATTTTTAAAACAATCATACTGGCCAGTACGATACGATTGCACAAAAATCGGTCAAGTCCGAGTAGGACTCGCGCCTGACGGTTCCCAGTGGCGGCGCTAGACCACACGCGGACGTCGTCGGTCTCTTTTATTTCCCAGTCAAAAAGAAAACGTTAAATTACATGAGCCGAATATAAACTAATGTATGAGTAAACGAGTTTTATCACTGCTAATCAAATGATGACAAAAATTAATTACACAAATATAGGTAAAGTAGAATAGGCGAATTTTTTGGCTTATAGCCTCACTGAATTTTTACGAGGCCCCCTCAGGCGCGAGGCCGTTTGCAGTGTTGCCAATTTAGCATATTTTATGCTAAGTTTGACATATTTTATTCTTGTGTAGCATATTATTTTAGCTTTTAGCATAATAGCATATTTGTTTAGCACATTTTTATAAAACACGAAAATAATATAAATCACAATATTTCTTTTAATAAAAACACAGCTCTACAAAAAAAAAGTTTTGTTTTGTTGCCCTGGATATCATCGCAAATTTTTACGTTTTCAAGTGCCCAAATTACGAATATATTCATGAAAGTTCTCAATGTGCTCGTATTTTCATGATTTTTGCATATCTTATATTTTGAACAATTTTACTGCTGGTCTTTGAAAAGAGATTGTCCCTCGAAAAATTATAAAAGAAAAGCTCATAAAAGGCGTTTTATGGAAATATAAAATATATTTTCGACATTTTCCTCTTTATTTACTTCGATGTATCCTAATTTCTCAAAATATTACTGACATTATAAATATATCTGTTATTTTATTTCTCGTTTTTTGATTTTTGTAATGTAAAATGAAAATAAGATTAAAAAAAAATCAGAGCAAATCTAACAAAATCATTGATAGTTTCATGAATTGTGTGCATAAATGGACCCAAAATCATTTTCATATCTCTGGGCAACAAAACCACTGTAGACCAGTGGAATCAACATGGCGTTATTACATCAATTCCCCTACCTCACAAGCAATTTTTTTCTGTGAGTTAGTAAGCAGCATGGGCGTCGGAAGATGAAAGTCTAGGGTGAGGCAACCTTTTTCAAAATTCAAATATCAAGGGGATTTATAGTTAAAAACAAAACAAACGTACTTTTGTGCAAACAAAAACTGCTGATTGGTCTTGTCTCTCGTATATCCACTGTATGTGTACTTTGGTACTATTTTTTACTGCCCCATTCCGTTTCCAGGGGAGGGGCGACTGCCCCCCTTCCAACGTCCATGAGCAGTGATAAACGGTGTACAGGGTGAATAACTTTCTTAGGTTTTGTCAAGAAACATGCCTCCAAAGAATAAGTAATCAAAGTTACGGGCTAGAGTGGCAGATTTTAAACAGTGGCTAAAACATGATGATAATGATTCGACGAAAGCATTTTGTAAGTATTGCAAGTGCAATATGATACTGAAATTACACTGTCTAAAAATAATATTTTAAGCACCAAGCACAAAAAAGCTATTGAGCCTATGAGAAGTCAGAAAAAAATCGAGTTTCCCGCACTTAAAGAAGCTTATTAAAATTTGGCATATTATTTAGCACATTTTGTTGAAATTTGGCATATTTTAGCGTCTTTTTCGCGTCAGCGTAGTTGGCAACACTGGCCGTTGGCCGTTGCCGACGCCTAGCGCTGCCACTGATGCTGACGGTTACGTAGAATTCCAATAAGATATGACGTACCTATATGATTCTAATAAAAATTACAAACTTATCATTACCTACATATAACACAACAACAAAATTAAGTTGGTCGACTATTACTCGTTAACCTGTAAAGCTGTAATAGTTTTCCTTCTAATTTCGTTAAATGCCGTGAAGTTTTTCACTTATCCAAAAATAACCGTTTAGCTGGCAGGAGGGGACACTTGATTCTAACAAAAAATTGCACTTTAAAGCTTAATATTTCGCAAACGGATCCCTAAATCGAAAAATGGTTTTCAAACACCCGCAATATTTTTAAACGAACTATCCAACAACACGTCTCATCATGCGAAAGACGCGAAAAAAAATCATCCCCACTTACTTGTAGGGGAAAACTTATTTTTTTAATACACGTATGTTTTACATATTTTACTTCTTTGTCTGCGTTATTAATTAATAACACCGATACGCCGTGCTTTCTTTAAGTATCTGAGTTAAGCCGGGGACAGACAGACAAACAGACGGACGTACATGGCGAAACTATAAGGGTCCCTTACTGACTACGGAACCCAAAAAAAGGAAGGCACATTTAGAAAAACGGCGGCAGTCAACTGTTTTTGTTGAAAACGTTGCAAATATATTTTTGCAAGTTTTTTTATTTCCTCACATTAGTGATGAAAAATAGAGTGTCCAACACAAAAGTGTAACTGATTAATTACACCCTCAAACTAAGCACCCTCGCTCACTTCGCTCATTCGTACGCCTAAATATCTCGGGTGCAATTGATCACTTACCTCCCTTATATAAAAATCTACTATTACACATGTGATAAGTATTTTTAGCCCAACAACGTTTCTTAAAAGTATACGAAACAAAACTTCGCAGAGTCATTAAACCTTGATAAGGCGAGGAATCGATAAACTTTTAATTACAAATCGGCGCCTTAGGGGAGTGGAGTGAGGGGGACTTTGGGAGGGGGGGCTGGATGAGGAGGACGGAGGACCGACATGAGTGGCGAATGTCCAGCAGTGGACGAACACGGGCTGATGGATGGATGGATGGAAGTCTCCAGTATGAATTTGCATCAAGTAAAGCCACTTTGTATGTTTCACTCATAGTTACTTTATTAGACTAGTTTCATCCCCAAGAAAAAGCTGAATTTGATATTCGTATGTAAAAGGAATACAAAGTCTGATCGAGGTCGGACAGAGTTCCTGAACAAATAGAACGCTGTTGAATTTGAATAGAACAACAAATAAACAATAGACATTGTGTTTGTATTGAATCATTTTATACAAACAGCACAGCAGCTCCGATATAGGTTATTGTATTGAAGGAGGTAGGACAGTATTTTACTGAATGAGAAGAGTTTAAAAGTGTTATCATATTTTATGGTTTCAGAAAATTGGGAAAATCTATTTCAGGATGTCTATTTGTCTGTCTATGACAGTGTTTGGCATCAAACATAGAAGGGATATTTTTGTCATAGGCGTAATTAGGTAGTGGCCAGGGGGTACGGACCACGCAGACTACCGTCTGCCCCCCCTTTTGGAAAATTTGCGTTTTTTTGGGTTCGATACTCAAAGGGTAACCAACGGGACCCTATTACTAAGACTCCGCTTTCCGTTTGTCTGTCTGTCTGTCCGTCTGTCACCAGGCTGTATCTCATGAACCGTGATAGTTAGACAGATGAAATTTTCACAGATGATGTATTTCTGTTGCCGCTATAAGAATAATTACTAAAATCGGTCAAGTGCGAGTCGGACCTGCGCTCTCCCATATAACAGACATGATTTTTTTGCCGTTTTTATAGGTAACGGAACCCTTCGTACGCGAGTCCGACTCGCACTTGGCCGGTGTTTTTCCTTTTCCATATAAACGCAAGCCCCGAGTCAATACAATGGAAAGTCAACATTTTATTTTTCAAATTAGGCAAAACATGTTTCCGTGACACTGATCACTTACCAAGTCTCCAGTATGAATTTGGCTGCATACATAAATGTCACCTTGTATAAGTTAAGATTCTCGTGATACAGCAAACTTGCTGAAGATAATATAATATTAATAACTGAGATTATTTTATTTTTTTGGAGGTTTGTATAAATATCAAATTTTCTTTCACCTTTTTCCTACTCGTAATTTTTTTTTATACAGGCATTTTTTGTTTCTGGCCAGTTCTCCAGTTATTGAGATATTTATACCGAAACTCGCCCTGTTTTCTCTGCTTTCACGAGAGAAGGTTATATTTGTGTTAAGGGGGAGTCATCCCGGATTTGTTCCTCTTCAAATTCATTTTATACCATAAAATATTGATATTTTATATTAAAAAAACAATGTTTTAGGTACATCCTTTCTGCAGATTTAGTAACGGTTCTATTTGCGATACGTTACACTTTGCTCAACAGAAAAAAAATTTTTTAGATTTTTCAAGATTTTTCCATTTTGTAAGAGATTTACATAACCAAATTAAATGAAAATCGTAGATAATAGAAAAAAAAAATTATTTCTTATAAAAGTATATCTATCAATGGATAGTTTTGGAATTGTTATACTATAATTTGTTTTTTTTCTGTGTTAGAGACGTTCATGAAAATTTGTTTTCTTATGCAAGTAGTTTTGAGTTCATAATGAGGTCTTTACGATATGTATTAAACTGTACATCACTAGGTATTAAAACACTCGCTTATCGCTCGTGTTACAAATCGTTCCTCGTAAGCTGTTGCCTCCTTACCGCACTTATAGAATAAACTACTATTATAGAATTATGTAGTTTGAAACCTACCTAAAGTATATATTTTTTTTCTGTGTTAGAGTTGTTCATGAAAATTTATTTTCTTTGAAAATTATTACGGCTGAAGCTATATGCCCATGTGACAGACGGACGGAACGACAGACATCGGAGGCTTAGTAATAGGGTCCCGTTTGGCGTCCTTCGGTTACGGAACCCTAAAAAAGCAGTGGGTTGTGTCAACTTGTGTCGGAGATACACCTGTATTTTTTTAAGTGGACACTTCTCATGTCGCCTCTTTACTCAGTCACAGGGGTAGAAATCAATGGTGGTCACAGATATTATAAAAATATGTTAGTTATGGGAGCGAATTCTCTTACGAGGTTATATAATTATTTATTATCCCTTTCAAATAAGCATTGCCTATCTTATCATGCAAATAATGACAAATAATGAACAATTAAACAAAGTAATAATTTATAACCAGAAATAATGTAATTTATGTGTTATAAGTGCGGTAAGGGGCAACAGTTTACGAGGACGATTTGAAACACGAGCGATAAGCGTGCGTGTTTTTAAGAGTAAGTTATTATTGCCCTTACCCACGTATATCATACCACGTTATTCAATGCATAGTGTGAGTAAATAAATGAAACGTAGTTAAAAACAAACAATAAATATATACTCTAATAAATGAACTTTAAGCCGGCATTCTTTTTCTTCGCACGCAAGTTGCTAACTTGACAGAAACAAGCTGTTTTCAGTCATACATAACCACAGACATACAATATCGGATGTCTGTGTACATAACATACCTGTACTGCTATCAGTGGTAGGCGGTTGTCGTCCGACAATCAAACTGAATGCAGCCTACGAACGCATCGAGCTGAAACCAGCTTATTTCTGTCAAGTCTATCTTGGTACACAAGATAAGACTGTCAACTTTTTTGAATACATAAAAAAAACACTAGTGCGGTAAAGTTGACTTTGACAACAGTTTTCATGCATATAAAATAAGTCTTCACGAGCATTTGCATTGAAAAATTATCTTACGGTAAAAACGTTGCTTTTGGTCACTACGGAGCCCCATTAGTATGTATAGCAAGCAGGGAACCAGTCATATAAAGCAAGTTACAAAAAAAAGGCTTGGTATGAATTTTGCAAAATCAAAATTTTATAAAACCACTGTTAATCCTCTTTCTATATCTTCCGCCAGAGCGTATGGGATAATAATTAGGATAACCCTTATACAAATCGTTGTTGTCATATCCGATGAATTCATTTTCATATACCAAGCAAAGGCAATCAACACACTTGATACACGGATTGGGACCCCCACCAAGAACAATACAGCATTTGGTTGACGTATTCTTTTCAGATTTATTTAGTTTTTTGGCCTTTCTTGGAGCTTTTGTAGAAGTATCTATTAACTTTACACGATCTTTTTTTGGTGCCCTCGTAGTGCGCGGCCTGTCAACATCGTCCATGTATGCAGATCCGTATTTATCGTCAGCAGCGGCTCTTCCAATATCAACTTCCATTCCGGAATCCTCTATGTACTCATCTGCCTCATATTGGGTCCTATTTAATATAAGTTTCTTATTAATTATTACATATTATAGCCCTGTTATTATACTGCCTTGCAAATTGACGGTGAATACGATTACGCACCTGTTAGTATTTTTAAATAAACGTTTAAAATCAAAAATTGAATTGAAATTAAAATATGTAACGTTCGCAAAAGAACCCGAAAAGGAGGAAGAATCACAATGGGTTTGAACAATGATATTCGCGGGCAAAATATACTGCTACCTAATACTTTAAAGTATAAAAACAGATATTCTATTTCAAGAAGTCCATTTGGCTACGGTGGTAGTAGTGTGCGTAACCTCGGAGGCGCTATAAAAGGCGCTACACACACAAAACTTGCTTATCTGTACACATCACTACCACAATCAGAGATAGAATGTCTGTAGTAAGATCAATTTGCCTAATAATAATGTAATTACTTACGTATTAGTACTTTCAATAATGTGATTTACAACATTTTCCGTGTTTCTACAATTTAATTTCATAAAAAATTGCGCAAAAATTACAAAAAATCGGATAATTTTTTTATGATTTTTCATGATTGAATAGGTTGAAAACAATAGCTTACAATTATTCGAGGCACAAACTCTCTAAGAATAAATAAATTAGTTAGAGATTATCCACCATTTCATGGTTACAATCACATGTCCACGTAACGCGCCATAAAATTAATTAAGCAATTTAATTATGAATATGTACCTAATTTTTCTGTTGTGTTCACCGCTACGCACAAAGTAGGTTACGCCAAGATACAATAGATAGCTATGAATATTTACGTGAGCAGACAGTATGTAAAGACCCATGACCATATATATGATGATCCATGTGACAGACGACGGGGATAAGGTAAGGTATATAATAAGGTCCCGTTTGGCGTCCTCCGGTTACGGAACCCTAAAAAAGCAGTGGGTGGTGTCAACTTGTGTCGGAGATACAAGTGTAAATTATTTGAGTGGATACTTCATAAGTCACCTAGTTACTCAGTCACAGGGGTAGAAATCAATAGTGGTCACAGATATAACAATATGTTAGTTATGGCAGGGAATTTTCTTACGAGGTCATTTCAATTTTTTTATTATCCCGTTCAAATAAGCATTACCTATCTTATCAACGTAATCTTAAAAACGTAATAATTTATAATCAGAAATAATGTAGTTTTTTCTATAAGTGCGGTAAGGACGAAATAGTTTACGAGGACGATTTGTTGAAACACGAGCGGTAAGCGTATTTTTTAAACGTTACGTACGAGTAAGTTATTGCCCTTACCCACGTGTATTATACCACGTTTTTCAATGCATAGTGTGGTAAGTAAATGAAACGTAAATGAAACAAAATAAATACTCCAATAAATGAACTTTAGGCGGGCAATTCTTTTTCTTTGCACGCAAGTTGCCAACTTGACGTAAATAAACTGCTTTCATTTTGATGCGTTCGAAGGCAGCTTTCAGCCATACATAACATACCTGTCCTGCTGTCAGTAGTAGGTGGTTGTCGTGTTGTCGTAGATTTTTGTCAAAGTCTAAAAAAGGTGGTTGAAATGGAGTATCAATGGCAACTTATATATAAAAAACAATTCTTGGGTGGATTATGTATTGTTAACTCATCGTTTCAATCAACTTCAAATTTTTTTCTCTTTGAATTGTGGATCTTATATGTATATCGCATCATGAGAGAATATAAAGCGATGAAAATGTACATCAACATTTTCAAATCCACAAAAAAGTGGATCAAAGTTTCAATTTGACGATAAAATTTATGTTTTTTTTTTCAATGCAAGTGCTCGTAAGGTTCTGTTTTATATGCTTTTAATATTTTTATTTTGTTCCCCTACATAGTGGGAACATACAGCCATGTTTGAGGTATGTTTTATTTTTTTTATTTATCGAAAACAGTTGCCAGTCTTATCTTGTGTACCATTGAGAGAAATGAGCTGGTTTCATTTTGATGCTGAGATAAAGAACCTTTTGAGGTTTGATGCGTTCGTAGGCTGCGTTCAGTTTGATGAAATGAAATGAAAATTGTTTAGACGACATTTTGAGCAGGAAGTAACTTTACAAATTGAAAATTCTGAAGAAAGTTAATCAACCAATTCGCGCTTGATTTTTAACTTTTTAATTTCTTTTGATAATATATAGATAACAAGAAGGATACTGAAATCTGGTTAAAATAAACTTCTTGATAGGTAACCTCATTTAATCGTAATATGACTAAGAACTTCTTGGTTATAATGCCAAAAGTTTTAATGTTACGAGTTCGCAAAATGATACTGGCCACTTGTATTCTCTGCACATTATTTTAAAAAAATACAATATTATCGATCGGTCTTCCTTGTTAACAACATCCTTGTATCTAAAGAACAGTCAATTTGTTTGCCGCCATTGTTGTTTACATTATTGGAATATGCTGGTGTAGTCGAATTTATGTTATGTACGAGTATGACTGAAAGCAGCCTTCAAACGCATTAAACTGAAAGCAGTTTATATCCGTTAAATTGGCAAATTGCGTGCAAATAAAAGTAAAAGGATGCCCGCCTAAAGTTCATTTGGAGTATTTATTGTTTGTTTTGTTTCTTTAATTACGTTTCATTTCTGTACTACACTATGCATAGAAAAACGTTGTATGATACACGTGCGTAAGGGCGTTCCTCGCCTCCTTTACGCACTTGTAGCGTTAACTACTATTACCGAAATGAAATAACCACCATCAAAAAGGCAAGTTATTAAAAAAAAATCTTGTGTTTACTTTTTTCTTCATAATATATTGAATTGCAGAATGGTAAAAAAAAGGTCTTACCCCCGACATTTGCAAACGTCACCATTCTCTCGAATGAATGGCAGCAGTTTAGTTTATGCTACAGGTGCGGTAATGAGGCAATAGCTTACACGAGCGAAGCGAAATTATTGCCCTTACCCACGTGTATAGTACTAGGTTTTCCAATGGAAAGTGTAAGTAAGTAAAAGAAACATAATTAAAGAAACAAACAAACAATAAATATTCAAAACGAATTAGGCGGGCATTCTATTTCTCTGCCCGTAAGTTGTCAACTTGACGGAAATAAACTGGGTTCAGTTTGATGCGTTCGTAGGCTGCGTTCAGTTTGATCATCGGGCGACACCCACCTCACATGCTAAGATGCGCGATTATGATAAAACCTAAAACAAATGACAACATAATAAATATACATAAAAACTTAATAAATACATAATGAAATAATAAATCAGTAAACACCAAAACACCATTACAAATAGGAAAGAACGGAACAATGAATTTACTGTCAAAACTATAATAATAATAATAATTTAATTTTGTTTTGTGTAATAAATTTTGCCCAACATTACTAAAGGACTATGTCAGTAAATAGCTGACGGCGACAAACTTAGATGTAGTCAACTTGTTGGCATCGCGGAAATTAAAAAACCAAGGACGTTGTGGAATATCTGATAGTAGTTATACCACCATAATATTTGCCAACTAATTTCTGGGACTCTTTCTATGCACAAGACCATTCCTTATCTAGTTTGGACTTCGCTAAAGGTCATGGTGATAAATAGTTGTATGCTCAAAAAAATGCCTCTTTAATTTTAAAGATGATTGGAAACCGAGGCTTGCATATAAAAGGGTTGGAATGTCTCCATTCAGAATTCCTTCAGCGTAGAATTCGTGGTAATTTTTTGTAACAACTCAGAAATTAAAACCCCGAACCAAATTTGATGTACAGTAGTATTTTTGATAGGATATCTTAGAACTATTTTTATCATTTTCTGTTGAGTGATTAATTATCTCCTCATTTAAAGTCATCTGATACTGGTATGTGTAACAAGAAGGGACAATGTTTTGATAACAAGTTACAAAAAAAAGTCTTCGTAAAAATTTATGATATCTAAATTTTATAAAAGCACTCAGCTGGAGCGTAAAGGATAATAATTAGGATAACCGTTATATCCGCCATCATTATAATTGTGATACCCCATGAAATCGTTTTCAGTTACTAGGCAAATGCAATCAACACATTTGAGACACGGATTGGGACCCTCACCACCAACCACACAGCACTCTTTATTAGGAAGCTCCTTCATTAGTGTTTTCTTTTCATGTGCGAGTACCTCTATCTTACGTTTTTTTGCTGTGGTAGGGGCGTTAGTAGTAGTAGTAGTAGTAGTAGTAGTACGCGCAGGACTGTCAACATCGTCCATGTATGTGGATCCAGATTCATCTTCAGGAAGACCAGCTGTTTCAGTATCGACTTCCATTCCGGAATCTTCTACGTATTCATTCGCTGCCTTATACAGCGTTACATTTGGTGTCCTATTTAATATGAGTTTTTTTATTAATTATTATATTTTATGGCTCTCCTAATAAACTGATTTGCAGTTTGGCGTAGATTACATTATGATAATCGTACCTATTTGTATTCTTTAAATAAATGTTCAGAATTGAAAACTTAATTGTAATAGTAACGTTCAGCGACGTTTAAATAAAAGAACCCGAACGAAGCATTATTGGGTTTAATTAAAGCAACTAATGCTTTATACCATAAACCCAGACCAAATAAAAACTCAAGACGGAGCGCTGTCAACATTGACGTGAAGCCAGTTTCGTAAACATGTGTGCACTTAGTGAGTGTAGCGCCAAGTAAAAACTGAGACAGATTGCGCATGTGTGAGTTTCAAGCCGTGTACGAACACGAGACTGTCTCACTTTTCACCCACTTCACCCGTTACATAGAGTAAACTACGTCTTTAATTTTTATTGGTCTGAGGCCATAAAGTATAAATAGTAACATCAAATTGGCTAAGAATAATGTATTACTTACGTATTAGTAGTTTCAGTACTATGATTTAAAACATTATTCGTGGTTGTACAATTTAATTTCATAAATAAATTCACAAAAATTACAAATAATCTACAAACGGTAATATTTTCATGATTTTTCATGGCTGAATAATTTGAAAACAATAGCTTGAACTTTTATTCAAGGAAAAATATTTCCAAGTATAAATTAGTTCCAAATTATGCACCATTTCATGGTTACAATAACATGGCTTTAGATCGCAACTAAAAATTATTTAGCGATTTCATCAGGAATATGTCTAAAGCTAATTGTAAATATCTGAAGTGTTCTCCACGTGCTAAATATAATAGATTACGCCAAGAGCATACATACATAAGGCTATATATGTACCTAGATAAGTGTAGATAGGTATAGAGTATAAGGTCGATACCTGATACACACATATATCGAGTATACTATGTCAAAGTAGAATATTAGAGAGCATAATTAAGGTGTACAAAACTCAGACTGTAAAGCCTTATTCTTACTGGAGATTCAATAACAGATCAGGCAAGATCTTCTGAAATGGCATCATCCATTAATGGCTTGAGAAAAACAAAATAAGAGAAAATACTGTCTCCTACTATAACTTTAGTCTAAATGAAAGTGTCAAGATAAGCCCCGGAATTCTAACAATTTGCAGTTTACGAGAAATTCACGCAAATAACCGGAAGTTGTTGTTGAGTTATGGCTCTGTCTGGGGAAGACGCCAACTATACTAACAATAACGTAATAAAAAGTCGTGTCCGTAAGTACATTGAATATTTTGGCGAAATTTTAAATGAAATGTGTTATCAGTATTGTATTGAGGCAAAACCACAACTTTTAATGTTTTTGTCTGAGGTATGTTCCGTTTTAACTCGAGAACTACCAACTCGTAATAGTTTGTTATGGAACCACTGAATGGATTTGAATGCGGTTTTTAGGGTTCCGTAGTCCGACAAGGAACCCTTATAGTTTCGCCATGTCCGTCTGTCCGTCTGTCCGTCAGTCCGCGGCTTAGCTCAGAGACTATGAGCACTAGAAAGCTGTAATTTGGCATGGTTATACATGTTAATCACGCCAACAAAATTATAAAATAAAATCTTGAAATTTTTTTTTAATGGTACAAAAAATTGAGGATGTTTTTTTTTCTCGTCTATCCCATAGTGTGGGGTATCGTTGGATAGGTCGTTTAAAAATATGGTGGGTGTGTGAAATCCATTTTTCGATTTAGGGTTCCGTTGGCAAAACCACTTTAAAGTGCAAATTTTTGTTAGAGTCGCGTCCCCCCGTTTTTATGGGTATGTGAAAAAAGGAATTTAAAAAGAAATTAAAAGAATTTAAAAGGAAAACTATCACAGCTAAGTAGGCTTTAGAGGTTTACGAGTACAGGTCGCGCCAAACTTTTGGCCCCCTCTAAACACTACAATTTATGGGCCGTTATTCTAAATGTATGGGACTAGAAGTTTGGCGCGATCTGTATTATTATCTGAGTAGACCAACTTATAAAACGTACTGGGCAACTACGGAACCCTACATTGTGCGTGGCCCGACACGCACTTGGCCGGTTTTTAGGGTTCCGTAGTACCTGAAAGGTAAAAGGAACCTTTATGTTGAGCCTCCGTTGTCCGTCCGTCCGTCCGTATGTCACAGCCTCATAACTTTAGCACCGTTAAAGATAAAGACTTGAAATTTGCTACAAAAATAGCATTCACTTGCCTACACAATATGGCGTAAAAAATATATAAAATTTATAAATTGTTCAAAATATTTCTTATGAAAAAGTGAGAAAAATAAAAAATAAATATCCGAAAAATACAATATGGGCATCAAATTGTAAATATTTAAAAAGAGCTGATTATAAAAATATATACTTTTAATATATTTACTGTCACCAATTTCGAGAAATCTTTGAAAAACCACAAAAATGCATGTCCCCCCCTTATTTCCGAAACTGGTGGACCGAAAAAAATGAAAAAAATCACAATTATAGGCCATAACTGGCCAATTACAGGAAAATTAAAGCAATAAAATTTAAATATAAAGATAAAAATAAATGTATGTAAAATAAGTTATTAAAGAGCTGATTATAAAAATATATACTTTTGCTATATTTACCTGCACTGATTTCGAAAAATCTTTAAACAACCACAAAAATGCATGTCCCCAAAAAAAATTTGTAATGCCATAAAACCATCATTTGTGACATTCTCAAAATTAATTAACCTTCAATCAAAGGTAAGCAACTTGTGCAAACAAACTACGCGATTTTTCAGTCAATACATCATCAATAAATGTTACAAACACCACGGAGTTGCTGGTCTGAAAACTTTCTTTTGCGTGAAATATTATCAAATCATCTCTAATTGAGAATTTTCGTTATCTTATTTTTGTGACACAAATAATACTAACTAAAGATTGGGTGCCTCTGAAATGTGTTTTGGCTAAGAATGGAAAGAATTAGTTGGATGGAAAAGAAGAGCAATGAAGAGGTCAAATGCGGATTGTAAATGAAAAGCGAGATTTGATGAAGACTATAGATAAATAGAAAGGGAAAGATATTGGGACATCTGATATGACACGACAATTATATCAAAAACATCATTGAAGGAAAAGTGGAGAGGAAAAGAAAGAGAGGAAGGCCCAGGAGAACATTCATGGATCAAGTGAAAGAAAAAGTAAATGTAGTGTCGTATCAAGAAGTTAAAATGAAGGCAGAATGTAGAAGTCAATGGAGAAGACTCCACCGACAAGAGCACAGCTCTTAAATTGAATGAATGAATGAAACTAATGCAAATCAATAAAATAAGAAACTGCAAAGTAAATTACAATAAATTAATAGCATAATAACTAATCCCTGACAGCCAGACTTTAACTTATTAACGTACTCATAATATCGGCACCGCGGTACAGTAGCAAGTTATCGGTTTATCCATAAAGCAGGATATGAATTTACGATATTATATAACATATTACATAACATAAGAAACCATGGAGTGAGGCGACGACGTCTTGGCGGCAGTATTTCATCGTGTAAAAATAATTTTGATGCAAAAATTAATTGTTACTTTGATAACAATCAAATCTTTGTTGTTACAAAACTTAAAATTATTCACAGTTTTTTGTATAAATATAAACTATTACAAGATTCTTGTTCCGCAGATTATTAGTTTTTATTTTGGTATACCATGGGGACAGTTTAGAAAGGAATAAAAAATGAATATTTCACCAAACATTATAATTATCACTGGCAGACCAAATATAAGAATTAAATAGCGTGGCAAGTTTCCATACAAAAAATAAGCTACATGGTACGAAGAAACGAATAAAAATACGTCTGTGGCTATAACGGGATGCGACATTCATTTTGGTATGTCATCCCATCCCAGAGTCGAGTCGTGCAAGGTTTCGTAAAGTTGCAGGCTGCTTGCAGGTGTAAGAATGTCTGTCACTATTATTCAAATATCAGAGGGCAGAATAAGTTTGCACAATCATGTGCAAATACAAAGACTTTTTTCAATTCCAATGTAAATTTTATATTGTAATATCTCGAGCGTTTTATTTAAAATAATGATTTCGACTTTATTATCAGACTTTTCTTGTCATTTAGTGAAGTGAAGTGAACAAAAGCAGTCAAAATATGTTAATTAAAGTCGACACACGTCAAAAATATTTTGGATCATTTTTATTCACAGACATCCAATAAATAATATATGATGTCTGTGTTTTTATTCATCACTATCATCAAGTGCCTCCACCCCGGAGGTCGGCGACCATTTTCCTGTATGTCTCCCTATCTCCTGTCATGCGAATTAGTTTCTCTGTGCTTTCCACTGCGACCCAGTCTCTTATATTTCGAGTGTTTTTATTACACGACATATTAAAAAAATATAGATATCCAGGAGTCATATTCCTATTCCAAATTACATTATATTTATTGCACGAAATTTTATGTGAAGTATTTTTATGAAACCAAGCAATCTCGCAAAGTGAATTAAAGTGTCTCTGCTTATCCATAAATAGATTCAATTTGCTCCTTCATAATATTTATCTAATTTGCATAAATTGCTACAGAGATGGAATGGTGAAGCTCTCAATTTAGGAAAAAATATTATTTAAAATTAGCAATGTATGGTTTATTGGTCTACAATGTATGCATGACAAAAAACTGGTCAAGTACGAGTAGGACTCGTGCCTCAAAGGTTCCGTACATTCCACGCGCAGCTATGAGACACCGACTTAACTTGACACTTACGATGTATTAAAGTCAGTATATCTAAAGGGTCTAAATAAGTTGGTTCTAAAACGGAATCCTTATACGATCACTTGTTGTCCGTCTGTCTGTCCGTCGGTCAAGACCCCTTTTTCTCGGGATCCGCTAAAGATATTGAGCTGAAACTAATACCTACTCCTGCTACGGAAGTCTGCTCCATAGTGCTGTTAAAAATCAGACTTTTAAGGGGCTATGTAAATTTTATTTTTGTCACTCTCACTCCAAGCGAAAAAACGTGCAGTGCGAGAGGGGTGGATTCAGTGCAAAAGGGAGAAAAGACTAAAATACCTAGCAAAATTTCCAAAATCAAATATCTAGATATTGTTAAAACCCATCTAATAAATATGTTCGAGTTCTGTATATGATTCCTATTCATCAAACGAGGAGAAAAAGTGTGTTTGATTTGAAGACCTTCTTTCAATAATTATTTCCATCGAGGAAAATTTATCCAAACGTGTTTTTCAACATCAAAACCCTAGATTAGGGAGTACTTCTGCCCACGGCGAGTCATCAGAGTCCTGATGATGATGAGTCACAATCTCATCGAAAGCTCGTCCTGTGCCTCCTCGCACAGTTAAAAAAGTGAGTCCTATCCGTTTTTTAAATATTTGGGGAATCTGTTAGAAATTGTTAGTTTCGGTACCATTTTTAATAATTTTACTGTCGTAGCACTCTCGTAGACAAAGTGGCAATGTGTAAGTTTTGTAGCAATTCCGTAGCTATAACTATAAATAGTAATTTTTTGAAACTTGTAGAACTTTAGCAATGTTTCGTAAAACTATGTTAACAATTATTTGGCTCTCGTAATTGTTTCATACTTACTTGGTATAAAATTATAATGTTTTAGGTAGAAAATAGAGTTAAATTTTGAATACCGCCAAGTTTGAAATATCACGCTCGTCCTTGAAGCCGCTAGAAGACTAACATCGAAGCTTTGGTATAAGGAATTCTGTTTATTTGACCAAATAATTATGTTTTTTATCGGCTGAATTACCAATATTTTCTGATAATCCAACTGACGGACTAATAAAACATTTTTAGTCATTATGCCTATTATAAATACAGCGAAATAAAATTTACTTCCCCAAGTTTTAATACCTAGTATACTCGCCGTTTTCTATAAAAAAGCTAAGAGAATAAATCAATGAATAGCAATTCATAAAACCAAAGTTTCTCTGTATGATCAGAAGAGCATGTGGTTTAATTTTCTGAGCATGTCATAAATAGCTCTTGTAATTTAGAAGCAAAGTACCACACGCTAGCTGACTATCATGAAATTTCCGAAACTATAATAGAGTCGACACGCTTGCTTGACAGGTAGATTCCTTGTTCCTCACTGACACCCGTTAACAAAGGACTTAGTAACAGAGAATGTTCAAGTTTGTTGCTCTATAAACATGGGCGGAGCCAAATGAATCAGGGTCGTATTGTATTTGTGAACAGAATTATGCTTAGTTGGTGAAATATGTTTTTTGGAACGCAAATGATGAAATCATTATTGAAATGCAAAAGATGAATCTATGATCTACCGCAATGATTTACAAATAAATGGTCGGAAAATACAAAAAATTCGAAACATTTTTCAAATTTAAATATTTTGAATATGAAATATGCCAGGTTATACAGGATAGGGAATCCCAATTTTTATTAATACAGTAATGCCGTATGATTATCATGCAGTTAGCATTAAAAACAAAACCGGTCAAGTGCGAGTAGAACTCGCGCCCTGAGGGTTCCACACCATTTAAATAAGTTAATTGACCTAAATGATTTAAATAAAAATTACAAACTTATCAGTACCTACAAAATGTATGAAACAAAACTGCAAAATAAAGTTGGTCGAGTATTTGGGTACGTAACCCTAACCTATCTTAAAATCGGCGTTTTCATTATTTCTTGTTTATTAAATACAGTAAATGGCGCATAATGTATAGAAAATTCCGAAGTCCTTACTAGTTTAGATTTTAAGATAGACCCCGTAACAAAATTGGTCTAAAATTTACAACTTTCATGGCCCATAATTTCTTTATTTTTGATGATAAAAAAATATTGTTCTACTCCACTTACTGAGTTTTAGACAATGACATCCCACATCGAGGTAAGAAAAAAAATTGTTTCTCCTCTTTTTTTAATTTAATTTTGAATTGAATATTCGGTTTTGGGTCAATATTTTACACAACATACCCAAATTTCAGATCATTCCGTCTGCAACTTAGAGACCTGTGACATACGGGCGGACAGCCAGCAGAGCGACATTAATAGGGCTCCGTCATGCCCTTTGGGCGCGGATCCCTAAAAAGCAAAACTTTCTACTCCTGTGACTCATATTGGTTGGTTCTCATGGTCGATGTGATTGATTTTTCCTAGTTTTTCCCAAGAAAAACCCGATCCTTTCGTTCACTTTGCTCACTATAGTTTGAACGGTTTGATGGATGAAGATCGAAAACCTAATCATAAATGGGAAACCACTGGTAATAGCAAAATATATGTGGGAATAGCAATTCCAATACACGTACAAGACAACAAATGTGACTTTATGGTCCTGTATACGACAATTTCGTTTTTTCCAGAACCCACTCCTAATTCATTAAGCGCAATCAAGATACATAATTGAGTTATATGTATACAGTTGGCAGACGGATGAACTAAGAGATGGATTGAGACTTTGTTCATCGTTGGAATATTAATTACTCCGTCACGACATATTTTCCCAATCGGAGTATCTATACTATATCATACCTACATACTTATTTCAGAAAAAAAAACTTAAATAAGAACCACTCTATTGAATAGTCTACAATGTTATGAGTCCATTATCCATGAAATTCTCTGGGTGTAGGGACATTATTAAATGTAAACATTATTTTAATAGTAAAGTGAGCAGTCACCCAAAATCTCAAACTTACCTTCTGAATGTTATATGAAAATTCAGAAATGTCTTTTAAACCTGTCGAAGTAAGTGGATACTTAAAAGGGTCAAATTTACGAAGGGTCTCAGGATTACCATTTCCTTTAAGAGATAAGAATAAGGTGGATTTGTAAAATATGAGTTAGTTATTTGATACATAAATTTCAAATAAATATATATAATTTAGCTATATAAAGCCTTTAGTTTCTTTTAACTTGTATTAATAATAAAAAAATATTAATTTTCGAAATATATTTCGGCCCACTATGGGGCCGGCATCAGTCGAATACTTAAAAGACATAATGTAAAAATGACATGATGATATATACAACCTTAGGACTAATTAACCTACGAATCTACTAACCTACTTTTAACATTAATTATGGAAAAAAAATAAAAAATATATATATTAAATACCAAAAATAAAAATTATTTCGGTTGAAGAGCCATATTGCGGTTTCCGGCCGTAACATCCCGACATCCCGACATTTACTTGGAATATCTTCGATACGTACCGAAGACCGCAAGAAGACACTGCTGTTTATGGCACCCTGGTCTTAATATATACATACATGTAATATTTTCGTGAGTCAGGTTCAGGTGTCCATAAATAGTCATCGTCTGATGTCAGTGTTGTTTATTAAGTCCTGGTCCGTAGTGCGCACCAAGTGACCATATGTAGGAGTATTCCCATGTCCTTAATTTTATGTCTGTCAGTGGTGGGTTAAATGATTTTATGACTCTGACGGTGAAACAGTTATTAAAAGTTTGGTTATGGGAGCGGACATGGATGGGGATGGGGAGATTGTTATTATGGATCGTCGATGTGTGCCTGTGTTGATTAATGCGGATGTGTAGTTCGTTCCGGGTTTCACCTACGTAGAATGCCGAACAGTGTCGGCATTCTAGTAGGTAAATGCAGTTCTGTGTCTTGCAGTTGTTGTTAGGTTGAGTTTTGTATGTATGTGTGGTGTGATGTGTATTGATCTGTGTGCTTGTATTGATGATTGGACATGTTTTGCACCGTGGTCGTCGACATGGTGATGTACCAGGAGATATTGTGATGTTGACATTTTGTTGTGGTTCCTGTTTTGTTTTTGAGGTTTGGATTTTGTCGATAACATATTTGTGGATTTTTGGGAATTAAGTTTCTTGTTTCGTCGTTTTGTTGGAGAATGGGTAGATGATCGGTGATGAGTGTTTTAAGTTTCTGGCTTCCATGAAAATATGTCGTGATTAGTCGTGGTTGGTTAGAAGAAGTGTTATTGTTGTTGCAGTTGTTGTTGTTGTAGTTGTTGTTGTTGTTGTTGTTGTTGTTGTTGTTGTTGTTGTTGTTGTTGTTGTTGTTGTTGTTGTTGTTGTTGTTGGTGTTGTGGTTGGTATTGCTGTTGTTAATGTTATTATTATGGTGGAATCTTGGTCTATTGAATATGTGCTTTCGTAGGAAGTGATCAGGGTAGTGTTTCTTGAGAAGTCCATTGTGTATTTTGTTCTGGTAGTTGTCGAGTGCATTTTGTGTGTTGCATATTCGACGACCACGGAGCGATAGTGAATATGGTATCGATTTTTTTGTGTGTGGTGGATGACAGCTGTGGTAGTGAAGATATTGCATTTTGTTTGTTTCTTTGAAGTGGACTGAAGTGTATATGTGGTTATTGTCATTAATGGTGATGTCAACATCTAGGAATGTGATTGTGTCGGTAGAAATGGAATGAGTGAATTTTAATGGGCTGCAGTTGTTAAGTCTTTCCAGGAAGATAGTCAGTGAGTTCCTGCTGTGTGGCCAGATCATGAAGATGTCATCTATAAACCTCCTCCACACCAGTGGTTTATGAGGTTCAGACAATAAGAATGCAGTTTCAACCGAGGCCATGAAGATATTGGCGTAGCTGGGAGCCATCCGAGTCCCCATAGCAGTGCCTTTAATTTGGTGATAGTACTCATTTTCGAAGGTGAAATAATTATTTTTTAAGGTTAATTCTGCTAGTTCTGTCAGGAATTCAGTTGATGGTTGATGAGGGATGGGGCGTTTATTTAAATGAGAGCTGAGAGCAAATAGACCGGTGTCATGTGGAATGTTGGTGTATAATGAAACAGCGTCTATTGTAACCAGTAGTAAATGTTCATCTGTTGGAAGTTGAAGTGAATGTATGATATCGAGGAAATGATTTGTGTCTTTTATGTATGATTCTAGATTTTGAACAATGGGTTGTAGGTGATGGTCAACGAAAGCGGAAATGATTTCTGTTGGCGCATTGTATGATGCCACAATGGGCCGGCCCGGGTTATTTTCTTTATGGATTTTAGGCAGCATATAGAAATGAGGGGTTCTCGGATGGCTCGGTATCATCAGTGTTATGTCAGTTTCCGACAATCCTTCGTTTATGCCCTTAGTTTGGAGGAAGTCTTTGACAATGTCCACGATCTGGCTGCAGGGTTCACTTGGTGTGCGTGTGTAAAATGTCGAGTCAGTTAATTGTCTAAGTCCCTCGTTGTCATAATCATTTTTATTAAGGATCACTGTTGCCGATCCTTTATCAGATGGTAATATAATAATGTTTTCGTTTCTCTCAAGTTTACGGATTGATTTTCGTTCTTCGAAAGTCAGATTATCCGTATTTGTCTGTAAACTTCTAATATATCTATCGTTAGATAATCGTGACAGTATATTAGTCATGAAAATTTCTATTGGGTGATTTGCGGGGAGTTGTGGTGGTTCATTGGAAGATGGTGGTTTAAATTTTGTTAGTGCTGGATGTGTGTTATCAATACTTTGATGGGGATGTGTGCTCCAAAAGTGTTTCCATCTTAATTTTCGTCCAAAGTCAACAAAGTCATTAATTAATTTTATGCGGTCTAGTTTTTTGGTGGGACAGAACGATAGTCCCTTGTTAATTACAGCTTTGTCAGTGGGTGATAAATAGACTGAAGATAGATTTACGATATGATTTTCGTCAGATTTTTCCTTAGTTGTAATCGGTGGGGGTGGGGGTATAGAAAAAGGGTTCGATAGGTCTGTGGGAGTTAGGTTGAGGTTTGGAAGTTCAGTAAATGAATTGTTTTTTATAGGTAGTGTTATATTATTTTGCTTATAGTATGTTTGCAGATTGAAAAGTTTTTTTGCAAGCCTGACGTTTTCCCTGAAAAGATTGGTATTGGCTTTAGATAGTAAATTTTGAACAGGGAGAAAGAGATGTGGGTATGCTATGAGGGTAACTTTCAGGAGAGCATCTAGATTATTTTTATAGTGGATACATAAAAGGGAATATTGAGTATAAAGAACGTATGTTGTATTGAAGGCGTTACTGTAGTTTGTTAGGGTCATGTTGTGCCTTATTATTGGTGGCATTGTGTGAAGTGGTATTTTTGGAATGAGCCCCTTTGGAGCTGCACCAATTTCCAGGCATTTTCTGAGAAATATTAGATGTGTGTAGTACTGGAATAATTTTTCGATTGTAGTTTTTATTTTGTTATACACCTCTTTCATATCATTTGAGGTTTAATTAATCATAGATAAGGAAATCTCAAAGTTTCATTGAATTTTACTCTTTGGATGTAAGTGTCAATTTTTGACTATGACAAGGGTCTGGTCTAGATTCTTTCTGACTCCTATTGCTGAGAAAAATGATAAGAAAATATAAAAATGCTAAAAAATAAAGCAGTTTACAAAGTAAAATTAGGTGAAAGGAACAGTAAAATACCCAGACCAAGGTACAATAAAGCGATCCACCTCTTTCCCGCGCCTGTCCCACTGTTGTTACTGTTGGAAGATATCACAGAAGAAAGGCCCAATGTAATACATCAAGAATCACGCCGCTCTGTATTCCTGAGTGTAGCAACCTCATCAAGCAGACCTCATTTGCGTGTCGACACCGATCCGGAGCTTCAGGCGGCAGACGATATTGATACAAAGAACTAGTTCCAGTGATCTCCTCCAAGTCTATGTTGACATAGGTCTACCACACTGCAGCAGCCCTCTTCAGAAGCCCTTGTAGGAAGACGTTCAAGAGTATTTCTTAGATTTAGCCGTGCAGTTTCACCAGGTGTCTTCTGTAGTATAATTGTGGGATGGAGCAAATATTGTCGCTTTTGCGAATTAACTTGAAATAAATATATATAATTTAGCTATATAAAGCCTTTAGTTTCTTTTAACTTGTATTAATAATAAAAAAATATTAATTTTCGAAATATATTTCGGCCCACTATGGGGCCGGCATCAGTCGAATACTTAAAAGACATAATGTAAAAATGACATGATGATATATACAACCTTAGGACTAATTAACCTACGAATCTACTAACCTACTTTTAACAGTAATTATGGAAAAAAAATAAAAAAGATATATATTAAATACCAAAAATAAAAATTATTTCGGTTGAAGAGCCATATTGCGGTTTCCGGCCGTAACATCCCGACATCCCGACATTTACTTGGAATATCTTCGATACGTACCGAAGACCGCAAGAAGACACTGCTGTTTATGGCACCCTGGTCTTAATATATACATACATGTAATATTTTTGTGAGTCAGGTTCAGGTGTCCATAAATAGTCATCGTCTGATGTCAGTGTTGTTTATTAAGTCCTGGTCCGTAGTGCGCACCAAGTGACCATATGTAGGAGTGTTCCCATGTCCTTAATTTTATGTCTGTCAGTGGTGGGTTAAATGATTTTATGACTCTGACGGTGAAACAGTTATTAAAAGTTTGGTTATGGGAACGGACATGGATGGGGATGGGGAGATTGTTATTATGGATCGTCGATGTGTGCCTGTGTTGATTAATGCGGATGTGTAGTTCGTTCCGGGTTTCACCTACGTAGAATGCCGAACAGTGTCGGCATTCTAGTAGGTAAATGCAGTTCTGTGTCTTGCAGTTGTTGTTAGGTTGAGTTTTGTATGTATGTGTGGTGTGATGTGTATTGATCTGTGTGCTTGTATTGATGATTGGACATGTTTTGCACCGTGGTCGTCGACATGGTGATGTACCAGGAGATATTGTGATGTTGACATTTTGTTGTGGTTCCTGTTTTGTTTTTGAGGTTTGGATTTTGTCGATAACATATTTGTGGATTTTTGGGAATTAAGTTTCTTGTTTCGTCGTTTTGTTGGAGAATGGGTAGATGATCGGTGATGAGTGTTTTAAGTTTCTGGCTTCCATGAAAATATGTCGTGATTAGTCGTGGTTGGTTAGAAGAAGTGTTATTGTTGTTGCAGTTGTTGTTGTTGTAGTTGTTGTTGTTGTTGTTGTTGTTGTTGTTGTTGGTGTTGTTGTTGTTGGTGTTGTGGTTGGTATTGCTGTTGTTAATGTTATTATTATGGTGGAATCTTGGTCTATTGAATATGTGCTTTCGTAGGAAGTGATCAGGGTAGTGTTTCTTGAGAAGTCCATTGTGTATTTTGTTCTGGTAGTTGTCGAGTGCATTTTGTGTGTTGCATATTCGACGACCACGGAGCGATAGTGAATATGGTATCGATTTTTTTGTGTGTGGTGGATGACAGCTGTGGTAGTGAAGATATTGCATTTTGTTTGTTTCTTTGAAGTGGACTGAAGTGTATATGTGGTTATTGTCATTAATGGTGATGTCAACATCTAGGAATGTGATTGTGTCGGTAGAAATGGAATGAGTGAATTTTAATGGGCTGCAGTTGTTAAGTCTTTCCAGGAAGATAGTCAGTGAGTTCCTGCTGTGTGGCCAGATCATGAAGATGTCATCTATAAACCTCCCCCACACCAGTGGTTTATGAGGTTCAGACAATAAGAATGCAGTTTCGACCGAGGCCATGAAGATATTGGCGTAGCTGGGAGCCATCCGAGTCCCCATAGCAGTGCCTTTAATTTGGTGATAGTACTCATTTTCGAAGGTGAAATAATTATTTTTTAAGGTTAATTCTGCTAGTTCTGTCAGGAATTCAGTTGATGGTTGATGAGGGATGGGGCGTTTATTTAAATAAGAGCTGAGAGCAAATAGACCGGTGTCATGTGGAATGTTGGTGTATAATGAAACAGCGTCTATTGTAACCAGTAGTAAATGTTAATAAATTTCATTGGCGCAATCTTTTAATACTAAGTAAATATGTAATTTCGAACTTGCTCAGAAACGTCGTAAATGTAAGGAAATCATTCTCTTCTCTGGAGAAAATATGAATCTCACTTGCGAGCTCTTAACAAACGAGGCCCGCCTTACTTCCGCTGTTTTGTTTAATCCTACGTAAAATATGGAAGTGGTTTTTATAAAACAGCTTTGTTGTTCCATTTTATAGGTAATGGAATAGGCATTTGAAATGGGATTGTATTTATTAATATTACAGGGTTTAAATTGGATCTTGTAATTGGACTTGAGATAAAACCCGTAACAAAAAAGGTCTAAAATTATCAACTTTGATGGCCCCTCATTTCTTTATTTTCGGAGAAAAAAGCAATAAAAATGTACAATATAAATGACAATGACATCCTACATGCCGAAATAAGAAAAAAAAATTTTTTTCGGCTCCTTTTTATGGACCTCTAAAAATTAATTTAAACAAACAAACGAATAATCTTTATTGTGCACCGAAAAAAATACATAACAATAGAAATGTTAACAAATGTTAAAGACACAATTGGCGGTCTTATCACTTAGAGCGATTTCTTCCAGACAACCTTTGGGTGGAATTATTGTACGGGAAAAACTTTTAAATAATTTTTATTTCAATATTCGGTTTTGAGTCGTCGTCGTGTTTTGGTTAGCTTTGTTTTTGTCGGTGTAGCAATGCCTGTATTAAAAGTAAGCATTGAAAACATCTTTGTAATAGCCCATATTTCAATTTCTCAAGTACTTCTAAGGAAATGCCAAACTCAATTTTCACCATTATTACCGTTGCAATAAAAGCGAAAATTTGGCCTGAAGAACTTTCTCCGATATTGTGCAAGTATCTATAACTAGAGACCAGAGCACAATCACTATCTAATCAAAACCACCATTTGTTGCGGGTTCCGAGATTCGTTTTCTCTACTGAAGATATGATTTATAACTTTCAGGTCTGAGACATTATCCTTTCCTCATTTGGGATCCTCTACCAACACGAAATTAGTTCTCAAGTGTAGGTAAATATCCGGCCATTTCTAGAGTACGGTCTCCCGTTCACATTGAGGGTATGGTCTGACCCGCCCGCCCCATTAGCCGATGCCAAAGGGCCGAGGATTCAAGGTAAAAGCAAAAACATATGACATTTCTCTCACGATTTGAAGTACCAGCTATCCAGTGGACTATCACAAAACGTAGTTGGTAAACTAATAATGGAAAAAAGTGGGACATTGTTATATGTTAACCTCAGAAATAACGACGTCCTTGAATAAAATTTCAGTCAAATATTCACACAATAAACTGCTTTTGTGCGTTACAAGCTTCTTACTTTTATACGTATAGTCTTCGTAACAACAAAATAATTTGTACAACCTTTTCAAGAGTCTCTTTTCGATAAGAAGCAGAAACATGAAGTTGAAAGAAATACTGGGACGCGCATAACGAAATTACAAAGGACTTTGTAGCTAATGGCTACGTGACAAGAGAATGACAAAATATTACTAGTTTTCTAAAGAGCACATGAATAGGTGTTGAGAAACGGTTGTCGGTCGGTACGTCTTTCACAGAAGCCGTTAAAAGGCGGTCGAGATTACTTGAGATTGTTGCCATAGAGATAGGGTTACCAGATGTCCAAATGGAGGCCATGTCCTACTTTTTCACAAATTGTCGTCCCGTCGTCGCGTCGGTTCTTCGAAAGTTCTCTTTTTTTATTCGCACACCACGCCGACGACAAGACATTCAAAAACTAGCCTAAATTCCTTGCATCTCGGCTTATTTTCAAATGTTCTAACAATGTGACGTTCTGAAATTTTACTAATTCTGAAAAATATCTAAATAATTAAAACATTTTTCCACGAATGTCCTCCTTTTCTTTACAATCATCATTTGTTTCTTCCTTTTTTGTAAGCCGCTCTCATTTGACAACCCTATATAAGCAGCAAAGTTCTAAGCGCCTTTCTAAAGGTTAGATCTTTTCAGCTATCAACAGGAAAACAATTTATTACCCCGTAGTATACTACAGGCATAGGCAACCTTTGGGAAGTCCCGGACCAAACAATCATACGCCGCTTATGAAGTGGCGAACCATGGTTGATGCGTATAATACACGCACAATCAAAATGACGCGATCGGTAAACCATAGGTTAAATTTATACTTTTATTAATTCAAGTTTCATATTAATTAAAAAAGTTGCAATATGATATTTTCATATTGTCTCATTAGGCTTGAGCCTGATTTTTAAATGCAAGACTACTTTTAACAAATCTGTTTCGTAAATACGGGTCACCGACAGCTCGACACGGCGTCAACTCGACACGATTAATAATACCAGATATTTCACTTCCTTTTACGGTGATTTGTACGGTCAGGCAGAAAATCCATAACTTGAAATTAATAATGAATTTTTTTTCAAGGTGTTGGTTTTTTCGTTCCATACAAAGCAGGAAAGCATAATTATCTACAACGCTTATTTCAATAATGATACCTACATAAGTAGCCTTAGTACAATTAATTGTACCAATTAATATACATTTCTATAACCTTAATAAAAATTACCTATTATATGTATTTGTTTACTTTGAAAGCTTCATACAAATAGTAATATGTACCTAAATAAATTAATCAGTCTCTATTGATAAAAAAAAAATAATAAAATAATTATATCAATAAATGTAAACAAAACTCAATATTTTAACAGGACGATACTTTTCATGCTTACGCCACAAACCATTTTTTTAGACGTAGTTTCTGGTATTATTATTCGTGTCGAGTTGACGCCGCCGTGTCGAGCTGTCGGTGACCCGTAAATACACGGCGCAAAGTTTTTTTCAGATGCAAGACTACTAAATAGAATACGTGAATAATTTAGATTTTTTTTATCGGTCAGCCTGGTTCAAAACACATCTCAAAAACATTATTTTAAATAGAGCTTTTAAAGGAGTTCTTAGAAGATGACACAATAGAATAAAACTGAAGCACGTCCCATAAACTTAGGATATACTATTGGCACGTCCGATATTGTTTATTTAGTAATGTTATAATTATTATAACATTGTAAGGTTCCATATTGTGACCTGTATTACAATTATGACTTCTATTTCATTTTATTACTTTTTAATGCTATTTCCCGTTTGATTAAATTTATTACTTTGTAAAATTTTGAATTTTATTTAAGTCTTATATTTTTTGTGTAATTATATAAAATTGTAAATAATAATTAAATATATTTGTATGCCTTAAGGACGCAACATGGCTTGTGCTACTAAATTTTAATATCTGTGTGACATAATTTAGACAAATAAAGAATTTTGTATGTGTATTTTATATCAAAGTAGTATTTTTTTTTCATTTGGAGCTTTCTTCGCACCTGCGAATATTTTACTGAGCGCTTATAAGTAATTAAAAACTTTGTTCAGTTTTCTATAGCTTTAATATTTTTCATGGTCTGTATTAATACATAAAAAAATGTCTTTGTCATGTAAATCTATGTAGTGTCTGTACATTGAATGTTTTCGCGAAATTTTAAATGAAATCGGTTATTGGTACTGTACTGAGGCCGAAACAACAATTTTTAGAATTTTCGTCTGTCTGTTTGTCTGTATGTTCCGTTTTAACTCGAGAACCATTCAACGGAATTGGATACGGTTTTTTATTATCACCGTAGTGACTCGGTCAACACATAAAGGGATGTTAATAAAATAACGCCCAAGCCGGAAACGGTTCAAAGATTGAATAAACACTTTTATAACTCGAGAACCAATCAATGGATTTGAATGCGGTTTTCTTTATTATCATTGTAATTACCTCGGTCAACACATCGACTATAAGGAGTGTTCATAAAATAACTCCCAAGCCGAAAACAGGGCAAAGATTCACTGAACGCAGGCGAAGCTGCGGGCAAAGGCTAGTATGTAATAAAGAGTTGTTGGTTGACTGTCCAAGAAGATCCTGGCCTCAGGGATATGTGCAGCAAATGATGTAACTACCCAAAGTTGTTCCACTAATGAAAGTTTGCAGCGCTCTAGATCAATCAGATGGCTGGCAAAAACCAACATTTTACATATTTTCATAATATATTCGGATTTCTATGGGGGTGATACCTTAGTATATTATTTTATTATACATGTTTTGTAAGTTTATAAGTATGATTACTAGCTTCATCAATTTATTTATTCTGTAATGTATAATCTTTTAGCAACGGAACACAAAAAATAATTTTAGTACAATAAAAATATTGAATAATGAAAGCAAACAGATTTCCCTAACGCGGTGAAAGTCCAATTCGAATCGCAAATTAAAACGGGAATAAACGAAATTTTAATTAATCCCGGCTGAAATTAAATTTTCATTCACCTGTAGCATGTCCCTGGCGTAGTGCCGGGAAAGTTTCGGCTCCATCCGAGAGGTGAACTATTACTTAGTTTCCTCGACTGGAAATGATTGCTCTGAACCAGTATATCGATCCAGGTTCCTAATTATCTCAACCTAGTTAGTTTAGCAACGACCTCTTAGTTAACTTCATTTTCATATTAATTAATTTTAACAGCATACGGTGTTAGAAAATCTAAGGTATATTAAAAAAAAACGTTTATTTAACTTTTATTTTAGTTTTCAACGAGGTTATAAAAGTGCAGTGGAATATTTCTATGACCATGCTCGCAATATTGTCAAAATATTGTTAGCATGTTCATAGAGAAATTATCATGCACAAGGGCTTCCTGCTTTGAGAATGATTCGACTGATGGCCTGTGGTCAATTTCCAATAACCGTAATTGAACTCGTATGAGTGCTTTGCGTTTGCCTGAAACGGCAATATTCCGAGTACCCCTAATGGAAGCTTTTGTTGTTCCTTTGAAATCACAAAACTTTGTGAAAACAAACAAGGTTGTGCTTAACTCAATTTTATTAAAAGGAATTTTGTCAGAATACAGTCCAATTTCCTTTTACCAGACAAGAGATGGGAAATACATCCTATTTGCCCCGTAAGGATTAAGCTGGAGATGGCTAATTGAATGTAGAATCTTAACGCCGAGATCCTAATATTGAAGTGGATTTGGTTTGTATGTCAATTCATAGTATTCATTATTTTTGTCTGAAAGTGATACCTTTTCACGTCAAGCAAATTTAAGTGGTTTTCAAGCTACGAGTAGCTTTGGTTTTCTCCAACTTTTATACCTTACTTTGAATAACGTTTTCGTTTACATTTAAGCTTCTGAAAAGGGATAATCCTTCAAAAGTAATCCTTTTCTAATTTGTGTGACGCATGTGGATTTATTTGTGTTACAGTATAGATCTAAATAGATGACGCAAATGCATCAAACTCTATGAAAACCAGGCGTGTCACATTTTACAATTAAAACGGTTGACACCTGCTTGAATCTTAGAATTGTAAGTAAGACTTAAGACATAATACATAAGACTCAAAGTTGTAGGAGTCAATATCCGTAAAAGAAGAGCATTGCTGTCCCTTTTGGCGCGCGATTGGGCACGCAAAGTACATACACTTGCGGCATCTATTTACATCTATATCATGAAAATGCAATATACGGCTTTTCGAGAATACGGTTTGTCTTCGAATCGTGTAAGGTCTTATTTTGTTCTAGAAAGGATGGGCAAAGCTCACACCCACATTGTTCCTAAAGATATGGTGTCAAAAACTGATGATGAATAGCCCTCGCCAAGGGTAAGTCAATATTTAAGTCAATGGATATTCCCTATAGAAATTGTAGAATCAGAAACAAGGTCGAATGTACTATTTGGTAAATTATTGCGTAATTCAATTAATGATTAGCTCCTCAAACAAAAATACTTATGTTTGGCCTTAAACTTGTACTTGGACATGAAAAATATTTAACAAATCTAAAAAAAACAGTTTCGAATATATCTCTGTGTGCAGCAACTCCTTTATGCCCCAGCGACTCGACGTTGAAATGTGGAGAGAAATTCTAGTGAATGAACTATTTGAAGTCCTGGAGCTTGAATGCCCAAGATAGTAGAGCACATTCTGTACTGGTGAACTAGAATTTTTGCATATTACTTATTTTGCACAACACTTGAGTGGGTTTTTGGGTTTATTCTGTCAATTAAAGTACTAAAATATTCGTGGTTTAGATTCATACTGATATTGAAACGGTTACTCACTACTTCTCTGTCAAGTTTATAATATTTTAAGATTTTTTAAAGACGGTGAGTATAAAACCAATAAGATTCCCTGTGGTTTGGTAGTAAAGACACAAAATATTTTAATAATTTTATATTTAATTATCAAATGACAACTTAAATAACATAAAACTATCCTAAAAATACTTGTACATTAAAAATATTAAAGTGATATAGACTAAAATACCACGACACAGAGTGACTTTGAACCTAACCCCGATAATTTAATATTTTGTAGAAGAATAAGAACTGGTTTTATGAAAACCATTCAAAATTATATTAAAAGTTCTTTTTTTAAAGTCTTTTGAAGATTTTTGTAAAATCCAAAGAAATCGTGGTCATCTTAAGAGATAACCTCTAAAATGATCGGGGTTTGTTTAAAAGTCAGCCTGTTTAGAAGTGGGACTAAGTAAAGAAAAAATTCCCAGAACGCTGGCGGCATTCTCCCTTTTTGAATTGCCAAACTAAGGTCTTGTCCGAGGTATGCCCATCCCCTGGGTCTCCGATAATGTTAAGCAGCTGCGCAGAATTTTCTTTAAAAAGACGTCTCACGTCTGGGCCTCACGGCCCAAGTGTTCAATATTTTATTTGAATTACCTGAGGTAGGTGGTAGAGCAGATGCCAGGCTCGACTGTGGAGGAACCACCATCTTACTTGCAAATCCTCCCGAAGCTATTCGGGGGAGAGTAAGAGAACAGCTCTCAGGCAAAACCAGGCGGCCTACCATTGCCTGGGACCGATGGATGGCGGTTTATCCATCCCCAATTGCCGGGCCTTATATAAAACAGACTAGTGACGGCCAGGGGCGTCACTGGTGCAAGGGTTTCGGCACCGCGCTTACCAACCCGCCTGCCCAGCGTGTGTGAGTATGGGCATTTCTTCCAGGAGGACCTTTCATATAGAGCTCAATGTTCGAGTCAGAGTTTGCGTACACAGGTGTGTATGTTCCGTGCACTTCAGCTGTTTACCAACAATGTTACACCTGTTTTCCATTTCCACAGAACTTTGTTATGCTGAAATTCTCACCTTCAATGCAAACCGCAGACTCCCAGCTGTAACAATGTTTTTTTTTATCATAACACAATCTTTAAGAAACTTCGTGCACACAAAAATAATTTTAACGCCATGATCTTATGAGAATTGAATGAATTAATATTAAACTTGCTTCAATTACAGAAACAACTTTTTACGCTATGATCCAATGAGAATGAATGAATGAATGAATGAAATAATCAATAAATTATTACGCATCAATTTAAATTTAACTTATAATATTTATTAAGCTTTGCCTGCGGCTTCGCCCGCGCTTATTCAACCTCTGCCCCGTTTTCGGCTTGGACATTATTTTATGAACAGCCCTTATAGCCTACGTGTTAACCAGAGTCAGTACGATATTATAAAAAAACACATTGAAATGAGTTGGTTCTCGAGTTAAAATGGTACATTCATACATACATACAAAAATCTGAAAATGGTATTTTTAGCTTCGGTACAATACTAATAACCAACTTCAATCAAAATTTTCAAAAAAATATTCAATTTAACAGACATGACTTTTTTGGCTACTTTATTATTAGTATACCTATAGATAACGGGAAAATAAAATAAAATATTACGCTTGGCTACTAACGCTCTTAATGGAAAATAAGCATTATAGATTTATCCAAAGGTACGAGTACATTTTTCTCTTTAATAGAGACCCCAAGCCCGAATCTTGTGACATAAAGTAGATCCTTAATATATGAGGTTCAGTTTGCTTTATTTTAGCTCGAAATTTTATCCGACGAGTGAGAGTAAGCTTTACTTAACCGGGAAAAGTTAGGTTTTAACAGTAGATTATGTCGAGTGGAAAGGGATTGGTTATTTAATCGAGCGTTAGCTTAAAGGAAAATGACAAATCACGTCATGCAAGGTTAATTATCTGGTTATATTTCAACACTTGTTCTTACAAGATAATAGATACTTTTTATACTCTTTGGACAAGTCAACAAAAATCTATAGCACATCTTGCAACACTTCAATTAAAGCAGATAGTAAAGCCGATTAAGTTTTGACAGTGGAGCCGCGGGCAAAGGCTAGTAACATATTGCTACGCCATAAATCCCCGATAGGGTTGTCAGAGACGTTCCCAAGTGTCAATCGTGCAACAACTTAGCGTGCCTTGTGAAGCATGCAGATCGAATACAAACTGATGTGCCCTGCGAAGATTAGAGTAGGCGCACACTTGGCGACTGGTTGTTCAAAGCTCCGCACACTTGGCGTCAGAGTCGCCAAATCACGAAGACAAGCTAGGGGAGTCGCGCGCGCTCGTTTCTTGTCGACGACAGTCGCGCAACAAAGCAGCGTCAGTAGGTTGGTATTGGAAGACCCAGTAACGGCGATGGATTCGTCGTACTCTGCGCCTTCGCCTTCGCAAGATAAGCACCAAGACAAGTGCAACTAGAGGTTACATATTCACTCACAGGATGAACAACGCGGCCGTCTCTCTAGAATTCTCTACTACTAATGATCGTTTCCTGCACGACGTCTGCTCCGCGTCTAGTCGCGGCGACAAGACGCTAGATGCAAACGACAACGCCGCGTCTTGTCGCGGCCAATAGACGCGGCGACAAGTCGCCCAGTTTACGATGGCTCTTAAACCCATGACGTCATTGTTAGCAGGCGAGCATTTTACCACTCGGCCATAGATGTATAAGTCAGTGTATTGTTACTAGATAAATTGCTATACACGTAGGTTCAATGTTTATTAAACATTATTTACCCAAAATAAAGGTATAGTTGCAACAAGGACTGGTACAACGTTTATCGAATTTAGTAATTTAGTAATGACCAAACATTATTTTATATGACATTTTTAGTTTTATTCGTAAAGTTGTTGAGTATGATAAGAAATACATAAGTCCCAACTGTTGTACAAATTATACACAAAACATTATAAACTAGAAAAGATCAATTGAAACAAATTTAAAGTGAAACAAATATATGAAAAGATACTTCGGCCCAGAATTCGAACCTGCGACCTCATGGTTTCGAGGCAAGTGCACTACCGCGCCACTATGGTCCTCATACTGGACCTCGTCACCAATAGTAATGTTTAGAATATTCAAAGCGATGGATTTCGCTGTAAATCACATAATCTGAATTAAGATGGAAATTGATATTTTTAAACACTTCGCGATTTATCCATCGCAGTACAAATTTATATTATAACTTTGCGCTACAGAAAAGCAAAAGAAAAGTAAATCTGGATGTGAGGAGCTTTACTTCTGCTTTTCAATACCGCAATAATGTAATGTAAATTCTTAAATGATCTTAATATTACACACAATTGATGGCCTATACAAGTGTAAGTAGGCATATATATATTTAATTAGAGAACGATACAATTTTCTCCGGCCGTCATCGTGAATTCAATCCGTCTCGTGCCAATATTACATTTTTTCTCGAACCCCGACTCAACTCAACTGGGAGACATGTGAGTTTGCGTATTGATAGCTTGAACGTGATATGGTTTCGCTTGAATAGTTGATTATGTTTATTGATATATAACTGACAATTTTATTAATTTTTCCGTGGTTCCATGAAGATTTTGTTACTTACTCTGCATATCTGGAAATGTATTGTACATAACTATACATAATTTACTGATATTAAGAAAAATTGCAAAATATTAAGGAAAAAATACTTTTATGAAGTTTTTTTTAAATAACCAATAAAGGAATAACGGCAGAGGGCAGAGGGATACAAACGACAATAATTTTGTGGAATGATCGTGTAGAAGAAAAGTTGAAAAGTTAAGGCCGAAATGCATTTTTTTTTGCGTAATGTTTTTTATCCCAATATTAGTTCATTCGTCACTTAAGAATACAATTTAGCAAACAAATTCAGATACTTTTGTGAAATTATAAATGAAAATAGTAACCATTGTCGTACTGAGGCCAAATTTTATTTTTGGATTTTTAGGTTCTTAGAGCTTTGAAGGCCTACTCAGCCATACCAACTTTTTATGCAGGTTTTACTTTGTAATACGTTAAACAAAATTAAAATACGTTTGTTTTAATGCCCTAAGATAAGCCACATTTAACATACCTCGGGTAAGACTGTTACACTGTTTTAAAACTTCCTTGGTCGCTGTTTGAATATTGTTTGATTTACCGTCGCTGCCATAGGTGTAAGTCAGTATATACGTTTATCTACATACGCTTAAATTAATTTAGTATAAAGGTTACATTATTGCGTTTTGCTACTCTTTGTTTCTTCGGTTGTGTATCTGACATGTAGAAAAAATCAAGTCGTAGAAAAAGAAGGCGTTTTAGCTGCAGTGACACAAATCATGATTATCCTCGTGAAGTTCAAACAAAAAAACTGGAGCGCACTGCCAACTTTCACACAGATCTGGGTCGCTGGAGAACTCATACATTCATACCCACTAATGCATAGACTTTATGTACACGTGGGCTAGATTAATTATTTTTAACATTGTACGGGGCCAGATATTTGGTCTAGAGAAGGAGAGCAGATGTAAAAAAAAACCTCAGACAGTACCATGAAACATTACTGTACATTACATCTACTGTCGTTCCGTCCGTATGTCGCTGGTCTCTTGCTTGCAGACGGAATTAGCTACAGGTCTGAGGATATGTTATGTTAAAAAATAACCCAAAGCCGGATATTGAATTAAACGTTAAATTTACTTTATTGTAGGAGGGTCCCATACATAATAAGGAGCAGAAAAAAAATGTTTTTCTTGCCTTGCCATGTGGGATGTCATTGTCCAAAACTCATTAAGTACAGTAGAAATATTTTTTATTTTTATTACTGAAGAAATGGGGGGTTGTGTGCCACAGTGTGGCCCGTGAGCCGTATGTTGGACGGGCTTGCCGTAAAGCATTACTTGCTGGAAACGTTCACTACCGATTGAAATGCTTCGTTTTTTACAATATTTTTTATTTTCATTTCATATTGTAATTAAATAAGTACATATACTATTAAAATAAACAGGTAACATTCAATGAAACAACATGTTCTACTGATCTTACAGAACAGTTTTTCCGGAATTAATCCATCTATAGTGCAGTCAATACAGTACTCTTTGGGTACGACGAAGCCAGTCACGTTGCTCTGGAACAAAACCCAGTTCACTCTACGTCAAATCGACTTCACTTTCACCTATTTAGGTGATCGCAACTTCAACTGTCGTGACATAAATAGGTCGCCTTTATGTTGAGGCGACTTATGTGCGGAAAATTGGAGCGCAGTTGACAGCCACCTAGTTTAATTCTCGACGACTAATAGGTTCTTCAACCTAATAGGGTCATGTCGACGTTTATACGACCGTGATGAAATCTATTTAGAGGTAGGTAATAATTATGTAAATATGGTAAAAAAATCAAAATTATCTATGACGCGCTGGTGCAAACAAGTGTTCACTATAGAGTCCTTCGCACCGTAATTATGCCAAATGATCTCGAAAAATGCTTGAATTGTCTTTGGATGGTCCAAATTCTGGAAAAGTAAGTACAGACCATCATCATAACTTGTTCCCTGAAGTCATGTTGGCATGTCAAACTTTTGCTGTCATGTTGTTTGCCAGTCAAATTTTTCAAAATTATTTGATAAAATAAGTATTTATTATTGCCAAAGCCGTTGAAAAATAGTGCAAAAGAGATTGTGTTGAAGGTACACCTTTTGTGAAAGAGAAAATGCAAACAATGCACCGTGATTCCTCTCGATCAGGTTCGATCTCGTGTCAGTGCCATGACGGGTTAGTAAAATAGGGTACCAGCTTTAAACATAATGCAAATTTTATGGGCAAATAATAATTAGCTTTTCACTTACTTTTGCAGGCATATCGGAAAAAAGCGTTCACATTAAGTTGCCTGGAAATAATCGTCAAAAACGTAAAAAAGGGAGCTCGACTATTTAGAACAAACGTCGTCGAGCTAGAACAAGAAATAAAAATATACCGTTTTAGTACAGAGATACATGTATAGATATTCGTACCATTAGATCATACGTATTGTTTGCGAAATACAAATCAATAATTAATTGATAATTTTTATTTTTTCATTCTGTACATTTTATTTTCATTAAAGAGTAGTCTAATTAATATATAAAAAAACGCAGTTAAGTAAATATTGTCAATGTGTAGTAGGGTGAATGCTACGAGAGCTATTGGCAACATTTTATAAAGTGCTACCATTTCCTAAGCCAGGGGACTTCTTATAGTGAATGGTCTGTAAGCAAGGATTGATCGAAAATATTTGTCTGTGTTGCTTAAATGACAGCCGTAAGCAGAAACCAACATTTTCGGCTATTTTAGATAAAATTGAAATATTTTATAGGTATGTATATGCAAAAATAAATGGGATTGGAGTAGATTCACTTCATATAACTCATATAAGTATAACATAATATTATATTTAAAAAAAACAATTCACCCCGGTACTGCGTTATTTTAAGGAGCATTTTAAAACCGAAAAAAATAGGGTTGGAAAGTATTTTTTTAAGACAAAAGTAACGTTTTTTTCTATTAGTATGTTCACTTACTAAAAGATCAGCAAAACTTAACTTTTTTTTTCATATTAAGGAGAGTCTTTAATTCTTCATACGAAACCTCAAAAGTTGTTGGTGCTCTATAGGTATGCTCAGTTCCAACTTTAACACTACCCTAGACCTAACGCGTATTTGTGTCCGGGCTACGGCAGCATAGTGGGTCTACAAAGCAATAGGAACGTAGCTTTTGCTACGCCGTAGCAAAATGTGGATGCGAACGGGTGTTCGTAGCAAGATTAATTGTCGTAGACTTGTTACTCGCCGAAAAAATACTTGGAGCACTTGCGTGGATGCTATTATCAATACTTTTATAAGCACAAGCTTGTTTTCAAAGTACGTAGCCTACCAGGAAAAATGCATCAATAGTGTTAATACTCTATGCTATGTGGTACTTATGTCTAGGAGTGTTATTGAAGTTATAATGCATTAAGTTTTCTAAACGAGTTAACTTTTAAACTATAGCTCGACAAGTTTTTAAAGCTAGTTTTCATTTTAACAACAAACGCGACATCTATCGTCACAGCATGAATCCCCGAGGAGGTGTCAAAGTTGCTCCTAAGTGTAAAATATATGAAATCATGGAGAATTTTCATATGAATTTTTGCCATCAGATTCTGGTATACCTATAGTCACATTTGGTACAGCCGCTTTTCAATTACACTTATAACGTGCCAAAAGTGATGGGTGGTGGGCCCTATCGCGATACTTCGGACACAAATAGACCCACAGCTAAACGTGCCTTCCGAAGTACGCAGACCGAGCACAAATTAATGTGCACCACGGTATTGAACGCACGAGCACTGGGTTTGGAGGCTATCGCTTTACCTTGTTGGCCACAGAGGTGCCCATTATAGGACAGACATTGTGTATTTTCTAAATTTAAAGTGAAGCATAAATGCAACCCTACGACACGGCGTGCGGCGTAGGGGTCTACAAACTTTTGTAGCACTTGCTACGCGCTGGTAAAAAGGGAACGCGCAGATGTTTGATTGTTGAAGAGGTATTTTGTGCTGAAATATGTAAAAAATATATTTAAAAACTAGGAGAGTTCTTGACACGCCAAAAAAATGACTAAAAATAACTTTCGACTTTTATTTACAAATACAAATTGTTTATTGGACTAAACAGAAATAGCATACATATAGTTAAAAACAGCATTCTTAAGTAAAATATAACAATAATTGTAACACAAAAAAAATGTATTAGACCCTGGCATCTGCTCTGGCTACATAGCCGTGACAGTAGCAGAAAATAATAATCAGTAGGGATGTATACAAAAAAAAATAGTAATTATTATTTTAAACGCAATTTTGTAAATTTGTGAGGGTATGTGTTACGGGTAACAAGGCATGTATGTAAGGGGGTATTAGAAAGTGTGAGTGTACGAGGTGTATGAATGTGTGACTGTAGATGAGTGTTTATGGTATTGGTTAAACTTGAGAATACCAAATCGTCTCAATTTATTCAGTTATCACCAGCAGCTCCTCCGTATCATCATAATCAAGGTTCGTTAACCATAATTTGAACTTATGGGTATTTTGGAGAAAGGTACGTGATTGATCACGCTCCGTTGGTTAGCGGCATAGATATCTTAATAGTATTATTATCTGCGGTTATAGTTAGCGGTCAAGAAGGTGCCCTTTTTACTGGTGTGGCCAGTAGTAAAAATAACTGTGACAGGGGTGACCATTGCATTTTGGAAATTTGTACAAATATAGTATAAATATATTCGCGCATATTTTGTGCTTACATTTATTATATTGAAAATTTACTAGTACTTTAGAACTTGCTTGTAAAACATTTAAAGTAGTGGGATAGCGATTTTTATCACTTTGTCCACCACCGGACTTACAACTTGTGAAGATGATATAAATGTATCAAACGGGTGAAGTGTTTTGTTGTTGATATCACTGACATAATTTGGTAAACATATATTTTTTCTTGCAGCGAAATATGCTTCTAGTAGCCGGGTGGTGAAGTTAGGGATTAAGGCGACAAATGGACCTAACTTCGACAGTGCAAATGTAGGATCTCCCCGAATGCCCTGTATCATAAGATTCTCAATTAGTCTTTGTTTTTGTTCCTCAGTTTTCAGCATTTCATTATAGAAACGAGCTGGATCTGGAATATTTTTTTCGTCCAACTGCAAACATCTCCTTGGTTTTAACGAATCATAATATGGTTCAGGACCATTAAAATTATTTTGATAATAGTTAGGAGCATCTTCCATGTTTAGCAACACGGGTGGTTTACCATCACGGTTGTATTTGCGAGTGTACATTGGACAATTCACTGGTATCTTATTATGGTTGCCTCCTAAACGAAGTTCCTAACTTGTAATATATGCGAGCAGTCTTCCCAAAAACACCTGATCTGGTGGTGCGCCTATTCCTGGCACAAGATTGCCTGGACACAAAGCTGCTTTCTCAGTTTCTTCAAAATGATTTTCAACATTCCTATTCAAACAAAAGCGTCCAACTTCGACAGTATCATAGGTGCCATCAGGCCAAAGTCTCGTGATATCAAAAGGGTCAAAATTGAGACTCAAAGGATCATTTCCTTTCAAAATATCCATTTGAAATTTCCAACAAGGAAAGTTGTTTACTGCTATCGAGTTGTACAAATCCCTTTGAAAAAAATCTGGATCATAACTAGATATAGCTAAAGCTTCTTCAATAGTGAAACTTTCAAAGCCTTGCTCGGTTTTAAAATTGATTCGGGCATAGTGACTTTCGCTGCAATTGTTATAAAGTTCAAAAGCGTGATTTGTATATCCATTCATATGTCTATAAACTTTTGGTAGGCCAAACTCCGATCAAATGAAAAAAACTGCTTGCACAGAGTTGTAATTTTGCGATGCGAAGTCTATAAGTGCAGTGACATCGCGTATTTGGGTTTTTGGATTAGGCCTAGCCACATGAATCGCTTGAAAAACGTGAACAGCGTCTCTAGAAAAAAACACTGGGATCTGGCTACCTACAAGGTCGAAATTTCCTTCTTCGGTGTAGAATTTAATAGAAAATCCCCTTAAGGCTGCCAATGCACTATCACTTGAACCTATATCTGTGTCTTGTACGGAAAATCTAATAAATATAGGGGTCTTTTTCCCAATTTTTTCTAAAAATTTTGCTTTTGTGTATTTACTAACATCTTTTGTAACTTCGAAGTAACCATAAGCTCCAACTCCCTTGGAAAAAGCTCTACGGTTCCGTGTTTGTCTATTAACTTCTATTTTCGTAGTCTCGATAAAAAATTATTTAACAAAATTTCTGTGTTTAGAGTACTGGTTTGGCTTTGGTCCACTGGATGTCCTACAGTTGTAGTAAGGAGGTCGCAAGTCTGTAACAAAATCATAAATATTACTAACGTTTTATCTACGGGGCTCCGCCGGCGCTGATTGAGTTACAAACTATAATACTTAGAATAGAACGAATTGTGTCAGAAGCGAATTAGAATTTCAAAAAACTATAAAGGTTCCTTATTGACTTCGGGACCCTAAAAATAATTTCTAAGCGGATGTATGAAACCTACCTGCATTGGCGTAAATAGAAGGGCAGACGGTACTCTGGGGAAGGCCGTGCCCCCCTGGCCGCTACCTAGTTTCGCCTATGCCTTTCTCCAAATTTTAGGTTTGTAGACTCGGAGGTTTCGTAGTGTGTGAGTAATATGATTTTGCTTATACAGGATGTAAAGGTTTTCCTTCCATCCATCCATTCATCAGCCTGTTTCATCCATTGATGGACATAGGCCTTTCCAGGATTTCGCCACTCTTGGCGGTCCTCCTGGAAGAAATGCCCATACTCACACACGCTGGGCAGCCGGGTTGGTGAGCGCGGCGCCGAAACTTTTGCACCAGTGACGCCGCTGCCCGTCACCAGTCTGTTTTATATAAGGCTCGGCAGTTGAGTATGGATATACCGCCATCCATCGGTCCCAGGCAATGGTGGGCCGCCTGGTTTTGTCTGAGATCTGTTCTCTTACTCTCTTACTGGTGGTACCTCCACGGTCGAGCCTGGCATCAGCTCTACCACCTATATAATTTTATTTTTTATTTATTAAATGATATAAAATCCATCAATGATAAATGATATAAACAACTTTTACAATAAAAGCAACATCGAAATCGCAAAAAAAATCAGCCGTTCCATAAAAAAGTTGAATACTTATTGAACAAAATGTTTGAAATAATTTGAAATAGTACTCATCCAAACAAACAACTTTCACTGTAATTATAATTATAATATCTTGTTATAGATCGTTCGGTAGCGACTGATTTGGTGTGATGGTAATATAATGTTGCAACTTTTAGCTCAAGATTAATATGGGTTTTGAAAATGTTCCAGCCAAGTATTGGAAACTGCTCGCTTGCAGTGACGTCTTCAAACTAAAATTGAATTCAGATTAAAACCACCACTAAATACAAGTAAGAAAACTATGCACATGCCTCTTCAAAATTTGCGTTGTATTTCAAATAAAACTACTTTCTTTGAAAGCTTGTTACAAAGTAACCTTAAAATTGTGACCTAAGTACTTCTATTTACCGAACATTGGCAAAATAAAGACCAATTAAATGTAACTACTCTTATGATTTATTCATTGGTATCATAATATTATCGTCCCACCCGAGAACACGGTGTTAAAAGCAACTCGATAACTACTGTTGAGAGAACCGAGTTAAGACAGTTTTCTGTAGAAATGCGCTTCGAGATATCTGCTGTACAACTAATTGGGTATGACTTAATTGTAATTTGCTTATATCGCTCTAATACAGAAGGAGACTTCTAAATATTTTTCACCATTACTATTCGAAAAGGGGTTATTGGTTAAAAAAAAACAGTGACTAAAACGCTCTTTTCCTCACTGAGTGAGAACAAGTAACTTTTTAAACTTTTTGGATAGGCAAAGGCATGGCAAATGTATCTGTGACCATACAGCCATCTTAAAACACAATCACCCGAGAAGCTGTAAACTATAAACTTCTTGCAATCACTACATTTTGTGTTCCGTAAAAATGCCCGAATAAAGCATTTTATATTTGGAACAAGCGTGAATGCACAATAAAAAAAAATATCGTACCAAACGTACTGGCTGGCCGCTTGAAAAAAAGACCAGAAATAAGAAAAAGAACCGCCATTTTTATGTTTTGTTCTCTTATTAATTTACTATGTACCGATTGGTTGTAGTATAATAAAATTTGATTCAAATGGTTAATATGGTACTGTTAATTTTCTCAAAGTCAATGGTGAAACATAACTCGTGAAAAAAAAAACCTTCTCGGCTCTTGGATCCCTCGCTCCGCTCAGGATTCTACTCAAGAATCCCTCGCTTCGCTCCGGATTCAACTTTAGAATCCTTCGCTCCTCTCGGGATCCACCTTTGAGCCTCGAAAGAAATTCCCTTTTTTTCACTTGTTGTGTAATCTATTATTGTGATCAACTGGAACTCATGTTTAGCTTAGTGATGGACGAGTGTTCTTTCATTCTTCTTAAAGGTGATTTTTATGTAGATATCCTAAAATATAGTAGTACTTTAGTATTAGGATATCTACACCGAGGTGATCAAAAACATTGTGGTCTAATGATTTTACATCTTTTTCAGTGTACTCATGGTCTCAAACATGAGTCACCTTCAACGCGGGTAGGAAAATGAACAAGTGATTTACGTTTATCGTTTACGTTTACGTTTATCGTTTACGAGACCTCATTAACTTATGTCTTTTCAACCTAACATCACTTGTTCATTTTCCTACCCGCGTTGAAGGTGACTCACGTTTGAGACCATGAGTACACTGAAAAAGATGTAAAATCATTAGACCACAATGTTTTTGATCACCTCGGTGTAGATATTCTAATAAATACTAAAACCGGTCAAGTGCGAGTCGAGCCCGCGCACTCCCATACAACAGACATGACTTTTTTGACGTTTTTATAGATAATGGTACGGAACCCTGCGTGCGCGAGTCCAACTCGCACTTGGTCGTTTTTTTAGTTATCATTAACAGTTTTGTGCAAGATTTTAAATATGTACCTTCTTCCTGACTGTTCCCAAAACTGTCGAATTACGGAACCCTAGGTATGCGAGTCTGACTCGCACTTGACCGTTTTTTTAATTTGAATCAGTTTTGGTTATATACCTATATTGTCATTTTGTTTGTCTTTTCAAAACTCGTTTTAATTTTTAGGGTTCCGTACCTCAGTATGAAAAACGGAACTCTGATAAGATTTGTTTTTCGTTTGTCTGTCCATCTGTCATGACCCTTTTCCTCGGCCCCGTTAGAGATACCAAGTTGAAACTAATATCTCCTACATACATAAATCTGAGGCTCCATAGTGTTGATATGAAATCAGGTTTCTAGCTTCAGATAACGCGAAAATAAATTGTTTGTACAAAATATAGCATATTGACAATCACATTCCGTGTTAAATTAACCTATGATGTTAATCAATTGAATTCCGCAGTTTTATTGACAAGTCTTTCATTTAATTAGGACAGAAAACATAATTTTCATCACTCCAAATTCCAAGAAAATAATGATCTATAAAGACGCTTCGCCAAACAAGCAGCGTTATTTTGTGAAATGGGCCTGAACAAATTTTTGGCGTTTCATTTCAACTTGATAGATCCAAATTTGGATGAGTTACAAAAATTTACCAAAATTTTGTGAACCTTGCTCTGACTTTTGATGACAAGCGATAGGGACGGGGTTTTAGTTTATTTAGAACAATAAGTTTGAGGTTTCAATTAATCGAATATGATGTATGAGGTTTGTTTAATGAATGACTGTAAGAATGACTGACAGTCTCATTTGTTATTTTAATTTACGTTATATTTGTAAAAAAAAATATCCACCTTAATCATTCATCCATACAAAATAACCAATCAGCCTGATAGATCTCCGCACAGCCGCCAAGATAGCTGGCGAGCATTGTAGCAAGAAGAAATACTTATTTCGTGTTCCTTTTTGTAATCAAATGATACTCTTGAATGAGGATCTTGATTCCGGTTCTCCTTTATCACTGCTGAGACATTTGTTAATGATATTATAAATATGCAGGTGCTAAAGACTGATCCCAATAAATTCATTTTAACCAATAACTTTCTTTTAGTTGTTGTAGCCAATTGTTTTATGCCTACCTATAACTACTCGTACATTACATTGAATTTGCAATGTGTAGACCTACTTGGTTACTATTTATTATTACATATTTATTTAATTAATATTTGCACAGTTTTAATGACGACTTCATAGATTAAATCAATAATAATATATAATAAAAAGAACTTCTGAAGAAAAAAAAGTAATCGACTTCAAATTGAACAGCAGACATTCATTAAAAGTTTTAAATAATTATCTTCTTTATTACTGAAACAATTTTTTGTAGAAGTTCCCGTTCTTATTGCTAATCTTAGGGTATACGCTGACTTCTAAATTACATATGTATCAGGAAGAACGAAGTCGGCAAAAGTGTTATTTCGGAACTATCAGTCAGTATCTTTATATAAGGTCCTGCAATTCAAAGAGAAAAAAAATAAAGACATTTTTAATAGAAATTTTATCAGTTGATTGAACATTGTAATGGGAAGAAAAAATATATTTGTAAAAATTCTCGCACTTCATAAAAAATTATTGAATTCAATTTCCAATTCAATATTCAGTTTTGTGTTAACATTCTACATAACACTCATTTTGCAGTGCGATATGGACGGACAGACAAACGTGACATTTAACTATAAACCTAATACATATTTGAATTAGATACAAGAATTCGTTTTTAAAACTCACAAATCTGATATTTGGTTCCCGTGGGGGCACAAAAAATATTTACTACTAACATCTGCCTGCGGCTCCGCCCGCGTTTACTCAATCTTTGCCCCTAGCCGCCCAGGCGTTATTTTATGAACATTCCTTATAGTAGCCTACAGTAAACATAGCAGCTGAAATGTGTGTGTTATGCGCCTCCGTTTTTCCCATGTTGTATTCTCTTTTATACCTTTTTCATGGGAACTGATTTATGGGATAAAAAGTAGTTTTTGTCCTATTCTAGATCTAGAACTTTATTTGTGCAAAGTTTCAGCCCAATCGGTTTGTTTCACACATCACTTTTCTATAGAAACTTGAAAACTCATTTTCATCCCATGGGAACTCATTTATGGGATAAAAAGTAGTCCTATTCAAGGCCAATCAGTTCAGTATTACGGCGTGAAAGAGTAACAAACATCTATCCATCCATCCAAACTTTCGCATTTATAATATTATTAGTGGGAGTGGCATCGGATTGGATAAGTGGAATGTGTTGACCAGAGTCACTACGATGATAATAATAAAAAACCGGCCAAGTGCGAGTCAGACTCGCGCATGAAGTGTTCCGCACCATTATTTTAATTTAATTATTTATATTTAAAGTGAATAATTCAATTCAATTCACAATTTAAGAGCTGTGCTCTTGTCGGTGGAGTCTTCTCCATTCACTTCTGCACTCCACCTTCTCTTTAACTTCTTGATACGACACTACATTTACTTTTTCTTTCACTTGATCCATGAATGTTCTCCTGGGCCTTCCTCTCTTTCTTTTTCCCTCCAATTTTCCTTCAATGATGTTTTTGATATAATTGTCGTGTCATATCAGATGTCCCAATATCTTTCCCCTTCTATTATCTATAGTCTTCATCAAATTTTGCTTTTCATTTACAATCTGCAGGACCTCTTCATTGCTCTTCTTTTCCATCTAACTAATTATTTCTACTCTTCGCTAACACCACATTTCAAAGGCTTCCAATCTTTCCCTGTCACGTTTTGTCGTGGTCACATCCATATAGAGCAATGCTCCAGATGTTTACTTTTATACGACGTTTCCGAAGTGAATAATATAACTCAATATTCTGTGAATATTTCAAGAGTCTATCTACCTGTTGTCATTATCAATATCGAGCAAAAAAATCAAATTTGTTGCATTAAATATTTGTTTTTTTTGTTCTTAAAGTGAATATACAACTAAATATTTTAATATTTCAAGCGTCTCCCTGTTGCCGCTATAAATATCGAGCAAAAACGAGAAAAAAATCACGTTTGTTACATGGGAGCGGAGCCCCCTTTAATATTTATTTTATTTTGTTTTTTAGTAGGTATTTGTTGTTATAGCGGCAATAAAAATACATCATCTGTGAAAATTCCAACTGTCTAACTATTACGGTTCATGAGATACAGCCTGGTGAAAAACGGACAGTGGAGTCTTAGTAATAGGGTCCCGTTTGTTACCCTTTGGGTCTGGAGCCCTTAAAACCACATCCATATCCGTTGAGTGGTTCTCGAGTTAAAACGGAACATACAGACAGACAAAAATTCTAAAAATTGTTGTTTCGGCCTCAGTGCAGTACCAATAACCAATTTAATTAAAAATTTCGCGAAAATATTCAATATACAGATGACTTTTTACTACTTTATTATTAGTATATATATATCGTGACGTGACCAGATCATAGAATTGAACATTTCATGAAATGGTCCACCAGTCCATTCAGGAAGATACTGGAATCACAAGAAGGATACTGGAATCTGATTAAAAGAAACTTCTTGGTAGGTAACCTCATTTAATCGTAATATGAATAGGTAAGAACTTTTTGTCTTTTTGGATGATTTTGTAATTATAATTCTATTCAACTTTATGTCGTTGCTAGTAATGCCAAAAGACAAAAAGTTTTAATGTGCGAGCTCGCAAAATGATACGGCCACTTGCATTCTCAATATATATTGAAAAAATACAATGTTATCGATAGGTCTTCCCTGTTAACAACATTCTTTGTATCTAAAGAATAGACAATTTTGGGCATTGTTGTTTACATGTTTACATTATTGAAATAAGCTGGTGGAGTCGGATTTATGTTATGTACATACTGAAAGCAGCCTCCGAACGCATCAAACTGAGGGCAGCGTATTTCCGTCAATTTTGGATAGTGCACAGTCTATTTCTTATACAATATCTTTGACTTTACCACACTAGTCCTTTATTTTTTCATGTTTTGTTCATTTTTTTTATTTTGTTCCCGTACATCATATATGGACAACCACCGACCACCACAAACCACGGTTTTTAATACGGCCCGCGGCGAGGAACAATTTAAAATCGGACTAACTTTTTTACCAAAAAGTCGCGGTTCGTTGTTTTCCTGCAACTTTAATACTTTCAGGGAACATAACGAGACGAAAAAGACAGAACAATAGATCGCGGTCCGTGTTACTGAAAGAATTAAGTACAGGCCGCGCTTAAATTCTTTGCCGATCTGAGTAAGAAGCGAGATAGCAAGAGCTTAAATTTTACAAATATGTACAAAAGCAGGCATTACTCAAATCTAAGTCACGAACCAGACCGACCTATAAAAATCGCAAAATTCTTTGACTGTATATTGGTGGAATTGATTCTAATATTAGTAGTCTTGCATCTGAAAATCAGGCTCAAGGAAAATATTACATTGTAACTTTTCTAGTTTATTATGAAACTTGAATTTCAATAAGTAAAAATTAAACCTACGGCGATTACGTCGTTGTTTTCGTATACTATACGAGTACGCATCAACCTATGGCCCGTGAATTCATGAGCATATTATGATTGTTTGGCCCGCGACTTTCCAGAGGTTGTCCATACCTGCCCTACATAGTGGGAAGGCAAAGAAAATTTAGCCCATACAGCCATGTCTAGGTGTTTTTTTTATTAATCGAAAAAAGTTGCTAGTCTTATCTTGTTATCGGATAAGATTTGCCAGATTTATGGATAAATATACACAAAAAATACAGTGTAATTGAGAACCTCCTCGTTTTTTGAAGTCGGTTAATAATTAAATGAAATGGGCATAATTCAATGATAGTCTGAATAATCCCGATAGTATCCGGAGAGTGATAGCTCCCACAAGACACGCATCTATCATACGAGTACCTTACTTATATTATTAGGTAGTAACTATAAACGGGTTGCGACGGAACTTTTGTTGCCAGATAGTTTACGACCCCTGCCAATGCTAGAAATACGTTTACTTGTACCCCAGGGATTTAGGCAGCTCGTTTAGGTTCCTTTCATGTATTTGAATCGCTGTCAGCGGTCTACTATAACCTAACCTTGACTGTTACGTTGCGAGAGAATTAATTCAGTAAGCCTTATTTAAACTCGAGTTTAATTAACACATCCACCTACTTTTTAATCTATTCTGCTGTGTTCCACGTCGTCGTAGCAGAAATGGCAAATAAAATGGCGTTTGCCGTAAATATTAGATTACTTTTTACTTTGAATTCAAATCCTAGCTCATAATGTTTTATTGCTATTCTGTATAAGGTTAAATAATAATAGTCAGCGTTATTCAAAACATAGGTAGTACTCGTCTATATGAACAACTTTTTTATGGGGACTGTGCAAAATTCTTATATTAAATAAACTGAACTGAATTGAATTCTCAAAAAAACTTCTCATAGTAAACCAGCAGACTGATATTGTCAATTTGCATGAGAGGAAGTGAAAAAAAGTTCCGAAATTTCGCTTAGCCCCGATAGAAAAAGTTGTTCATATAGACCAGTACTACCAATGTTTTGAGTTTTGCTGACTATTATTATTTAATCTTTTATACCGTACATTCCCAACTTCTGCATTTTTCAAATATTTATGCACTAACACGGGGGAATATTTTTAAATAAAAAAAAAAACCGGCAAAGTGCGAGTCAGACTCGCGCACGAAGGGTTCCGTACCATTATCTGTAAAAAAGGTAAAAAAATCATGTCTGTTGCATGGGAGTGCCCGGGTCCGCCTCGCACTTGGCCGGTTTTAGTAAAAAATGAAAATGAAAATTTCTTTATTACATAAAAATTTGTACGGTAAACAAAAACACAAAATTCCACATAAAGTATCCTTGTGAAGTGGAAATTATGCTCTATCCAAAAAATTTTAGAAAATTTATACTTAAGAGTGCTTAAATGGTACTTTACAAATTTTAATCTAAATCAAAAATTACAGTAATAAAAATAAATTATAATTAATGAAGGTTTTCTAGATATACGCATCTAAATAAACTAAATTTATGTGTGTGTGTGTGTGCGGTGTGTTTGTGTGGGTGTGCGCGTGTAGAGTGAAAAATGTGTTCGTGTACGTAATTGGATGAGGGCGTATAAATATGTAAGTGAGAGTATGTGTGTGTGGAATGAGAATATGTATTGTCGTGATTTGACTTATGATTATAGTATTTGATGTTATAGCAGCAACAGAAATACATCATCTGTTAAAATTTCAACTGTCTAACTATCACGGTTCATGAGATACAGCATGGTGTCAGACGGACGGACGGACAACGGAGTCTAGTAATAGGGTCTCGTTGATTACCCTTTGGGTACGGAACCCTAAAAAACAATTCCTTTTCCGAGGTTTGTGTAACTTTTGTTCATAATCAACATATTTGAGAGACTACGGTGGTAAGCATGTTGAAATATGAACTTTGATCCAATTCATCAAGCTAAATATGTAGTTTACTTAAAAGTTTCAAATTCTGGAGCTTGTTCAGCTAATAACTATGTAATTGTACTTGTAAAGTGAATACCTATAGTTCACTTCAGTATGTGCAAGTTAGACTCGCAGTTTGCATACTTCTTTAAGACATATTTGTTTTAATTATACCATTACGTGTGTATTTATGGAGCTGTTGTTTACAAAACGCTAGCTTTAATTTAATTCATGTATGAACTTACTATATACGTGCAAAATGACTCTGATTGTGAAAAAAGTTTAAACGAAGTGTTTCTTTTTGTCTAATTCAAGCACGTATCCAGGGGGGATAGGTGGGAATGTTTATTCAAAACCACTGTAAAGTAAGTTTTAATAAAAAAAGGTACGGTACTTTTGATACTTAATAATATTACAGTACAATGATTATAGAGGTTTGTTGTTGTTGTTTCAATGAATGCCCCCCCCCCCCCCCACAAACATAAGTCTGCATACGTGCCTCGTCAAATTATATAATTTATTTTTATAAAGGCCCTGCCTTAGTATAGATAATATGTGCTCTTAGCAATGAGCAGTAGGAATTTCATGTGTACTGAGAACAGTAAGCGTTCATAACATAACAATAAATTATTTCTCCGTACTTGCCCTCATTCAACCTCGAGTCACGTTTTATCGTCCCACGTGACTTGATTTATATTAATATTTTATTATGTACAGAACAATAAGTCGAGGATTGCTGGAGTAATATACAATGTGTTCCAAGGAGACCTGGGGCCTTATTAGATATCTAACTTCAGCATCAATCGCTTCCAAATGTATCCGTGATAATAAGAACATGGCAATATAAATATAGGTTATTTTGTTATTTATTTCGGGCCCTAGCTGGGTCCGGTATCAGTTGAGTATAAAAATATTGACATTGACAATTAAAATAAATAAGTTTTTATAATAATAAGTGAAAATAATTTTAGTGTAGAATGTATCATTAACTAATCACAATAAAGAAAAAGGAAAAATTTTTGGTCACGTAATTTTTCCACTTCCAGGTACAAAGTGGTTCAGTTAGCTGATTAAATTTCTATGGAAAAGTGGAAAAAAAAGTTCGCGCAATAAAATTTATTTTCGTTGGAAATTGGTGTATTAGGGATACTCATTAATCTATTAAGTTATTTTCACTTTGAATTGTAGGACCTTGTACGAGTATATACACATTTGGCATAGACAAAGTAAGGAACCTTATTAATATAATTCATACTGGAGACTCGGGTAGTTATCAGGAACAAGATTTTGTGACCCTCCAGCTAAAATTCGAAAAAAAAAAAAGTTTTTTTGCTCCGTAGTGCCTGCACTAGGAATTGTACTTAAACTAGTCCAACCAGTAAGGGAGTAAAGAAAACCTAGTTCTTGATCACTAACCGAGTCTTCGGTATGAATCTGGTCGGTGAGATAAATTTTAAAAAAAGATCACTTTGAAACATCATTAATTGTATGACGCCAGGGTGTGTATGATTTTATAAAATATATTTTTTTTTTCAAAATTGTTTTTCATTATTTCATGTTGTTTTTATCGTCAAACTCTTTGCTTTTTCTCATTGCTTTTCCAACAAAAAGTTCAATTTTTTATGCAAAATGAGAATTTTCACCCTGCACTTTGCTGGTATCTTTTTCATTTTTTCCCTACACTAAATGGAATATCAATCAATTTGTTAATCATCTTAATAGATTTGTCTACCTATACCTATACATAGCACTGGAAGTATAAATTATAAACCTTTATTTTTAGTCGAACATTTTAGACTATGGTCAAAGATTTTGAGAAATGCTCAGTTACGAAACTTGATACCTTCTCTCGTTTAGTGTGAATGAAGAAGTAAAGTGCGAAACTGTGTTTGTTTGTTTGTCTTTCTTTTACGCACCAACGAAGCACCAGATAGATGGATTTTTTTACTGGATAGTTTATGGGCCTGAGACTGACAGGATACTTTTCATCCCCGAAAAAAGCGAGTATTTGTAATATTTCGGGGTAATAAGGATGACGTCAAATTTGGCCAGCCCCCCCCCCCCCCACACCCCTCCTGCGTCATACTACCATCATCCACAGACCAGACTCCCCCTCCCCTCCTTAATTTCAAATGACGTAATATGTGGACGGCCCCTTGGTGCGCATTATAGCCACGGTTTGAATTAACAACACTAAGTACCTACTGATACAGACACTAAGGTTGCCTATTGCTTAAATTTTTAAGTAAGGTTCTTCCCAGCTAAAAATCCCTATACGTATAGACTTAGAATAATTAAAATACAATCATATAGTTGTGAGTTAACCTACAGACAGAATGCCCGCCTTAAGTTCATTTGGAGTACTTATTGTTTCTTTAATTACGTTTCATTTATTTACTCACACAATGCATTGAAAAAGGTTATTTATGTATGTATTTATTTTTTCATGTTTTGTTCATTTTTTTTATTTTGTTCCCGTACATCATATATGGACAACCACCGACCACCACAAACCACGGTTTTTAATACGGCCCGCGGCGAGGAACAATTTAAAATCGGACTAACTTTTTTACCAAAAAGTCGCGGTTCGTTGTTTTCCTGCAACTTTAATACTTTCAGGGAACATAACGAGACGAAAAAGACAGAACAATAGATCGCGGTCCGTGTTACTGAAAGAATTAAGTACAGGCCGCGCTTAAATTCTTTGCCGATCTGAGTAAGAAGCGAGATAGCGAGAGCTTAAATTTTACAAATATGTACAAAAGCAGGCATTACTCAAATCTAAGTCACGAACCAGACCGACCTATAAAAATCGCAAAATTCTTTGACTGTATATTGGTGGAATTGATTCTAATATTAGTAGTCTTGCATCTGAAAATCAGGCTCAAGGAAAATATTACATTGTAACTTTTCTAGTTTATTATGAAACTTGAATTTCAATAAGTAAAAATTAAACCTACGGCGATTACGTCGTTGTTTTCGTATACTATACGAGTACGCATCAACCTATGGCCCGTGAATTCATGAGCATATTATGATTGTTTGGCCCGCGACTTTCCAGAGGTTGTCCATACCTGCCCTACATAGTGGGAAGGCAAAGAAAATTTAGCCCATACAGCCATGTCTAGGTGTTTTTTTTATTAATCGAAAAAAGTTGCTAGTCTTATCTTGTTATCGGATAAGATTTGCCAGATTTATGGATAAATATACACAAAAAATACAGTGTAATTGAGAACCTCCTCGTTTTTTGAAGTCGGTTAATAATTAAATGAAATGGGCATAATTCAATGATAGTCTGAATAATCCCGATAGTATCCGGAGAGTGATAGCTCCCACAAGACACGCATCTATCATACGAGTACCTTACTTATATTATTAGGTAGTAACTATAAACGGGTTGCGACGGAACTTTTGTTGCCAGATAGTTTACGACCCCTGCCAATGCTAGAAATACGTTTACTTGTACCCCAGGGATTTAGGCAGCTCGTTTAGGTTCCTTTCATGTATTTGAATCGCTGTCAGCGGTCTACTATAACCTAACCTTGACTGTTACGTTGCGAGAGAATTAATTCAGTAAGCCTTATTTAAACTCGAGTTTAATTAACACATCCACCTACTTTTTAATCTATTCTGCTGTGTTCCACGTCGTCGTAGCAGAAATGGCAAATAAAATGGCGTTTGCCGTAAATATTAGATTACTTTTTACTTTGAATTCAAATCCTAGCTCATAATGTTTTATTGCTATTCTGTATAAGGTTAAATAATAATAGTCAGCGTTATTCAAAACATAGGTAGTACTCGTCTATATGAACAACTTTTTTATGGGGACTGTGCAAAATTCTTATATTAAATAAACTGAACTGAATTGAATTCTCAAAAAAACTTCTCATAGTAAACCAGCAGACTGATATTGTCAATTTGCATGAGAGGAAGTGAAAAAAAGTTCCGAAATTTCGCTTAGCCCCGATAGAAAAAGTTGTTCATATAGACCAGTACTACCAATGTTTTGAGTTTTGCTGACTATTATTATTTAATCTTTTATACCGTACATTCCCAACTTCTGCATTTTTCAAATATTTATGCACTAACACGGGGGAATATTTTTAAATAAAAAAAAAAAACCGGCAAAGTGCGAGTCGGACTCGCGCACGAAGGGTTCCGTACCATTATCTGTAAAAAAGGTAAAAAAATCATGTCTGTTGCATGGGAGTGCCCGGGTCCGCCTCGCACTTGGCCGGTTTTAGTAAAAAATGAAAATGAAAATTTCTTTATTACATAAAAATTTGTACGGTAAACAAAAACACAAAATTCCACATAAAGTATCCTTGTGAAGTGGAAATTATGCTCTATCCAAAAAATTTTAGAAAATTTATACTTAAGAGTGCTTAAATGGTACTTTACAAATTTTAATCTAAATCAAAAATTACAGTAATAAAAATAAATTATAATTAATGAAGGTTTTCTAGATATACGCATCTAAATAAACTAAATTTATGTGTGTGTGTGTGTGCGGTGTGTTTGTGTGGGTGTGCGCGTGTAGAGTGAAAAATGTGTTCGTGTACGTAATTGGATGAGGGCGTATAAATATGTAAGTGAGAGTATGTGTGTGTGGAATGAGAATATGTATTGTCGTGATTTGACTTATGATTATAGTATTTGATGTTATAGCAGCAACAGAAATACATCATCTGTTAAAATTTCAACTGTCTAACTATCACGGTTCATGAGATACAGCATGGTGTCAGACGGACGGACGGACAACGGAGTCTAGTAATAGGGTCTCGTTGATTACCCTTTGGGTACGGAACCCTAAAAAACAATTCCTTTTCCGAGGTTTGTGTAACTTTTGTTCATAATCAACATATTTGAGAGACTACGGTGGTAAGCATGTTGAAATATGAACTTTGATCCAATTCATCAAGCTAAATATGTAGTTTACTTAAAAGTTTCAAATTCTGGAGCTTGTTCAGCTAATAACTATGTAATTGTACTTGTAAAGTGAATACCTATAGTTCACTTCAGTATGTGCAAGTTAGACTCGCAGTTTGCATACTTCTTTAAGACATATTTGTTTTAATTATACCATTACGTGTGTATTTATGGAGCTGTTGTTTACAAAACGCTAGCTTTAATTTAATTCATGTATGAACTTACTATATACGTGCAAAATGACTCTGATTGTGAAAAAAGTTTAAACGAAGTGTTTCTTTTTGTCTAATTCAAGCACGTATCCAGGGGGGATAGGTGGGAATGTTTATTCAAAACCACTGTAAAGTAAGTTTTAATAAAAAAAGGTACGGTACTTTTGATACTTAATAATATTACAGTACAATGATTATAGAGGTTTGTTGTTGTTGTTTCAATGAATGCCCCCCCCCCCCCCCCCCCACAAACATAAGTCTGCATACGTGCCTCGTCAAATTATATAATTTATTTTTATAAAGGCCCTGCCTTAGTATAGATAATATGTGCTCTTAGCAATGAGCAGTAGGAATTTCATGTGTACTGAGAACAGTAAGCGTTCATAACATAACAATAAATTATTTCTCCGTACTTGCCCTCATTCAACCTCGAGTCACGTTTTATCGTCCCACGTGACTTGATTTATATTAATATTTTATTATGTACAGAACAATAAGTCGAGGATTGCTGGAGTAATATACAATGTGTTCCAAGGAGACCTGGGGCCTTATTAGATATCTAACTTCAGCATCAATCGCTTCCAAATGTATCCGTGATAATAAGAACATGGCAATATAAATATAGGTTATTTTGTTATTTATTTCGGGCCCTAGCTGGGTCCGGTATCAGTTGAGTATAAAAATATTGACATTGACAATTAAAATAAATAAGTTTTTATAATAATAAGTGAAAATAATTTTAGGGTAGAATGTATCATTAACTAATCACAATAAAGAAAAAGGAAAAATTTTTGGTCACGTAATTTTTCCACTTCCAGGTACAAAGTGGTTCAGTTAGCTGATTAAATTTCTATGGAAAAGTGGAAAAAAAAGTTCGCGCAATAAAATTTATTTTCGTTGGAAATTGGTGTATTAGGGATACTCATTAATCTATTAAGTTATTTTCACTTTGAATTGTAGGACCTTGTACGAGTATATACACATTTGGCATAGACAAAGTAAGGAACCTTATTAATATAATTCATACTGGAGACTCGGGTAGTTATCAGGAACAAGATTTTGTGACCCTCCAGCTAAAATTCGAAAAAAAAAAAAGTTTTTTTGCTCCGTAGTGCCTGCACTAGGAATTGTACTTAAACTAGTCCAACCAGTAAGGGAGTAAAGAAAACCTAGTTCTTGATCACTAACCGAGTCTTCGGTATGAATCTGGTCGGTGAGATAAATTTTAAAAAAAGATCACTTTGAAACATCATTAATTGTATGACGCCAGGGTGTGTATGATTTTATAAAATATATTTTTTTTTTCAAAATTGTTTTTCATTATTTCATGTTGTTTTTATCGTCAAACTCTTTGCTTTTTCTCATTGCTTTTCCAACAAAAAGTTCAATTTTTTATGCAAAATGAGAATTTTCACCCTGCACTTTGCTGGTATCTTTTTCATTTTTTCCCTACACTAAATGGAATATCAATCAATTTGTTAATCATCTTAATAGATTTGTCTACCTATACCTATACATAGCACTGGAAGTATAAATTATAAACCTTTATTTTTAGTCGAACATTTTAGACTATGGTCAAAGATTTTGAGAAATGCTCAGTTACGAAACTTGATACCTTCTCTCGTTTAGTGTGAATGAAGAAGTAAAGTGCGAAACTGTGTTTGTTTGTTTGTCTTTCTTTTACGCACCAACGAAGCACCAGATAGATGGATTTTTTTACTGGATAGTTTATGGGCCTGAGACTGACAGGATACTTTTCATCCCCGAAAAAAGCGAGTATTTGTAATATTTCGGGGTAATAAGGATGACGTAAAATTTGGCCAGCCCCCCCCCCCCCACACCCCTCCTGCGTCATACTACCATCATCCACAGACCAGACTCCCCCTCCCCTCCTTAATTTCAAATGACGTAATATGTGGACGGCCCCTTGGTGCGCATTATAGCCACGGTTTGAATTAACAACACTAAGTACCTACTGATACAGACACTAAGGTTGCCTATTGCTTAAATTTTTAAGTAAGGTTCTTCCCAGCTAAAAATCCCTATACGTATAGACTTAGAATAATTAAAATACAATCATATAGTTGTGAGTTAACCTACAGACAGAATGCCCGCCTTAAGTTCATTTGGAGTACTTATTGTTTCTTTAATTACGTTTCATTTATTTACTCACACAATGCATTGAAAAAGGTTATTTATGTATGATACACGTGGGTAAGGGCAATAACTTACTCGTAACGTTTGAAACACGAGCGATGAGCTAATAAAGCCAATTTTGAAGGCTTTAGTTTTAGTTTGACATAATAAGAAGCCTATTTATTCCCAACATCTTAGATAACATTAATTTCATTTAACATGCATTAATAATTAATTTATAACATTTATTCTTAAAAATAAGATTAATGAGTATACAAATTACAGATATCATGTTCAACAATAGGTATAATTAGTTATCATAATTGAATGTAATACTAATAATTGATTAATAATTACAATATAAAAAAATCAAAAATAATAATGGCATGCCAAGTTACAATGTCATTAAGTTATTTATCGTAATTAAATATAATTTGATATTAAAAGAAATAATGACATTAAATTAATTGCATGCAAATTAATTATTACTTAATTGGGGCACCCATTTCTGGGTGAAGGCCTCCTCCATCGTTTGCCACAGACGCCTGTCTGTAGCCAGTCTTGTCCAGGTTGGGCCAGCTACCTTCTAGATGTCGTCGTGCCAGCGTTGCCGCGGTCACCCAGGTGGGCGTTTCGCCTGTCGTGGGTACCAATGTAGAACGCGTTCTGTCCAGCGGCCATCCGTCATTCTTGCCACATGACCAGCCCATCTCCACTTCAGTTGACAAGCTAATGTGGCAGCATCAATTAGACGTGTTTTCTTTCTATTGTCGCTATTTCTAATTCGGTCTTTTAACTTGATGTTGAGCATGCTTCTTTCAGTAGACCTTTGGAATACCTGTAGTTAAGTGTAGTTTGTTTATGATGCTTTTGTAAGGGCCCAATTCTGGCAGCCATAGAGCAGAGCAGGTAAAACCGTCGTGTCCATCGCCTTCTTTTTTAGGTGAATTGGTATTTTCCCCTTAAAAATGTGTTTTGGTGACCAATATTTACCCCAGGTGATTTTGATCCTTCGTTCAACTTCACGTTTTGTTTGATTTTGGAAGCAGATGATTCGTCCTAGGTAGATATATTCGTCAACATATTTAATGGTTTTTCCTTGAAGTTTTAGTGGTATTCTTTCACTGTTCGTTAAGACGCAGGTTTTTCCAGAAATCATTAGTAGACCACATTTTTGACTTTCAACATCTAGTGATTGTATCACGTATAATAGATCTTCATGACTCTCACTAATTATGAAGATATCATCTGCGAAGCGTAAGTGGTTGAGATATTCACCATTGATGTTAAGGCCCTTTTTTTCTCAATCTAGTTTCCTGAAAATCTCTTCGAGAAGTGAAGTGAAAAGATTTGGTGAGATGGGATCTCCTTGCCTGACTCCTCGCCTCACTTTAAATGACTTTCCTACTTTGTCCATTTTTACAGTTGCAGTACTTCGGTTATATATTTCTTTAAGCATTTTAGTAATTTTGTTTGGCACTCCTTGCGATTCTAGGGCCTGCCAAAGTGATTTATGGTAAATGGAATCAAACGCCTTCGTATAGTCTATGAAAGCGATGTAGAGGTTTTTATTATATTCTTCACATTTTTCTATAATTTGTGTAAGGGAAAATATATGAACTTAGTTGAATATTTTGGTCTAAAGCCTGCTTGCTCTCTTGGTTGTTGTTGTTCCAATGTCTTTCTTATTCGTCCCAGTAGGACACTAGTAAAGATTTTGTATATTGTTTGTAGTAAACTTATGGGCCTATAGTTTCCGATGTCTAGCGGATCCCCTTTTTTGTATAATAAGGTTATGATTGCATTTTCCCAATCTCGAGGCATACATGAAAGGTCAAGTATATTATTGAACAACTCGGTAAGGATGGGTGTTGTCGGCTCTATTAGTGCTTTCATAATATCATTTGTTATGCCGTCTTCTCCAGGACTTTTAGCTGGTTTCAAGTTTTTTATGGCTTGATAGATTTCACTGGGTAAGAGTTCTGGCACTTCATTTAGAGTGTCCTTTTCGTTATCTGTGTTTCGTGATTTATTTGGGCAATCATACAGATTTTTATAATCACAGAACACAAAATCGTAAAAAAACAATTTTTTTTCGTTTTCTTTTGGTTTTCGAATTTGGAAAAAAATTTACATTCTACGCGACGCGACGGGTGACTGACAATAGACCGTACATATTCCCGGCGGTAAATAATGCACATAAGTTGTGTACACATAGGTTTTGTAGAGCGTCGTCTTTGTCACCGGAGTATTAGTGCTTCTTTGGCGGTCGATATCTTTTTTTAAAAATATGAACATAAGTTTCCTTTGTTATAGCTAGAGGGTTCATTTTCAATCGGTATAGGTTGTTTGTCTATACCAATGACGCGCAAATCAAGCCGTGGGGCTATTTCAATAAAAAAGGCACTTTTTGAAGTTGTATACCTGCTTTTCAGATGAAGCCACTAATTTGATAAATCAGTATATAAATTTCGGAACCTTTTTCTAGTTTTGTTCAATGCAGAAACGCGATTGCGTAACTTTCGCTCGATAGAGACAAATCAGTGCCACTAGTACCATTGATGGTACTGTTCAATGGTACTAGTGGTCCGGAGGCGAAATAATGATTGAAATGAGGTCTTCTTCTACACTTTTTTTCATAGTATGACTAATCGGAATGACATACAGACCTGAACGATATTTTATTAGATAGATTTTAGCGATATCTAAATTTCCTCAGTTGGAAATTTTGATTGCTAATTTAGTTCATTTTGTATAAATTTAAAACCGACATTTTGCAATTTTTTCCGGAATCCGTCCCTCTCGCACTGCGGGGCGTTCCGCATGGAGTAATAGTGACCTTTGCAAGCGCGACATATCCTCATAAGTCTTAACACGTTGAAATAATAGGCATCTTTGGGCACAGTTAGGTATTACGTATGGAAACAAAATCTGCAGTTAATTTGTGTGTACGTAACAAAAAATATACTCCAATAATGCAGTGAATTTTAATCTCTGCAATAAATCATGCCTTAACATTGCTTTCAATTCCAAGCTTTAATATTTCTCGATATCTAGTTTTACGAGTTTTATACGAGTTAAATCCTTTTTTGTTACCTTGGACCATATAACACGGGACTAGGCAAGCGCACTTATCCCCCTCTGCCGAAGTACATGAACAATTTGTTAATATAAGTTTGCTTTTGTGCGCGTTTTGTGTCTGTGTTGCAGCTTTTGATTTAGTGTGACACATACACTTTTCGCAAGAGTGTGCGTGATTGAGTGAATGTGTACTGTGCGTGTTTACCTCCCCTCCCGTGGAAAACGGCAGAATAATTTCAGTGCTAAGAGTCGCGCTTTGCCAGGTCCCGTGTTAAATGGTCTAAGAGTATTACCGTCCAATGGTTTAGCTATAAAAACTCATTTTTATTTAGAAAGGGTGTATCCCCCAATATAGACGTTACGTGTGTAGTTAATGTTTAGTAACGTAAGATGTACATAAAATGTACAAAAACAATATCGGAGTTAGCTGTTCTTTTGTAGAGCTTATCCCAAAATGTTAATAATTTTACTTTTATACGACCGTGACCGTGGTAATGAATTTGGCGGGAGCCAAATTGTTCATAATCGTAATATGTCAACGTGTCCGCATTAAACCGCAACCATTTTTTACTGGAACACAAAAGCGTATAGCAGATAAAGCTCCATTCATTGTAAACAAATTGACTGTAAGTCAGAGTATAGTGCCACCAATTTAACTGTTCAGTAAAATCATTCGCCGTCTCTTTCTAATTATACTCTTTTCTACCGCACTAGAAAGAGATGGGTGGATAATCCAACTGAACAGATAAGTTGGTGGCACTGTAATAGAGGCATTCGTTCAGTGAACTCAGTGTGTGGGGTAACGAAAGATAGAGAGACAAAGAGAGATAGGGGGCCATTTAGCTCATTTTTTCAAGCAGTAGCCCGAAGCATCCATTTAAAATGGTTTATTTTTGTTGAACTACTCCGTTATTTTATTATAAATCGCACCAGAAACATAATGTGATAAAAGGGCCAAGTTCGTACAAATAACAAATGGCTTCATCGACAAAGGAATTGAGGCCTTCAGAAATATCTTAGACTCATCAAATTATATAGGTTAAATAATAATAGTCAGCGAAACTCAAATCATAGGCAGTACTCGGCTATATGAACAACTTTTTATATACTGTTTGCTTAATACAAAGTCTTTAAATTTGCAAGTATTCATTATTTTTATTTTAAATATTTGTGTGTGAAAACTTAAAAAACAAGCAATAAATTTGCTTAAGGGAGATCGAATGTAGGTCTATCTTGTTCAAGTAAATAAATTATTTATTATATTTTCTAAATATTATACACATTGTTTATTTATTTATTTATATTTAAGGAAAACTTACAGCACAGGGAACCTAAACTATAAAACAGAGTAAAAAATTACGGCCAATCACAAGTTTCCACTACTAGTAACATAATAAGTTAATAACACTTACGTATAATATTAGTAAAAAAAATTACTGATGCTCTGAAATTTAGCTTCACACATAATCAATATAAAAAGCAAGTTATTTTTGAACTGAGAAAAAGAAAACAGCATTAAATTATATTCTCAAACACAACACAAAAAAATGTTAGGATACAATAATACTACAGACAAGTAATAAAATAACATATCAAATATTAAAAAACTTAGCGCTTAGCACCATTCTTGCTCTAGCAAGCAAGCAAGCTTTAGTTTTTAGAAGGGTGGAAGCGAAGTTATTGTCAACAAAGTAAGCTGAATTTGGGTTAGGTAGTATTTTTAATCTCTGCTACTAGATTTAAAGTTGAGCTAGCCCTATAGAGCGATATACATATATGTGAATTACAAGTTAGAGCACCGAAAAAGTTCAGTCGTTTTTGATAAACAAACTGCATAAATTGCTGGCTCGTCTGAAATTTTATTTTAGACTAGCCTTTTCTCGCGGCGCCGCCCTCGTTTATTTAATAATAGTTCCGTGAATTTTATTTTATAAACACTCCTTATAGCCCATGTCACTACAATGATACCAAAAAAAAATGCATGCAAATTTGTTAAGTGGTTCTCGAGTTAACAGCAGCGTTTATTCAATATTTGCTTCATTTTCGGCTTGGACGTTATTTTATGAACACTCCTTATAGCCTATGTGTTGACCAGGGTCTATAATGATAATAAAAAAACCAGGCTATCGAGTTAAAACGGAACATATACATAAAGACAGACAGACAACAATTGTAAAAAATGTGGTTTTGACCCAATTACAATCTATACCAATAACCCATTTCAATTAAAATTTCGCAAAAATATTTAATGTGCTGATACAACTTTTTTACTATACTTTATAATTAGTATATACACAATTTGTTTTTATTTAATACTAGCTTTTGCCCGCGACTCCGCTCGCGTCGAAGAGATTATCGTCGAAATAAGGAACACAAAAGAATATGATTTTTTGAACGCAACAATGCAACTCTCACCATATTTTACCAAAGTGCTAATAGATATCAATCAAATGCGCAAACTCGAAGGGTCTGCTGTTGTCAGTTGAGGAGATCCTGTACCCATCTTCCAGTCCTATCGTCAGACCCAGGTCACCTTCTTTTTTACAAAAGAAAATACAAATTCTGGAAATAAAATGAAAAATAAAAAGAAAGTGAAAAATAAAATTACCAGTCGGGGTTTGAATCCGCGACGATCGGCTAGGCTACTATCGCGGCCAGCTCCAGTGGCCTTCTCCCACCACCAACAATTGCGCTATTGACCTCTACGAGTGATGGAAGCACGTTGTGCTAGCTCTAAAATATCTAACATTGTATTGTAATCATCAAATTGAAATAGTGTACAAGCAAAGTGCATTTATTATTCCGTCTTTGGCGGAAACAGCTACGGCGGCGAACCTTCCATGTTTCACTAAAATTCTCATTGTGCTCCTCCCTTGTGTCATAGCGTGATAATACATAGTTTTAAACCTTTTCGAAGAAATGCTTTATCTTTCAATGTAAAATTGCATCAAAATCCATTGAGTGGTTCTCAAGTTATAAGCGAACGAACAGACAGACGTTGTATTTTATGAATAGAGAGATTTCCGTCTTGATTTGCAGTCGTATCAAAATAATAAATATAATAATGGTCATATAACAATAAAATAAATTATTATTATAACATCCTGTATTCTCGTTCCAAAACAGGATAGAGTAGAGCAGGAACCAGACAGGTGTGACATAATGGTGTCATTTGTTTCACGACGCCTCTTCCTCTACGTAATAAAGTCATTTACTGCGTACAAACTGTAACGGGAACTATGCAACCTTGTTCTGGTGTGTGTATGTTACGGGTAAAGCCCGAAGTCGGATAAAGTCCGAAAAATGACAAAAATAGGTGCGAGGAGGAGCGTCTTAGATTGACATGATAATAAACATTGGGTGCCGAGGGAAGCGGAGCGGAGAGAAGCGGAGCGAAGCGACCCCCGAAGTTTTGTATAACTTTACCCGGGTAAACCAAGGTTTACTCTACCTTCTAGTATTACCCGTAACATAATAGGTTGGAGAAAAACTCTTTTCTAATACTATTTGCGAAAAGAGTTTTTCTCCAACCTATTAATTCGCATACACAAAGAGTATGCGAGTGTTGACCTTCTCTTTGGCTATACCATTTGTATCTCGCTGGTTTTGGTATTATTAAAAAGTTTAAATTTAAAAAAGATAATTCCAAATTCAAATTAGGTAAAATGTGTGATTTTCATTTGTTTTTCTTACTGTTAAGATGAGTGAATCTAATGAAAAAAATCGATACATTTTAAAATTTTACTACAAGAAAGGTAAAATTCAACGCAAGCCACGAAAAAAATTCTTTTTTTGATCAGAAGCCCCAGAATTTCTATAGCAACGGGATCATGTCCCTACCTACAAGATGGCAGCAAGTTATCGAACAAAATGGCACCTACATACTTTAGTTAATAAAAAAATGTTTTGAACCTAATATATAAAGTATGCATATACATTTTAGAAATGTGTAAATTGGTCCGAAATAACAAAGAATCTCATAAAAAAAGAGAAAATTTGGACACCAAATATACATTGCGTTGCAATAATAAACTACAGATACCACCTATTACAATCCTCAAATACTTTCGCCATTTCCATTTATATTTTTAACAAACTACCGAAAAACATACAAAATACTGAAACAGATGCCCAATTTATAAAACAACTTAAAGATTTATTAATTGAAAAGTGTTACTACACCGTCCAAGAATATTTAGATGACAAGAATATTTAGATGGTAAAAGTATTTCTTATAATATCAATAGTATAATATATAGACATTATTTTTAATAAAAATAAGCCGCCTTCTCTCAAATGTTGCAGTGCCCACCAGGGTACATAATGATCTTTAAATTAATTTGTCACATGCATTATGCAAGCAATAAATATATTGAGTATTGAATATATTTTTTGCACGAAAGAGGAAACTTACAGTTCGTGATAGTGGGAAATGCGCTTTTAATTCCTGTAGTGCATGAGCCATTTCACATTGTCGCGAACTTTTGAATATTACAATGTGAAATAGCTCATGCATCAAAGGAGTTAAAAGCGTATTTTCCACGAGCATGAACTGTTTGTTTCCTCTTTCGTGCAAAGAATTGGCTTATAGTTATTGTATAGGAAGTCTCGAGAATTATATTGAAATGGAAGTTATTTAACGTCATTTGCACTAACAGTAAAAGTGGAAGTTACAGTTCGATAAGTTTTGGCATTTGGGTTTTAGCAAAAAAGCTCTTGAACGCAGGCCACACCAAACCCTATTGTGTGATATGTCGTCATATAGGTCAACGGGAAAGTCACAGCATTTTAATTTAAAATATTTAGCATCCTAAGGTTCTGAGCAGGCCCGGATTTCCGCCTATTCCCACGAGGCACGGGCTGGGGCACATATGGAAATTATAGATAGATAAATATATATCATTACGCCCAATTGCCGTGCTGTTGTCTAATCTGGCAACACTGCACCAGCGGCAAAACCGACTGAATCAGGTCGAATTTTTATTTGGTTCTTGAGTATCCGCCGCTCTATTTAGTGCCTAGGGGCCCTACATCTCTAAGTCCGGGCCTGGTTCCGAGGCCTTGAATCCGGTATTTGAATTAACAAAACCCAAACCATTTAATCAACCCCCGTTAGTGAGAAGAAAATAGTTGCAGAGGTTCCATTCACGAGACCCATGGAGCTACCGAGAAGAAAACTTTTCACCTGTTCCATCATGGAACTAACCCATGGAACTAGTGGGAACAATTGGTTACTTGGACATCTTTAAACAGGAATAAAGAATAAAAACAGTTTCCAGAGATATGAATTATTTTATTTAGTTTATAACGCTCACATAAAACTAAGTACCAGGGTAATATTAAACCTACGAACTAAATGCACTCGTGCCTCTAAATATCCGGTTACGATTGATCTAAGTGATCAACCTCCGTTTTAAAACAATCTAATATAGAATAATGTAAGTATGGTTTGATTTCACAATAAGTTACGGGTTACATAAGTTACGAAGGGAAACTGTATTTTGAGAGACAAATGTAAAATAAAGAGAGCCACCGACAAACAAAACATGGGCATAACATTTTCATTTCGATTGAAAATAACGTGTTCCAAATATTTCTCTGAAATGGAAAATGAAATTGTATTATTCTTTTGTTATTCTTAGTTAGATCACGTACCACACATGAGATAAAAATTCTTTGAATTTCTATTTTTCCGCATTTTTAGATGGTTTATACAAAGTTATAACTTATCAAAAGTACTGATAAAGTAGACAACATTCGCTGTACTTCCGCTGCGTTAAGGATTGCTTTACATTTTAATCCGAGTAATCTAAAATTCCTACCGCCTAGTTTACTATTTAAGGAAAGATTTTTATACTGTTATAAAATCACCTTATATAGATTGACTTTCGTTTATATAGCCAAATTCATACTGAGGACCAGTATTGGGTCATGCAAAGCGTCATCCAAAACCAGACGCGAAAAAGAGACGACCTTGATATTTCTTGTCCATTGGGCAAGGTATTCTTTAACGATCCTTGGACTTGTTGTCACCAAACAATATAAAACAATTTCTTCAAATTTGCGAAATCACAGGGTGACTGAATGAAACTTATACCACGTTTGCTCGAGTCATGTGGAGCAATAAAGTCGGAAGGAAACATCATAAGACCTAGCCGTTAAATATGGCAGCCATACAAAAATGGTGGATTCTGGGTAAACCAAAGTAGTTTTTTTTTTCAAAATGTAAGTGATATTCCTCGCTACATTTTTGTTTATTACATCTTGGCCGAAGTAAATAGTATTTTTCGGTCAAAACTAAAAAAAAAAATAGGAAACTTCGTTGACGTTTTTCGTTTATTGTGTTTATTATTTGAATAACGGATGGGTAAAAGTTGTAGCAAAATATGTCATCTTCTAAATAAAAAAAAGAAATTGAAGATCAGATCACTAGAACCTGAGATATCCAGATTAAAGCGGGTGGGGCGGGGAGAGTATTTTCCTTGCTTTTGCCCACAGATATAAAATTATTGCTTAGTAATTAGTTATTACTATTATTACTACTATATTATACGTCTGTGCTTTTGCCCTCCGTATAAACACAGCATGTGTATAGCATTTTACTGATCAGGCAACAACCTTCTAATAGATGATTGAGTTTCGTTGATGTATTCATTATCTTCATCAGGCGATTTCATCTTCGGCGCGGGCAATACCTATTTTCAAGATTTTTCTCTTTATGAAACATTTTTGTAATTTTTTATGGTAGCAAATGTAAGGTGTCTGTTGGTCAGTTGAACCCTCGTGCAGTTTTATGATCGGTACAATTGCTATTACTTATTAGTGTCGCGGCATTATACAAAGTATTCCATGAGTCAAAATCTTTCAAAGGCATTTCTTATAGGAGGACCGCCAAGAGTGGCGAAATCCTAGAAAGGCCTATGTCCAGCAGTGGACGAAACAGGCTGATGGATGGATGGATATACTACTCAAAACAAAATAAAAGGCCACTTTATTTTTACTTTTCAGTGTAATTTAATGAACGTTGAATAAAAAATAAACATCATAAAAAAATAACATTTTAAAAAATAATATGATCTTGCCTTTCTTCTTAGCAAGACTAAAATAATTTTAAAGGAAAACTCGTTTGTTCCTTTAGAAACTCGTGTTTTAATTACCTCTTTATGTACCAGTTTTATAAACTACTATTAACTAACCACATTTCGTAAAATCCTCATTACGAACTCAAAACTACTGGCATAGTGGAAAATATTTTTCATGAACGTCGCTAAAAAATTAAAAAATTAAATTATAGAATAGGTCTCCGAACAACATAATGCTATAAAAAGCTTTTTTTGATATTACAGTACATGTGATACTAATTAGGAAGGCAAAGGGAACTTAGCCCATACATCCATGTCAAAAAAATTAAAATATTTAATTATAGTATAAGTCTCCGAACAACATAATGCTACAATAAACTTTTTTTGAGATAACAGTACATGTGATACTAATTAGGAAGGCAAAGGGAACTTAGCCCATACATCCATGTCTGAGATTTGATATCAAATACCAATGAGGTTTTTATATAATGTTCTCCAACACATACAAAACAGTAACGAGGTTACAGTCAACTTTATTTTGGCCAGGTATTGTCTATGGCTTACGGCACGTTGGACTAGGTCTGCCAATGGATGAACTGTTTGTTGTGTGTGCCATAGTTTAGAGGAAATTTATGTTTTACTTACTGTGGTTTCATGGGTCAAAATAATTATTTTGCCCTAAACTTACTGACAGCATGGATGGTGATGAATGGTATTTGACTCTACCTGACATTCTGAAAATAACGACGGAAATTACGAACACTTTCAGGACAAGCTTTTACAAGAATAATCATAAATGGCTGACGACAAATTTACAAAAATTATGAAAACGGGTTAGTAGGCATGAGTTTAGATAAAGTAGGGTATGAAACTATACATAACTAGGTATAAATAAACTACTATTACTATTACTATTACTGTATTAGAGACGTTCCTAAAAAAACTTTTCTTTTTGCACTATTTTTGAGTTCGTGATGAGGATTTTACGATATGAGTGTAGATAAAAAATCCTATTATTGAAATATTTATGTACACAAAATGTATCAAGACGCGTTGTGTTAAAATTATTGTTACAATTACAATGCTTGTAAAACTTTTAAAGTAGTGTGTGGGCGATTTTTATTACTTTGTCCACCACCGGACTTACAACTGGTGAAGATGATATAAATGTATCAAACGGGTGAAGTGTTTTGTTGTTGATATCACAGACATAATCAGGTAAACATATATATTTTCTTGCAGCGATATATGCTTCTATTAGCCGGGTAGTGAAGTTTGGGATTAAGGCGACAAATGGACCTAATTTCGTTAGTGCAAATGCAGGATCTATTCGAATGCCGACCACTAAAAGGGTTATTATTAGTCTTTGTTTTTGTTCCTCAGTTTTGAGCATTTCATTATAGAAACGGGCGCAGCCTTCAGGATCTGGAATATTTCTTTCGTCCAACTGCAAACATCTCCTTGGTTTTAACGAATCATAATATGGTTCAGGACCATTAAAATTATTTGGATAATAGTTGGGAGCATCTTCCATGTTTAGCAACACGGGTGGTTTACCATCGCGGTTGTATGTTCGAGCGTACATTGGACAATTCACTGGTATCTTATTAAAGTTGGCTTTTAAACGAAGTTCCTGACTTACAATATATGCGAGCACTCTTCCCGAAAACACCTGATCTGGTGGTGCGCCTATTCCTGGCACAAGATTGCCTGGATTCAAAGCTGCTTTTTCAGTTTCTTCAAAATGATTTTCAACATTCCTATTCAAACAAAAGCGTCCAACTTCAACAGTATCATAGGTGCCATCAGGCCAAAGTCTCGTGATATCAAAAGGGTCAAAATCGAGACTCAAAGGATCATTTCCTTTCAAAATATCCATTTGCAATTTCCAACAAGGAAAATTGTTTACTGCTATCGAGTTGTACAAATCCCTTTGAAAAAAATCTGGATCATAACTAGATATAGCTAAAGCTTCTTCAATAGTGAAACTTTCAAAGCCTTGCTCGGTTTTAAAATTGATTCGGGCATAGCGACTTTCGCTGCAATTGTTATAAAGTTCAAAGGCATGATTTGTATATCCATTCATATGTCTATAACCTTTTGGTAGGCCAAACTCCGATAAAATGAAAAAAACTGCTAGCACAGAGTTGAAATTTTGCGATGCGAAGTCTACAAGTGCAGAAATATCGCGTATTTGGGTTTTCGGATTAGGCCTAGCAGCATGAATCGAGTAAAATATTTGAACAGGATCTCTAGACAGAAACACCGGGAGTTGGGTACCTACAAGGTCGAAATTTCCTTCTTCGGTGTAGAATTTAATAGAAAATCCTCTTATGGCTGCCAATGCACTATCACTTGAACCTATATCTGTGTCTTGTAAGGCAAATCTAATAAATATAGGGGTTTTTTTCCCAATTTTTTCTAAAAATTTTGCTTTTGTGTATTTACTAACATCTTTTGTAACTTCGAAGTAACCATAAGCTCCAACTCCCTTGGGAAAAGCAGGACGGTTCCGCGTTTTTCTATTAACTTCAATTTTCGTAGCCTCGATAAAATATTGATTTAACAAAATTTCTGTATTTAGAGTACTGGTTTGGCTTTGGTCCACTGGATGGCCTGCAGTTGTAGTAAGGAGGTCGCAAGTCTGTAACAAAATCATAAATATTAGCGTTTTATCTACAGGGCTCCGCCGGCGCTGATGGAGTTACAAACTATAATACTTATAGAACGGATTGTGTCAGAAGCGATTTACAATCGGGACAACATCGAATTCGCAAAAAAAATCTGCTGTTCCACAGAAAAGATAATTACTTATTCGAACAAAATGTATAAAATAGTTGATATTTTCTCGCGATTTCAGAGTTGCTCCAATAGTAAAGATTGTTTACAATACCCCGTTTTAAAGGTTCATTGTTACAGCCCTAAGAACACGGAAACTGGCAATAGCACTCGCCCATACGAGCATTTTTTACTGTTATTATAATATCATCCCCTCTGTATATCTCCTAGTAAAGTATCTACGAGTTTACGTTTACGCGCTTCCGAGGAAACTGTTTCAAACATGAGCTTTGATATCCATCTGTCTGTCTGTCCGTCTGTCAAGACCCTTTTTCTCAGGCCCCTCCGTCAGAGATACCAAGTTGAAACTAATATCTCCTACATAAATCTTTGGCTTTATAGTGTTGATATAAAATCAGGCTTCTAAGATAACGCGACAATCACAATTTCATGTCAAAATAACCTATGATGTTGATCAATAGAATTCTGCAGTTTTATTGACAAGCCTTTCATTTAATTAGAACGAATAACATAATTAACATCACTCAAAATAAACATAAAAAAAACCAGCCAAGTGCGTGTTGGGCCACGCGCAATGTAGGGTTCCGTAGTTGCCCGGTACATATAAGTTGGTCTACTAATACAGACCGCGCCAAACTTCTGGTCCCATACATTATAGGCGGCCAAAAGTTTGGCGCGACCTGTACTCGTAAACCTGTAAAACCTATTTAGCTGTGATAGTTTTCCTTTTAAATTCATTATATATACTACTTCTGTGAATTTTTTTACATTTCTATAAACAACCGTTTAGCCGGCAGGGGGGGAGGGAGGAGACGCCCCACTCTAACTAAAATGTTCACTTTAAAGCTTAATATTTCACCAACGGATCCCTAAATCTAAAAATGGTTTTCACATACCCACAATGTCTTTGAACGGCCTATACAACGATACCCCACACTATGGGATAGACGAGAAAAAAAAATCATCCCCAGTTTACTTGAATGAGAGGTATCCATAAAAAAAAATTTTTTCAAGATTTTATTTTACCATTTTGTCGGTGTGATTAATATTTATATCCATGCCAAATTACAGCTTTCTAGTACTAATAGTCTCTGCGTTAAGCCGCGGACAGACGGACATGGCGAAACTATAAGGGTTCATTGTCGGACTACGGAACCCTAAAAATGATCCATAAAAGGGGCGCAATATAAAAAGCGTTATTTGGCGACATTTTTTTTCACGTTATTAACTTCTATAAAATACAGCCAAATTTTGACGAACCACAATAAGCTACCAAAATTTGAAGGAAGTGGCTACGTAGCCGTTAGCGGCTTCCTTAGTTTTAATTTTATTCGACCGCTAGGAATAGGTCGCAACGACGAGCGAAGCGAGGAGGAGCGGTTAGGTTGACATGTAAGTACATAATTAGGGAGCCGAGGGAAGCGGAGCGGAGCTAGGCAACCCCCGTAGTTTTAACAGAATTCACGATATGCGGAAAAAAAACATTTTCCGAGCACTTTCCGATGACTTACGGTTCAATAATTTATAAAATTAAAGGACCGCTTCTTTTTCCGGAGTGTACATTGCAAATTGAACTTTATTAGTTCATGTTAAGGAAGATATTACAACAGCTAAATAATGAGTTATGGTTCAATAATTTATAAAATCAAAGGACCACTAGCGGTCCTGTAGTCACTTCCAAATTTAAATGACCTTGCTATTACTTTTAATGACAAGTGATAGAGACCTGACTTTTAATGACAAGTGATAGAGACAATTTTGATAGAAAGAACTCATACCATAAATGTCAAAAAATTTATAACATCCCGTAATGTATAATAGTCATATTCATAAGTCACATAAACTATGCTTTCACTAGGGTTTGCAATTTTTAACCTCCATCGAGAATGTAGGCAGGTGCGGCCCAGCTTGATATTGGGGGGGGGTCTTACCGACAGTCTTATTTGTTATTTTATTTTACTTCATATTTATGTACATAGGTAACACTAAAAGTTTCCGGAACTGGCCACTTACATAAACAATATTTAAAAATTTATTGCAACATTTGAAAATAGAACTCTTTGGCTGTAGAATGCAGTTTGTTTCATCTGACTGTCTTTTGTTTTTACCTTGTGGCGCCATTTAAAAAATTGTGTGTCTGCATCAACATGGATTTAACTCGGGAAAATTTTCGTAGTATGATTTTCTACGATTTTAAGTGTAATTTGACAGCTCAACAGAGCATCGCTCGGCTTGAAACAGCTTTTGGCAATGAAGCACCATGCAAGACGACTGTTTATAGCTGGTTTGCAGAATTCAAGCGTGGTCGTATCAATCTCAGTGACGAATCTCGCGATGGTCGGCCGTCCACCGCTGTGACCAACAAAAACATCGATGCTGTGCGCCGTATGATTGAAACAGACAGGCATGTGACCTACCATGAAATTCGCGCATCCTTAGAAATAGGCATGAGTCAAATACAATCAATCCTACACAAACATTTGGGTGTGAGAAAGCTGTGCTCGCGGTGGATCCCACACAACTTGACCGAGGCTCAAAAAACGGACCGCGTCACTTGGTGCAGTGCCATGCTTACCAGATTCAACGAAGGTGCGTCAAATTTGGTGTGGGACATAGTAACATGACGAAACATGGATTTATTGCTACGATCCCAAAACAAAGCAGCAATCGAGCGTATGGGTCTTTCAAGATGAGCCGAAACCAACCAAAGTGGCGCGCGTGAAAAGTGCATCTAAGCGGATGATTGCTTCTTTTTTTAATAAAACTGGACACGTGGCTACTGTTGCTTTAGAGAATCGTCGTACCGTGAATAGTGACTGGTACACGACCATTTGTTTGCCGGAAGTTATTGACGAACTCCGTAAAAATAACCGTAAACGCCGTATCATCCTGCACCACGACAATGCTAGTTCTCACACGGCCAGACAGATAAACGACTTTTTGAAGACGAAAAATGTAGAACTCATGAGTCATCCTGCATACAGTCCTGACCTGGCACCTTGTGACTTTTTTCTGTTCCCAAAAATCAAGAACCAATTACGCGGTCAACGATTTTCATCACCAGAAGAGGCTGTCGAGGAGTATGAAAAACACGTTTCAGAGGTCACCACAGGGGAGTGGCACAAAAGTTTTCAAAACTGGTTTGATCGAATGAAAAAGTGCATAGACGCCAAGGGAGATTATTTTGAAAAACAATAAATTAATTTTGTACCTTTAATAGTATTTTTTTTTATTCATTCCGGAAACTTATAGTGCGTCCCACGTATATAAAACATTTATTCGGAACTTTCACCTTACTCATTTATCCATAACAATAACTAACCAGCCTAATTAATAAACCTCCGCACCCGCACAGCCGCCAAGATAGCTGGCGAGCATTGTAGCAAGAAGAAATACTTACTTCGTGTTCCTTTTTGTAATCAAATGATACTCTTGAATGAGGATCTTGATTCCGGTTCTCCTTTATCACTGCTGAGACATTTGTTAATGATATTATAAATATGCAGGTGCTAAAGACTGATACCAATAAATACATTTTAACCAATAACTTTCTATTAGATGTTGTCATTTGTTTTATACATACCTACACACATTGAATTTGCAATGTGTGCACGTCAACAAGTGTACCTACTTGTATATTATTTATTATTACATATTTGTTTAATTCATATTTGCCCAGTTTTACATATGACTTTCATCGCGCCTGGCCGACGTCTCGGGTGATCAGAGGGCTAGTCAGAGAATTAGCCTGGTCATCCAGAGGGGTAATGTAGCCAGCACTTGGGCACCCTACTTATGACCGATATTAGTTAATGACCTTAGTGTTGACCAGGGTCGATACGGTGATAAAAAAAACTGCATCCATATACGTTGAGTGGTTCTCGAGTTAAAACGGAACATACGAACAGACAAAAATTCTAAAAATTGTCGTTTCGGCCTCAGTACAATACTAATAACCCATTTCATTTTAAATTTCGAGAAAATATTCAATGTACAGACACGACTTCTTTACTACTTTATTATTAGTATAGATATAGATTACTAATACTATAATGGGTTCTCAAAAGTAGATCATAACGAGTCATGTTATTTTGCACGTTTACCAACTCTTGAGTAAACTTGTAGTAATTCTTGTATTTGTTCAGCTGAGTTAAATATCAATAATACCTTTTCAATACGTATACATAGGTAACACTAAAAGTTTCCGGAACTGGCCACTTACATAAACAATATTTAAAAATTTATTGCAACATTTGAAAATAGAACTCTTTGGCTGTAGAATGCAGTTTGTTTCATCTGACTGTCTTTTGTTTTTACCTTGTGGCGCCATTTAAAAAATTGTGTGTCTGCATCAACATGGATTTAACTCGGGAAAATTTTCGTAGTATGATTTTCTACGATTTTAAGTGTAATTTGACAGCTCAACAGAGCATCGCTCGGCTTGAAACAGCTTTTGGCAATGAAGCACCATGCAAGACGACTGTTTATAGCTGGTTTGCAGAATTCAAGCGTGGTCGTATCAATCTCAGTGACGAATCTCGCGATGGTCGGCCGTCCACCGCTGTGACCAACAAAAACATCGATGCTGTGCGCCGTATGATTGAAACAGACAGGCATGTGACCTACCATGAAATTCGCGCATCCTTAGAAATAGGCATGAGTCAAATACAATCAATCCTACACAAACATTTGGGTGTGAGAAAGCTGTGCTCGCGGTGGATCCCACACAACTTGACCGAGGCTCAAAAAACGGACCGCGTCACTTGGTGCAGTGCCATGCTTACCAGATTCAACGAAGGTGCGTCAAATTTGGTGTGGGACATAGTAACAGGTGACGAAACATGGATTTATTGCTACGATCCCAAAACAAAGCAGCAATCGAGCGTATGGGTCTTTCAAGATGAGCCGAAACCAACCAAAGTGGCGCACGTGAAAAGTGCATCTAAGCGGATGATTGCTTCTTTTTTTAATAAAACTGGACACGTGGCTACTGTTGCTTTAGAGAATCGTCGTACCGTGAATAGTGACTGGTACACGAACATTTGTTTGCCGGAAGTTATTGACGAACTCCGTAAAAATAACCGTAAACGCCGTATCATCCTGCACCACGACAATGCTAGTTCTCACACGGCCAGACAGACAAACGACTTTTTGAAGACGAAAAATGTAGAACTCATGAGTCATCCTGCATACAGTCCCGACCTGGCACCTTGTGACTTTTTTCTGTTCCCAAAAATTAAGAACCAATTACGCGGTCAACGATTTTCATCACCAGAAGAGGCTGTCGAGGAGTATGAAAAACACGTTTCAGAGGTCACCACAGGGGAGTGGCACAAAAGTTTTCAAAACTGGTTTGATCGAATGAAAAAGTGCATAGACGCCAAGGGAGATTATTTTGAAAAACAATAAATTAATTTTGTACCTTTAATAGTATTTTTTCATATTCATTCCGGAAACTTATAGTGCGTCCCACGTAATAGCTCCTTACATATGAAATTGGCGTCTTATATGGAAAAAACAAGACGAAAAAGATGAAAGATGAGACACTATGAAGTTATAATCAATTAAAGTATGTACCATTGATGTCTATGTACTTTCGCCATTTCTTAGGTAGTTCTTTGATTCCTTTACTGAATAAACTGTGGGAGCGAGAATCAATAAAATCTTTGATGGCGGTTTGGACTGCTTCATCCTAATTAATTTTTTTCCTAGCAAGAAGTTGTCCAAATACCGAAAAAAGTGGTAATATTGGAACAAGGTCCGGGGAGTATGGTGGGTGGATATGATATTTAGCGACCGTCACTTGTGCAGTACGTGGTCTAGCGTTGTTCTGAAGCAGCAGTGGGCTAGAGCAATTGACCAGCCTTGGTTGCTTAAGGTGGTAAAACCAAATCCCGGTGCAAAATGCACATCACAACATTGTTTTCCTTACTTTTCAATAAAAGGTATGCAAAAATTGCATTTTATCAAATCAAATCAAATCAAAATATTTATTCTAAATATTATTTAATTAGAGTGCATTACAAACCAGAAAAGATAAATTAGAAACAAAAGACAAGAATTTGAAAAAAAAAAATATTTTTGCGAAATAGATTCATAAAGTATACTTTCTACAAGTCAAAGTTAATTTTAACAATATAATATAAAAATATATAATAATACGGGAAATAAAATATACACCTGCATAAAATAGAGGAATCTAGGAATAAAAATATTATATATACATAATACAATGAAGAAATAAGTTCATAAATAAAAACGGGAAATACATACAAAAATATTAAGGTTGGGCTACTAAAATGTAATAAAGTTATACACCTGCATAAAATAGAGAAATATAGGAATAAAAATATTATATATATACCTATAGGTACATAATACCTAACCATTCGCACCATTCGATTAGTATTGCTAAGAAGAAGGGCAAGAAACTTAGCAAACATTCCTTTTTTCAAAATAAAACATATGATGCAAAATCATATACTATGTATGTATGTCAAGTAAAGACATAAAAAAATATAAGACTGCAGGAATTAGTCACGAGAAAAAAAAATTATCTTTGTCAACCCGTCTCATATTGTCTATTACCTTTAACAAAGTAAGTTTATATATTAATTAATTTTAAGCCTTTAGAGGAATCATACAGTATTAAAATATGCTAATTATGAATTACAATTTTGAATAAGATTATTATTATTTATTACACCATGCTTCATTATCGTCCAAATAATCATAGATATTATGATAAGCTTTCTTAAGTAGTCCCTGCTTAATATATAGTTTAAACTTATTTTAAGGCAAACTAAGGACCTCCTCTGGAAGCTTATTGTAAAATCTTATACCATGTCCTACTAAAGAGGTACCTACTTTGGCAAATCTTAATTTTGGAAAAGCTAGTTTATGTTTGTTTCTGGCTTCAACAGAGTGGTGCACACCAAGCCTCGGGAAATTATCAATATTTTTTCTGACATATCTAATAACTTGATAAATAAATTCACATGGGACCGTAAATATATTAAACTTTTCTCTTAATGAATCTCGGTACTTCATGTTATAAATAGACCGAATTACTCTGTTTTGCAAGACAAAGACTGCTTCTATATCCGCGGCTCTATACCACAACATTATGCCATATGACATAATGCTGTGAATATAACTGAAATATACTAATCTAGCAGTATCTTCATCTGTAATCTGCCTTATGTGTCTAACAGCGTATGCGGCTGAACTAAGTCTACCACAGAAAGCTTCTATGTGGGGACCCCACTGAAGACGAGAGTCTATAGTAATACCCAAAAACTTAGTTTCGTTAACTCCAGCTTGGACCCCTGCAAAAATAAACTGACATCTACTTGAATTACATTTGGTATAGTAAACTTTATACATTTCGTCTTTTTGCATTTAGAAGGAAATTATTTGCAGTGAACCAATCAAGAATCAGAGAGAGGATTGAATTCGCGTCATCAAGAATATCGTTATGTCGATTCACTTTAAAAATAAGTGACGTGTCATCTGCGAATAGATCTCAGATAAGTCTTTAACTAAGTAAGGAAGGTCATTTATGTACCTATATATTAAAAACAATAGGGGCCCCAATATGGAGCCCTGCGGAACACCCATTTTGACTAATGCTCCAGATGACTTTACTCCATTTTGAATCCTGTCACTAAGGTATGACTTAAATAACGACAAAGATTTACCCTTAACTCCATAGTGATCTAATTTACATAATAGTGTTTCACGATTAACGTAATGAAAGGAAATTTTATAAGAATTAGCGGAAATTTAAATAGTAATAATTAAGTTTTCACATTCAAATTTATGATTTGCATTTTGATTGCATTCGATTAACAATTCGTGTTTATATATTATTATGTATTTGTGTATTTATTATTAGCATATAAAGGTAGTATATGTATTTGATTATAAGTTACCTATTTATGAATTTATTTTATAATATTTTAGTTGTTTCCATAAAACTGTTTTTCTGATCGAAGCACTACCCTTGACTAGTTCCACATCACCAAAGGTTAGCTGGAAGAAAATGCTTACTAGCATTAAGCTCCCCTATGTACACTTCTTTTGTGCAATAAAGAATTTTTAATAATAATAATAACAAACTTAAAAGCCAATTTATCGTTGTAATAGAATGTAATCAAAATGTAAGGCATAAAATAACATAATTTGAATGAGAACCCTATTATTAGAAATAAATTTCCGCTAATTGCTTTAAAACGCAATTTTTGCATACTTTTTATTCAAAAGTAAGGAAATAGTACACTACGATACGAGAGCGATGAAACGTTTTCTGACGAGTGTGAGTTTGCGGCACGAGCCGAAGGTGAGTGCTGCAATCACACGAGTCGAGAAAAAGTTTCTCGCACGAGTATTGTATAATATTTTATAGCAAAAGTGCGGAAAATGCCGACTTTACGCAAGCGCAGCGTGCGTAAAGTGGTCATTTTACGCACGGTGTGCTATAAACAACATTATGATGTGCATTTCGCAACTGGCTTTTCCATCATGGTTTGCAATTGTTGACAATACACCATCTGCCGTAATTGTTTGTTCAGTTCTTAAGAAGCTACATGTAGTAGATGACACCAGCACTGGTCCACCAAACACTCACCAATACTTTTTTCTGAGTCAACCTTCCCTTGTTGCAGTATTTCACCGGTTCTCCTGGGTTCAACCATTGTGATGAGCGTTTTTGATTATCGTACAGGAGATCCTTCTTTTTTAAGAAAAATAACTAAATACAAAAAAAAACAAGCTTCAATTTGAAATAAATTTGAATTTGGAATTCTTAACCAAACGCCAGATATTTGAGACCAATTTCAAATGTAAGAACCTAATATGTACATATTTGTATTATTTTTATAACCACATTGTATACCATTCCTAATAAGTAAATAATTAATTTTTCAATGCAAGTGCTCGTAATGACCAATTTTATATGCATCAAAACTGTTGTTGGCGAATTATTTTTTTCCACATTAGTGCTTTATTTACTTATTGAGAGAAATTACCTATTTTGAGTTTGATGCGTTCATAGGCTGCTTTCAGTTTGATCATTGGACGACAGCGGCCTACCACTAACAGCAGGACAGTATCAAGGCATGTGAGGTGACTGAAAGCAGCCTACGAACGCATCAAACTGAAATCAGTTTATTTCCATCAAGTTGGCATTTTGCGTGCAAAGAAAAAGAAAAAGAATGGCCGCCTAAATTTTACTCGGTCTATTTATTTTTTGTTTATTTAATTACGTTTCATTTATTTACTCACACTATGCATTAAAAAGCGTAGTATGATACACATGGGTAAGGGCAGTAACGTACTCGTGATGTTTAAAACACTCGCTTATCGCTTGTGTTTAAAATCGTCTTCGTAAGCTATTGCCTCCTTACCGCACTAGTAGCATAAACTACTATGAGTGACAAGTACATATTATATGAGTCTTTTTATCGATTTTAGCGATTTTCAACGTTTAGCGGAAGGTTTAGTATGCAATACAACGATGTTCCAAGATACCGTAAAGGATACAGGTCCATCGCAAACACTTTGATCCTAAGACCCACAGGTAAGTGATAGATGAGGTAAGGTATACTAGGTCAATACACACGTGCACTATTGATCAAAGATCAAATCAAGATTAAGATCAAAGTGTTTGCGATGGGCCTGTATACCTTTATCTTTCAAATCAAATTTTGCGGTATTGCAACACTGTTTAAAGATCTGTAAAAAATGAAAACACAATGCTTCTTCCATACCTACTCTGTATTTAGACTAGGTATTATTTATTAGCGTTCGAAGCTCAAGTACCAGGGTACCATTATAATAGAAATAGTCATACCTACGATTGGAAAATATTTTAAAGAGAAAAAGGACTGCTGACGTGTTGTGTACTTACTTATTTATAAGGTTTTACACAGCTTCATAACCAAGTCACACTTGTCATATAATGTCAGAGAAAGCTAATAATGTGCCTTTTGGACGAATTATATTACCGTTTTTAGGGTTCCGTACCCAAAGTGTTCCAAACGGGACCCTATTACTAAACTCCGCTGTCAGTTGGTCCAACAGTCTGTTCATTCATCCGTCCGTCCATCTGTCACAGGGGTACACAGCTTCAAACGTTATTAGGTAGCCAGTTGAAATTTTAACAGATTACGTGTTACGCCGCTACCACGGTAAATAAAATGAAAAAAATATACCAGAAACCTCGAAAAAGTTGCATTATTTAAGGACTGTAATAAATACAAGTTTTAAATTTAGTCATATTGTAGGGCAGGGGTGGCCAAGACGTCGACCGCGGCAACGTATTCGGTAGCCCCCAGACTCATCCCACATAGAAAAATGTCAAATACGAGTATTATACGAGTACATTTTTTGAGTTTTATTTCAAATTTCCAAAGATGTCGATAGTGATGTTGTTTTAGTCACTAAACACTAAAATTTCGTGTATAAGACGGGTAGACTCCAGGGAGATAGTAAATTGTAATGTAGAGCGCAAACTTAAAAAGTTTGGGCACCCCTGTCCTACAATATGGCTAAATATAAATATGTATTTAGACATACTCTAAAGTAAAACAAAAAATAATAAAAGTAGGTTTCCGTACGCAGACGGCGCCAAATTTTTTAGCGCGTTGTTTTTTGTATCCTTGATGTTGCTTTGGCATGTATATTGTTGTTATTTACCATAATGTTTTAAGGGTCCCGCGCCCATATTGTGTGGTAGTACGGAACCTTTTGTGTGCGAGTCCAGCTTGCACTTGGCTGAATTATTTTAACGTTATTAGTTTCAGCTTTACCTTAAAGACTACAAGTTTCAAATTTTATCAAATCGACAAACATTATGAAATAAAATAACAAATAATAAAAATAAGGGTTCCGTATTCAGAGGGTGCAGAATTGTTTGTACGTTTTACCGTCTTATTTTTATGCTATAGCATCTATATTGTTGTTTTGCTAAGAACCATCATGTTTTTAGGGTTCCGTATCCGTATTGTGTGATGGTACGGAAAACTATGTACGCGAGTCCGACTTGCAATATCTCATTATCTTTATTGCTTAAGTTAGTTTATGTATACAATAAAATGAAGAAAATTTTAAAGATCTATCCCATTGCACTCCTTGGCGGCTATTCCGGCATTATTTCTCACTCTCAATATCAATCATTAGATATTTGTTTAAAGTTAGATAAATGCCATGCGATGGAAATTAGAGTGACTAAACTACATCAAATACAAACTATAGGATGTAAGGAATGCTCATTATAAGTTTTCAAAAAAAAAAAAACAATACATATCCGTACAAAATCCATTTTAAAGTCACCCGCAGTCTGCCTTCGCAGTTTTTGCGCACGTGCCAGAATTGAGGGCCATGAGTGTAAAACTAAAATTAATTACTTAAAAAATTTAGATTACGAAATGACCGAATCATTATTAAATACACAAGCCTGAGGTTAAACATTTTACACAAGCACCCTACTTACATACACCCTCACACACAATTACTCTCACTACACCTACACACCCTCCCGAGTAGTAAACTGATCCCAAGGCTAGGGATACACACACACTTAAGGGCCCGTTCTCCTTGACATTGAGCACTTCATTTTGTGTCAGATGGAACTGAACTGTATGACGTTTCATTATTGTTTAAAATAGCGCGCTCTGAGCCGTGGCTGTTACGACAACCGAAACATCGCGCGCTCTAAAGAATCACGTTTCGATGCCGAATTATTATGTTCGATGGATAAATACACCAAGTTACAATTTTTGTTTGGCAAAATTAAACCAATCACACCATTCTGTATACTCTTAACTTACGGGTGAATGAATTTCAGTTTCCAAAATCATCTGGGAAACCGTCAATGGGAAATACGCTAAGAGCAGTTTTACGTGATTTTTAGCAAATTTAGTTTTTTTTTTCTAGCTTGCTATGAATTCTATGCAAAAATCAAATCATTCATGTTGTAATCAGTGGCGGCTGGTGCCTCAGAGAACCGGTGGTGCACTGCATGGTTTTATTAAAAATATCAAATAAAATGCCGCAATTTAAGGAAACAAATTTTATTTATATTCCGTCCAAATCGCTTCTCCGCCGAAAATAACACAGGGAAAGCAAAAAAAAAAGCATTTAGTCTCTCACATGCATAACATAACCATTTCTTTTTAACATACATTTCACTTTTGAACGTTCTCGTGAACAATTTATTTTTTGTTTTGCATTCCTGTTTTATATTATGAATAGACCGGGTTTTCATAAGTCCTGTTGGTTTTAATAAAGTCAATGTTGTAATTTACACTCATTATTATCACTCTTTCTAATCTTTAGTTTACTTTTTTAGATAATTATAGTAATATATTATAGTTGACATATAGTTTTGACATCTGTCAAAAAATCATCTGTCACTTTGACATCTGCCGAAAAATCTAAAAAAAAATCTTTCACTGACATCTGTCAAAAAATCTAAAAAAAAATCCTTCATTGACATCTTTCAAAAAATCTGAAAAAAATCATCTGTCACTTTGACTCCTGTCAAAAAAAATCATCTGTCACTTTGAAATCTGTCAAAAAATCTAAAAAGAAAACATCTGTTAAAAAATCTAAAAAAAAATATCTGTCACTTAGACATCTGTCAAAAAAAACATCTGTCATCTTTGACATCTGTCAAAAATCTGTATAATATTAACCATCTTTCATCGGTACTAATGCTAATTTTGATATTCGCAGTAGTTTCATTACATAAATATGTGCTCCACTTTAGTTGTAGTGTACTAAGCTAATAAGTTAATAACCCTTCTAAAAATCAATATTAAAAAAAATTTGTACCATTTGTACCATTGATGGTACTAGTGGGACAAATCAGTGCCATTTGTACCATTTATGATACTAGTGGGACAAATCAGTGCCACTAGTAACATTGATGGTACTGTTCAATGGTACTAGTGGTCCGGAGGCAAATTGTTATATTGTATTCAAAATTTACCTACACAAAATTAACTTGTTTCCAGTCTATTACTATAATATCTCTTTAAAAATTAATTGTAATTCTAAACTATGATAGAAATAAATTTCTGTAATTTTAAACACTTGGCGATTTATCCATCGCAAGGAGATAACAAATTAAATTTATATCACTACTAAGTGAGTACCTATACATATCGTTGCGGTATGGGAAAGCACAAGCGTAAATTCGCAGGTCATGTTGAGAACTGCATAGCTCAGTTGGTAGAGCAACCGCCCGGTAAGCGAGGGGTCCCGGGTTCGAATCCAGGTTCAGAGCTCCCCACGTCCAGATTTACTTTTCTGATTTTCTATACCGCAGTGATACAAATTCGATTGTAATTCTTTATCTTTTTCTAAATGAATACTAAATTTACTGGTTATTGAAATATTTAATGTTCCTAGTTTTTATCATTAAGAAACTGTTAAATGCAATTCCAAGAGGAAGTGCGGGGTTTCTGTACTTCAGTTCTCGTAATAAACACGGGGCCCCGACGTTAATATTGTTTTATGTATGTAATCTTGATGAATAAATTATTTCATTTTTTATTTTATTTATTTAGTTTAAGTAAATTAAATAAGTGTTAAAGTTTTTGTACCCTAAAACACTGAACACCTTCTTTATTGTGAAGCTGAGATAGATCACATGTAATCTTACAGCAGCACCGGTCCTTTAAAATATGTAAGTAAAAGTTAATAAATAAACAAAAAAAAACCTTGCAAAATTGCTAAGTTAGAGTTCATATTTTCTTGCAATGAATCTGCTTTAAATTACAAACTTTAATATTTCTAGATGTTCAGTTTATCCAGTTTTGTAGAAGTAAAATCTTTTGAAGTATTACCGTCCCATGCTTCAATTAAAAACTTACGTAAAATGGGATAATCCGCCAAAAGAGATGTTGCATATATCGAATTATTCTACTGAGTGGTTCGTGTTTTTGTTATCTTCCGTTTAAAACCCAAAAACAATATTGGAATTAACTGTTTGATTGGAGCAGGCATGGGTAACCTTTGGTAACTCACGGGCCAAACAATCGTATGCTCATAAAATTGCGGGCCACAGGCGTATAGTATACGACAGGTTTAATTTATACTTTTAATCATTCGAGTTTTATAATAAAGTTAGAAGGTAATTGAACGAGCGAGCGAAGCGAGCGAGTTCTCCCAGACTACTGGATCAATCCGGCGTTTGTATGTATGTATCTATGTATGTATGTATGTATGAATGCTTGTTCGTTTGACAATAACGACGGAATGTCATGAAATTTGGCAGGCGAGTAAATAAGGCAAATAGAATTTTCAAGTTCAACCGTGATCCAAATCGGTCAAGCGCGAATTCAAAGTTCGGGTCGAACTAATAATATTTTCAAGTTAAAAATTAAATAAAATATGTTACATATTTTCATCAGTTCTTGGGCCTGATTTCAGAAACAAGATTACTAATATCAGGATTAATTTATTTCCACTACTAACCTGGCGCAAAACATTTATTATTGGTCAGCCTGTTTCTTCACTTGGATTTATTGTTATTCATGCCTGCTTATGTAGGTACATATTTCGCTCTCGCTAACTCCTTACTCAGATAGACCCGACCAAGAAGTTAGCGCGCTGTACTTAATAACTCATTCAGGGACACCCAAAGACGTGATTCGATTGCGATTTTTGCGTCTCATTCTGTTTTTCTGAACGTGTTAAAGTTGAAATTGCGACTTTCTGGCAAAAAAGTTAGTGTGCCTTAATACTTATGTGATTAATGTTTTCACATAGTTACTCGTGCACAAAAAACGTGCAATTATAAATGTCTTCATGCCCGCATAAAATCGCAACTATATTTTACTGGAACACAAAAGCGTTTAACAGATAAAGCTCCATTCATTGTAAACAAATTGTCTGTAAGTCAGAGTAATAGAGGCATTCGTTCAGTGAACTGAGTGTGTGGGGTAACGAAAGATAGAGAGACAAAGAGAGATAGGAGGCCATTTAGCTCATTTTTCAACCTGTAGCCCAAAGCATATTTTATATTGGACTCCTGCGTATAAATCCCACCAAAAACATAGCATTAAGATTACAACCATTTTTCTTAAAACAGGGTCTGTTACCCATTTATTGTTCACAAATTTTACTATTAAAATTGAAATCGCGAAAAAAGTAAAAAAAACAGCTGCTGCATAGAAAAGTTTGATACGAGTACCTACTCAAACAAAATAATGTTGAACAGCACGATTTTATTTCGCTATTTCAGTGTTTGCCTCTTAGTTAAAGTTGTTCATATTAATGGATAGAATAAGTAACAAGCTATTCTCGTTCCAAAACAGGATAGAGTAGAGCAGGAACCAGACAGGTGTGACATAATGGTGTCATTTGTTTCACGACGCCTCTTCCTCTAGGCCAGGGTTTCTTAAAGTGGGGTCCATGGACCCCTCAAGGGTCCGTGATATAAAAGCCAGGGGTCCACCACAGCCACTTTACTTTTAACATATTTATTATACCAAGTGCAAACAACAGCATCCTACTCATTGACTTCGTTGTGATACAATTTAATTAAGTATTAATGTACACTAACCAAGAAAAGTGATGTTTAATATTATTCTTTAAATTCCTTTTTTAAAATTTTCTTCGACAGGAAACCGTGGAGTTTTTGAAATTCTGAAAGGGGCCCGTGTCTACAAAAAGTTCAAGAACCACCGCTCTACGCAATGAAGTCATTTACCGCGAATAAACTTGAACTGGAAACTATGCAACTTTGTCCTAGGTGTAAGCCGCTTTTTATGAAAAACCGAACTATGGCATAAAGGCCGACCCATAACGCGATAATACGAAATTGTTACGTTTCCGAGATTAAAACAATAACGAAAGTCTTTTAACAAAATAAAATAAATTGGTGCGACGACGAGCGAAGCAAAGCGGAGCGAGGTGAGGTGTGTTAGGTTTACACGTAAATATTAGAAAATAATTTCGTATGATATTGATTTCGTCATAGTTCTCTACTACTCTGACTATGACGCTCCTATATAACTTAGGATAACTCCGCTACCCAGCCGCACCTCTATAATGTCTGTTTCAGTGGAGTTCCCGTATATAAAATTAATCTGTTGAATTTGGTCTATCAATATTATCGTGAATGAAATTATTCTAATGTGCTTAAATAAAGTAGGAAGGCATATATGCATGTGCATCATACACATAGTAGAAGACATATTTTATTATGTGTATCATACACATAGTAGAAGACATATATTATTATGTGCATCATACACATAGTAGAAGACATATTTTATTATGTGTATCATACACATAGTAGAAGACATATTTTATTATGTGTATCATACACATAGTAGAAGACATATTTTATTATGTGTATCATACACATAATAGAATATGCCTTCCTACTTTATATAAGCATGACATGTGTATGCGTGAATAGCTGGTTGATACATTCTTTGCAAAACTTCAATGCTGAGAGCTAACGACCTCAAAGGTTATGTAATTACATCGTCATTAGAACTCAGAATAATACTTGAGAGGCTTACCTTTTTTCCAAAACTGTCGAACTGGCAGGCCCCATTTGGTGGGTTTAAGGGTTATGGGAGGGAAGGGCTGTGTGTGTGTGTGTGTGTGGGGAAGTAGGTATGGGAGAGTGGGAAAGGGGATCCTTCGGTACCTCTCCATCCCCTCCCCCTGGAAGTACGTATTTTTTACATAGTACCAAAATAATTTGACCCCTGAGCTGACTTATATTGTTCCTAGATTTCCTTGCCATAGTGTAATTATGCTGGTTCTATTTCAATAATCATTCGGCGCAGAAGCGAGCCGGTAGGTTAGTTTAGAAAAAGGCACCGGCTTAGATAGACCAAGAGTAGAAACAAAATTGGTGCAAATCAATGATTATCTGGGCCGTTTTTAAAAAAATACGGAGATTTAGGGATATGAGAGATTCCCTTCCACTCCATACCCCCTGTAGCCACTCCTCCAAATTCGGAAGTCTGGACGTAGCCTTTTTTTCCCCCCATACCAACCGTCCACCAGGCCTGGACTGCCAGTTCAACGATTTAGGCAAATTGGTAGGCTACGCCTTGGGTAAGTATTATCCTGAGTTTCACTGACTATACGAGTAAAATTACCTAACCTTTGAGGACGTCAGCTCTCTTTATATTCGTGGTGGATATTTAAATGAAGTCTATTTGTACCTTAAACGAAGATTAATGACCCCATCTAGCTAGTTCTGAAAATCGATAATAGGTTAGTCATTTATCACTGTCTACCTAAATGGCACAAATAATGTCTCTTGGACCATTCATATCTCGAATTCGACGGGTAGAAAAGGTTCTGGTACCTTTACCTTCACAAATGTGTTGGAGACATTGGAGAGTTTGAGAGTTGGTTGAAAAATACCTTCCATATTTTTAATCAATCAATTACTTATGTCAGTCGCCTTGCACTTTTCAAAAGAGTTGGGTTTATTTGCTGATTTTAATTATAGTCCTATTTTAGGGGCCTTGCCGAGGTGTATCTTGAGTTTCTTAGAACATTTTGTGTCTAGGAAATTAAATTTAAATTAATTGCGATGCAAATGAAATACACAAAAAAATGCGTAAAAACGAAACGCCATTCTGTCAATTTGCTGGTGTCAAGAAGTTACAAGCTCCCAACTTATCTGTAGAATGAAACATAATGGACTTGTTTGTTTATTCCTGGTCTGGCATTAGCTATTATTCAATATTATCCAATCAGATATTCTAGTTTCGCCCTCAGATCTAATAAAAAGTCAAGATGTAGTTTACTCCATGCAACGAGTGAAGCAGGTCAAAAGTGAGACAGTCTCGTGTTCGTACAAGGCTTGAAACTCACACATGCGCACCTGTCTCAGTTTTTACTGCGTGGCAACACTCACTATGCACACATGCTTACGAAACTGGCCTCAAGTCAATTTTGACAGCACTACGTCTTGATTTTTTATTTGGTCTGAGGTTCCACCATTTTCATTCTATCTATAGATAAATTGAGAGCAGAGAGTGCGGTTATGAGACCACAAAAACTACAATAAACACCAACGATTCGGTCATGAGCCTCATCAAATGTCAAAAATGGGCTGTCAAACGTGTTGTGCGGCTTACTTTGTGTGGCCACAACGAACAACAATGCTAAGTATAGGGGTCGGTTGAATGTGTTGTGGTTTATGGTCTGTCACGAAGTCCATACGGAGTCCCCTTCCCCCCGGACCTCTGTCGTAGATTGACGTGTTTATGGTGGAAGATTTATTACATTATTTGTTTTAAATTAAATTACAAAAAACATTATAAAATTCGCAACATAAAAATTAGGAGTGCAAAACATCTTAGGAGCTGTTTATTTGGATCAACAGCGCCCGCATTGTACTTGCTTCGATGTGTCACCTTCACCGAGCGACGTGTTTTGTAAGTCATTCATTACTTACTTACAATACGTCTCACACCTTGCGCAGCGTGCTACATGCGTGTATGAGGTTATGATATAAATAATTGTATTAATTTCTATACTGTATTAGAATTTATAAAGTGCACGATTACAAATATAAAAATAAAGAGTAATTGATTTGATCGTTCCCACCAAATCTGATAAATATTTTTGTTATAAAACATGTGCTAGCTTCTGATTGGCTAATTATGAAGGCTTCCTATTGGTGCAGCACAAAATGTGGTCCGACTGAGGGGCCTGCTAGGCAAGAGAAAACCATTCTTTGTGCGGCATCGAGAGGACACGTAAGTTAAGTAAACTTGTTACTAGGTCACTTTGTTTATTACTCTTATTGTATTACTGTGTCACCGGCACTATGTCTCTGATACCATGTAACTGTTATTATGTACTGTTACTATGTCACTGCTTCTATATCCTTGATACTACGTCACCCATAGTGATAAATATTTGCCAATTATATCTAAATTTGATTCGATGTATTATGTTTAATTTTCTGTGAATTGATGTGGGTGATTGAAAATAAATGGTATAACTTGTATGTATTATGTTTTCTTACATATTTCCTCAAGTAACTTAGATTCTACTAAAATGCCATTTGCATTTTATTGGATTTATTTTGGCTTAAAGCTTCCTTGCATTTAATTAATTAAAAGCCTCACTTAATTACATAATGATTTAGATAGTTTACAATGTTTTCACTTAAAGTTAAATACTAAATCTCACATCAGAAGTGGGATGCCCAAATCCGTTAATTCAACAAAATTAATTTCAGGATGGATGTCGCTGCGCTACAAGATCTCCTAAAGGCGAGCCGGGATGCTGTCACGGCTCCTCGGCAAAAAGATGACGACATCGCCCTGCCGGTATTCGATCCGGCAACGAGCGATAGTGGTGCAGTATCCTGGTGCGAAAACATCGAGACCCTCGCCAAGGAATTCCGCTGGAGCAGCGTTGCAACTGTTGCAAAAGCAGGTAAGGCCTTAAAAGGGTCTGCCTTATTATGGTTCCAATCATGGCAACCTTCGGAAGGAAGGTCCTGGGAGAAATTCCGAATAGAAATTACTGATTTATATCCTGAGAAGAAAAATTTGTCCGAGAAGTTGCAAAAAGCAGTATTGTTCACATCTGACTCATCTGATTCTTACTGCGAATATGCTAGAGAAAAAATAAGATTATTGCGTAGTACCAAGATTTCTTTCACCGATGCTCAAATAATCGAATTAATATGTGGCGGAATATGTGATGTAAATGTCAAAATGGCATCTTTCAACAGCAATGTGAAAACTACCTCTGAACTTATTGCTTTATTTACTTCATATGCTAAGACCAAAAAATGACCTTTAGAGCATAGTGGTAGGGATACCACGGAATCCAGTAGTTCTAAGCGGCCAAAAACTGAAATTCGATCAAATGACGCGAGATGTTTTTCATGTGGTAAATTAGGACACACCAAGGCGCAGTGCTTTAGGAAAAATAATCGGATAAATAATCCAGACTTACAAGTACAACAGCAGCCCAATGAATTTAACAAGAAATATTGTTCTTACTGTAAAAAAATAGGGCACACAGATTCTTCTTGTAGATACAAGCCTCACTCTAATACCGACAAACAGACTACAATACAAAAAGAGGTTAATTTTTTTAGAAAATCGGAATTAAAATTAACAGAAGTAACTGTTAATAATCAAATTTTTTTTGCGCTTATTGACACTGGGGCTAATTGTAGTATAATAAAAGAATCAATAGCGCAGCGTCTTGGTTGTCACATTTTGCCATGTTGTTTAAATATTTTCGGGATAGGTGAGGGTAGTTTAAACGTGATTGGAAAAGTTACAGTACCGATTAAATTTGAAGACCTCTGCATTGAACTAGATATACTAGTGGTTAAAGACACAGCTTGTCAATACGATCTTTTGATAGGTAGAAACGCTGTCCAAGATCATGATGTTGAAATCATCATCGATAATGTAGGGTCCCAATTAGTTCGCAAATCTTGCCCTACCTCTAAATTCAAAATAAATTCTTTAGAATTGGAACAGATAGAAGAGCTTTCAAATGCCATAGTGCATTTGGATGACAGCTTACAGGAAAAGATAAAAACCATTTTTAAAAAGTACCCTTCGGTTTTGGGGAAAGTTGGTAATGTACAGACTGGAGAGTTAAATATAAAACTAAAAAATGATGGTATTGTTTATTATAGACCGTATAGATTGGCTCCAATAGAAAGGGAGAAGGTCAAAGAAATAATTCAGGAACTGTTAGAAAAACAAATAATAAAAGAAAGTAATTCACTCTTTGCAAGCCCTGTGATATTAGTTAAAAAAAAGGACGGGTCCGACAGAATGTGTATTGATTACAGGGCACTGAATAAACTCATAGAAAAAGATAGATACCCTCTCCCTCTCATTGAAGATCAAATAGATAAGTTAGGCCAAGCAAAGTATTATATATCTATTGATATGAAAAATGGCTTTTACCAAATATCAGTCTCTGAAACGTTAACCAAATACACTGCTTTCATAACCCCGGATGGACATTACGAATTTTTGAAAATGCCATTCGGTATTTGTAATGGACCATCTGTTTTTCAAAGAGCAATCACTAAAGCAGTGCGGCATTTGAAATTTCTTTTAGTTTACATGGATGATATTTTGATTCCCTTTTTAACCATTGAGCAAGGGTTCCAATACTTGGAACAAACAATTTCTGCACTTGCTTTGTCCGGCTTTACAGTCAATCTCAAAAAATGCAAATTTTTTGTGGATAACATTGAATACTTGGGTAGACACATTTCACAAGAAGGTGTCAGACCTAGTGAGACAAAGATTTCGGCACTAGCCAATTCACCGGTCCCTGAAAATATTAAACAGGTTCGACAATTTATGGGGTTAGCTAGTTATTTCCGAAAATTCATTCCCGACTTCGCGTCACGAACTGCTTGTATTACTAAATTAACGAAAAATAACAAGACTTGGGAATGGGGTCCTGACCAAGATGCGGCAAGAAAATATGTAATAGATCACCTTACTTCTAGACCCTTGTTGACAATTTTTGATCCAAAATTTCCTACAGAGCTTCACACTGACGCAAGCTCATTAGGCTATGGTGCAATTTTGATACAAAAACTTGATAACATTAACAAGGTAGTTGCATATTTCAGTAAAAGAACTACCCCCGCAGAGTCGAAATATTGTTCCTATGACCTAGAAACTTTGGCTATTTACAATGCTTTAAAACATTTTAGAGTGTATCTTCTTGGTATTAATTTTAAAATTATTACAGACTGCAATTCTATTAAAAACACAATGTCAAAAAGAGATTTGTCCCCAAGAGTTTATTTATTTATTTATTTATTTATTTATTTTTACATAAGAACCTTAGCCTACTTACAGTGCTTGTCACCAACTCGTAAGCTAAAACAGTCTTGTTTTCAACAACATATATTACCAAACTAAATATTAAAGTAATAATAAAACTAAATGCTTAAAAAACTCTTACATAGGCTATAAACTTCGGTAAATTCACCTTCCATGCGTGTACACTGTTAAATTTGCTCATCAGTAAATATCCGGAAATTGACATTAAAAATGACATTAAAAATGTCAATTTCCGGATATTTACTGATGAGCAAATTTAACAGTGTACACGCATGGAAGGTGGGCGCAAAACGAGCATGCTGTGTGCGTACCACACCCGTCACGAAAAGCAGGCGCGACCGCAGCACCCCGTACCTTTCCGGTGCCGCCAGCGCGCAGCCCGCGAGTGCAGCGGGGTCGTCCACTCGGTTGTGTAATAGCAGATAATAGTGCACTAATAACGCTAGCCTACGTCTCAGCTCTAGGGTGTCTACTCCTACCATTCCGACCACGAACATGGATGGGAATAAATAGGGATAATACCCATACATTTTTTTATACAGGTATCGAGCAAATTTACGTTGGACTCTTTCCACCATGAGCTTGTATTTAGTCTCGTGTGGGTCCCAGATGATTGCGTTGAACTCTAATTTACTTCTCACATAGGCATTGTATAACGCTACAATGGGTCTCGGATCCTTAAACCTAGCAGTTGCACGTTGGTGGACCTTTATGCAAGATTTTCAATTCGATATCGTATACAGGAAGGGCAAATTTATCAGTCACGTCGATTTTCTTAGCCGCAATCCCGTTCGGTCCCCAAACCCAGGTCATCGACCCCAAACCATACCGGAAGTGAATCTCATTGAATCCGACGATAGTAATTCACGGTCATGGTTAGAACGTGCGCAGCAAAACGATCCAGAAACTCAAACATTGATGACACAATTAGAGGCTGGTGAAATTGATCCTAATCAATACTTAATTCGAAATAATTTGCTCTATTATAAAACAGACCCACAAGCAGAACCGAAATTGTTTGTACCAAAAGGGTATAGGTTGAGCATTTTAAGACTTTTCCATGACGAAAACTGTCATGTTGGGTTTGACAAAACTTTTCACAAAATCAGAGAGTATTTTTGGTTCCCTAGTATGGCGGCATTCGTAAAAAAGTATATTTCACATTGCTTAATTTGTATAGAAAGAAAGAGTCATTCTGGTCCAAAACAAGGTCTCTTACATCCGATCGAAAAAAGAGCAATTCCATTTCATACCATACATTTAGATTGCACCGGGCCGTTTGTGGTTACTAGTGAAGGGTATAGACATATATTGCTTATTGTGGATGGTTTCACTAAATTTTGTTTGTTAAAACCCCTCAAAACTTTAAATGCGTCGGAACTCATTCCAATTATAAGAGAAACCATAACACTGTTTGGTACACCTTCACTAGTAGTCACGGATCGTGGCACAAATTTTAGTTCAAATCAGATTCAAAGCCTTTTTAGGGAATTGCATATTGAACACCACATGATAGCCACTGGTACACCTAGAAGCAATGGTCAATGTGAACGATATGTTTCCACAGTAATAAATATGTTAAGTACTATGTGTGATGAGTCGTCAGATTGGCCAAGCGCTTTATGGAAAGTTCAGCAATCAATAAACGCTACTGTTCAGAAATCTACTGGGTTTTCACCTTTACGTCTATTGATTGGTGTGGAAGCAAATATTCCTTGTGTACAGTTTTGTCTCAGTGAGATTGAAAGTGATAGTGTAGAACCAAATATTGATGTTCACGCTGATCGAGAACTTGCTAGGCAACGATTACAAATAGTGGCAGAAAAATTTAAGCAACGCTTTGATTCGGTTAGACGTAATAATCAGGTTTACGAAGTAGGTGATTTAGTATATGTCAATCAGGACCACAGACGTCATGACAAATTAAAACCAAAATTTAAGGGACCGTATGAAATCACTGTTATTCTCCCCTATGATCGCTACGCTTTACGAGGTCTGGGAAATTTAAGAGATATTATTATTGCTAAAGAAAAATTACGGTATTGGCCAGGTGAATGGGCGGATGAAAATATTGCTGTTGAAAATGTCCTATAAACTTTATTTATTAGAAATGTTATTGTTGAAGATTAACAGTTAAGTATTTGTATGTAATACTGATATATGTTGAACGATAAAGATTTTTAATTTGATATGAAAATATAACTCATTGTATAACAATGTATTATACCGCTGGTCGGCCTTTTGATTGGTGCTAATTATTCCCACTGGCAGCGGGTGGATGCTATCAGCATGTCTATTCAATTGGCATATTATGTGTAGATCCGCTGGTCGGCCTTTTATTTGGTGCTGATTTGTCCCACTGGCAGCGGGTGGGTGCTATCAGCATGTCTATGTAACTGGCCTCTATCCGCTGGTTGGCTATTTACTTGGTGTTGGTTAGTCCCACTGACAGCGGGTGGATGGAATCAACATGTCTAGGTAACTAGCCTAAACACGCTGACGGGTTACTTGTTTGGTGTTAGTCTATCTCAATGGCAGCGTTTGAAGGGGACTAATATGTCTATGCAAGTAACAATTCTATTGAACGAATGTACATACATTTAAATATACAATATAAATTAATGAGATGATTAATTGGTACTTCGAGGACGAAGTACTGTCAGTATGGCCGTATGAGGTTATGATATAAATAATTGTATTAATTTATATACTGTATTAGAATATATAAAGTGCACGATTACAAATATAAAAATAAAGAGTAATTGATTTGATCGTTCCCACCAAATCTGATAAATATTTTTGTTATAAAACATGTGCTAGCTCGTGCAAGCGCGACAGTGAACAGTGAAGCGTTCCCGTCGCCTGGTGCGTGATTCATTGACGCTTTGCGTGCTGTTGAATGAACTACTCACAGCTCCGAACCTGCTTACTACTACGCTGGAACGCCTTGCCGCAGTATTGCCGCCAGCACCGAGGCTCGAACGTTATGACTCAGACCCGCTCTTATTTTCGAGATCGGGAGTGGAGGACAACCTGCGTTCTTCACTAACGCATAGGCGTTCAAAACGCAAGTGTGATGATGATAACGAAGAGAACCAAATGAGCTACGTAATGACGGAGTTTCAGAGGATGTTAGATTCGTTTACTTTCTAAATATGAAAAAACAATTGGAGACTTAAAAACTTCTATTAACGGTTCAAAATAAGAAAATATCGGAACAAAATATTGAATTGGCAAAGTCCCTTGAATACATTTCATGTATGTATAAAGACATCAAAGATGAACTCAACATCCTAAAAAACGAAGTATACGAAGACCGGAAGTACATCGAAAGCCTCGAATACAAGATTGAGCTTTCTGAGCGCAAGTGGCGGTCGACTTCTATTGAAATAAGAAATATCCCCAAATCAGAATCAGAATCAAAGGAGACACTTCTAAAAATAGCTAATAAAGTTGGAAATACTCTAGACATCGATATTAAGAACAGCGAAGTCAAAGACATCTACAGAACCCCATCTAAGACTGAAATAAAACCGATAGTTGTTGAATTTACAACTGTTTTGGCCAAAGATGCCGTTCTAAACAAAGCCAAAAAACTTAGAAAGGAACGTAGGAATATTCAGCTCGACCCAGAGTCAAAGCCCATATACATTTCCGAAGCATTGACACAAAAATCGAAGAGATTATTTTACTTGGCAAGAGATTTCATGAACTTTTGAAACTTTTGCTGGACCAGCAATGGTAACGTCTTTCTACGGAAAAAAAGGAGGTATGCCGCCGTCTCGCATTGACTGTGAAGCTGATCTCGCGAAACTGAAGGCTCTTGTATCGAAGTGACTAGTTACTAGTGCTGTGTTACAGGGTCTCTACATTCATGTGTTGCCAGTTAATTCCTTTGAACTAGCATGCTTGCATTTTAGTCCTTATTGTTTATGTTTAAGTTACACAAATACTCAAATCATTCAGTACAACAAACTCACACAATATATTTACACATGTAAAACACTAAACATTGCTCAAACAGCAATCATACACATCGTCACTTACACAATAATCTACTATTTTTCCTATTGTCCCCACAACTACGAGTATGTTGCTCTTCTCTATGTTACCCCTTATTATTATTACTGTTTGTTCATATTTCAGTATTATGTATGTACCTTATATGTGGTCATCACACTAAAAATGTTGCGTTCTTTAAACGTGAAAAGACAAACCTTCAGCTAAACAGTGCCCCGATAAAAATATTATTTAATAATGTGTGACATTTTAAACATAGTTAACGAGATAGAATCCCTCTCGTCTTCAAAATCATTCATCAATCAAAGTCACGAAAGTATGTCTACCAAATCGCTTAAAATATTACATGTTAACATTCGCAGCGTAAATGCTAATTTTGATAAACTGCTGACATAATAATACTTACTGAATGTTGGCTTTCCAAAGTTAAATTTAACCCAGTTATTGATGGCTACCTTTCCTATAATTCTAAATATGAAAACTACAACGCTGGAGTCATTGTCTACGTTCGATCTGATCTTAAACACGATGTAATGGAACCGTCTTTCTGCGAAGGAAACTGTCTTATATTAAAATGTGACAAAGATATGGCTATAGCATGTACTTATCGATCGCCTTCTACTAAAGATGCCAATATATTTATTTCAAGCCTTGACAGTGTTTTAAAATCATTGGTTTCTTTTAAACATGTTGCCGTGATTGGAGATATGTTATGTTGGTATCGGTGGCTAGACCACCATCTTGATTTGATTGTAATAAACGTCAGTGCGATTCTAGCTACGACGCGTTTCACTTGTGCTCAACGTACACCTACCTACCTACCCGAATATTGTACAGTGGCGACGAGGACCCACAAGAATAATTAAAATGTTTCAATCAGCAGTTGGAACAATCTCAAATTTTGATCATGAACATCAAGACTGGGCTACATACAGGGATAGATTGAAACAGTTTTTCATTGTAAACGACATCAAGGAGGAGGTGGACAAAGATGGAGTCAAAAGACGCGCAATATTGCTGAGCGCACTCAGCGAAGTCACATATCAGCTCGCCAGTAACCTAGTACTGCCTCGTAAATTGGACAAAGTGACATTCGACGAGATCGTGAAAATATTAGACGAACACTTCTTAGAAAAACGATGCAGTTTCGCGGAACGTCAACATTTCTACTCGGCGGTACAAAAGACGGGTGAATCACACGCGCAATGGGCAGCGCGTTTGCGCGGGCTGGCGGCCCACTGCAATTTCAAGAACTTGGAAGAGGCCTTATTAGATAAATTCGTAATGGGCATGCTACATGGTCAGGAACGTGAGAAGATTTTTGCTATGGAGATAACGGATCTCACGTTAGCGAAGGCGGTTGACGTGGCTGACAGACAACGGTGCGCGCGCGCCGGTGCGGCGACGGGCTCGTTTTCGGGAACCAGTGGCGAAACCTTGTTCAAAATTGCTAAAGGACACAAGCAATCACCTTCGAACGTCAATCGATCGAATAGTGAAAGGTGTTTAGTTTGTGGTCGCAAAAATCACAAAAGTGCTCAGTGTAAATATTCTGATTATACGTGTCAAAAGTGCCATGTTAAAGGGCACCTCAGGAAAATGTGTAAACGGGTTAATTACGTAGAATCAGGCGAGGTGAGCGAGGGTGATGACGGTGAGTTTTTTAATATTCGTTCTTGTAACGGTGCACCGATGACCGAAACCGTATTGATAAATGGCGTTCAGTTAAAGTTTGAGCTGGACAGCGGTTCTGCAGTATCAGCTATATCCGAAAATACTTATAATCTACTTTTTAGCGGCGTGCCATTGTCACCAAGCAAAAAGAATTTACGTAGTTATACTGGATGTAGCATAGATAGTGTAGGTATAGTTCAGTTGCCAGTGACGTATGCAGGGCGGACCGAGGCGCTCGATGTTTATGTTATAAAGGAAGGCGGACCACCATTACTCGGACGAGATTTTATTTCGTTGTTTAATTTAGAAATAACAACCATACAGTTTTGTGAACGTTCAAATGACAAGGATTTAGAACAGTTGTTATGTCAGTATTCAGATATTTTTTCAGAAAGACTTGGCTGCTTTAATAAATGTCAAGTTAAATTGCATTTAAAGGATAACGCGAAACCTGTGTTTATTAAAGCAAGACCCGTCCCATTCGCGTTTAAAGAAAAGTTAGATAACGAAATTGATCGCATGTTGCAGTCCGGGGTTATAGAACCGGTTTGTTATTCCGAGTATGCATCTCCGATAGTGCCGGTACTTAAGCGTGACGGATCAGTTAGAATTTGTGCGGATTATTCGCAGACATTGAATAAACAGCTGTTAATTGAGACATACCCGTTACCGACCGTGCAGGAACTATTTTCAAAGTTACATGGGGGGGAGCAGTACACTAAGCTGGACATATCAGCTGCTTATAATCAGCTGATTTTAGATGATAGCGAAAATTTTACTTGTATCAATACGCATAGAGGTCTTTTTAAATACAAAAGATTGGTTTTTGGGTTAGCTTCCGCCCCCGCAATTTTCCAAAGGGCTATGGAAAGTATACTAGGCATAGAGGGAGTACTTACGTTTTTAGACGATGTACTCATAACAGGAAAAAATAGGGTTGAACATATGGACAGGTTGAAGATGGTTTTACACAGATTCAAAGAGGCGGGACTGATATTACATAAAGAGAAGTGTGAATTCTTTAAAGATGAGCTAACGTATCTAGGATACGTTGTAAATAAACATGGTATAAAGAAATCACCAGAAAAGGTAAAAGCTATTGTTGAGGCTCCGGTGCCTAAAAATTTGAACCAACTTCAGTCGTTTTTGGGACTAGTGAACTATTATAGGAACTTTGTACCTGGGGCTTCATCCTTGGTGTCTCCATTGTATGAATTACTTAAAAAAGGGTTCAAGTGGTCATGGACTGAAACCCATAATAAAGCATTTAACGACATTAAAAAATGTCTAGTTTCAGAAAGAGTGCTAGCTCACTTTGACCCAAAAGCTACTATAATTTTGACGGTCGATGCTTCCCCGGTCGGGTTAGGCGCAATTTTATCACTGATAGGCGCGGATGGTTTGGAAAGACCAGTTTCATTTGCGTCTCGTACACTATCAGCTGCAGAAAAAAACTATTCACAAATCCAAAAAGAGGCAACGGCTATAGTCTTCGGCGTAAGAAGATTCCACCAATTTCTTTATGCCAGGTCAGAGCCTTTTATATTACGTACCGACCATAAACCGCTTGTTTCAATATTTGGATCGAATCATGGCATCCCCATGGTTTCAGCGAACAGGCTACAAAGGTACGCAATATTTTTGTCAGCCTATAATTATTGCATAGAATACATAAAAAGCGCAGATAATAGTGCCGATTTCTTATCACGCGCAACGCTTCCCGAACCGGTTAGCGAAGGCGATGGCGGGGTAGTCGCTGCGGGGGAAGAGAGGGCTGCCAACATTAACTTTGTATTGGAAGGGTCACTCCCGATCTCATTAGAGCTGTTGGGTCGTGAAACAAAAAATGATGTGGTTTTACACCAAGTAATGCAATATGTTCAGAAAGGATGGCCGCGAAAAGTTAATGACGAAAACGTAAAGCCATATTTTCATTGCAGGTTACAGTTATCGATAGAAAGGGGGTGTTTAATGCGTGGCCACAAAGTAATAATACCCGAGAAATTGCGAGAAAAGGTACTAGCTGAACTGCATGGTTCTCATTTTGGTATTGTGAAAACCAAAGCTGAGGCACGGTCAAGGTTTTGGTTTCCCGGGGTAGACGCGGCCATTGAGAAACTCATAGGTAATTGTCAAGTGTGCGTCAGTCTGCGACCCTCCCCGCCCCGCACTCGGCTGGCACCCTGGCCATATCCAGCGGAGCCATTTCACAGACTTCACATAGATTTTTTAGGGCCAATTGAAGGTCAAATGTATTTAGTCATTGTCGATGCTCACACAAAGTGGGTAGAATGCTACTACATGAAGAATGACATTTCTTCCGGCGCACTTATAAATAAACTTTACGACTTTATGTCGCGCTTCGGGATGTGTCGGTTTTTGGTAAGTGATAATGGCTCGTCGCTAATTTCTCAGGAATTTTCAAATTTCTGTTCCATAAACGGAATAGTTCATATAACAAGTTCCGTGTACTGGCCAGCCAGTAATGGCCAGGCTGAAAGTTATGTTAAAATCGTAAAAAAGGGCATCAAGTGTGCATTATTACAGGGACGTACTATGAACGATAAGAATAATAAACTTTTGAAATATTTGTTTGATTATCGGAATACGGTGCACACAACCACGGGTCAGTCTCCAGCTCAGCTGGTATACGGTCGGCAACTGAGATCGAGATTAGATCTTATCAACCCGCGGTCATCGCCTGCGCTCACTCCCCTCGATAATAATGTTTTAAAGAAACAGTCTTCACAGTGTGATTATTACGGAGGAACTAATCGTCGAGACTTTGTTCCGGGTGAAGCGATTTGTTATAAAAAATACCTAAATAAAAATAAGTTTGTTTGGATTAAAGGAACTATATTAAGAAAAATCGGAAAGGTAATTTATCAAATTAAGGACAGTCTCTCTGGGGTGGAGATAAAAAGGCACACAAATCAAATAATTTCATACACCGCTACGGATAGCCACCATCCAGACGTGGAGGTCGGTTCAGAAGAGCACATTGAAACCGAGGGTTCCGATATTAGTGCCGGGGAAGAGGAGAATGCGACTCGAGAACCAACTACGTCAGCAGAGAGTGCGACTTCGCACAGCGCCACGGCCCCGGGCAGCGGCGGCGTCTCCGTCTGCACAGAGCCGGACTCGACGTTCGAGAGCGCCGCACGATCACCACCCTCCGCAGCCTCTCCCACACCCTCGAGGAGTTCTCATATCCAAATGACTTTGAGAAATATTCCAAAAGTAGATTATAAGAAGTTTTATTAGTTATGTAGAATGTAAAATAGTTGTAAGATTTTTTTGGTGGAGGGATGTTATGTTGGTATCGGTGGCTAGACCACCATCTTGATTTGATTGTAATAAACGTCAGTGCGATTCTAGCTACGACGCGTTTCACTTGTGCTCAACGTACACCTACCTACCTACCCGAATATTGTACAAGATATAAACATTGATATTTCACCAAGTAGTGTTGACGCCCATGCTGATACTTACCTGGAAGTAACAGGATCCCATGGCCTGCTTCCCACTCATATTTTTCCGACGCACCTTAAGACATGTCTTGATCACGTTATGTTTAAATCTAATAATAATTCTAGAACCTTTGTTCTAGATTCCCTCATAACGGAACCCCATCCTTTTCTGTTCTGATTTTGCACCTAAACTATATAGAGCCAAAACAAGTGCAGTCCGAGTAGACTTTACAGCAGTTGCCAAAGATCTGTCAGAAACTGACTTCTCCGAAATGATGAACACCACAGACGCCAATAAAGCTGCAGAATCCTTGATAAATATAATATAATAATAATATCTATAAAATCTCAAAGCCAAGTTGCCAAAATACCACGAAGCAGAAGAAATATAAAGCCTTGGATAACACCAGGTCTTCTTGGGTGCATTCTCCATCGCGATAAACTTCACAAAAAGGCAAAACTTTCCCCTGATAATCGAATTCTACAAGTAACTTTCACAAGATATCGAAATTACTGTAATAATTTACTCAAAAAGATTAAGCGAACTTATGAATGTAACGAACTGCAAATGGCGAATAAAAATCCTAAAGCAATGTGGAATGTAATAAAAAATATAACTTATTTGAAACAACCACCTACTCCACCAACTGAGTTATTAAATTTATCCCAAGATCCAAAAGCCTCAGTAAATGTTATAAACCAATACTTCTCAAGCTATATAGGCTAATAAGCTAATAGGGGAAACCCTTGCCTCACAAATCCTTGCTCAACATGGCAACCTCAACGATGATAATACTTTCTCAAATACTCTTACTGGAAACAAAAAGGGAAACTCTATGGCCGTATTACCGACTGACGAAGCCAAAATTGACAAACTGATTTTAGGTTTGCGAAGTGACTGCGCCGTAGGCTGGGATCACATTTTAACTAAAGTTCTAAAAGCCGCGTGGTCCTCACTTACAACTCCTATTACACATGTGTGCAACCTTTGCCTGACTCAGGGCATCTTCCCCCAAGTTTTTAAAAAGGCCATTTTTCACCCTATTTATAAGAGTGGGAACAGAAGCAGTGTCACGAACTACCGGCCTATCTCTGTGCTAACCACCCTTTCGAAAATACTGGAGAAAGTCTTGAATTATAGGCTAATAAATCATCTCGAACAACAAAAAATAATTTCAGAGAACCAATTTGGATTTAGAAAGGGCAAATCTACCGAAGATGCAGTACTAGAACTCACAAATACCATCGTTGAACAGCTAGATGGGAAACTTAAGACAATAGGTATTTTTCTTGATCTTTCAAAGGCTTTCGACACTGTTTCTGTTCCCATTCTACTAAACAAAATGGAAAGCTTAGGTATAAGAGGCGTCCCTTTGGACATCTTTCGCAGCTACCTATCGGAAAGAACCCAGAGTGTGAGAATTGATAGTTTCACTAGCAGTAATCAATCTCTGACATATGGCGTCCCTCAAGGTAGCGTGTTAGGTCCAACTCTCTTCCTTTTTTATATTAACAATCTTTGCTCGATGCATATTCCTAACAGCAAAATAATTACTTACGCAGATGATACTGTTTTACTTATCCATCCATCCATCCATCAGCCTGTTTCGTCCACTTCTGGACATAGGCCTTTCCAGGATTTCACCACTCTTGGCGGTCCCCCTGGAAGAAACGCCCATACTCACACACGCTGGGCAGGCGGGTTGGTGAGCGCGGTGCCGAAACCCTTGCACCAGTGACGCCGCTCGTCACTAGTCTGTTTTAAGGCCTGGCAATTAGGGATGGATATACCGCCATCCATCGGTCCCAGGCAATGGTGGGCCGCCTGGTTTTGCCTGAGAGCTGTTCTCCTACTCTCCCCCGAATAACTTCGGGAGGATTTGCGAGTAAGATGGTGGTACCTCCACAGTCGAGCTCGGCATCAGCTCTACCACCTAACTTATACATATACGAGGCAAAAATTGGGAAGAGTGTTGTCGTCACGCTGAAAACTCTCTTAGAACTGTGATGAGTTGGCTTTCGTCAAATCACTTAACTTTAAATATTAATAAGACGAAATACATAACATTTTCTCACTATGCTAGCCATCAGCCTGACCATGACTCCTACAATATTTTAGCTCATACTTGTGGAGCCCAAGTCCGCAAATGCGGCTGCACTCCTATTGTTCGAGCCTCTAATATTAAATACTTAGGCGTTATAATAGATAGTACCCTTTCATGGAAAGATCATCTTGAATCCTTAATATCCCGGGTTAGAAAAATAATGTATATATTTCGTAAACTTAGATATTCAGCTGATAATCATACCCTAAAAACTGTGTATTATGCGTTCGCGCAATCAGTACTTACATACTGTATTACATCCTGGGGTGGTGAATGTTCATCGCACTTTATCCGCCTAGAGCGAGCCCAAAGAGCCGTCCTAATTTCATGACTAAAAAGTCAATCCTGCATAACACAGACCAGCTGCACAAAGAATGTCGGGTGCTTTCCGTTAGAAGGCTTTTTATTTTTAACGTTAGTCTGCGTAAACACTCTACACTCCCTTACGACCCATCTACCATTAGTTCGATAAGACGATCGGACCTAGTCTGCAGGGTTGTGAAGCACAGGACTCAGTTAGCCGCTCGACACTACAAAGTTCTGAGTTCTCGTCTGTACAATAAGGTAAATAGAACTGTCAATGTTTATCCTCTTCTCTTAGGCAAATTCAAGGTTGTGGTCTTGAACTGGTTGCTCACACTTAATTACAAGGATTCAGAGGCACTTCTGAAAGTAATTGCGTAAAAGGTATTAACAGTAATAGTAGTTTTCATATATATATTATATAAATATTATATATATATATATTGTGTATATAAATGTAGGTGATAAAACCAATTCTCCAGCATCCATAATTTCTTACATTTATTGTATTTATTCGGACTCAGCTACACACACACAAACACACCCTCACACACACACACACACCCTCTCCCTCACACACGCACACACCCCTCCCCCACACACCTTTAGAGTGCATGCAAATTTTCATTTTTAATTATTTTTCTTTTTCTGTTATTCTTCCATGTAACACGTAAATTGTATAGTTATCGCTCTCCTATAAGAAGGCGTTGGTGACTGTATAACAATTTATGTTACCACAGTTACCAACGCCACATTTTTCATGTTAAATTTATCCCAATATACAAATAATCTGTTAAAGATCTATGTACTCAAATATTTTCCCTGCTTTTTTTTGTAGAATGTATATTGGTTGACACAATAAATAAAAAATATCGAAATATCTATTTGTTCGGTTTATTTCGATTATTTTCGTGACCGTTATTACAACGATAGCTGAAGTAGATTATTCTGTTTAAAGTCATAACCGCGCTAAAAATCACGTTATAAATGTGTGAAAGAAAACGCAACTCTAGCTCTCTAGCTGCTGGTGGCCATTTTGGAACTAATTTGTTCAACTAATGACAGCCATAAAACATTTAACATAAATCATTGGGACATTATATCCCAGTCCTGTAAGTGTTAAATAATAATAATAATTAGTTTTTTGTTACCTATTAGTATCAGCAAATAGAGGTAAGCGCAGCCCCCCTTCATAGTTAAAATAGGTCGAATCTGTTCTAAAACTGAATCAGTACACCCCGGCTCCATGCAGTTATGTGGTCTATATGAAAAGTCGGAGGCGCGGAAGGAGGGCGGACCCCCTTCGGCGACCAGCCTCAGTGTCCATGGCTCGCCCGGATGCCTGCTCTTTGTTACGGAAGGGTGAAGGGCCCGCACTTCCCGCAGCACTGGAGTTGGAGTCGTTCCAGAAGTAACTTTGCGTGATTAAGCCAGTGAAATATTTCAGAAACAAGTGAGATTATGTTATGACATAACAAAAAAATATATAACTCAAAAAGTATACATTTCCCAGATAGGGAGAGACACTTCTTTTCTCCCCCTCCTCCCCGCACACCCTACTTTACAAAGGAATAGGAGGTCTATATTTTTACCTTTCAGAAAATAGAGGATACACAAAATTTTGACGATTTTTAGCATTAATGCTTGATATTTAGAATATGAAATACTGCGATGATAGCCATCCACCCAGCCGTAATTTTCTTTTGCATTCTTGTAAGTTAAGGACAGACATCAACTTAGTTGTAGGCGTAACTAAATGTAATTCTGTTTTATTTCACTTTAAGGGGGGATGGTCCAAAGCCGCTCTCCATACAAACTTGTCGGAACCAACAATAACGACAAAAGCATTATAATTTCGCTGTGTTACTTTTTCTACACGTTCCATCTATTTTACACAGCGAATAATCAGTACCCGTAGAGTCACAGTCGTGACGATCGTCACGCCTAGGAAGAATTATTAAAAAAATATATATTGTTAGCTAATATATTATAAACCTAGTGATATGGGTATTCTTCCAAAGCTAGGAAGACGAGCAACAAAAAAAAAATGAAAAAAAAAATGTTAATATAATATAAAAAAAGTTGTGGTTTGTAATTCTAGGCCCAAATCTACTTTTTTTTAAATATATGTATAGAGTTATATTATTTTTTCTTTTTTTTATTATTATTTATATTTTTGCAAAAATGCGCGTAATCCTACGGGTTAAGGATTTATTTCATTTAATTTATTAATATTATTTAACGCCTACCTGAGGACTCCCATCACCCAAGGGTTACCCAGGCCTCTCTTTTAGTAACCTGATCCTAATAAAATAAACCCAAATTATATTTTAATATTCAGAATAAATTTTCTGCAAATTTCTCCTTTTATCTCTGCGAGTTTAATTTTAAAGAATTTACCAACACTTTCACCGGGATAATGACTGTTAAAAAGCCGTATTTTTGAGTCGTTTGTGTTAACGTAGCTGCGCCCTATCGTGGGAAGCATTTTATATAAATCAAGGCGATTAAATCGGGGCTAAAAATATTATACTCGAAATATTCTTTGAAGGCCGTCAATTCTGGCACGTGCGCAAAACTTGCAAAGGCAGATAGCGGGTGACTTTAAAAGGGATTTTGTAGGGACATGCATTGATTTTTTTGATTACAAATGCCATGCGTTGGAAATTAGGGTGACTAAACCACATCAAATTAAACCTATGGGATAGAAGGAATGCACTCAATAAGTTTTCAATAAAAAAAATCAATACATATCTCTACAAAATAGCTTTTAAGATCACCCGCAATCTGTCATCGCAATTTTTGCGCACGTGCCAGAATCGAGGGCCAGGACGGATATTCTAACATTATTTTTTACTCGCAATATCAGTCGGTCAACTTTTGTTTCCACTATGATAAATGCCATTATAAGTGAAGTGTAGTGACTATAAGTCACATCAAATAAAAACTATGGATAAAAAAATGCAGACTAGGTTTTCAATTAAAAAAAATCAACACTCATTAGTACAAAATTGCTTTTAAAATCACTCGAAATCAGCCTTAGCAATTTTTGAGACGGCTATTCCGGCATTATTTTTCACTTACAATATCATTCGTTTGACTTTTGTTTACAGTATCATAAATGCCACAATGTAAATTCAAGTGACTAAATCTCGTCAAATACAAACTATAGCATATCAAGAACGCTTCTTGTAGGTTTTCAATAGAAGAAATCAATTTATATCCGTATAAAATCCCTTTTAAAGTCACCTGAAATCTGCGTTAGCAATTTTTGCGACGGCTATTCTGGCATTATTTTTCACTTACAATATTATTCGTTCGACTATTGTTTACAGTATCATAAATGCCACAATGTAAATTGAAGTGACTAAATCTCGTCAAAAACAAACTATAGCATATAAGGAACGCTTCTTGTAGGTTTTCAATAGAAGAAATCAATATATATCCGTAGAAAATCCCTTTTAAAGTCACCTGAAATCTGCCTTATCAATTTTTGCGACGGCTATTCCGGCATTGTTTTTCACTTACAATATCATTCGTTCGACTATTGTTTACAGTATCATAAATGCCACAATGTACATTGAAGTGACTAAATCTCGTTAAATACAAACCATAGCATAAAGTAACGCTTCTTGTAGGATTTCAATAGAAGAAATCAATATATATCAGTATAAAATCCCTTTTAAAGTCACCTGAAATCTGCCTTAGCAATTTTTGCGACGGCTATTCTGGCATTATTTTTCACTTACAATATTATTCGTTCAACTATTGTTTACAGTATCATAAATGCCACAATGTAAATTGAAGTGACTAAATCTCGTCAAATACAAACTATAGCATATAAGGAACGCTTCTTGTAGGTTTTCAATAGAAGAAATCAATATATATCCGTAGAAAATCCCTTTTAAAGTCACCTGAAATCTGCCTTAGCAATTTTTGCGACGGCTATTCTGGCATTATTTTTCACTTACAATATCATTCGTTCGACTATTGTTTACAGTATCATAAATGCCACAATGTACATTGAAGTGACTAAATCTCGTTAAATACAAACTATAGCATAAAGTAACGCTTCTTGTAGGATTTCAATAGAAGAAATCAATATATATCAGTATAAAATCCCTTTTAAAGTCACCTGAAATCTGCCTTAGCAAATTTTGCGACGGCTATTCTGGCATTATTTTTCACTTACAATATTATTCGTTCGACTATTGTTTACAGTATCATAAATGCCACAATGTAAATTGAAGTGACTAAATCTCGTCAAATACAAACTATAGCATATAAGGAACGCTTCTTGTAGGTTTTCAATAGAAGAAATCAATATATATCCGTAGAAAATCCCTTTTAAAGTCACCTGAAATCTGCCTTAGCAATTTTTGCGACGGCTATTCTGGCATTATTTTTCACTTACAATATCATTCGTTCGACTATTGTTTACAGTATCATAAATGCCACAATGTAAATTGAAGTGACTAAATCTCGTTAAATACAAACTATAGCATAAAGTAACGCTTCTTGTAGGATTTCAATAGAAGAAATCAATATATATCAGTATCAAATCCCTTTTAAAGTCACCTGAAATTTGCCTTAGCAATTTTCGCGCACGTGCCAGAACAACTCAAAATTTAACTGAATATTTCAGCTCAAATTTTATATTGTTTTACAGAGTAGTATCAGCACAATAAAATTTATTATAAAATAGCCTTACGATAAATAAATGGGATGTAATAATATAATAGGATGTGGTATGAAACGTGTACTGACGCACTCACCCCATCCCACGTCCAGGCTACTTGAGTGGCTGCGGAGTCATCAGAAAATCTCATGTGGCGCAAATATGCGACCTTTGGGAATGGAACACATTTGCTAGTAAAGGTAAAACTGCCAGCGTCTTGGGTACCCTTCCTAACGGCGACAATTTAAGACCAATTTTTTATTCTAGGATTTATTAGGATTTTCCTATGGCCTATATGTTCTCGAGTTCAAACGGAACATACATACTTTCAAACAGAGGGACGAAAATTCAAAAAAAAATATTTTTGATTCGTTAACGAATTTCAATCAAAGCTTCGCAAAAATATTCAATGTATAGGCATGACTTTTTTACTAATTTATTATTGTAGATGATTTAATAATTTATTATTAGTATTATTGTTATTGAATCTGACAACATTTTTTTGTGGGATTTCATAAGTACTTTCAAAGAAAATTCAAGGAACAATATATGGAGTCATTCAAAAAATAAATATAAAATAAAAATAGAGATTTCAAGGGTTTTTGCTTAAATATGTTGAGTCAATTACCTGATCAATCTGAAACTGATAAATATGCTTTATCAGATCTTTATTTTTTAGTTGTAAGGACAGTTACCTAATTGAACACATTTCACTCGATAGATTTTATTTTTGAAAATGTCGCCTATTTAAGTAAACATCTTTTTTTTAAGCAGCTTGAGTTTAATGTCTGAAATAACTGCTATAGTAATAAAACATAGTTTATTTTAAAATGTAAAGCTAGAAAATATCTACCCTAAACACGTTTCGTAAAATCCAGAAAAACCCCGAAAATTCACTAATTAGGTAGCGCGCGAAGCGAGCGTTCTAATCTAGACTTTCTAACAATATACCACTCAATAAGTTATCGTGCCCCATGGGACAAACCTTATAACACGTTTTGCACAAACTGATGATGTTCACAAAATATCGTATTTTTCGAAGTATCATCAGTATAATAAAAACAATAAATACATTAACCTGTTCCTTTATACGGCCCGATTGATCCGACAATATTGTTATTCAATTGTTATCGAAAATCGATAAGAGAACGCGTGGGCCATACGGAAAAAGCAAAAAAATCTCGATATTGGAATTCCTTTTTGAACACGCTTCACACAACAGAATATCGTTGTATTTATAATTGACGTCGTAGCACTGCTACGAGTTACGAAGGTTCTACGAACTACAGCGGCGACGTAGTAACAAAACCAAACACTACTCCTTTGTAGTGTTAACTTCATTACTTCTAATTTTATAGCCAAGTCTCATCGAGTCTCCAGTATGAATTTGGCTATATAATTAGAAGTCACTATAAATATAAATATTATTATTAGAGTGCATTACAAACTGGAAAAGATAAATTAGAAACAAAAAAAAAGTCTAGGATTCGAACCTGCGACCTCTTGTTATCAAGACAAGCGCGCTACCGACTGCGCGACCGAGATACTTACCCAGACCGTTGAATTTTTCCACCATACTTGTCCACCGAATATTTTTGTAACTATTTGATCTAATCAGCTTATAATGCACATACTGAACGCTCACGAGGGCGTTATGTGATTTCACGCCTTGTTCTCAGGAAGCAGATGGCGCTGTCGTCGCTACAATATGTGTTGCATCAGACAGTTAAGAAATTCACAGTTCTCATTAACTGAGATTATGTTTTTATTGCGAAATCCATCGCTTTGGAATTGAAAATTTCACTTTTCCAGTTTGTAATGCACTCTAATAATAATATTTAGAGTATTCCAAAGCGATGGATTTCGCAATAAAAACATAATCACCATAAATATGTTACCGGCCAAACTCTATTTTAGGATAAACACGATTTTCGGTAATCCTTTAGCGCAGAAGAGAGTGGGAAGGTTAGATTAGAAAATTAGGTACACATTTCCTTCGTGTTTTTTTTATGACAACCAAATACCGCTTAGGCCTAGGCCAAACTAATTTGACCTAAAATTGGGTTTGGCCGCGGTAACATAATTATACTTAAGTATTTCAAGCTTAATTTGAAAGTTAATGTAGCTTATGAATTGAGATCTCGTACTGTATGTTTAGTTTTTGAATATAAAATTCAAGATAAATGTTGATTTTACAGATTGATATTATTTGATTTATTTATATCTACTGATTTTAATGAAACCTCGTTTCAGAATATTAAAATAACAAATATAAATAATATTTGTCTGTCGCTACGCGGTGTATACTATTTTGTGATCCGGCTTTCGTTTAATTGACTTTTCCTGCTTATTATACTAAATTCGGTGCTAAGTTGGACCTTGATTGTGTTTATTATACTAAACTCGGTGTTAAGTTGGACCTTGATTGTGTTTATTATACTAAACTCGGTGTTAAGTTGGACCTTGATTGTGTTTATTATACTAAACTCGGTGTTAAGTTGGACCTTGATTGTGTTTCACAGTGTAGATGGTACTTTTGGTGCATAATAATGTCGACACGTGATTGACACGTTGATACCTGTGGCCCAGGCTTACGAGAACTTGTGACTAAGTAAAAAGAAAATCCACATCTGGGCAATGTTTTCACACAGTTGAATGGGAATATAACCCTATTTGTCGTGATTTTATGTCTGAATAGAAATGTGTTTAAATTAAATACCCTTTTAAGCTGGTCACTCATTTGCGAGCAGTAATTAATAATACCAAAAAACATAGCGTGTACCAAACCTGCTGCGAGCGGTGCGCGTGCGGCCCATAGCGAGCCGACGATTACAAGGTACTCATTTCTGTAACCGTTACTGTTACCAAAAACATAGTGTGCACGTGGTTCGCGAGCCTGCAACGAGCGCTACACGAGCGGCTCATAGCACTCATAGTGCTCAATTGTCGGTTTTTCGACGAACACAAAGGAGGCGCGCGTGCGCGGTGGACGTCAAGAGGGAAGGTTGTTGCAAGCCGCTGCGAACCATCTAATTTTTTCTTCGTTATATCTTGGGCCCGATTAAATAATTAGATATTCAAAATCAGTAAAAGTCATTCACGTGAAATTTTTGTAATGACCACTAATTTCTTAATTTTTTTAATATAAATATATTATAATTTTATGAATCCACCATCTTCGTGGCCGCTTATGATCATTGAGGAAGACAAGTCCACAGACTGTAGTGTAGGTAATATTTATATACTCTTTTGCTTAGGCAGCATTGGTAATATTTATATACCTATGCTGCCCAAGCGAAAGACACTTTGTCCGACATCGTGGAGTTACCAAACCAAAACTGCGGATAGATCCGGCTTCTCACTACGGTCACAGTGTTGTGGACTTGTCTTACACACTATAACCTCGTTACTAAATCTTTTTGTTTACAGTTACGGCTCGCGAATGAATACCCGGCTTTATAACCATACTTACCGTAACCACACTTAAATTTCCATCGTACGTAGCAAATATGGGCTTAAATTCCTAAAAGCCTCCTTTGTGTTTTTGTGCAGAGTTATTCCACTAAACGGGAGACAAACGTTCAAACGCTCAAAACAAACGTCCCCAGGCACGTTCTGGAGATGTCCGCTCAAAGAAAACAAAGGTTTTCACTTCTACTCCATTTACTCCCGTAATTTAAACAAAATTGTATTGTTTTAGGGTTCTTTTAAAAAAATGACTCAAACTCTTAGCCTTTTCCCAAATCTCCAAACTTGACATATTGTTCGTGGTCTATTTAGTTTATTTATCAACTTATTTTATCCATGTCATGACATTATGGAGATATATAATTATTATTCCTATATTTCTTTATTTTATGCAGTTGCATAATTTTATTAGCCCAACTTAGATATACCTAGTTTTATTTATATATATTTCTAGTATTATATTTGTCTCATTATATAATATTGTTTTTATAAAGATTAGAAGATTAACTTGATACAATTTTAATTTTTAATTTGAATTGAATTCATCAATTAAGTTATTCGACCTCTGAAAGATCGTTTATGATTATCTTAACTAATTATGGTAAATTCACGCTGGAATGTTACCGGGGTAAAATTTATTTGAAAAATGAGTGCTACTTTATTATCGCTTACATTAAAAACAATAGAGTGTCTTTTCAATATGTATCAAATCAATAATCGGGACCACTTTCCTCGATAAAAAAAAGTGTATAGTGAAGTAAAACATTTCTACGCGAACTTTTAAACGTGAAATGTATATCAAAGGTTGTGTGATTTTTATTTAAAAATCACAGTGGATCGACCTTAAATATGTATTAAAATATTCCATCCATTCATCCATCAGCCTGTTTCGTCCACTGCTGGACATAGGCCTTTCCAGGATTTCGCCGCTCTTGGTGGTCCTCCCGAAAGAAATGCCCATACTTACGCACGCTGGGCAGGCGGGTTGGTGAGCGCGGTGCAGAAACCCTTATACCAGTGACGCCGCTGCCTGTCACCAGTCTGTTTTATATAAGGCCCGGCAATTGGGGATGAATATACCGCCATCCATCGGTCCCAATAGTATAGGCCGCCTAATTTTGCCTGAGAACTGTTCTCTTAGTCTCCCCTGAATAACTTCGGGGGGATTTGCGAGTAAGATAGTGGTACCACCACAGTCGAGCCCGGCATCAGCTCTGCCACCTGTAAAAATATTATAATAATATAATAATTACTTTTATTATATTATATTAATAACACACAAAAAATATATATGAATAAATGTATATTTTACTATTTTTGAGCCATTATTTACAATAGTTATACGCCATGGCCCCTACTGTGGGCCGAAATATATCGAAAATTGTAAATATATATATATTTTTTGTTATTTTCCATATAAATATTAAAAAATATATATGTTATTTACTTATATACATAAAATATAATTCTGTTAGGTTTTATACAACTTTAGTGAGTAGAACCACCAGTTTCCTGGAGCACGAGCCACCACTCCTATTTCGGATGCAAAAAAAATATTTTACATCTTTGTCTTTTTAATAAAACGGGACACAAGCATTTTCTTTAGAAAGGTTAAAACATCTTAAACGTTAAAAGATCCGCTTTAGATGTAAGATTTATTCTACCGATCTTCTTTGAATAAATAAACTGTTTTGCTAGTTCACTGAAATACAGATTCCGCGAGTCGACTGGAGAGACAAATTCAGATTGTTCAAAGATTGAAATTCAAAGACTGTTGAACCTTTCATGGGTCCGTACCCAACGAGTATTTAGAAGTGGTAGTTTGAACAAATTTTATCTTTATTCATTGGTTGAGAAAAAAATATTATACTCAGCTACATAAAATTATTTTATATTGCTTATACTTCATTTATATTCAATACGTTAATGTTCACATAAAGGCGAAATACCACTCCTCGCAAAATAGAGATAGATCAAATAGATTCGGGGTTGATGCTTCTGATTGTTGGCACTTATAGAAATTTTGATACATTGTTGATATAAAAAACACTTGTACTTGTCCACTTATTTATATTATTTCCCTTACCGGCTTCGCTGTTATAGCATTATCAAAGGTTTTTTGGTTGTTTACGTACAAAATATGAATCTCTTACCAAACGAAACCGGTAAGGGAAATAATATATATAAGTGGACAAGTACAATTGTTTTTTTAATAAAAAACAACAAATAGATTTATTATTGTATGTATAGGTATAACTATTACGAATGGTATTTTGTGCAACTGTGACATACAAAGAGCCATTGAGACATTAGTGCTTGAGTTTCATTAATAGGCTGCAAACTAAGCCAAAACTATTTTTTTAATTCTTGTTTTTCTATCGGTCTGTATGTATGTATGTTCCGTTTTAACTCGAGAACACTCAACGCATTCGAATATAGGCTATAAAAGGTTGGTAAAATAACTGCCAAGCCGGAAAATGTCGATGTAATTCAAAGATTGAAAGACACTCCCACGCGAGCGAAGCTGCGGGCAACGGCTAGTATTAAATATGTGTCTATTGGTATGTATGTCCATATTGTCCATGCAGGACAGATATGAGCCTCAGGCGAAACTCTTCGAAGTATATTATGGCCCACGAAAACTTGCTGATTTTTAAAACTTTGAATTCCAACTGCTACGATTAGATTTTATTTAAAACTAGCTTTTGCCCGTTGCTTCACTTGCGTGGAAGTATCCAATCAAATGTATATTTAAAAACTCTTATACTAGTAGTTCGCCCCGAACTTTGAACTCGCGCTCTCCCGATTCGCGGTTAACCGATTTGGCTCATGTTCAAACTTAAAAATTCTATTTGCCTTATTTACTCGCCTGCCAAATTTCATGACATTCCGATCAACAATACTCGAGTTATCGTTGAACAAACATTCATCCATACATACATACAAAGGCTGGATTGTTCCAGTAGACTTGGAGAACTCGCTGACTTCGCTCACTCGTTCAAATATCTACGGCGTTCGACTTGGCTATAGGGATAGCCAATATTATGTTGACTACTACGCGATGTTAATAAAAAACCGCATCTTTATCCGTTGAGTGGTTCTCGAGTTAAAACGGAACATAGAGACAGACAGTTACAGACAGACAGACAGACAGACAAAAAATCTAAAATGTTTAGTTTTGGCCAGAGGGCCAAATTACTATTACTATGAACCCATTTCGCAAAAATATGTACAGATACGCCTTAGTAATACTTTATTGTTAGTATAGATCAGGATTTCTCAAAGAGTTGATCGTAGGGAGTACGCGATAAGATTTTTAAGCGCAGCAACTCAGTTTTAGGCGTGACCAAATGCCGCTCGATGAATTTTGCGATATTCACCTTGCACCGATTTCCAGACACAAATTTTAGAAACGTGTTTTTGCAAAATTATGAAGATTTTTACTATTTGTTAAAATTAATCTAGATCACATTTCCGATGCGAATTTAGTATTTTTTTTGTAGTATCTAAAACAATAGACAATATTTGCCCACACTTTTGGTAATAATACCGTTAGATTTACGGTTTGTTGTTAAGATATTATGATAGATCTAGATAATGTGACCTACTCTCGGGCAGAAAACCTTAAATTTAGAGTTGAAAAACCTAAAATAATACAAGCTCATTTAACTTTTATCCATCTGCATTAAAGCCTATTTTGCACTGAAAAGTTTTAGGTGATGGCAGCTCTAAATCTAATATTTGCTACACGAGAATAGGTGTCAATTATGGCACTGTACTCAGCATCAAATATCATTTACTTACTTTGAAATAATGTATACCGAGTGCTACCCTTTTACAATTTCCCCATCTTGTGTGACCTTATTTAACTTCTTAGGAAAATCTCTAGTTTTGCAAAAATATATTTTTATACTGATATTGAAACGGCTACTTACGATATAGACAGATTTCGCCTCACTACTTTCACTGTATTCGTACAGTTTCTTCGGAGGCAAACATAGTTACGCGGTGGTTCTATGTTTGACAGTATGAATCTAAACCACGAATCTTTTAGCATATACTAGCTTTTGCCCGCGGCTCCGCCCGCGTGTTAATCGGTTTAACGAGATGCTTTTTTCCGGGACAAAAAGTAGCCAATGTGTTAATGACACCGCTAGGATGTCAGGATGCAGGGCTGAGTTTGGGTAACGTGCTGATGTGTGGGAGATATGGAGAGAGAGAAACAATATGGGATGTGAGCACTGGCACTGACCTAGAGTTTGGGTAACGTGCTGATGTGTGGGAGATATGGAGAGAGAGAAACAATATGGGAGGTGAGCACTGGCACTGACCTAGAGTTTGGGTAACGTGCTGATGTGTGGGAGATATGGAGAGAGAGAAACAATATGGGAGGTGAGCACTGGCACTGACCTAGAGTTTGGGTAACGTGCTGATGTGTGGGAGATATGGAGAGAGAGAAACAATATGGGAGGTGAGCACTGGCACTGACCTAGAGTTTGGGTAACGTGCTGATGTGTGGGAGATATGGAGAGAGAGAAACAATATGGGAGGTGAGCACTGGCACTGACCTAGAGTTTGGGTAACGTGCTGATGTGTGGGAGATATGGAGAGAGAGAAACAATATGGGAGGTGAGCACTGGCACTGACCTAGAGTTTGGGTAACGTGCTGATGTGTGGGAGATATGGAGAGAGAGAAACAATATGGGAGGTGAGCACTGGCACTGACCTAGAGTTTGGGTAACGTGCTGATGTGTGGGAGATATGGAGAGAGAGAAACAATATGGGAGGTGAGCACTGGCACTGACCTAGAGTTTGGGTAACGTGCTGATGTGTGGGAGATATGGAGAGAGAGAAACAATATGGGAGGTGAGCACTGGCACTGACCTAGAGTTTGGGTAACGTGCTGATGTGTGGGAGATATGGAGAGAGAGAAACAATATGGGAGGTGAGCACTGGCACTGACCTAGAGTTTGGGTAACGTGCTGATGTGTGGGAGATATGGAGAGAGAGAAACAATATGGGAGGTGAGCACTGGCACTGACCTAGAGTTTGGGTAACGTGCTGATGTGTGGGAGATATGGAGAGAGAGAAACAATATGGGAGGTGAGCACTGGCACTGACCTAGAGTTTGGGTAACGTGCTGATGTGTGGGAGATATGGAGAGAGAGAAACAATATGGGAGGTGAGCACTGGCACTGACCTAGAGTTTGGGTAACGTGCTGATGTGTGGGAGATATGGAGAGAGAGAAACAATATGGGAGGTGAGCACTGGCACTGACCTAGAGTTTGGGTAACGTGCTGATGTGTGGGAGATATGGAGAGAGAGAAACAATATGGGATGTGAGCACTGGCACTGACCTAGAGTTTGGGTAACGTGCTGATGTGTGGGAGATATGGAGAGAGAGAAACAATATGGGAGGTGAGCACTGGCACTGACCTAGAGTTTGGGTAACGTGCTGATGTGTGGGAGATATGGAGAGAGAGAAACAATATGGGAGGTGAGCACTGGCACTGACCTAGAGTTTGGGTAACGTGCTGATGTGTGGGAGATATGGAGAGAGAGAAACAATATGGGAGGTGAGCACTGGCACTGACCTAGAGTTTGGGTAACGTGCTGATGTGTGGGAGATATGGAGAGAGAGAAACAATATGGGAGGTGAGCACTGGCACTGACCTAGAGTTTGGGTAACGTGCTGATGTGTGGGAGATATGGAGAGAGAGAAACAATATGGGAGGTGAGCACTGGCACTGACCTAGAGTTTGGGTAACGTGCTGATGTGTGGGAGATATGGAGAGAGAGAAACAATATGGGATGTGAGCACTGGCACTGACCTAGAGTTTGGGTAACGTGCTGATGTGTGGGAGATATGGAGAGAGAGAAACAATATGGGATGTGAGCACTGGCACTGACCTAGATTTTGGGTAACGTGCTGATGTGTGGGAGATATGGAGAGAGAGAAACAATATGGGATGTGAGCACTGGCACTGACCTAGAGTTTGGGTAACGTGCTGATGTGTGGGAGATATGGAGAGAGAGAAACAATATGGGATGTGAGCACTGGCACTGACCTAGAGTTTGGGTAACGTGCTGATGTGTGGGAGATATGGAGAGAGAGAAACAATATGGGATGTGAGCACTGGCACTGACCTAGAGTTTGGGTAACGTGCTGATGTGTGGGAGATATGGAGAGAGAGAAACAATATGGGATGTGAGCACTGGCACTGACCTAGAGTTTGGGTAACGTGCTGATGTGTGGGAGATATGGAGAGAGAGAAACAATATGGGATGTGAGCACTGGCACTGACCTAGAGTTTGGGTAACGTGCTGATGTGTGGGAGATATGGAGAGAGAGAAACAATATGGGATGTGAGCACTGGCACTGACCTAGAGTTTGGGTAACGTGCTGATGTGTGGGAGATATGGAGAGAGAGAAACAATATGGGATGTGAGCACTGGCACTGACCTAGAGTTTGGGTAACGTGCTGATGTGTGGGAGATATGGAGAGAGAGAAACAATATGGGATGTGAGCACTGGCACTGACCTAGAGTTTGGGTAACGTGCTGATGTGTGGGAGATATGGAGAGAGAGAAACAATATGGGATGTGAGCACTGGCACTGACCTAGAGTTTGGGTAACGTGCTGATGTGTGGGAGATATGGAGAGAGAGAAACAATATGGGATGTGAGCACTGGCACTGACCTAGAGTTTGGGTAACGTGCTGATGTGTGGGAGATATGGAGAGAGAGAAACAATATGGGATGTGAGCACTGGCACTGACCTAGAGTTTGGGTAACGTGCTGATGTGTGGGAGATATGGAGAGAGAGAAACAATATGGGATGTGAGCACTGGCACTGACCTAGAGTTTGGGTAACGTGCTGATGTGTGGGAGATATGGAGAGAGAGAAACAATATGGGATGTGAGCACTGGCACTGACCTAGAGTTTGGGTAACGTGCTGATGTGTGGGAGATATGGAGAGAGAGAAACAATATGGGATGTGAGCACTGGCACTGACCTAGAGTTTGGGTAACGTGCTGATGTGTGGGAGATATGGAGAGAGAGAAACAATATGGGATGTGAGCACTGGCACTGACCTAGAGTTTGGGTAACGTGCTGATGTGTGGGAGATATGGAGAGAGAGAAACAATATGGGATGTGAGCACTGGCACTGACCTAGAGTTTAGGTAACGTGCTGATGTGTGGGAGATATGGAGAGAGAGAAACAATATGGGATGTGAGCACTGGCACTGACCTAGAGTTTGGGTAACGTGCTGATGTGTGGGAGATATGGAGAGAGAGAAACAATATGGGATGTGAGCACTGGCACTGACCTAGAGTTTGGGTAACGTGCTGATGTGTGGGAGATATGGAGAGAGAGAAACAATATGGGATGTGAGCACTGGCACTGACCTAGAGTTTGGGTAACGTGCTGATGTGTGGGAGATATGGAGAGAGAGAAACAATATGGGATGTGAGCACTGGCACTGACCTAGAGTTTGGGTAACGTGCTGATGTGTGGGAGATATGGAGAGAGAGAAACAATATGGGATGTGAGCACTGGCACTGACCTAGAGTTTGGGTAACGTGCTGATGTGTGGGAGATATGGAGAGAGAGAAACAATATGGGATGTGAGCACTGGCACTGACCTAGAGTTTGGGTAACGTGCTGATGTGTGGGAGATATGGAGAGAGAGAAACAATATGGGATGTGAGCACTGGCACTGACCTAGAGTTTGGGTAACGTGCTGATGTGTGGGAGATATGGAGAGAGAGAAACAATATGGGATGTGAGCACTGGCACTGACCTAGAGTTTGGGTAACGTGCTGATGTGTGGGAGATATGGAGAGAGAGAAACAATATGGGATGTGAGCACTGGCACTGACCTAGAGTTTGGGTAACGTGCTGATGTGTGGGAGATATGGAGAGAGAGAAACAATATGGGATGTGAGCACTGGCACTGACCTAGAGTTTGGGTAACGTGCTGATGTGTGGGAGATATGGAGAGAGAGAAACAATATGGGATGTGAGCACTGGCACTGACCTAGAGTTTGGGTAACGTGCTGATGTGTGGGAGATATGGAGAGAGAGAAACAATATGGGATGTGAGCACTGGCACTGACCTAGAGTTTGGGTAACGTGCTGATGTGTGGGAGATATGGAGAGAGAGAAACAATATGGGATGTGAGCACTGGCACTGACCTAGAGTTTGGGTAACGTGCTGATGTGTGGGAGATATGGAGAGAGAGAAACAATATGGGATATGAGCACTGGCACTGACCTAGAGTTTGGGTAACGTGCTGATGTGTGGGAGATATGGAGAGAGAGAAACAATATGGGATGTGAGCACTGGCACTGACCTAGAGTTTGGGTAACGTGCTGATGTGTGGGAGATATGGAGAGAGAGAAACAATATGGGATGTGAGCACTGGCACTGACCTAGATTTTGGGTAACGTGCTGATGTGTGGGAGATATGGAGAGAGAGAAACAATATGGGATGTGAGCACTGGCACTGACCTAGAGTTTGGGTAACGTGCTGATGTGTGGGAGATATGGAGAGAGAGAAACAATATGGGATGTGAGCACTGGCACTGACCTAGAGTTTGGGTAACGTGCTGATGTGTGGGAGATATGGAGAGAGAGAAACAATATGGGATGTGAGCACTGGCACTGACCTAGAGTTTGGGTAACGTGCTGATGTGTGGGAGATATGGAGAGAGAGAAACAATATGGGATGTGAGCACTGGCACTGACCTAGAGTTTGGGTAACGTGCTGATGTGTGGGAGATATGGAGAGAGAGAAACAATATGGGATGTGAGCACTGGCACTGACCTAGAGTTTGGGTAACGTGCTGATGTGTGGGAGATATGGAGAGAGAGAAACAATATGGGATGTGAGCACTGGCACTGACCTAGATTTTGGGTAACGTGCTGATGTGTGGGAGATATGGAGAGAGAGAAACAATATGGGATGTGAGCACTGGCACTGACCTAGAGTTTGGGTAACGTGCTGATGTGTGGGAGATATGGAGAGAGAGAAACAATATGGGATGTGAGCACTGGCACTGACCTAGAGTTTGGGTAACGTGCTGATGTGTGGGAGATATGGAGAGAGAGAAACAATATGGGATATGAGCACTGGCACTGACCTAGAGTTTGGGTAACGTGCTGATGTGTGGGAGATATGGAGAGAGAGAAACAATATGGGATTTGAGCACTGGCACTGACCTAGAGTTTGGGTAACGTGCTGATGTGTGGGAGATATGGAGAGAGAGAAACAATATGGGATGTGAGCACTGGCACTGACCTAGAGTTTGGGTAACGTGCTGATGTGTGGGAGATATGGAGAGAGAGAAACAATATGGGATGTGAGCACTGGCACTGACCTAGAGTTTGGGTAACGTGCTGATGTGTGGGAGATATGGAGAGAGAGAAACAATATGGGATGTGAGCACTGGCACTGACCTAGAGTTTGGGTAACGTGCTGATGTGTGGGAGATATGGAGAGAGAGAAACAATATGGGATATGAGCACTGGCACTGACCTGGCTGGTGGTTTCCTTTGTCTCCAAAATGGCCGCACGGAGGACGCGGCGTGCCGACAAACTGGAATATCTTTTCCTGCTGGGCTGATGGGAGATGCACTTGCACACAAAATAGTTTAATGGTATGATCACACGAGCCGATAAATGTTTTTGAGCGGATGAAAAATGGTGTGGCACTGCGTGCATCGAGACGCGTGTGGTTCTGCCCAACTCTCGGAGGTCACCGCGAACACACGACTGTCGGTCGACCAGCGAGGGCGCCGACCGTGTTCGACACTGCAGCGCCCTCTAGCGGATAAACGTCGCGTTCGCGCGAACAGTTAAGTTGGGGTATAAGCTATATCCATTATAAATTTCATCCAAATCCGGTCAGCCGTTTCAGCGTGAAAGAGTAACAAACATACACACACACACAAACTTTCGCATTTATAATATTTGTGTGATAGTGTGATTGTTATGCTTTAACTCACGTCGTCCCAGATTACTCCCTCGAGATAGCTAGATTCACAATAATGCTTATATGAGGATGTCCACAAATTAATGAGATTCTGAATCTGATTCACCAGCGAAGGAAACACGTTCCCGCCAAGAGACCAGTGGATATTTGGTAGTAGCTGTCGCCATTTTAAATCTCTACTTTCTTTTATTAGGTCGTATATTTTTCTAAAGAGTAGTATGTACTAACTATTTGGAAAACGGATCCTAAAAAGAGCCCTAAAACACAGTTATTGAAGTAAGCTTACATTAGTTTTATTACCTCTGGGGCTTTATTGTGGCAGTATAAAAAGGGCGGTTTATTTCCATTCGGTTGTAGTAATTTATAGGCATAGGTGTGATTTTTATTATTATTGGTTTGGATTTAGGGTTACATTTTATAGCACGCGGACTATCATAGAACAAAATAAAACTTGCATTACGCGTATTTTTATACACAAAAATTAATTTGAGCGAGTAAATTACTTTTTGAGAAATAGATCGGCTTTCACATGTACAGTGTCGCTTATATTATATGTCACTTCTAATCTATTTTATAAATGTTCTGAGAATTTTACTCGTACCGTAATTTTCTTATAAGGAAACCGAAAAATAAGTCACTTATTTTCTTTAATTGGGTTAAGGGATTCTCTTTCATCCTTTTCCTCTACTTATAACTTTTTACTCAGAATTAAATTTCAAGAGGCATAAAATAGTGAACTTTATTGCATAGCCCCCTCTCCCTTTAGGTTGCCATGCAAAAGAATGTAGTATGTAGAATACCAGTTGTAGTCCGTAGTCTAGGAACCGAGTAAACTTCCGGAATATTTTGCATTTGTGAATATGATATTTTCAACATTAAACAACGGAAATAAGTATGCAATCTGCCTTTGCGTTTTAAAATAGACAATTGTTCAAACCAAACATAAGATGCACATTGTGTTGAACTATTTATGTGAATAAGATTAGTTTTTGTATGTTTTGTACACATTTTCATACGAAGACATTGTTATATTCAAGTAAATACGAGATATTAACCAAGATAACACTAGCTCAACTTAAAACATTTTCATTACGAGCTATTAATGTGTTTACCAACCTCCAACTGTCATTACACCAATCTGAAACTTAACTTGGCATCTACTACGTAAACTAATTGCCTTACTTTATTTTGCTCTGAGGGAAAGTTTCAAAGTCATAACTTTAAAAGTTAAATATATTCTATCATAACGAAACTTGTTGGCAACTTTCACCTAAAGCTCTGAAACTGTCGTGTGTATTTTATAGACGTTGAAAGATGTTGTTACAACAAAGTAAGCCTACTCTTTTGTGTAAAAACTCTGATAAAATACTGATGAGCTAAGTCGTCTTGAACATATAAGAAAAAAACCGGACAAGTGTGAGTCGGACTCGCCCACCGAGGGCTCCGTTAGAGACTATATTTTTTATGATTTAATTACAAATGTGTAGTTTTCAGATTTTTACCTATACTTGTAGTATAAGACGGTATTACTTGCTAAATTTCATAGTTCTAGGTCAACGGGAAATACCCTATGAATTTTGATTCCCTCGAGAGTGTCGAAATGTACGTTTTTTGCGGCATAAACGGCCGTACCTTTTTTCAACTTAGAAGTTTGATATTTTCACAGCTTCAAGAGACTGTAGATTTGAGTACAGTGTAGAAGATGAGACTGTACAATTGCGATTATGTGCGTGCACACCATTGACATTGTGGAAAACAACTCTTATAGCAGTGCAGGCAAGGTCTATAATCAAGGTATATGGTTTTAATTTCAACTCGATACCTGAGACTGGAGGACGCGTTCCTGAGATAAAGGGTCTTTACAGACAGACGGACAACAAATTGATCCTATAAGGGCTCCGTTTTTTTTTCTATTGAGGTACGGAGCCCTAAAAACACCCACTAAAACTAGAAGCTAGGAGAATCCAATAAAAGTCAATTGTCACCATTGCCAGGAATTTCTTTTCTGTTTCATTAAATAACTTTGATCACAATTTCCTTTGTTGCCTTTGTCCTCTATTATCCAGGAAAAGTCATTTTCTCCTGTAATGATCTCAATTGTTGATATTATACAGTCAATTTTTGAAACGTTATAATATATACGTCTACATAATACATGTAAATATATACATGCATGCATATTATGTAAACCTTTATAACCCGTGAACAAGAGCTGAAAAAATAAGATAACTTTAACATTCCTCCTTTTAATATATTTAATAAAGACCAACAATGTGGGTTGAAATTGAAACTAGTAGCGAATAATAAATAAAAATAAATATAGGCGATTGAACTCGAAAAAATTACTTACTTTGTTTATTTGTTTCTTAGGGACCCGCGCACTCCCATAAAACAGACATGATTTTTTGCAGTTTTTATAGATAATGGTACGGAACCCTTCGTGCGTGCGTCCAACTCGCAGTTGGCCGGTTTTATAATTATGTAATTTACAAAAAATAATTTGACACTAAAAACTTAAACAAAGTAATTACATACCTACCTAAAAATAAATATAATACAAACATAAATACTATTAAAAATAAATTTACTTACCTATAACTTACAAAAATCTAAAATGTATAGGTAGGTGATTAAATAAATGTAAGACTATAAATAAAAAACTGGGTCCAGGTCGCTGCCTCTCGGTAGGGTGCGCCCAGAATGCAGGCTACATTACCTCTCTGGATGGCCAGACTAATTCTCTGGCCAAGGTAAGCGCCAGCCCTCTGATCACCCGAGACGTGTCGTCCAGGCGCGATGAAAGTTCCCTATATAGTTTTTTTGTGTTTGAATGAAGTTCCATAATACAGTAAGTACACTCGCACACATATTGAATAATTTTAGAGTTCTTGTACCATGTTTTCCGGAGGAGAGCTGCCACTTTATAAACTCGTACAGTACTCCCAAAGATATAATGCGCATACAAATCTTCGGCAAAATTCGTATCTTCTTATACATTAATCAATGAGAAATTTTGCACGTCGAGTCGCTCGGCTATAGATTTCTTTGCGCATTATAACTTTAGGCGTACTGTACTCGTCTATTTATATGTTTATATTGATTTTCATTTTTAATACGAGTATATTTAATTAAGTACCATCCTTGGCTATTAGCAAAGATCAAAGACAATATTACGAGTGCTATGTTATTGATAACCACTTTACCTATACACACTCTTACAGTGTATTAAGCCTAGTAGTGCACATCTTACGTACTATCTAAGTATCGTACAGATTCCTATAGATAGGTACTATTTAGTGATTTATGCATACATACAAATACTCACGCCTGTCTCCCAGAAAGGTAGGCAGAGACTACAGAGTTCCATCTGCTATGATCCTTTCACAACTATTTCGTTTCGTATGCAAAATAAACAATGTTATTAATATTTGGGTAACCTACCTGTGTTTGAAGTTGTTTGTTGTAGTGTCTGAGCTAATTGACCTTATGTACTACCACAAGGTAAAGCCCTTCTTGAGCAAAAGCTCGCTTGCCTTTTCGACTTCCACCCGGCAGTCCTGGAGACCCCAGTATGTAGCTATAAGACCAGTAACCAGAAAGGGTAACCGTTCCATCCTCCTATTTGAATTAATTTTTTTTTTTTCAATTTAAATTTAAATTTGTTCAAAACAACAATACACAACGCCAAGCAAAATCACACTAATATTATAAATACGAAATTTTGTGTGTGTCTGTGTGTTTGTGTATGTTTGTTACTCTTTCACGCTGAAACGGCTGGACGGATTTGGATGAAATTTAGTTTGGATATAGCTTATACCCTAACTTAACACATAGGCTACTTTTTATCCCGGAAAAAATCATAACGCGCGGGCGGAGCCGCGGGCAAAAGCTAGTACAAAATAAGGTTAAGTACAATAAAAATACACAGCTAAGATATTACAATGGTCCCCACCTTAAGCAAGCTTGTCCAAGGAGGGAATCAAAGGTTGACTTTTATATTTTCGGACTAAGATATGCGCAAAAACTATTTTCTTAATTTTTCATTTTATTTTCTTCGTTTTTCGAAATAAGAATAAGTTTCGGTCACTTTCCGTATAACAATAATGTATTATTTTATATCCTTTGTACAGGACGTGTAGGAAATTTTGAAACGTAGCCAGAAACTTTCGGCGCCGAAGCCTGTCTGGTCCATGAAGGTCTTTAGTTCATGCCCGCACACTCGTATCAAGGTCTTATTGGAACTGCAGAGATTTATTTGTTCTAATACTTCTAATACACCGCTATGGAACGTGCAATAGCATCGTCATGCCTTGAAAAGAACTTACCTTCGATCGTCTCATATCGAATGATATCTATCGCACTGATTTCAATTTAATTAAATGTGCTTAAAGGACACTTTAAAATCCGGTTAATGAAATAATAGCAAAAGAAATATCTCGGAAATATATTATTCTATAATATGTATAATATATATATTATATAATATATATATTATATAATATATGTATTTGTCATCTTTTTCATCTATATCTAGACTAATAATAAAGTAGTAAAAATAAAAAATTTGAAAAAGAACCACCATTTTTAGAATTTTCGTTACTCTGTCTGTATTTTGTCTGTGTGTCTGGATGTATGTTCCGTTTTAACTCGAGAACCACTTAACGAATTTGGATGCGGTTTTTTTTATTATCACCGTAGTGGTCCTGGTCAACACATAGGCTATAAGGGTCGTTATAAAATAACGCCCAAGCCGGAAACGGGGCAAAGATTGAATTAACGCTGGCGGAGCCGGCAGCAAAGGCAAGTGCATGAATAATGTTGTTTATTGAAGGTGAATGGAACATGCACTCGTCTCCGCAAATATATTTTGTTGAACTCGGCACGTACTGACGGTGAAGCAGATTGAATATACTGGCAATAAATGTAGCGAGGAGTTCGCTCGCAACTCGCATCCGGCACTGGAAATATTAGATTTATATTCTCTTGTATTCATAAAGCTTTATATAGAGAGAGACAAAGGAAAACACAACGTAATAGGTAATTGCTAGAATGTTTTATATATATTTCTTCTATTTTTAGGGTTCCGTAACCCAAACATCAAACGTAATACAAACTTAAGGGGGCACCGAGTTTCTGGCGACGCCTCGTGTATGTGTGCGTGAGGCACACCGACAAAAGCGAGCGAGCGTTTTAAAACTGTGGTTAAAGCGCATGCGATATAGGCTCCACGTCCGATGGCCAAGCGAGGCGGCTCTGGCTGGGATGGGCGAAATGTGCGCGAATTTAGGTACTTGCCTCGTATTGTTAAAATAAATACACATTTTGAAAATGTTAAGTGTATAATTGTGATTATTTTTTAGAGATAACTTTGGATTTTTATTCTATCGAAGAAACTACAAGTAATCGTGTTTCTAAAATGTATGATTTATGGAGTGAATCCTTAAATATCGTGTATATTATTGCACAACTAAAGCTTAAAGTGATAAAGATACAGTAAGGGATCAAACGAACGCAATTATTTCGCAAAAAGCTCGATGCCCCCTTATGGGATCACTTTATTTTCCTATTGACTATCTGTCCGTCTGTAAGAACCTATTTCTTGGGCCCCGTGCAAGATATCAATTCGAAACTAGTACTTTCTACCAAAGTCAACGAGCCAATGCTTAGAAACTTGAATCTCGTTCCCAAGAAGAAGATATAGAACGCGTTTTGAAAGAAACAAAAGTAAGCTACGTAAATTTAATGACTTAAAAAATATGAAAGACTAGCTTAATTTGACCTTTAGATACATAGAGTTTAATTTCTCGTTAGTGTCAAGTTAAGTTGATTGCCTCATAGCTGCACATGGAGTAAGTTTGTGTTTCCAATGGTATGTGTTTAATCTTCAGGGCACGAGCCCTATTCGCACTTGAACGGTTTTAGGGTTCCGTAATCACAATAAACCCTTGCAATTTTGCCATGGCCGTCTATCTGTCTGTCCGCGGCTTAGCTCAGAGTACTAGAAAGCTGTTATTTCGATGACAAAATGGAAAACAAAACCTTGAATTTTTTAGAATGCCTCCCCTATATGTAAGGTGGGTTTTTTTTTTACTTCTATCCCATGGTCGTGGGGTGTCGTTGGATAGGTTGTTCAAAAATTAATAAAACTATTTTATGAATAATTATAGGTGGTTGAGCTGATGCCGGGCTCGACTGTGGAGGTACCACCATCTTACTCGCAAATCCTCCCGAAGTTATTCGGGGGAGAGTTTGCTCTTAGGCAAAACCAGGCGGTCCACCATTGCCTGGGACCGATGGATGGCGGTTTATCCATCCCCAATTGCCGAGCCTTATGCAAGGGTTTCGGCACCGCGCAGTCCAAACTATGTTGCACCAGAAGGAATTAAAATAAGGGAAAAATTTCTTAAGATTTACATTGTTACAGAAGAAATAATAAAAAATGAATTTTATCTACTCCCATACTGTCTACGCCGCACGAGCCCAATCAGTTTTGTCATACTGCATCACGGTGGGAGGTAATCATTCTACACACATGCTCGTGTGGAGCGAGCTCAGAGAGCTGTCCTTAAGTAGGTCACCAAGAAACCTTTCACAGTGTGAGGGGACTTCTATGCAATAATACGCAAGAAAACAGCTTCATTGCTACAAAGAATGCGGTCCAGCTCCAATAGCATCCTAAAGATGATAGCGGGCAAGTTTGATTGTCCCTTTATGAGATACTGGGTTCAGAGATTGACCAAGAACAATTCCTGGTGACTGTCTGAGCCTAGTGATTCCCATAAAATCCATAGTATAAGTATAAATATTTCGTTCTATAAAGTTTTAAATTATAACTATCTCTATACATATAAAATACAAAGTCTGTCTGTCTGTCTGTCCGTCTGGCTGTTCGTTCGCTCATAACTTGAGAACCAATCATTGGATTTTGATGCAGTTTTCACTGAAATTTTCGAGCATTTCTGCTCGAAGGTTTAGGGTATCATCACGCTATCACAAAAGGGAGCAGCGCAATGAGAATTTTAGTGAGACATATGGAAAGTTCGCCGCCTTAGCATTGTCGATCGTCGTCGCGGGTTCAAACCCCGACTGGTAAAATTTGTTTTCACTTTTTATTTTTATTATATTATTTTATTTTCAGAAAAATTATTTCCTTTTGTAAAAAAAATATAAAACTGAAATTATATTTCTTGACTGCGCAAAGACCAATAACTAAAATATTTTTATTTTCAAGTGCTTAGAAAACGCCATCTCTGGGAAGCTATCCTGGATAACGGCTCAGTAAGCTGGCGTTGAAATTGTTTGTAAGCTGGCGTTGAAATTGTTTTTATTTTAATACACTAGATGGCGCTGCATCTTTCAAAATATCGAACCAGACGCAGTCTGGTTCAAATCAACTCACGTTAAAGTTTGTCTACACTATTATATAAAGAAGAAAGATTTGTTTGTTTGCATATAATGGGTAATATCTAGAACTACTGAACTGACTTTAAAAATTCTTTAAGCACTCAATAAGATTTTTAGTTAATCGTGTGGTATGTACGCCTTGCGTAGTCGTACGTATATACTCTCATCGTCGGGGTTTCAATCATCCACTGGTAAATGTTTAAGTTTATTTGATCGGTATTGATGACTATTTTTGTAGAACATGGTGACCAGGATCTAATGACGGGACTGTAGGAGGTGGGTACGGGATCTCTTCAACGGATAACAGCAGATCCATCGAGTTTGGGCTTATTTCATTGGTCTTTATTAGCACTTTGGTAAAACGTGGTGTCCAGGGTCTGATGTTGGGATTGGAAGGTAGGTACTGGATCTCCTCAACGGACAACAGCAGACACTTCGAGTTTGGACTTATTCGATTGGTATTTATTAGCACTTTGGTAAAACATGGTGACCAGGGTCTGATGATGGGACTGTAAGATGGGTACGGGATCTCCTCAACGGACAACAGCAGACCCTTCGAGTTTAGGCTTATTTGATTGATCTTTATTAGCACTTTGGTAAAACATGGTGACCGTTGCATATTGTCGTTCAAAAAATCATATTCCTTTGTTTTCCTTATTTCCACGAAAATCTCTTCGACGCGGGCAAAAGCTAGTTATAAATAAAAATAAAAGTTGGTATGTTTTAAGCCAATCTTGTGGACAGCTTTCCTGGGCTGTGAATATGTAAATAGTCTTTTGTTTTTTATATGGGCCTTCGAAGTCTGAAATAAATAATTTTTATTTCATTATTTATTTTATTATTATGACACTACTCTACTTTACAAAGAACTCAAGATTCTTTCTGTGCGACAGATCATTGTTCTTCCCACTATCGTGCGAAAGCATTCTGTTGTTCTCCATGTCCCGATCTTTGCTGAAAAAGCCCGACGCAGTGACCTTGTCTGCCCAATCCTTAAACATAGACTTGCACTTCCTTCCCGACACTACAGACTTTATATTAAGATAAATAAATAATTGAACACAAACCTAAAAATATATAACTCTGCAAATGTTCCATAAAAACTGGCTTCATGATCTCAGATACGAAGAGACGACAGTACTTCCGAAGCCAATTATTTACTTATTATTTACTTACTCTGACATGTGGGGTGTCATTGTCTAGAACTTATTAAGCAGAGTACAAATACATTTTTATCTTTTTCATATATTTAGGGTTTCGTACACGAAGGGTGCCAAATGGGACCCTATTAATAAATTTGCGAAATTTTAAATGAAATGGGTTATTATATTGCACTAAGGCCAAAACCACAGTTTTTAGAATTTTTGTCTTTCTGTCTGTCTGTCGATATGTTCCGTTTTAACTCGAGAACAACTTTTTGGATGCGATTTTTTTATGATTACCGTACACATAGGCAATAAACCCGTGTTCATAAAATAACACCCAAGCTGAAAACGGGGCAAATAATAAACGCAGGCGGAGCCACAGGCAAAGGCTAGTCTTTAAATAAAACCACATACCCAGTGATCATACTGCACAACTTCCTCATCCATCCATCCATCAGCCTGTTTCGTCCACTGCTGGACATAGGCCTTTCCAGGATTTCGCCACTCTTGGCGGTCCTCCTGGAAGAATTGCCCATACTCACACACGCTGGGCAGGCGGGTTGGTGAGCGCGGTGCCGAAACCCTCGCACCAGTGACGCCGCTGCCCGTCACCAGTCTGTTTTATATAAGGCTCGGCAATTGGGGATGAATATACCGCCATCCATCGGTCCCAGGCAATGGTGGGCCGCCTGGTTTTGCCTAAGAGCTGTTCTCTTACTCTCCCCCGAATAACTTCGGGAGGATTTGCGAGTAAGATGGTGGTACCTCCACAGTCGAGCCCGGCATCAGCTCTACCACCTATAACTACTATATACTGCACAACTTCCTCAAAGAAATTCAATCTGCGCAAATGAAAATGAAATTTCACTTTCCTATAAAAAGTTATCATAGGTTTTTAAAAGTTTATTTACCCCCGGTAGAAGTGGTCCTTCTTATTTAGAAATAACCCCAAAAAGAGCTAAAATAATATTCTTATTACGCGAAAGTAGTGCTGTCTCCCCCCCCCCCCCCCCCAAGAAATACAGGTAACATTTCTAAAAAGAGGCTCTAGCCAGTTTAAGGCGTTTCTGTCTTGTTTATTGTTATGTGTGTGACCTCGTTGTATGGAGGATTATCTCTAAATCATCTTATGACGAACACATTATTGAGAACAGATACTTGTTCATAGTTGTTGCCAGTTGGAGCCAGCCCCTTCCCCCCCCCCCCCCCCCCAACTGCAAATCCTAGTTACGCCGATGAATATTCTAGGTATCTATCAACATTTACCCCTCAAATTTTATTTTCACTTCAGAGCATTTATTTAGTAATTTATAATTTTGACTGATGCCAACCATTGCTTTGATCCTAATGGTCGAACTATATCACCGTTATTCTGTAAGTGTTTATAACTCCTATATATTTAATTCAAATAACTCTGTATTTTCATTTCCGTGTAGCGCTGTCGCCGGCAACGCAATTGAATATAACGATTTCCTTCGAGTGGCAACGTGGCCTGTAATCTATTTACATAACGGGATTTTGCTTAGGCAGGCGCCGCGCCGCGCCGGTGGAAGGAAACATCAACATCCGCTTGATTTTAGGTTGTCAGTTAATTCCCAAAGCCTATAAAGGTTAGTTTCTTTTGAAAATCTCACGGATTTGTTAAAAGATTCATATATTTGAAGAAGAACCCAATTTTTAAAGTAACTGTAATTTAAAAGTAGCAGATTGTACTGTTGAAACGGCTCCCGATAAAAGATTTATGTGACTTTTAAGGCACGTAACAAAGAAATACGGCTTGTTTTATAATTAATCGACTTCAAAAGCGAGGAGGTTCTCAATTCGACTGCATTTTTTTGGGTATGTTCCTCCAAACCCCTGTCATTTCTTAACCGATTAGATGTTGGGTGAGATAGGTGGCGAAGTTTTCAGTTGTAACTTCTGTAGTTTTCAGACGGCCTGTTGTGGAGTGTGAGGACAATCGTTGACGTAGAGAAGTAGTGAACTCACAGTGAACTAGAGCAATGACAAGTCTCGGTTGTTGGGTAACGAACTTGTCCATCTATATCTATACTAATATCTTCTATCTATACTAATAATGAAATAGTAAATGACTCGTGACTGTAAACTGAATAATTTTCATTTTTTTTACAGAATTGGGTTTTTAGTGTGGTACTAAAATCATCGTGACCTTCTCGTCAAAACAAGAGAAAATCAACTTTCTTAAGGCTGCTAAAAAATATAATACCTGTGAGGATCACAGTAAGTTGAAATTGTCCGATATTGGCATAGGCATCGATCCAAAATTATTCATTTTTATCTCAGAAAGGCTTACATCACGGTTAAAGTATTTGCTTGCTATAACTAAAAAAGAAGCCAAAGCAAAGGGTTATAAATATATTTGGTCTCGTAATGGAAGAGTTTTTGTCAGAAGGGAGGAAGGTGCCACTAGTGTGCCCATCTGGGATGAAGGCGCTCTCTCTAATCTTTGACTTTTCGATGAGCATTTTATTTGTGCCGATTTTGTCTTTGTTCGTAAACATTCTGTTTGCTTTCTTGTAGTCAAAGCTGTAATAAATCCCATTCCCCTATCATATAATACCCATGTATGTATATTACACCACTCTTTGTTTATTTACATTATAATGAATTTGTATTTAAATCATATCTTTATAGATTTGTTTTACTTGTCAGTGAGTTCTAAGCTACCCTACGTTGCAGCCAAATCTTGCTTTGTAAAAATAGCCCTACTTACTATTAATAGAAGATTCAATTTGGTTTGGGTTTGTCCTTCCATGTCAATAAAAATTGCCTTAACTAACACTCTCACACATTGCTTTGTGATAGATAATAATTTAAATTCACCCCCAATTTAGATTACTTAGACGTTTTCGATGAAAACGTATCTTACGTTCTGAGTGACTTAAGTGAGTGTACTGCGTATGTTGGTACAAGTAATTTGAAAATGTTATCGTTTAACGTTAGGAGTCTTGATGCAAATTTCGAAGAATTTAAAATATTACTTGGACAAACAAAAGTGAAGTGCGATGTGATATGTCTTTCGGAGTGTTATCTTCGTACTAATAAGAAATCAATTAACATTGACGGGTATCAACAATTCAGATCGAGCAGAGATTTTAATAAAAATGATGGCGTCATTTTGTTCATTAGAAATAATCTACCCGTTACATGCTCTGAATCAAAAGAGTTGCTTGAATGCACTAATTTAATCACTACAATTGATAACAGTATCTTGATAATTGCTATCTATAGATCACCCTACGTTAAGGATTCGTCAAAATTCTCAATTAGCTTAGTTAATTATTTACAAAATGTATCTAGTTACAAACATGTCATCATTACAGGTGACATAAATATAAATATTTTAGATTTGGAGAATGCACAAGCACAAAACTACACCTTTCAACTACAAGAGCTAGGTTATCGGCCGGCTATCTCAACACCCACAAGATTAGCTTCTGGATCGTGTCTGGATCACTTTTATATCCGGTCTAGGAGTGAACATGTGGCTGCAGTGTACCACACGGGAGTCACAGATCATTCATTTACAATGTTAGGTGTGCAAACAAATGCACTGTGCGGTAACAAGAACAAATCTGAATTCTTACGTACCGACTTTAAACAAGTTAATACTAGAATTAGTGGCGTGAACTGGTCTGAACTTTTTGCTATCTCGGATGTTGACGATGCTTTTCAATTCTTTACCAACACACTAGAAAACATAATTAACTCATGCACTTTAAAAAAAGTAAAACATAAAGATTCAGTTATTAAGCCTTGGAAGACGGTCAGCTTACTTCACTGCTTAAAAAAAAGAGACCTTCATCATGTTCGCGCACATAAAAATCCTAATGATTACACAATTCAAGTACTTTATAAAGCTTACACTTACACTTGTAAGGAAGCTACACGCGTAGCAAGAGCATTGTACTATAAAAATCTCATAATGGAAAATAGACAAAACCCTAGGAAATGCTGGCAACTTCTTAATGAATATACTTATAACAAAAGGATAAAAAGTCAGGATGATAGCTTATCTAAATTAATAAATTCACTTAAAATAAATTCAAATTCTCAACCTTTAAATAAAATAAATGAGTATTTTGCCTTTGTAGGCAAGTCACTCGCCACTGATCTGATGTATCGTACTAAGAATAATATTGACTCTTTAACTTCTCAAATTCATAATCAGTCTCATAACTTCAATGGTTCTCTGTTTTTCACTCCTGTCACAGAAAGAGAACTTTCAACAATTATTACCAACCTAAAAAACTCGTCTTCTCCTGGTCTCGACAAAATTCCCTCACTAATAATAAAGACGAACCTTTCCTCTATTTTGCAACCTCTGACGTATTTGTGCAATTTGAGCTTGTCTGAGGGTCGCTTCCCAAATTGTCTTAAGAAAACCAAAATTATACCCATACACAAGGGTGGAGAAGCAAACGACATATCCAACTATCGGCCGATCTCGTTGTTAAGTGTAATATCAAAAATTCTCGAGAAGGTTGCTAAAAGTCGATTACTAAGCTTCCTTAACAAACACAAACTACTTAGTAAACATCAATTTGGTTTCCAGGCGGGCAAAAGCACAGAGGATGCTATATTGGATGCTACCACTCAAATAAGCAAATGTCTTGATGGCGGGGGAAAAGTCATAGGAATATTCCTAGACTTAAAAAAGGCATTTGATACCGTGGCTTTTCCGATACTTCTCAAAGAACTAGAATCAATAGGCGTCCGTGGACTACCTCTCCAATGGTTTAGAACCTATCTCTTAGATAGAAAGCAACAAGTCTTTATAAAAGAGTTATCAGATGAGTGTAGTGTAAGCTACGGTGTCCCGCAGGGTAGTGTCTTGGGGCCTGTGCTTTTCCTTATCTATCTAAACAAGCTATGTGACCTAAAATTAGATGGGGGTAAAGTCATATCATTTGCTGATGACATGCTTATTCTCTTTACCGGTAAGAAATGGGATGTTACATTCGAATTGGCTCAAAAAGGATTCACCGAGGTAATGAACTGGCTGGACTCTAAATTATTAACTTTAAACAAAAATAAAACTAAATATATGTGTTATTCTATTTATAATAATTCTCAACCAACTGATGATCTCACTATATCTACTTGTCAACATGCTAACTCTTATACTGGCTGTTCATGTCCAAATCTAAACAAAGTGTCAGAAATACGATATTTAGGTGTTATAATTGATCAAAATCTGAACTGGAAGCCACACATAATTGCTATTACTAAGAAACTACGATCACTTATCCACTTTTTCTGGCAACTCCGAAACATTTGTGATGTCAACCTTCTCTGGTGTGTTTATCATGCCCTAGCACATTCCGTCATTGATTATGCTATCCTTGCTTACGGAGGTTCTTGTAAAACTACATTGAATCATGCACAACCAGCACAAAATGCAATACTTCGCGTCATTGCCAGAAAACCACCTCGATATCACAATGAAGACCTTTTTAAGGACACGTGCATCTTGAATATTCGGCAGCAATATATGTACAGATTAGTTAGCTACTATCGGACACATACAGATTTGCATAAGATCAAAACACATAATATTACACGAACAGCTCAACGAGGTTACTTGACGGTAGATACTACAAATACTTCCTTTGGTCAGAGGTTTCACTATTGGCTGGGTCCTAGACTTTTTAATAAGATCCCTGACAATATCAAGGATAACTTACAAAAGAATAAAAACACACTCAAAAAGTGGATTAACAGTCTTGGGCTGGAAGAGTCCGAAAACTTGCTTAAGCTCATTATTACATAATAAAACTGATTTTAATGTGAATAAACATAATTTATATTTAATTTAATTTGACATTTAACACAAACATAATTTATATTTTTAGACTTAGTCATGCACAAATTTAAGTAACTTATAAATATATCCTATTTAGATATTTGTTTATACATATATATATATATATACATGTAGGTATACTTTAATATTTCCTGTTTATGTATAGTATATTTTTTCTACTTATACGTATGTATATTAAATTATATTATACTTTTATAACTCCCCTTATTCCAAATTCCAAAACTTTGACGATTTTGCAGTTTTTGTTGCTAAGTTATTAAATAACTAATTATTAAAAAATAACGGTACGGAACCTGCTCATTTCTGCGCGGGCCTGCCTTAAGAAATGTGCAGACACATAAATTACGTGGTAGAATTGAACAACGTCAATACAAAGTGACTCAACTTACTGTGATCTACCTACCTGTGTAGTTTAAGTTACATAATAATAATAAAATAATAAAATAAACTAAAGCCAAAACGACCATTTTTAGAATTTTCGTCTGTCTGTCTATCTGTCTGTATGTATGTTCCGGCTTAACTCGAGGACCACTCAAAGGATTTGGATGCGGTTTTTTTTTAATTATCATCGTAGGGATCCGGTCAACAAGCGTTGTTCATTAAATAACGCTCGAGCCGAACGTGAAAAAAACGCGGAAAAACGGAGCCACGGGCAAAGACTTGACCTCCACAGTAATCGTGTTTCAGATCTCAAAAAGCCGTCACAAATATTGTACAAAACAATGGTCGACATTTGCACAAAAAACACACCAGCCATCTTTAATTTAAAGTTTTAACTTTTAGACAATAATATTACATAACCTTTAAGATATTTTATAGACAAGAGCTGTGAGCCTAACAAATGACGTAATGATGGTAAAAAGAAAATATTTATAAATATAATCTAATGTATTTTTTCTTATCGCTTATCGCTTTAAGACTTTGTAGAACTTTTTTATGGAAAAGCAGAGAAGGTCCAGTTTGACGATAAACATAAAAACCAAACTTGAAAAAAAATTTTTTTTCTACGAAATCATGTACTCTAGGGTAGGCAGTTCCTACCCTGGCGTCAAACAAATAATGATTCTTTAATTGTTTTTCATATTTTTTTCACTGCCCGGAACGTCATGATAAAAATTCTGGTAAAAACGCTGCTATTAATCAAAAAGCTCAAAACTATTTAATCGAAACGTTTGAGTAAAATTACTCATGGTTTGAAATCCTAAAAACACAATTTCAAATCCTAAAAACACGGTCTTTAAATAAAACAGCCAGTGGAAAATGCGCACTGCTTCACAGACTTGCCAAAGAAAATGCTCATTTCTCCAGTAAACTGATCTGAGCACTTAGCTAAGTAAGTAAAAGTTACTTGAGAGAAGAAAACTTAACTTGTATACCAAATTTTTATAATCTAACGTCTTAATTTTATGAAATTATCAGGCGTAACATTGAGCTTTCGCAAACAAAGGTCAATTCGGTCGTTTTTTTTTTACTTCAATGTGTTATTTTAGTCTGCTTTTTGGGATAAATAGATCAATAGGGGAATCGTATCTAAAAAAAATGGGATCGGATTTATACGTTTATTTTAAATTCTGTGTAATAAAATGAGAAAAGGAAAGCTATTCTTCGAAATGGTTTTCGAATCCTGAATATTAGCGAGAAAAAAAGAGGCCAATTGTTGCGCAACAAACTAGTTATGTACTTAGGACACAAATACAGATATTTTATCGTATTTTCATCCCTTTAGGCTTTAAAATAAGCTCTTATCGCTTCAATGTATTTTTCATGTGTGAAAAGGCTCAAAGACCGAAAACGTTTACTGATTGAATATATTAACAACGTGACGTGATGCAACGTGATGTGTAAAATAAGGGAATCCTTTGCACACAAGGAAAATTAAAAGGAAACATTTTATTCGAATAAAGCTGCTATACGTAGAGCAAACATGAAATTTTACGCTCTGAAAAGGGTGAGCTGAGTATTTTAGCGGCATGTTGTATCTTATTTGACGCTTGTATTATAAATTCTTTTATTTCAGCATTCACATCTAAAGCTGACAAAATAAACTTACATACTTACTTACACTATGAAGAATATTGGTGATTTTCTGGCAGAATTCCAAGCGAAGCAAGATTTGTAAAACGTTTCTCTCGAATATGGCGCCCTACTTATTTCCAATAAATATTTGTTTCTCTTTAGCTTTGTAGCAGCAATCTCGGACGAAGATAAAAATGGCATTGCGCAGTTTACGCAAACAACGTTTGAAAGAGCTGTTGCATGTTTCACCTCAAAATAAAGATAATAGTCACTAATGATCGCCAATTTGTAGATACAAAAAGAAAATACCTGCAAAATAAAATGCTTCATTACAGCGTAAATGACCTGTTTAAGAATTGTACTTAAGAAGGTGATTTGAGAAGTACTTGTTACTCAATTCAGCAATTATAATGAACATCAACCATTACGAAACCACAAGTTGACAGATAAATCCATTTTATTTGTTAATGTGGCCATATTAGAACTTAACCCGAATATACGTTTTACAGAATTAGAAGTAGTGAGCTTATTATGCAAAAAGAGTAAAAACATGCCATAGTTATGCTCATTACGTGTTATGCACATTTTAACTTCCCTTCTTAGGGTCCCGTACCCAAAAGATGCCAAACGGGACCCTATTACTAAGTCTCCGCTGTCTGTCTGTCTGTCCGTCTGTCACACAACTGCCTCAATCGTAATAAGGAGAAGGTTAAAATTTTCACAAAATACGTATTACCATGGCTTCTATCACAGAAAATACTAAAATATTTAAAAAAATGAAATTCAAGGGACCCAAGGGTGTGTCCCTTCGAAAAATTGCATTATTTTAACGTTATTTATTTTGGCTCCAGCATAAAAAATACATACAAATTGTAAATTTATTCAGATTGTAGGACATACTCTAAAGTAAAATAAAAAATAACAAAAAGTAAGGTTCCGTACGCAGACGTTGCCATTTTTTTTGTCAGGCGCTACCATTTTAGCGGTTTGTTTTTATAGTCTTGATGTTGCTATGGCATGTATATTGATGTTATTTACAATAATGTTTTACGGGTTTCTCACCCGTATTGCGGGGTGGTACGGAACCCTTTGTGCGTGAGTCCAACTCGCACTTGGCCAAATTATTTTCTAATGTATTACTAAATTCTCCATTAGTGACGCGACAAGACCACCGTCAACTGAATGCCCATATTTAAAAAGATATATAAATTCCATATTGATTTTTTTTTATTAAATATATATTCTATATCCATTAGGTATTGGAAGTCGATCTTAGTGAACACAAAGGCGCCTCACACGTCGGCCTGTTGGGGGCTCATGTCACTTTTATACTCTTTGTTAGTCTGTTCTGAGGAGGAAACAGCCAACTAGACATGCTGACTAAGAAAATTGACCTTAGTGAACACAAACGTGCCTCACACGTCGGCCTGTTGGGGGCTCATGTCACTTTTATACTCTTTGTTAGTCTGTTCTGAGGAGGAAACAGCCAACTAGACATGCTGACTAAGAAAATTGACCTTAGTAAACACAAACGTGCCTCACACGTCGGCCTGTTGGGGGCTCATGTCACTTTTATACTCTTTGTTAGTCTGTTCTGAGGAAGAAACAGCCAACTAGACATGCTGACTAAGAAAATTGACCTTAGTGAACACAAACGTGCCTCACACGTCAGCCTGTTGGGGGCTCATGTCACTTTTATACTCTTTGTTAGTCTGTTCTGAGGAGGAAACAGCCAACTAGACATGCTGACTAAGAAAATTGACCTTAGTGAACACAAACGTGCCTCACACGTCGGCCTGTTGGGGGCTCATGTCACTTCTATACTCTTTGTTAGTCTGTTCTGAGGAGGAAACAGCCAACTAGACATGCTGACTAAGAAAATTGACCTTAGTGAACACAAACGTGCCTCACACGTCGGCCTGTTGGGGGCTCATGTCACTTCTATACTCTTTGTTAGTCTGTTCTGAGGAGGAAACAGCCAACTAGACATGCTGACTAAGAAAATTGACCTTAGTGAACACAAACGTGCCTCACACGTCGGCCTGTTGGGGGCTCATGTCACTTCTATACTCTTTGTTAGTCTGTTCTGAGGAGGAAACAGCCAACTAGACATGCTGACTAAGAAAATTGACCTTAGTGAACACAAACGTGCCTCACACGTCGGCCTGTTGGGGGCTCATGTCACTTCTATACTCTTTGTTAGTCTGTTCTGAGGAGGAAACAGCCAACTAGACATGCTGACTAAGAAAATTGACCTTAGTGAACACAAACGTGCCTCACACGTCGGCCTGTTGGGGGCTCATGTCACTTCTATACTCTTTGTTAGTCTGTTCTGAGGAGGAAACAGCCAACTAGACATGCTGACTAAGAAAATTGACCTTAGTGAACACAAACGTGCCTCACACGTCGGCCTGTTGGGGGCTCATGTCACTTTTATACTCTTTGTTAGTCTGTTCTGAGGAGGAAACAGCCAACTAGACATGCTGACTAAGAAAATCTAGTGGTTCAAGATATTAATGTTGTGCAATTTATTTTTGTCATTCTATAGCAATGGCAACATTAATAAATATGAAATAGAAAATGAAATTTTCAGTCACCCGTAGCATTTTCTTGGCTCGCTGCCAGCAAGATTCAGTTTCAGACAAAATGCAATATCAGGCCTCCATGTTTCAAATTGACAAAGCTATATCGAATCATTTCCTTGCTAATACGTACCAAATACTGTTACAGAGCTATCAAAGGATCTGGATCTGAATTACTTTATAACACTCCTCTTAAGATTTCAACATAACCATTTACAGCTAAATCTCAAATTGATTTTAGGAATAAATCTCTTAAGAGAGTAGATACTATCTGAATGGTTATATTGAATGAAATGAAAATGTATTTTATTGATAACAAACGGCACAAAAATCTTAACTAAATACATAATTTTAGTAATTTTAACTACGACTCATAACTATATAATTGGCAAACATTGAAATCCATGTCAGGTTAAAGATAATTTGAGTTAATAAAGTTTATTCTGAAAGCTTTAACTGTCAGAACTTAAATTTTCCCAAGGTAATATAGCTCCTGTTGTTAACACTAAAAGAACTGTTGTGAAATGAAGAAAATTTTGTATTGACAGCACTCAAACTAAAATTAAAGCCTTGAGAATCGGCTTTATTATGACCTTCAGCGGCTTCCTCCGGAACAAGACCTTAACATAGAGCTTTAACTAAAGTACAAGTGTTAATTAACAAGTAATAAAACAACAATACAACAATAACAGTCAAACTTAATCTAGACTATCTAATGTATATGGTTTCAGTTTACATCACACTACACTAATATTATAAATGCGAAAGTTTGTGTGTGTGTGTGTGTGTGTGTGTATGTGTGTGTGTGTATGTGTGTGTGTGTATGTTTGTTACAAAGATGGAAACATTAAAAAACTCTTTTTTAAATCCTTCATATATTTCAGTGTTAAGTAAAATTAGATAAACTGCCACTAAAGCAATCCTAAATTGCAGCCGCAAACAGAAGGTTACGAAGTAAAAGTATCTTATGGATATATGAATATAATTTGCAATATATGTGATGGACTTCCGCAAGGTAACACCTATTTCAATCAATTATCTTAAGTACAAGTATGACGAAATATTTAGGAATGATAAAGTTAGATTAAGAGAATCTTGCAAAATGGTGCATAATGTCACCACGAAAGTGCAAATAGTAGATTGGACTGCAATTATTTAGTGAATCCGTTAGATTGAAACAAAGAAGAACCAGAGCACGCGACGACGCGAGCGTGTTACTTAGTGCTACAAAACGCTACGACGACGGAACAATTCTACGGTAGCGAATCCATGTCTACGAGGGGACAAACCTTCGGCTACGAGTTCAGTTTTGTTGACTGCTAAGGTAAAATGTTTGTACCATTGTTCTCGTTTGCATCGAGAATGTTCATGTTTCCGTTAAGATGAACGTTGTATTAAAATGAAAAAGAAAATTTCGCAAAGATTCAAATTTTTGACAATAAATTAGTCTTGTGACCAAAACAACTAGTCATTAAAAATAAACCCTTCAATAATACTGTAATCTATTTCTTTATTATTTGAATCTGCATGTTGCTTTTTTTCCCAAGGGCATCTTAAACAACTAAAGAATGATAACTTAACCTTTCATCTTTATTAAGAAGTTACTTGTTCTTAAACTTTTATGCAAAAATGGAACTCAGGGTTTAAATCCCATAAGGGCTGAATTTTCAATGGAACACCTGATATTTTTTCGCGATTTGAGAGTTAATCCCTTAGGAGAACTTGTTCTCATGGACGAATATTTTCACTGGTTTTCGTTTTCAAAACCACTTAAATTTCATGGTTAAAGTTTATATCGCATAGTATTTTTTATAAAGAAATATCAATGAATAAGTTCGTCGAAGACAACCCTAATCGTCACAAGAGATAGGGTTCCATCCACTCCACCGACGTGTATTGAATTCGTAAACAGATATTATACGCGCCCTTCGCATTATACCTTCTTAAAACACTTATAAGGCTAGTTAGATGATTTATATAACTTCGTATGAATTTTCATAACATTGAAATATTCTGTAAACTATCCATTTGTAAAATACATCTCACTGATTGGATGGTACTTATTTTACGGGTTATTTAATTGAATAAAAATCCATCCGTGAATCGAGTTTCATGACTTTATATAGAATAGCTTAACTTGAATTCTACATTCTCTTACAAGCATTGGAATTAGTTAGAAAGTAGGAGCAGCCAGTACACTATCCTCGATAGATATATACTTATCTATAAGTACCTACGTAATGAGTGATGTTGTGTGAATGCGGTGTGCGGTCAAACCTAAACTGGTTTTTGTCACACTGTTAGTATATAAGTTTTATTGTAAACACTGTTTTGTTAATAAATGATGATGATGATGATGATGATGATATACATATTTAGGATTGGGTAGCTTCAGAAACAAATTCAAGTAAAAGGCATTTTTGTTCAGAACTCAAAACTCCATAACGCCCATATTTTCTTTACAATAAATCTTCCATATTATATATCTTTACTAATTAGAAGCCAATTTTCTGGATATTTAGGTCCTGTTATATGTAGCTGAGTAAATATATAAAATAACATCTAACATAATAAAGCCCACCAGCTTGTTTATACGTAGAATTCATATGCAAATAGAGCTAACGAGCTGCGTCAATTTTGATTAAAGTTAATCCTATTGTTATGTACGACGAAGCAGATTTAAATTCCGACTTTACAGTAAAAGCTTCCGTGCAAGATATTACATATTTTGTATTACCTATTTATTCAGCAGTACTTATAAGTACGTAAGTTTTTCTAAAATGAATACAAGTTGTAAGACATTTCCATTTAATCCGAGAAAACTAACTTCTTACTTCGTTAGTAGTTAAGCCAAGCAAATCGCTATGGAGAAGGCTTTCACAACAACTACAAGTTAGTCTAAATTGTGAAGGCTGACTTGTTACCAACTGACCTCAGCCACAGCGGTGGCGTTATCATATTCTCCTCGTTATCGTTACTACGTGCAATATACGAGCACTGAAATCTTCCTCCGTAATAGCTTTCTTTCTTTTATGCGATAGATGCTCGAGTAAGGTATAAAGACAGAAAGATGCACGCTTATTCATGGATTTCAAGGGATCGGTACGTACTAAACGCGATGATTTTCAAAGAAACAGAAACATGCTATGATAACGAAAGTCCCGGTTTATTAGTGAGGCGTTCCGCAGTTTTTTCGCGGCTTACGGTCACTGAGGAGAAAATGTTGCCCAGTTGTTTCTATATCTACATATACTAATAATAAAGTTTGAGTTTTTACATTTTTGAATATTTTTGCGAAATTTTGAGTGAAATGGGTTTTTAGTCTTTTTTTTAAACACAATTTTTTTGAATTTTTGTCTGTCCGTCTCTGTGTGTATGCATTCCGTTTTAACTCGAGAAACACCCATTCGATGCAGTTTCTTTTATTATCATCGTAGTGACCCTGGCCAAGAAATTCTATAAGGGGTGTTTATAAAATAACGCCCAAGCCGAAAACAAGGCAAAGATTGAATTAACGCTTTTAACTCGAAGACCATTCAACGGATTTGAACACGTTTTTTTATTATCGTCATAGAACTCTAGTCAACACATAGATTATAAAGGGGGTTCATAAAATAACACCGAAGCTGAAAACGGGGCAAAGGTTGCATATATGCGGGTGGATCCGCGGGCAAAGGCTTGTATACATATAAATTGATATTAATAAAGATAACAGAGTTTAACATACAGCACAGTGCATGTAGTAAATCTGTCTGCTTTAAAACATTAATTAATACACGTACGAGGCACCAAAATGGCCCATTGAAAAAATTCTGTTATTCTATATTTTACAATAGTTATCGCTTGATTGTCTAAGAAGAAATATTCTTACAAGGACGCTTGATTAAAACAAGAAAGAGTAAAAATATTGCAGTCTCCGACTAATATAGTTTTTCTTTAACATCCCTGGTCTGAAATAAACTGCAGGGACATTCATCTTGATTATCCTCGTGAAGTTCCAATGGAAATACGGCACTGTAGCATGCAGTGCAGAAGATTGGGAGGTACAACAAATCTTATAACGGTATGGGAAATGGCTGAATCTGTATTCACAAGACAAAGGACACTTCTCTGATGCCAAATATGACGCGAAGTGTTTGCATAATTTATGGCGTCTGAAAAAAAATGTTAAGCCGACCGAAAAATTTTTTTTGGTTAAGTTATATGTGTGGTATATAAAGCAAGTGTTAATTGCACTCGATACAGCAGCCATTTCCCTTATCGTTATTAGATTTGTCGTGACCTCCTATAACAGAAGTACACTGTCACAATAAATATTAGATATATTATATTTATGTGGCTAAGTATATGTATAGTACTATTTTAGAGCTGTAAGTAACACTTCAAGCTTTTTTGGCCGATAAATATTTCCACGCCGTGACGTTCAAACTCTTATCTTCAGCTGTACTAATAATGTAGTAAAAAAATTGTGTCTGCTCTTTGAATATTTTTGCGAATTTTCAAATGAAATTATTGATTAGTATTGACCGAGACAAACATTTTTTTTTACAGTTTTGATCTGTCTGTCTCTCTCTCTCTCTCTCTCTCTATATGTCTCTCTTTCTGTCTGTATAATTTTGTTTTAACTCGAGAACCACTCAACGGGTTTGGATGAGGTTTTCTTTATTAGCATCGTAGTGACCCTAGTCAACATATACTTATAGGCTTTAATAAGTTGCTACACACACAAATAAACAAAACCGAAAGAAGATTACCTTACATTACTTTGTCAGATACGAATATGTGCAGATAAGAAGTTATAAACCAATAACTATAAACTTGGTCGAATAGATCAAACAAGAGCAATAAATTGTTGCACAACAATTGAACGTTATTATTGTTTGAGCAAAGTACTTTACTCGTACATCGGATGCTGCCTCATGACAACGATGCTCCAGTTAAAGTTGTACCTCACTTATATAAACCGCTTGTAGCCATTTTAACCGACTTAACAAAAGAAGGAAGTTCTCAATCCAACTGTATTTTTTGGGGTATGTTACTCCATAACTCTGGCATATCTTAAGATATTTGTTTTTTTTTGTCGTTTAGGGGTATTCTTTCGTTTAGGTTCCATTTTAGTTTGTTCTTGATCTGATGATGGTCTTCAAAAAATATGCAGTGGAACTCCTCAATGTTTTGTACCAGGATACTGATTACAAGGTGTTACTTGAAAATTGACATATATCCACCTGACCTTCGATCCCAGCCTCATCACCCTAGAACTAAATGTGTATACACCATTGATTACCTGTGTAATTTACATGTTTGCAAATAAATAAATATGAAATATGAACCTACTCAACGAATGACTGTAAATAATTCGAGATTTCGGCAATCAATTGCTGCAATCAATTTGTTAGTGTGCTAATTGCGGGATATTACTTGAAAATTTACATTATGCCACGGGACCTTTTAATTTGAAACTCTTCATCGGATGACAGCGCACCATCGCTTGCTCATTATATTATACCACTTAGATATTGTCATAATACCCACTCAACCTTTCGTTTAATAGAAGAGCTCGTTTACAATACCTACCCATTTGCATTTAACCCGTCAACACTAAGCGCAAAATAATTAAACTTTAAAAAATATATAGTAACCGACTTCAAATATTAAAGCAGACATTCACTCAAAAGTTTAAAATAAGTATATACTGACCGATGGTATTGAAGTTTTGCCGAGTTCTTTCTTCCTGAAACATATTTTATCTAGAAGTCGGCATATTCCATATGGTATAACAACCCACACACTAATATGGGAGTGCCGACTTCTAGAGAGCATAATATGTTCCACGAAGAAAAAAATTGCCAAAAGTGTTATTTTGGTACCATCGGTCAGTACATAATTATTTTAAACTTTTGAGTCTGATGTAATATTAAAGTCGGTTACAATTTTTTGTTAAAAGTTTATTTATTACACTTCAACCACGACTTATAGTTGCACGTGAACAATGTTACAAATCTAGTTAAATGCGAGTAGAATTAACGCATCGATGGGTCCGTACTATAATATACTTTAAAAAAAATATTACCGTATGAAGTCGGCGGGACACACATGGTTTTGTATTTTTTTTTTTATTTCGCAGTGAAATAAAATCTAAGCTAAGACATATAAACGTACGGACGAAGAAACGAACAACGATTTCTCCATATAAATTTTTTTTTCCGGACTTACGTCCTATAAAATTACATGAAATAAAATGAAATGAATACTTTATTTCTGCAATATAGGTACATAAATACACTTATCGCACGTTAGGATTTATTACATCATAAAAATAATTAAATGTAAAAGAGGAAATACAATATATTAAAATAGGTTTTGGTTTTGGGTAGTACTATACTTATATTTACCCACATAATATTTAATAAGTAAATACAGGTATATTTAAATGTTTACAATTATGTATATACGATATGATAATAATAATAGTTACCCATATACTAAATACTAATACGTTACATATATAAATACATGCCTAACTCTGCCTATTCGATTAGTCTTGCTAAGAAGAAGGGCATGAAACTTAGCAAGATCATGTCTTCTTTTTTTCGATAATCGATCATCAAAAAAGGCGTAGCTAGGAGCAACAAGTCCTTGTATACTAGAAACTTCAATAAAATGTAGTACTTTGAACCATTTAAGTCAGGAATTAGGGCCCTAAAGCGAGGTGCTACCGGTTAGCCTAAAACTATGAATGCTTGACGTCAAACTTAAAGACCAAAAAAATTATATGCATTGCTGAGAACACAAATTAAATGATTTATCAAACAGAAATAGTAAATGTATTTTAGTATCAGTAAAAATAAATTGTAAACTACTTACCCCTTGAAAAACAACTTTTGTTGCAGAGATCTCCAGAATTTTTAAGAAACAACTACCGTTTATTTTTTGAAAACCATAAAACTACTTATAACTAGCATTGTATTAAATCTAAAATCGAGCGCTCTCAAATCAAATCAAATCAAATCAAAATATTTATTTTGTAAAATAGATACATAAAGTATACTTTCTACAAGTCAAAGTTAATCTTTACAATATATATCTTTAGAATAAAAAAATATTATGTATATACTAATAAGGGAAATACATACAAAAAAATATTTAGGTTGGGCTCATAAGTGCAATTCAAATTTATTTATTAGGCTAAGTTACTGAAGGCTAATTTATAATTTCTTAATGTGACAGTTGGCACCATATAAGTGAATCAAAAGAAATGCTCACGCGCATGATTGTTTGTAACTATACGTACCGCCATTCATATTATTATTTAAACTTTGTCCCTCAGGCTAATTTCATTTGTTGTATTTCCAAAATACATGTGCCAGAATAATTATTTATTTGTTAATGGAATAAAATCCACCGCACTTTACAGAACAAAAATATAAAATAGTAACCATATGTACCAAAACAAAGGCCAATTACGGATTTCTCCTCTGTTACTTTAACATATTGGTGCTTGAATAAGTATACATATATAGGTACATAATAAACATAGATAATATATAAACGTAATAAATATATGTACCTATATAGGTACACTAAGCGCAATAGTAGGCATCGTGCTGCGAAGTCATTATGTAAACAAAGCCAAATGTATATTTGTTAATGTGACCTTAACCTTAGATTTTCCTTTTGTAACGTTTTTGTGACATTTCTACTTTGTTTCCTCTTTGTTTAGTGGAGGTTTTTGGTTTTACCCTTTTGCCCTAACCCCTAGCTAAACATGAAAACGGCACATAAATCAGAAAATGGTTCCGAACCAATGATATAATCTAATACTTCCAAGTTATTAGAGAATATGCATGCTAATTCTAATAAGCATTGATCAGCCCTCATTAGTTATAGCGTAATGATATATTTACCAACAACATTGAAAACCCATTCAATTGTTCTCGAGGGTAACATACGAGTACATACATACAGACGACCGACGTTGTATTTTTTATAAACTGAACTAAACTACCCAGTAAACTTACCTAACGTAATTTATCTAAGAAGTATTACTTTTACATAAATAGACACAGTATTTACGTTTAAACAAGATAAATTGTAAGAAAAATGTCAAACGAAATAGAACAGACATAATCTTTCCCAACAGTGTGATAAAAATCTGCAAAAATAGCAATAAATTTATCACCTCTCAAAAATAGCTGAAATTGAATTGAACAAAACAAATAAATCTTTGTTAGACATTCAGTCTATTGAACGCCGAAAATCTTTCTAAAGATTGGCAACCGCTCGCTCGTATAAATCAGACCTCTTTAGGTTTATTTAGAGGTCGGGACTTGCCATTGCAGTGTTTCATAAAGTGGTGTCCTTGACATGTATTATCAATGTAGTAACAATAACATACTTGATTGAGCCATCCATTGACTTATTAATGCCAAAATCAAAAGTTTGTAAATATTGTAACAAACCCACGTAGAGGATATAACTCATCATTGCGTGTTGGAGTATGTTCATACAATAATTCGTAATCGGAAAGTATCGAATTATCATTGCCTTTGGAAAAGGGACTGTGGTTCACACTGAGCGAGTGAAAAAAGCCTATTTTTTAATAGTATATACCATTCTATGATAAGCAGAGGTATCTATAATCAATTAATCATACAGCCGTGTCATATGTATTTTTTTTTCTACATCCAAAGGCACAAACGGCTAAGTCTGATTTTCTTTATTTCTCAGTTGTCATTTCTTTCTTTCTTCTCAAAATAACTCAAAAAAGTCCGCATACACTTAGAGTAAAATGAAAACGCAATCACTACAATAGTTTCATATGTTCCTGCCCGAATAAAGAATTTTGAATTTGGACCAAGCGGGAATACACGATAGTCTTCGATTGATCGAAGACGATAGTATGCGAAAAATAAAACGTGCTAACTGGCTGGCTACTTGGAACTTGGAATATATGTACCGTTATCAAGTAAATAAAACAAGAAAATATAGAAAACTAAAGTCCCTAATTTCATGAAAGCATCCTAATATCGTATAGATATCATGTGAAAAGGAAGATGAAATGATACAAATATTCAGAGGAAAAGTAATTTTAACAATAATAAAGATTAGTTTTCCTTAGAATATTTGTACCTTTTCAGGTCCCATTTTCGCATGGCGACTCACCTATACATAATATATTATAGTTGGGACCCGTTGGCGATTGAGTTCGACTCACATTGAAAGGTTTTTGTGAATGAAACATTTGTATAGGCCCGTCGTTTATTTTAGAAAATTTTGAAGGAAATTCCTTATTGATTCCAAAAATCCTGTCTTTACTTTCTTCTTCTTACTTTTTCTAATAGCAATTGTGTACCTGTCTCGATTTTCTTTACAATATCTTGTATCTGGAAATAGAAAGCAGTGAAGAGAGAGAAATCTGCAACCAAAATAAGAATATTTTTACAAGGAGTTAATGGCACGCAAATCATCTTACTAATAATAAAGTCGCAAAAAGGTTGTCAATTTTTTAATTAAATTAGAATTGTAATGGGTTATTAGTATTTTACTGTGAAGCTAAAACTACAATATTTAGAATGTTTGTCTGTCTGTCTGTATGTATGTTTTTATTATCATCGTAGTGATCGTGGTCAACATAAAAGCTATAAGGGTTGTTCATAAAAAACGCCCAAGCCGAAAACGGGGCAAATATTGAATAAACTTCGGTGGAGCCGCGGGCAAAGGGCTAATAATATAAAGAGAAATGTAAAAAAAATCACCATTATATCTACATACACAATTAAGCCGGGTGTAAATGGACTGGTATGTTTTTATGAAACCATTTATTTTCAAATTAAAATATGCCAGCCAAATACAGATTTACAATTTTCTGAACAATTTGCGCAATCGGTAACGCGCTTGTCTTGAAAACAAGAGGCCGCAGGGTCGAATCCTGGCCCGAGGATTTTTTTTCAAATTCTTTGTTTTTTTACATTTGTTTTCTTTTCTAGTTTGTGATGCACTGATAATGATTATTTAGAGAAGCAATTGCACTTTTCCAAACCACAATCGTTTTTGAGAACAATTGTTTAATATGATCCACTTAGTTCCGACATCACAACAATGAACTTCCGAAACAAAAAATGCAAACTATTGTCAAAAAATGTTTTAAAGATAAATATTAAATTATCTAACGGACAAACCATATGTTAATTACCAAACTACGAGTAAAAATATGATGATGTCATAAACTCATAACTTTGTGAAACAATAGTATTCGGGAATTTCGGGACAGTAACGTGTAATTGCTGGACATTGGACCGGAAGCAAAATTCTGGAACCTCCCGAGATTTTCCGGGAATCTGGCAATCGTAGTTACCAGAGTGGTTAGATAAGTTAATAATTTATATATTTATAATCATTTCGGTGTACAAACGCAGAAGAAAAGCAACTCTGGATGTGAGGAGCTCTGAACCGAGATTCGACCCTGAGACCTCTCGCGAACCGATCGCTGTAAACTGCTATCATTCGTATTGACAGTAAACATCAGTAACTCACTTGACTTCCTCATATCATTTTATCCAGATTTCCTGTTCTACTGTGTTTTATCGCAATAATATCTATACCGGGTGTAAATAGACTGCTACCATTAAATGAAACCACATATTCTAGCCAAGTAGTGAAGTTAAGAATTAAACTTTTTAGCCAGTACAGTATTCTCGATAGATATACATATTTAGGATTGGGTAGCTTCAGAAACAAATTCAAGTAAAAGGCATTTTTGTTCAGGACTCAAAACTCCATAACGCCCATATTTTCTTTACAATAAATCTTCCATATTATATATCTTTACTAATTAGAAGCCAATTTTCTGGATATTTAGGTCCTGTAATATATAGCTGAGTAAATATATAAAATAACATCTAACATAATAAAGCCCACCAGCTTGTTTATACGTAGAATTCATATGCAAATAGAGCTAACGAGCTGCGTCAATTTTGATTAAAGTTAATCCTATTGTTATGCACGACGAAGCAGATTTAAATTCCGACTTTACAGTAAAAGCTTCCGTGCAAGATATAACATATTTTGTAGTACCTATTTATTCAGCAGTACTTATAAGTACGTAAGTTTTTCTAAAATGAATACAAGTTGTAAGACATTTCCATTTAATCCGAGAAAACTAACTTCTTACTTCGTTAGTAGTTAAGCCAAGCAAATCGCTATGGAGAAGGCTTTCACAACAACTACAAGTTAGTCTAAATTGTGAAGGCTGACTTGTTACCAACTGACCTCAGCCACAGCGGTGGCGTTATCATATTCTCCTCGTTATCGTTACTACGTGCAATATACGAGCACCGAAATCTTCCTCCGTAATAGCTTTCTTTCTTTTATTCGATAGGTGCTCGAGTAAGGTATAAAGACAGAAAGATGCACGCTTATTCATGGATTTCAAGGGATCTGTACGTCCCAAACGCGATGATTTTCAAAGAAACAGAAACAGGCTATCATAACGAAAATCCCGGTTTATTAGTGAGGCGTTCCGCAGTTTTTTCGCGGCTTAGGGTCACGGAGGAGTAAATGTTGCCCAGTTGTATCTAAATCTACATATACTAATAATAAAGTAGTACAAAAATTTGAGTTTTTAAATTTTTTAATATTTTTGCGAAATTTTGAGTGAAATGGGTTTTTAGTCTTTTTCTAAAACACGAATTTTTTGAATTTTTGTCTGTCCGTCTCTGTGTGTATGCATATTCCATTTTAACTCGAGAAACACCCATTCGATGCTATTTCTTTTATTATCATCGTAGTGACCCTGGTCAAGACATTCTATAAGGGGTGTTTATAAAATAACGCCCAAGCCGAAAACAAGGCAAAGATTGAATTAACGCTTTTAACTCGAAGACCATTCAACGGATTTGAACACGTTTTTTTATTATCGTCATAGAACTCTAGTCAACACATAGATTATAAAGGGGGTTCATAAAATAACACCGAAGCTGAAAACGGGGCAAAGGTTGCATATACGCGGGCGGATCCGCGGGCAAAGGCTTGTATACATATAAATTGATATTAATAAAGATAACAGAGTTTAACATACAGCACAGTGCATGTAGTAAATCTGTCTGCTTTAAAACATTAATTAATACGAGGCACCCAAATGGCCCATTGAAAAAATTCTGTTATTCTATATTTTACAATAGTTATCGCTTGATTGTCTAAGAAGAAATATTCTTACAAGGACGCTTGATTAAAACAAGAAAGAGCTCTTACTTTATATTGCAGTCTCCGACTAATATAGTTTTTCTTTAACATCCCTGGTCTGAAATAAACTGCAGGGACATTCATCTTGATTATCCTCGTGAAGTTCCAACGGAAATACGGCACTGTAGCATGCTGTGCAGAAGATTGGGAGGTACAACAAAACTTATAACGATAAGGGAAATGGCTGAATCTGTATTCACAATACAAAGGACACTTCTCTGATGCCAAATATGACGCGAAGTGTTTGCATAATTTATGGCGTCTGAAAAAAAATGTTAAGCCGACCGAAAATTTTTTTTTGGTTAAGTTATATGTGTGGTATATAAAGCAAGTGTTAATTGCACTCGATACAGCAGCCATTTCCCTTATCGTTATTAGATTTGTCGTGACCTCCTATAATAGAAGTACACTGTCACAATAAATATTAGATATATTATATTTATGTGGCTAAGTATATGTATAGTACTATTTTAGAGCTGTAAGTAACACTTCAAGCTTTTTTGGCTGATAAATATTTCCACGCCGTGACGTTCAAACTCTTATCTTCAGCTGTACTAATAATGTAGTAAAAAAATTGTGTCTGCTCTTTGAATATTTTTGCGAATTTTCAAATGAAATTATTGATTAGTATTGACCGAGACAAACATTTTTTTTACAGTTTTGATCTGTCTGTCTCTCTCTCTCTCTCTCTCTCTATATGTCTCTCTTTCTGTCTGTATAATTTCGTTTTAACTCGAGAACCACTCAACGGGTTTGGATGAGGTTTTCTTTATTAGCATCGTAGTGACCCTAGTCAACATACACTTATAGGCTTTAATAAGTTGCTACACACACAAATAAACAAAACCGAAAGAAGATTACCTTACATTACTTTGTCAGATACGAATATGTGCAGATAAGAAGTTATAAACCAATAACTATAAACTTGGTCGAATAGATCAAACAAGAGCAATAAATTGTTGCACAACAATTGAACGTTATTATTGTTTGAGTAAAGTACTTTACTCGTACATCGGATGCTGCCTCATGACAACGATGCTCCAGTTAAAGTTGTACCTCACTTATATAAACCGCTTGTAGCCATTTTAACCGACTTAACAAAAGAAGGAAGTTCTCAATCCAACTGTATTTTTTGGGGTATGTTACTCCATAACTCTGGCATATCTTAAGATATTTGTTTTTTTTTTGTCGTTTAGGGGTATTCTTTCGTTTAGGTTCCATTTTAGTTTGTTCTTGATCTGATGATGGTCTTCAAAAAATATGCAGTGGAACTCCTCAATGTTTTGTACCAGGATACTGATTACAAGGTGTTACTTGAAAATTGACATATATCCACCTGACCTTCGATCCCAGCCTCATCACCCTAGAACTAAATGTGTATACACCATTGATTACCTGTGTAATTTACATGTTTGCAAATAAATAAATATGAAATATGAACCTACTCAACGAATGACTGTAAATAATTCGAGATTTCGGCAATCAATTGCTGCAATCAATTTGTGTTAGTGTGCTAATTGCGGGATATTACTTGAAAATTGACATTATGCCACGGGACCTTTTCATTTGAAACTCTTCATCGCATGACAGCGCACCATCGCTTTGTCAGGATGCTCATTATATTATACCACTTAGATATTGTCATAATACCCACTCAACCTTTCATTTAATAGAAGAGCTCGTTTACAATACCTACCCATTTGCATTTAACCCGTCAACACTAAGCGCAAAATAATTAAACTTTAAAAAATATATAGTAACCGACTTCAAATATTAAAGCAGACATTCACTCAAAAGTTTAAAATAATTATATACTGACCGATGGTATTGAAGTTTTGCCGAGTTCTTTCTTCCTGAAACATATTTTATCTAGAAGTCGGCATATTCCATATGGTATGACAACCCACACACTAATATGGCAGTGCCGACTTCTAGAGAACATAATATGTTCCACGAAGAAAAAAGTTGCCAAAAGTGTTATTTTGGTACCATCGGTCAGTACATAATTATTTTAAACTTTTGAGTCTGATGTAATATTTAAAGTCGGTTACAATTTTTTGTTAAAAGTTTATTTATTACACTTCAACCACGACTTATAGTTGCACGTGAACAATGTTACAAATCTAGTTAAATGCGAGTAGAATTAACGCATCGATGGGTCCGTACTATAATATACTTTAAAAAAAAAATTACCGTATGGAGTCGGCGAGACACACATGGTTTTGTATTTTTTTTTTTATTTCGCAGTGAAATAAAATCTAAGCTAAGACATATAAACGTACGGACGAAGAAACGAACAACGATTTCTCCATATAAATTTTTTTTTCCGGACTTACGTCCTATAAAATTACATGAAATAAAATGAAATGAATACTTTATTTCTGCAATATAGGTACATAAATACACTTATCGCACGTTAGGATTTATTACATCATAAAAATAATTAAATTTAAAAGAGGAAATACAATATATTAAAATAGGTTTTGGTTTTGGGTAGTACTATACTTATATTTACCCACATAATATTTAATAAGTAAATACAGGTATATTTAAATGTTTACAATTATGTATATACGATATGATAATAATAATAGCTACCCATATACTAAATACTAATACGTTACATATATAAATACATGCCTAACTCTGCCTATTCGATTAGTCTTGCTAAGAAGAAGGGCATGAAACTTAGCAAGATCATGTATTCTTTTTTTCGATAATCGATCATCAAAAAAGGCGTAGCTAGGAGCAACAAGTCCTTGTATACTAGAAACTTCAATAAAATGTAGTACTTTGAACCATTTACGTCAGGAATTAGGGCCCTAAAGCGAGGTGCTACCGGTTAGCCTAAAACTATGAATGCTTGACGACAAACTTAAAGACCAAAAAAATTATATGCATTGCTGAGAACACAAATTAAATGATTTATCAAACAGAAATAGTAAATGTATTTTAGTATCAGTAAAAATAAATTGTAAACTACTTACCCCTTGAAAAACAACTTTTGTTGCAGAGATCTCCAGAATTTTTAAGAAACAACTACCGTTTATTTTTTGAAAACCATAAAACTACTTATAACTAGCATTGTATTAAATCTAAAATCGAGCGCTCTCAAATCAAATCAAATCAAATCAAAATATTTATTTTGTAAAATAGATACACAAAGTATACTTTCTACAAGTCAAAGTTAATCTTTACAATATATATCTTTAGAATAAAAAAATATTATGTATATACTAATAAGGGAAATACATACAAAAAAATATTTAGGTTGGGCTCATAAGTGCAATTCAAATTTATTTATTAGGCTAAGTTACTGAAGGCTAGTTTATCATTTCTTAATGTGACAGTTGGCACCATATAAATCAAAAGAAATGCTCACGCACAATTTATGGTTAATTTGATTGTTTGTAACTATACGTACCGCCATTCATATTATTATTTAAACTTTGTCCCTCAGGCTAATTTCATTTGTTGTATTTCCAAAATACATGTGCCAGAATAATTATTTATTTATTTATTTGTTAATGGAATAAAATCCACCGCACTCTACAGAACAAAAATATAAAATAGTAACCATATGTACCAAAACAAAGGCCAATTACGGATTTCTCCTCTGTTACTTTAACATATTGGTGCTTGAATAAGTATACATATATAGGTACATAATAAACATAGATAATATATAAACGTAATAAATATATGTACCTATATAGGTACACTAAGCGCAATAGTAGGCATCGTGCTACGAAGTCATTATGTAAACAAAGCCAAATGTATATTTGTTAATGTGACCTTAATCTTAGATTTTCTTTTTGTAACGATTTTGTGACATTTCCACTTTGTTTCCTCTTTGTTTAGTGGAGTTTTTTCGTTTTACCCTTTTGCCCCAACCCCTAGCTAAACATGAAAACGGCACATAAATCAGAAAATGGTTCCGAACCAATGATATAATTTAATACTTCCAAGTTATTAGAGAATATACATGCTAATTCTAATAAGCATTGATCAGCCCTCATTAGTTATAGCGTAATGATATATTTACCTACAACATTGAAAACCCATTCAATTGTTCTCGAGGGTAACATACGAGTACATACATACAGACGACCGACGTTGTATTTTTTATAAACTGAACTAAACTACCTAGTAAACTTACCTAACGTAATTTATCTAAGAAGTATTACTTTTACATAAATAGACACAGTATTTACGTTTAAACAAGATAAATTGTAAGAAAAATGTCAAACGAAATAGAACAAACATAATCTTTCCCAACAGTGTGATAAAAATCTGCAAAAATAGCAATAAATTTATCACCTCTCAAAAATAGCTTAAATTGAATTGAACAAAACAAATAAATCTTTGTTAGACATTCAGTCTATTGAACGCCGAAAATCTTTCTAAAGATTGGCAACCGCTCGCTCGTATAAATCAGACCTCTTTAGGTTTATTTGGAGGTCGGGACTTGCCATTGCAGAGTTTCTTAAAGTGGTGTCCTTGACATGTATTATCAATGTAGTAACAATAACATACTTGATTGAGCCATCCATTGACTTAGTAATGCCAAAATCAAAAGTTTGTAAATATTGTAACAAACCCACGTAGAGGATATAACTCATCATTGCGTGTTGGAGTATGTTCATACAATAATTCGTAATCGGAAAGTATCGAATTATCATTGCCTTTGGAAAAGGGACTGTGGTGCACACTAAGCGAGTGAAAAAAGCCTATTTTTTAATAGTATATACCATTCTATGATAAGCAGAGGTATCTATAATCAATTAATCATACAGCCGTGTCATATGTATTTTTTTTTCTACATCCAAAGGCACAAACGGCTAAGTCTGATTTTCTTTATTTCTCAGTTGTCATTTCTTTCTTTCTTCTTAAAATAACTCAAAAAAGTCCACATACACTTAGAGTAAAATGAAAACGCAATTACTACAATAGTTTCATATGTTCCTACCCGAATAAAGAATTTTGAATTTGGACCAAGCGGGAATACACGATAGTCTTCGATTGATCGAAGACGATAGTATGCGAAAAATAAAACGTGCTAACTGGCTGGCTACTTGGAACTTGGAATATATGTACCGTTATCAAGTAAATAAAACAAGAAAAAATAGAAAACTATAGTCCCTAATTCATGAAAGCATCCTAATATCGTATAGATATCATGTGAAAAGGAAGATGAAATGATACAAATATTCAGAGGAAAAGTAATTTTAACAATAATAAAGATTAGTTTTCTTTAGAATATTTGTACCTTTTCAGGTCCCATTTTCGCATGGCGACTCACCTATACATAATATATTATATATAGTTGGGAACCGTTGGCGATTGAGTTCGACTCACATTGAAAGGTTTTTGTGAATGAAACATTTGTATAGGCCCGTCGTTTATTTTAGAAAATTTTGAAGGAAATTCCTTATTGATTCCAAAAATCCTGTCTTTACTTTCTTCTTCTTACTTTTTCTAATAGCAATTGTGTACCTGTCTCGATTTTCTTTACAATATCTTGTATCTGGAAATAGAAAGCAGTGAAGAGAGAGAAATCTGCAACCAAAATAAGAATATTTTTACAAGGAGTTAATGGCACGCAAATCATCTTACTAATAATAAAGTCGCAAAAAGGTTGTGACTTTTAATGATTTTTTAATGAAAAAGAATTGTAATGGGTTATTAGTATTTTACTGTGAAACTAAAACTACAATATTTAGAATGTTTGTCTGTCTGTCTGTATGTATGGTTTTATTATCATCGTAGTGATCGTGGTCAACATAAAAGCTATAAGGGTTGTTCATAAAAAACGCCCAAGCCGAAAACGGGGCAAATATTGAATAAACTTGGGTGGAGCCGCGGGCAAAGGGCTAATAATATAAAGAGAAATGTAAAAAAAAATCACCATTATATCTACATACACAATTAAGCCGGGTGTAAATGGACTGGTATGTTTTTATGAAACCATTTATTTTCAAATTAAAATATGCCAGCCAAATACAGATTTACAATTTTCTGAACAATTTGCGCAATCGGTAACGCGCTTGTCTTGAAAACAAGAGGTCGCAGGCTTGAATCCTGGCCCGAGGATTTTTTTTCAAATTCTTCGTTTTTTTACATTTGTTTTCTTTTCTAGTTTGTGATGCACTGATAATGATTATTTAGAGAAGCAATTGCACTTTTCCAAACAACAATCGTTTTTGAGAACAATTGTTTAATATGATCCACTTAGTTCCGACATCACAACAATGAACTTCCGAAACAAAAAATGCAAACTATTCTCAAAAAATGTTTTAAAGATAAAAATTAAATTATCTAACGGACAAACCATATGTTAATTACCAAACTACGAGTAAAAATATGATGATGTCATAAACTAATAACTTTGTGAAACAATAGTATTCGGGAATTTCGGGACAGTAACGTGTAATTGCTGGACATTGGACCGGAAGCAAAATTCTGGAACCTCCCGAGATTTTCCGGGAATCTGGCAATCCTAGTTACCAGAGTGGTTAGATGAGTTAATAATTGATATATTTATAATCATTTCGGTGTACAAACGCAGAAGAAAAGCAACTCTGGATGTGAGGAGCTCTGAACCGAGATTCGACCCTGAGACCTCTCGGGAACCGATCGCTGTAAACTGCTATCATTCGTATTGACAGTAAACATCAGTAACTCACTTGACTTCCTCATATCCTTTTATCCAGATTTCCTGTTCTACTGTGTTTTATCGCAATGATATCTATACCGGGTGTAAATAGACTGCTACCATTAAATGAAACCACATATTCTACCAACCCTAATGAACCACTTTTCCCGAGAATCATACCAGCGGACACCCTTAGTTTAAAAAATATTTGAGTTCCAAACAAAAATGCGTGAACTCTAACGCACCGCCATACGGGCGAGTTTAGAGAGAGCGCCGTCTGTGAAACAGCTATTCCGGTGCAGCGTTCTAAAAAAGACCTTCTTCCTACGAGATAAAGTCTTTGAGTTACAGTTGCATATCTTTTTCTCTGAAGATTTGCGCGAGTTTTTTTTTCGCATAGTTGTTTAGTATGATCAGTAGAGTATTTGGTTTTATTTAATGATCGCACTCTATTTACACCCGGTATGTTAAATTGAATTTCGTTGTGATGATGAAATTATAAAAATACTGAAGTTTATTTATAATTAGAGCGACTGGGAAAATTCCCGGGATCTTTGTACTTTGACAGAACATCTCTAATAAACTTTAAAATTATGAAATGGATTAAGTTTAGAATGATTTCTGTTATTGAAGGAACCATTGCGGGCTTACCTTGTAGGGTCCATAACTCGATTGAACCCTGGCACTCGGACAACGTTGTCATCTTTATAGCTCAGAGATATTTGTTCTAGAAGCTTTCGGGTTGGTATTTTGCTTAAATCTTCCAAGTTGGAGTGAAATCTGGGTACGTTTGTTAACGAAACCCTTTCCCGCCCAGCTGTAAAGTTGTCATGTTTTGGATAAATCTAAACATACCTTGACAGATGGTAAAATCTGTGGTTTTAGAAACGAAAATTGGTGATTGTACTCCTCCATACGAACAAAGTTAGTTAGAACGAATTCTTAGGGCTTTTCCAGATGCACCGTTTTACATGCGTAGTCGCAGGCTCCAATACATTGCGTCCATATCACGAACGTTTGTAACTCGCGCGTTGGTTCGCGCGTAGCATGTGGACGCAATGTATGGAGCCTAGTACTTCGACTACGCGCGAGGTCTCGCGCATTTATAACGCTGCATCTAGACAAAGTCTTAAGGTAAGATATCGAATTTTCAACGATTAGTGACAATCCAAGCGGAAAACCAGCCAAGTGCGTGTCGGGCCACGCGCAGTGTTGTGTTCCGTAGTTACCCAGTACATTTTATAAGTTGGTCTACTAATACAGATCGCGCCATGCTCTTCCGAAGAACGTCCCATACATTATTGTGTGTAGAGGGGACTAAACGTTTGGCGCGACCTGTACTCGTAAACATTTAGAGCCTACTTAGCTGTGATAGTTTTCCTTTTAACTTCATTATATATACTACTTCTGTCAATTTTTTCCCATATTCATAAACAACCGTTTAGCCGCCAGGCGGGGGGGGGGGGGGGGGGGACACTTGACTCTAACAAAAATTATCACTTTAAAGATTAATATTTCGCCAACAGATCACTAAATCGTAAAATAGTTTCCCAAAGCTACAATGTTTTTGAGCGCCCTATCTAACGATGCCCCACGCTATGGGATAGACGAGAAAAATAATCCCCAATTTACGTGTATGGGAAAAAAAATTGTTTTCGGGATTTTATTTTACCATTTTTTTGAAGTGATTTATATGTATACCCATGCCAAATTACAGCTTTCTAGTACTTATAGTTTCTGAGCTAAGCCGCGGACAGACGGACGTGGCGAAACTATAAGGGGTCCTTGTCGGACTACGGAACCCCAAAAACGAGTAGTGCGAGACTACACGACCAAAATGTATGCAACTGCTGATTTGGTTTTTTACGATTTTATGTTCAAGTCCGTTGTTCGTATGGAGGAGTACCTACACCTACCATCATCAGTTTTCGTTGCAAAACAACTTAAATTTTAAAATGTATAACTGTTACGAATCAAAACTAATAACAATGTAAGCGATTACTTTAACTATAGGTTGTCCGAGATATATGGGTGGCAGTTCAAAGTTGATAGTTACAGTGATGTACCCTAACGAAATATAATCGATTTTATTTTAGTATCGAGAAAGTTAACAAGGGCCATCAAATCGATTTTTTATTTGATTGATCTTTGTTTATCCAAACTATTTTTTGTTAATTACTAAATTAATTAAATTAAACGAACCAATAAATCCAGAGCTTAAGAGTTCAAAGATTTTTTTTTGTTTTTCTCGGAATTTCACCAATAACAAAACAAAAAATCAACAAAAACTGTAACAAACGTCAAAACAAATAGCACGTAAAGCAACCGCAACGAAAACACAAACCGCATACGATATGTACTCATACTGACGCAATCCTGCACCGATTCATCGATATATTTTCGATTATGTAGTGTCAGTACCTATGGGTTTGCGTTCCGATCTACGCATCACGTAGCAAAAAGACATTATTATTTACTGAATCTTTTCTTCGTTAAATTTAACGAATACACTGAGATTTTTGTTCCGATTTATAGAGACATTATTTATGGTGTTTTTGCAATAATTATTTACATTATTAATAAAACCTATTATTTCATTTTGTGCCTGGGTGTATGTAGTATGGTGTGAGTAGTATAGGTGAAACGGAAAATTACGAACTGTCACCCATATCATGATATCTCGAACAGCCTATAATGTCTTGTAAAGTGCCAATATCTTCACGACATGTATTCTTGAAGCAATGTTAGAGTTGGTAAACAGTTTACAATTGATCACCGACAATTATTTCATCCCCAGCTGATTGCGACTTCTATGTACAAAAAAAAAGATTTTATTTTAATTTATCTTACCAATAACGTAGCCCAAAGACACTTCGTCAGGCTGTGATAGGAGTTTGCATGTACTCACGAATCTGTCACCGCTGCAATAAATTAAAACCTCTGTGAAGACACTTCTGTGGAGAATTAAGAGGACAACGACTGCTTGTAACCTTGAAAAGCCCGCTTCAAGGTCTGGTTTGATTCGGAACATAATGTAAGTAAAATATATCTATTATTTAAATAAATGATAAATTTCAGAATCGGTATTTAGAATGAGAAGGTTTTATCAGTGTTTTAAATTCTTATTAGGATCATGAAATGAATAAATACCTAAACATGGTTCAAATTAAGACAATTTAAGACTAAGAACCAATTTATTTAATTATGTACGCAGATAAATAAATTTAAAGTTTGTCAAATTGAATTATGCCTACAAATTTAGTAACAGAATTTTAGTGACAATAATTGTATTTATTTATTTAGTTAAATTTGAGCGCGTTCGCTGTTTGATTTCCCCCTCGAACGACAGAGACATCAGTATAGGACGATTCGTGTGACAAAGTGAGACACGCACCGAGGTCACCAGCAGTAGTTTATCTTCATGCCAAGTTCTTCATTTATGTTGCTAACAGCATGACAATACGGACAGAAAAACACTGACGCTTCGATAAAATATATCGTTTTTTTTGCTTAACCCTCATATCATAACGTTTGCCAAGATAGATTGAAAGTTATTGAAAGAGCGTGCGAAGCGAGCGAGTTCTCCGAGTCAACTGGAACAATCCGGCTTTTGTATGTATGTATGAATGTTTGTTCGACGATAACTCGAGTATCGTTGATCGGAATGTCATGAAATAAAATCAGGCGAGTAAATAAGGCAAATAGAATTTTCAAGTTCGAACATGAGCCTGTCATAGTAGAGCGCGAATCGGGCAAGCGCGAGTTTTAAGTTTAGGGTGAACTAATAGTTTATTAAGTTTATCAAGTTTATGACCCACCTTATGTATTGACTCATTTTTGATGCAACATTTCGGTTGATGCACCACCCCGCCCCGTTGCCGCCGTAGTAAAATGGCTAAAAATAAATAATATCTCAATATTCAATGCATTCCAATTCAACACCTGTCTGTATTAGCTCGAGCCAATAAAATAATAGTTGAAGAAATAGTTTACCTTACATATAAACGGTACATCGCAAATAATTGATTGTTCGCGAAGTTATGAGTTACAGACAAATAAACAAATATTAAGGAGGACATTTCAGTGCAAAAGGCATAACTTAGGATTGTTGTTCTTATTTTTAAATAAAATGTATGAAATAAAATAGTTTCATCTTATTTTGAGACTATTATTTAATAATTATCGGGGGTTTTTAGCAGAATTGGATTATAGTTCGCGTGAATGCCCATACAAACTTAAAAGCGTGTTTTAAGTTGGTGTAAATTGAATGCAATTACAACGCAATGCATAAAATTACAAAATTTTGGTAGAAAAGCCTAATTGACATTAAACTATGGTCGCGAAATGCCATAAATCACATTTATTTAGTACTTTTATTCAATAATAATTAATAATAAGTTCCGCCTAAAAAGCCGATTCTGAAGGCTTTAATTTTAGCTTTAGTGCTGTCAAAACTAAATATTCTCCATTCCAAAATAGTTCTTTAGTGTTGACAACAGAAGTTATTTTATTTTGGAAAAAATTTAGTTTTGACAGCGCTAAAACCTAAATTAAAGCCTTCAGAATCGACCTATTGGTACCTTAGACCATTTAACACGGGACCTGACAAAGCGCGACTCTTAGTACTGAAATTATTCTGCCGTTTTGTACGGGAGGGGAGGTAAACACGCACAGCACACATTTACTCATTCACGCACACTCCTGCGAAAAATGTATATGTCACACTAAATCAAAAGCTGTAACACAAGCACAAAACGCGCACACAAGCAAACTTACATGAACAAATAGTTCATGTACTTCGGCAGAGGGGGATAAGTGCGCTTGCCTAGTCCCGTGTTATATGGTCTAAGATTGGTACCGATAGTGACAGTAAATGAAACAAATTTTACGACGTGTATTGTGAGTATTGTGACCGTCATCTCTACTACTAAGTACTATTGAGTGTGTTCAAAAAAGTTGACATTGGTAAAGAATTTAATTTCTTAATAGATATTTTTAATAAATTAAGTAGATGGCGGGTTTAGGCTACACGATCTATAAATTAAATGGTATCAGATACTCGTTGCTTAAATAAGTACACTATTGCACAGCGTACTCGCGCTAGCCTGAGCATCACGAAGACTGCTATCGTCCATCCATCCATCAGCCTGTTTCGTCCACTGCTGGACATAGGCCTTTCCAGGATTTCGCCACTCTTGGCGGTCCTCCTGGAAGAAATGCTCATACTCACACACGCTGGGCAGGCGGGTTGGTGAGCGCGGTGCCGAAACCCTTGCACCAGTGACGCCGCTGCCCGTCACCAGTCTGTTTTTATATAAGGTCCGGCAATTGGGGATGGATATATCGCCATCCATCGGTCCCAGGCAATGGTGGGCCGCCTGGTTTTGCCTGAGAGCTGGTCTCTTACTCTCCCCGAATAACTTTGGGAGAAATTTGCGAGTAAGATGGTGGTATCATCTGTAATGGTGGTGTAATGATGGTGGTACTGCTATCGCAATCTCAAAGAATTAAACCAACCGCTTTAATTAAAACGGACCGGTTTAATGCTCCAAGATCGTAATGGACTATATTCAGGGTTAGTTTTTCGGATGGCCATATCGAAAACTACAGGGAATAGCGAAAAATGCTCAAAGGGGTCGAGCGGCCGATTTTTATAATACGGCTTATTTTTAAGAAATACAATCTAAACACAGATCTTAATTATGGTCCGTAGATTTAATTAAACTCTAACTAATTAAATGTTCTAAATTAGGTCTATTATTCCAATACATAAACGGATTAGACGTCTAAGGGATTGTACTGCATTAAACATCACAAGAAAATTGATTCCAATAGATATTGATACATTAGTCGAATCCAGATGTGAGTAGAAAAGTAAACACCAAGAATACGTTACGGAGCGGGTAATGTATAAAAATTTAAAAATATTAATTATATTATTAAAAATTAACACTTTTCTTGAGTTTTGTGTAAGTCGTTTCACTACATTACGTCCCAATATACAGGATGACTTTCAAACAAACCCCGATAGTTTTCGAGGTTATTAAGAAATGTTAGTAGAACACATTTTAAATGTAAAAACAATTAAAATTAAAAGCCAAAATGTTATTAAAAAATGTTATTTGAAAATAAAATGTCTGGTTATTATAGCCATCCCGATACGGAAGAAGTTGAAAATAGTCCAAAATAGTGGGATCAATAATAAAAATAACTTCGCGCGATCTAATTATCTTAACTCTTCGGGTGACCATGATTTCTTTGGATTTTACGAAAATCATCAAAGGGCTCCAACTTTAAAAAATTATAATGAATATGATTTTGAATGGTTTTAATCAAACCAGTTTGTGGTCTTCTACAAAATACTAAATAAGCGGGGTTAGGTTAAAAGTCACCGGTATATAAACGGAAACCATTGGATGGTGCAATAATATACAATGTGTGTGTGTGTGTGTTTTTTAAATCAGTGGGTTCGATTCTCGGCTACAAGAACCATTAAAAAAAATAAAGATGCAGTTTTGGTTTTCACCAAAATCGGTCTCGGGACTCCTTTGAGTCCTCCTTTTGCTATTTTCTATTAGTTTTGGATTTGGCCACCCACGCCCACTTGAAAAACTAACTCTGGATATAACCTGTATATGGTGATGTACAATTTATCATTTCATATATTACCGAGTGTGCGATATCTGAATAAAATTTCAGCTTTTCCAATGCTTCGTGTTTAATTTTCAATGGCAGTTCTTCAGGATGGCGACCAATGTACCATTCTTTTATTCTATAATGATTTTCTAACTTAGCCAGCTCCTCGACTAGTCGGGGTATGTTCACGTAATTATTTTCGCTGAAGTGGCAAAACCACCTGAAATGTTATTATCATAAAAATCAGTTACGCATTGAAGTATGAAGAAATACTCTATGTTCGGGGCCTGTTCACTACTTGTACGTCACTTTTGGGATAAACTTCACAAAAGAAGTCCCGCAGGTCAAGACATTTTTGTATTTAATACTTGGCAATAAAAGTTCTTTGACAGGGGAGTTCTCTTGAGTTGACTTTTTCTTTTATTATTATGGCTAACCTCAGAAGTTATTGTTCTGAGTGGCCAACGGAACGCTTTTCAGCGTCTATTTCATTTGCTGACAGCTATCACGCTCCCATCACTGACAAGTTATTATGATATCTACGGCCGCCATTAATTCTTTCCTCTTTAATTGAGTAAAGAGGCGACTTAATAAGTATCCACTTGAATGATTTACTATTAAGATATACCGGGTTTAAATAGACTGCTACCATTAAATGAAACCACATATTCTACCGACCCTACTGAACCACTCTTCCCGAGAATCATACCCGCGGACACCCTTAGTTTGGGAAATAATTGAGTTCCAAATAAAAATGCGTGAACCCTAACGCACCGACATACGGGCGAGTTTAGAGAGAGCGTCGGCCGTGAAACCTGAAGCTGTCTACGGACGTAGACATATTTTGTTTGGAACTCAATTATTTCCTAAACTAAGGGTGTCCGCGGGTATGATTCTCGGGAAAAGTGGTTCAGTAGGGTCGGTAGAATATGTGGTTTCATTTAATGGAAGCTGTCTATTTACACCCGGTATACCAATATGCAAAGACCCGAACAAACTTTCTTTTAAAAGAATTGAAAAACGATGATTGCAGTTATTATTAAACGAACCTCCATAATTTTGATCTAAATTCTTTTTTTGGCGATGCCGACAAACTTGCACTGCCTTTGTACTGAACTCGGGCTTTGACTCATTTATGTTTTTGGTGGGATTATATCTACAAATTACTCTGCCCAACAGGTTTCGCTATTATAACCCTTGATAATGCTTATATACCGAAACCGGTTGGGCAGAGTAATTTGTAAATATAATTTGTGAAAAAGGACTATGTTCTCATCACAACGATGTAAGGTGATAGGGCTCACCACCCATCACACTGGGACGTAACAATCGTCGGTGAAACGTGGTTGTATGAATTGAACTGTGTTTTGCATTTCAGTCCTTTCCCGCACATCTCTGATATCCACTCCGGGATATATGGCGTGACGATGACACTTGGTACTTACTTTTTATCTATCCAACGGAAATGGTTGACTTCAGCGCCGGTCATGCAGCAACCTAGTTCCAGAGAGTTTGTTGTGTTGCAATTTACCATGATCACGTGACCAACTAGAAAGTATGTTTACAAACATTTACTTTAATTTTCTAAAAGAATTGAAAGATCTTGAAATCTGAGTTCAATTACACTTTTACTTGTACAAAACACGCTTAAGTTATAAAACCCGTACTAAAACATTTACGTTTTATTTAGTTAAAAATATAATTAAAAAAAATACTTTTGACAATTTTATGTGCCCTTAGTCTTTTTAAAAGAAATTAATATTTCTAATATATTTGATTTAAAGTTATTTGGTTTTAAGGTTAGTAGTTTTTAATTCAGTCACTTACTTGTCATAACTTGATGCACTGGATTAAAAACATCAGTAAAGAACCATGTCTGCAAAAATATTAGTTTTGATTTAACCAAAGCAATTCACAATATATTATCATAACAAATAATAAAAGGTTGGTGAAATACCTGTTCTTTAGCTTGTTGGAACCATGTGCTTACTATTAAAGGCAATTTGATGTCCTGAGTTTTTTGACTTGTTTGTACAGCGATGAAAATATCATCCAGACCGAATTCTTGCTCAGACTCATCTTCTGCGATATTCTCTTCTGTTCCCTCATCGGGTACCAAAGATGTTGTAAGATGTACAATGTCCTCCTCGACGTTTTCATAACTGGCTTTTACACGGATTAGAATTAGACTACATATCATAGTTTGGAGAACTACCGATAGTTGCATCTTACTGCGACTGCCTCTGCGTTAAGACTACTGCAATGTTTTATTTTAATGAAACAATAGCCGTTATAGTTATATAACGCTCTATCATTTAAGAATAGCAAATATTTTGTTTTATGAGATCACGAAAATGTTTTAATTGTTCTTTATCGTTTATAATCAACAAAAAGGTGTGATCACGATTTTATTGTGCACTTATTGGCCAAATATCCGAATAGAATGAAATTTTCACACGAGATATATTCTGAAAACGTTTAAAGTACCTAAGCATCTAACGTAGGAATTGGAAGTCATGATAAAGTATGATGAAGTGGTGGCTGTTAGAGTATTGAGACGGTCAAACTAGCTTGTAATGAAGCAAATACAAAGTGGCAACCATTTTTAAATAATTTTTATCATAAGTCAAAAATAGTAAGTCCACAGAAAAACTTAATTATAAGGATATAATAATATTAGGTATTATAAATATATTATAATTATAAATAAATATACCTCTATACAGGCTGTAAATGCAACGTCAAGAATCCCTTTAGGGTATGAAAGTATATTACGAGAAAAAAATATATACCTTGAATGTTCACCGAAAATTCCATCATTTTTCTAAGCTATGGCTACGCAGCTCACCGACCTCCCCACACACCTAATTGCACCCCGCAACCCGCACCCCTCATCCGAGTGGACAGCGACCAGTGAGGGTGTCCACGCGATTAGTGTATTTTGAGTAAAGAAAATCCTCTTATTATGAGATACACTTTATTTAGAGATCCCAGTATTTAAAATAATATCTTTACCGATCATACTAACACACCCTTAAAGGATTCTTGCCTTTGCTTTTACACCCGGTATACATCACTGCATTAAAAAAGGGCAGCTTAGGTAGTAAGTTAAATTTAAATAACATAAATATTATTAATAGAATAAATAATTTAGATATTAATAAATTACGTTAGAAACATAGTGCCCAATATACTAAAATAATATCCCGGATAAAAATCTGGATATTAAAAAAAAAGAAAAAGGACGTCTCTATTTTGTGACTATGTTCGAAGAACGACAAGAACGACAGAAGCTCGACATAATTCCGATCTCTGAATGAATACAAATGTTGTATTTTTTGTGTAAATCATACAAATAATATTAGTCTTACTCGCACTTGACTGGAATTTTTGGTTTTTAATGATGGAACTGATTTTTTTTACGCAAGTATTTCGAGGTTTTAAAAATTACGGAAATGCCGTTTCGTAGTTTTAATAAAGAATATTTTCAAGCTATTAAATTGAGACTTGTTGTTAACACTATTTCTTTTTAGTGACTGGGAGTGTGTCTGAACAACTCTTCAGATTCTCTCCGACAAATACAAATCTAATAATGGGAAGATGAGCCATGCACCCCCGTCTTTGAATTATTGTTTACCGTGTTTATTAGTGAATATAAAAAAGGCATTATACCTATTTACATATTAGACCCGAAGTTTGTCAATAAGGATGTTATCCTAGTGTTAATAGGCAATTATTGTTGCTATTCTTTATTGTACATCATAAAAACACAACTATTGCACTTAAAAATAACATGCGCAAAAGTGAGCTTATCTCTAAGCAAAGACTTCTTTTAAAAAACGCCGTATTATGATATAAAATTAGAAAACATACATAGGGGAATATTCCATCCATCCATCAGCCTGTTTCGTCCACTGCTGGACATAGGCCTTTCCAGGATTTTGCCACTCTTGGCGGTCCTCCTGGAAGAAATGCCCACGCTGGACAGGCGGGTTGGTGAACGCGGTGCCGAAACCCTTGCACCAGTGACGCCGCTGCCCGTCACCAGTCTGTTTTATGTAAGGCCCAGCCATTGGGGATGGACATACCGCCATCCATCGGTCCCGGGCAATGGTGGGCCGCCTGGTTTTTTGCCTGAAAACTGTTCTCTTACTCTCCCCCGAATAACTTCGGGAGGATTTCCGAGTAAGATGGTGGTACCTCCACAGTTGAGCCTGGCATCAGCTCTACCACCTCTATTACCCCACATTTATTAATTTTAGATATTGGTGTTTTTAGGTCTACAAAATATTATTTTAATTTCTTCGTTACTTTGTCTTTTAGAATTAAAGAGGACCCAGACTATGAATGTCAGATATTTAATTATAATTAAAAATATCCCATCAAATGTATTTATTATAGTTTTAGTTCACGTTCTACAATTTACCAGTTAGACACACATTGAAGAATAAATTGACAAACTAGATTTACCAAGATTAAATCATAAATTAAAATATTTTAGTTTTTTATTATATCATATATATTGATATTAAATCAACTGATGCCGGGCCCAGTAGGGTCCGAAATATATCTTGAAATATTTTTTTAAATTCTTTTGTGTATATTAGTATATGCACAAAAGAATTTTAAAAAATATAATAAAAAACAAAAATAAAAGAACAAGCTATTAAAGTTTATATATCGTTTATTTTATCAATTAAAATAGTCATATAGAGAGTATAAAATCTTAACAATGTGTGTCTGATTAAAATGCGTAAACTCAGATTCTGTTAAAGTAATTCATTACAATGAAACTTTATTTGATCGCAATATCTTTCAAGATTCCGGAGATACTTAATTTCAAGAAAAAGTTGGTGTAAATAATACATTCTTGGTACACTGTTCCATATTTATTTGGTATTACAAGAATTTCTTATTTATATTCATGATGTCGTTACAATATTCAATATCAACAATGAGTTTCTAATCCATATAAACTATAAAAATTTAATTTAATTGTGCACCTTATAACAATTTTTTTTGGGTGGGCTATCTGGGAGTGCATTTCAGAAATTTATGTGGTTCTATAAATTAGATGTGAGGGGGGGAAGAGGAAAAGACTTTAGCATATAGGGAGATAAGAAGAGAAAAAGCAAGGCGTGGCGGGAAAGTATTGAGCTGATAGGTATCGATCTGTGGTCTACAACGAGCAGTCAGGCAGAAAAAAAGTACGTATGTATTGGAGAAATATGAAATAAAGCAGTAGAGGACAAGGCCGAGAGTTTTGAGACCGAACCTGGATTTTCAGTCTCGGCCGAGAACGAGACCGAGACCGAGAAATAAATGTATTCTCGGCCGAGACCGAGACCGAGACCCAGACTTATAGATATATTTAAAAAACTAAGATAAAAGTGCCATCAATCACTTTTACCACATAAAACTAAAATAAAAACAATAAAAAAATCTGACAGGTTATCACCATTAGTAAGTCTAAGTCTTGCAATTTGGAAGGTTTACTATAGTTACTATGTACTGATAAGTTCGCCCTTCATGGACGAGTCTCTCTACAAACTGATTGTGATGTCTACAACCTACTAATTTCTGTTTTTTAGGGTTCCGTAGTCCGACAAGGAAAATCTCGAAAAAAAATTTTTAAGGTTATCTCTCTTACACGTAAACTGGGGATAAATTATTTTTTCTCGTCTATCCCATAGTGTAGGGCAGGGGGCGGGAACCTTATCCAGCCTAAGGGCTCATTCTAAAATAGTTTATTCCTGAATGGCGTATGACAAGCTGACGCAAATAATAAAATGTTACACAAGTACAAAAAAATATGTTTATTTAAATTAAAAAATTGGTAAAAAAATCATGAAAATTTTTTTAAGGGTATACCTTACACGAAAACTGGGGATGATTTTTTTTTCGCGTCTATCCCATAGTGTAGGTAGGGTATTGTTGGATAGATCGTTCAAAAACATTATGGATGTGTAAAACCATTTTTCGATTTAGGTATCCGTTGGCGAAATATTAAGCTTTAAAGTGCTAATTTTTGTTAGTGTCAAGTATCCCCGTTGGCGGTTAAACGGTTGTCTATGAATATGCGAAAAAATTCACAGAAGTAGTACATATATTGAAGTTAAAAGGAAAACTATCACAGCTAAGTTGGCTTTACAGGTTTACAAGTACAGGTCAGGTACTTTTAGTCCCTTCTGAACGCGACAAAGTATGGGCCGTTCTTCGGAAGAACAACTTCCGAGTGGACTAGAACACCAAGTTATAAAATGTACCAGGCAGCTACGGAACCCTACACTGCGCTGGCCCGACGAGCAATTGGCCGGTTTTATTTTTTCATTCATTCTAATAAAATATAGAGTTTAAAAAGCGATGGGTTTTGCTATAAAAATATAAGGTGATTTTTGTTTCTATAGCCAAATTAATACTGGAGACTCAGTAAGTGGTCAGGACCGACGTTCACTGACCCTGTTTGCGAAATAAAAAAAATATGTTTTGTGCCTATTCTTGTTCAAGATCAACCTCGACTCAATGTGTATGGGTAGTCTAAATTTTATATTGCGTATTTCACAGAAAAGGTCATTGAACCTTGGTCCTGATCACTTACTGAGTCTCTAGTATGAATTTGGCTTTAAAAACGAAAGTCTGCTTATTTTATTTTACTCTAAAGTCTTGGCATGGTGTATTTTTAGGGAGTATTTCTAAAAATAGTACCTACATAATTATTCTCGGCGCGGCCGAGAATCTCGGCGTGTTTTAGCCGAGACCGAGATCGAGAGGTTCGGCTGTAAATTTTGCCGAGACCGAGACCGGTTTTGACAGACTGGTAATGTGGTGGGAACAAGCCAATTATATTAAACGTTTTTGTTTAAGGTGGTAACGGAGGATCTCGGTGCAAAATGCACATAATAATATTGTTTTCCTTACTTTTGAATAAAAATTTTGCAATAAATGCGTTTTATAGCAATTCGCGTAAACTGGTTGCTAATAGTTAGGTGATCGATCACATGAAAATTATTACATTTTAGCTGCATTACATTACAACTGTAAATACGCTTTTAAGTTTGCTAATGTAATGCAAACAAAATTTGATACATTAAAGTACGTAATTTTTTTGTGAAGGCTTTACTACTAATAAACTATTTCCGGAAGTTGCTTTAAAACACATTTATTGCATACTTTTTATTCAAAAACAAGGAAAATAATATTACGATGTTAATTTTGTACCGAGGTAAAAAGTTACCTCCTTAAGGCAGACGGCTGGTAAGAAGAAGTTTCTAGAAATTCGAAAGGAAAAAGGTATGGATACAAGAGGCAATGATGAAGATTACAAGACCGAATGAAGGTGACAAGAAGTGAAGATGAGGAAGAAGAAATAGGGTGAAGATGTTGTAGATAAAAAGTGAGTATTTCATAGGTGATTGAAAAAAAATATATTTATGCTTGCAATAGAATAACTGAATTAATTTACAATATGTATGATTGTTTATTACCAATTTCTTAGTCAACAACAAATTACATTACCTAAATTTTTACCGAAATATTTAGAGGTCGTAATTATTTCATTCGATTACAAATACATATGCCAAGCAATTATCTTTTGAATATATAAAAGAATACCCTGACTGTTTGACTGATACGCCTAGTATAGACCAAACGACTGGCCCTAGGAACATAACATTTTCACAGCAGGTTCCTAATATAACGCAAACATCCGCAGAGACGGAATTTTAAGAAATTCTAGAGCAACACGTCCGCTAAAACATACTCTTACTTCCATATTTAACATCATTGTATAATACGTAAGAACAATATACAATATTAGCTTTTTTGATTTATTTACCATACGAGTATACTCGTTGAATGTAATTGAAATTAAATGCTTTTTTGATGTTAGAAAATGTCCTAGTAATGACTTTGAAAACTCTTTGTATAACACTCTTCTTCGAATGTTTAGGTGGATAATATGCTCTTTGGTACTCCACATCGTCACATAGTTCTTCATCAGGAAATATCATACAATGGAGGGACATAAACCTGAAACAGATTCATCAATTTACTTGTACTAGTAGTCTTCTGTTTTATCTTCTCTTTACAAACATATGTACAGAGTTAGATTTTCAGGTGGCCTTGGATATCCAAAACTATTAAGCAAAAACGAAAAATTCTCAAGGGAGTCCGGGGCCGATTTTCCTGTACCCATTTTTTTGGGTTCCGAGCCCTATGTCACAGAGGTGAAGATCGTCATGCCTAGACCGAATCATAAAAAAATTATTATTATTGTTAGTTAATATATTATAAACCTAGTGGTATGGGTATCATTGGAAAGCTAGGGAGATGAGCAACATAAAAAAAATATATAAAAAAATATTATTACAATAAAAAAAAAGTTGTGAATTGTCATTCTAGGCCCAAATTTTCTTTTTTTTTAAATATATGTGGTATATAGAGTTATATTTTTATTTTTTTTATTATTCTTTATATTTTTTTAAAATATTATAAAATTTAAATAGACATATATATAGGTATATAGTATACATACATAAATTTATATATATAATTAAGACTTTTCTGGGAGAAAACTCCGCCACTTTCTCCAAGAAAAAAAAATTCCTGTATGAAGTTTAATCTAATTTTTGAAAAAGAAAACTGCATTAGAATTTGAAAACCAGTTCCGGAGATATAGCCAAAAACAAAATTCGCGAGAAAATTTGCAAATTTGCAAAAATTCGTAATAATTCTACAGGTGGTCCATCTGAGTTACAGATCTGAAATTTTGACCCAAAACTGAAAATTGAATTACAAATTCAATTTAATTAATTTTATGGGATCCCATACATGAAGTACAAATATTTTATTTATGTAGGTTTTTGAACTGCTGATACCGTCCTCGAAACATCATAGATCCAAGTGAACTTTCAGTGAAACATAGCTGAATGCACGTTATAGCGAATCTCAATGGACAGGTATATTTTAAAATGTTTAATATAATAAAATTCTACTTTGATTATTGATTATTCTAATTGTACCTTTCGGGGTCGAGACCCTCGGGCCGTGGGGTCCAGATGCTAAAGTTATCTGCACGGCTGATCGATGTTTGTGGGTACCCGAAGGCTGATGCGTACCTTGGCCAGAGGATTAGCCTGGCCATTCAAAGAGGAAACGCTGCCAGCCTTCTAGGTACCCTTCCACATGACGGTGGCGATTTAGATAGATTTTTTTATTTAGTTTACTTTTAGCCTTTTTAATTGAGGTAAGTTTAATTTATAATTTATATTCAATCATTGTGTTTTATATGTAAAACAAAAAAATCTACTGGTCGTACAAAACAGCTTTTTCAAAGAAACATACACGCGCCGCAAGTGCAAAGAGGACCTACCTATACAAAATTCACATTTTTAGGATTCTGTACCTCAATAGAAAAAAAACGGAGCCCTTATAGGATCACTTTGTTGTCCGTCTGTCCGTCCGTCTGTCTGTCAAGACCTTTTATCTCGGGAACACGTGGAGGTATCGAGTTGAAATTAAAACCATATACTCAAATCTACAGTCCCTTGAAACTGTCAAAATATCAAACTTCTAAATAATAATTTCAAAGTTGCTATTAGAGTTGATACGATTCAATGACAATGTATAATAAATCTTATTTCGTAAGCGCAAAGATTACCGGTACCGGGTGTAAATAGAGTGCGACCATTAAATGAAACCACATATTCTACCGACCCTACTGAACCACTTTTCCCGAGAATCATACCCGCGGACACCCTTAGTTCAGGAAATAATTGTTCGGACGACGCTCTCTCTAAACTCGCCCGTATGTCGGTGCGTTAGGGTTCACGAATTTTTGTTTGGAACTCAATTATTTCCCAAACTAAGGGTGTCCGCGGGTATGACTCTTGGAAAAAGTGGTTCAGTAGGGTCGGTAGAATATGTGGTTTCATTTAATGGTCGGGCTCTATTTACATCCGGTATAAGCATGAAGTAAACTCAAAACCCTTAAGGGTATGGCATAGGCAAGATATTTCACCTCATTTTGCATCAGGCGAAAACAATATTTACTGCGTTGCATTTAAGTCTACAATCGCGCGCTCTTCGTCCTGGCAGTTACGACGACAGAAATGCCTCGCGTTCGTGAAATAAACACCTTATTTGGATTTTTTAATCAATGTTTGCCGTAAGAACAGAAATTTTACGTAACGGCAATAGGTATCAATAATACATATTATACTATGTAAAAACCAAGCGAATCTGTTAAATAACACAGGAGAAATTAATTTTTTAAACATGAAATATCGTGAAAACTGAGGTATACAAATTATTTTTTTCTGGATTAATTATTTGATTGATTTAATTAAAATTAAGTGCACTCCACAAAAGATCACTGAACGTCATAATATTTGTTTCGAAGGATAGATCTTATAGCTTCTTCTTCATTATTTTAGGAAGTGGTTTTGAAATCTTTTAAAATTAATTATCATAACGAGAGTGTATTTAAACCTTAACCTTTCAGAAACACAGAATATTCGAGTTAGGGTAAGAAGTACGGGCCCTGCCGATGCCTTAACCTTAAGGCTGTACCTGAGCCTAGCACATGAACATAGCCAGATTTTGAGGGTTCTTTTGAAGAAATTAGTACTATCGTAATATTGAAAAAGATATATTTGATTTATTGATATTTTATCTAGGTGATCCACGTATAAGCAATGTACTAAGATTTATAATTTTGTCAAAAAAAAGTTTTCCACCCTCTTTTTTTGCTTTTCAAACGTTCGTTTAAAGAAGGCGTCCAAGAGATCAACTTGATTTTTTTCTTATAATAGGTAATACAATATTTTTTCCCTACAAAATATTTCAGTATTAGCTAAAAACCCTACGATCTGCTGTTTCGCGCGTAATTATAGTATTATTACGCGTCCTAGACAAATAGGTCAAGGCTAACCAAGAATCGCCTCTATCAAAAGCTAATAAAGCATTTGACATTGGCCTTTTTGTGTTGGACGGGTAATAACATTTTTTCCTAGCCTATGCCATACTCATAACCGTAATGGTATGCCTTCACATCAGCGAAGATTTTAAACTGTCGAGTGATTGATTACCGATAATGATCCGTATGTTTTGACAGTTCTAAATTTTAAACTATTTATTTAATCACGTAATCACTCACAAGACCCAACTTTTTCTAAGGTCAAGTTCCACCATAAATAACAGACACGAGTAACCAAGCATCACAGCCGAGACCACTCTAGGCAGGTGTTTCGAGCTGGTAAACTCAATCAAAAATTTACAGAATCACACGCCGTAACATTTCACAGACGTATGTGCATACCTGCGTCCACAACCGTCACAAACGTACCTTGAGGGATCCTTCTTTTCAGAGAATCCACAGACGTTGATGATATTGCCCTTGGTATAGCTGACCGTGATCTGGTCCCGGAGCTGATCCTCGGAGAACTGGTTCATGGGCTCCAGATGAGAATGGAACGTGTCCACGAATGTTAGGGGTACTTTCTTCCAGATTTCTGATCACCAATGGGATAAAGGTGCTTAATGTAAAAGCAAGGTTTTATAACATACACTTAAAATACTACTGTACTCATTGACCTCTCATAAACAACTAGACTCACAATCTTGCTCAAAAAGTGTCCGCGATGAATATTATCACCGCTATGGCGTGACAAGATCGAATGACGATGACATTGCATCTTATGTTAACGACATAACGTCTTAATTTGGTTGAAGATTTTTGCTACTATGCACGTCGCATACGTTCAGACACTTTCTGACAAAACTTTTCTTAGAGACTATGTGTCTTTTTGCTTATGAGAGGCTGAATAACTGTACTTGACGTTTTGATCTTACTGTTACTGAATCATATTCACAAGAAGTCTCATTGTAAAATTCGAAAAAGTTTAAAGGTTATTTTAATTTTTAAAGTTTTGTGAGAATGAACATAATTTTGTAGGGATCTTATCGCTTAAATCAAATGTTCATTACGTTATTATATAGTAGTAAGATACCTTTAAAGGCTTTAGTGATACCTTCGTAAAATACGGTTGCAGATAAACCTAATGATGGTGTATTTAAAAAACCGGTCAAGTGCGAGTCAAAATTGCATACCTAGGGTTCCGTAATTCCGTAAAAAGTATTTAAAATCTTGCCATAACTGTTTATGATAACTAAAAAAAGAATTGATTGTAAATTTCATGGTCGTGTGAATATTTATTATATTTACATTATAAAGTATGTTAACGTAGATTATGCGCTCGCTTACTTTAAGAAATAAAGGTCTCAAACAATCCGCAACAAACATATTTAATATTACTAGTTTTAGAATCTCCAAGCTACGCCCTTTTATATATTACCAGTCAATGAGGTCACAAATTTATGTAAATATTTTTACATGCACATTTGACCTTCTCTGAATAAAGAAAGACTTTTCTAGACGGAGACACCTACACTAGGTGAGGCAAAGCTTTGTCAGAACAACATTGTTCTGAGTTCCTTTCAAATCGACATGTCAGTTGTAGTCTATGGGTAAAGTGAATTGTGAATGAAACAGGAAAACTGTAGAGATGTTATTTTAAAGTTGAGTCGAATTCGCACTGGCCCAGTTTTTTCTCTTACCGAGCATTAAACCTAATGTAGAGTCATCTGCCAGGCCGTATGCATTGCAAGCAAGGTTAAACGCCATACCTCTGCAACAATATTTACCAATTAGAATTTGAAAAGAAGTCAGGCATTTGTAAATAGCAAAAATACAAAATGTAATACAATTACAGAGGCCTTCTAAGTGTATTACAAATTATAAAAGTTTAATTACAAGCAAATCACAAGTAAGACGAGAGTTTGAAAAAATTTAAGTTATTAACGCTTTCGTGAGCGTTCAGTATGTGCCTTACTAGCTAGTATATCAAATAGTTAACAAAAATGCGGTGTATTAGTATGGTGAAAAAATTTTACCGTCTAGGATAAGTACCAGTCGCAGGTTTGAATCCCATCAAAGGAATTTATAGTTTTTTGTTTTATCTGAGATTTGTTTCCAATTGATCTTTTCTAGTTTGTAATGCACTCTAATAATATTAAGAGTCAGTATTCGCGATAGATTTCGCTGTGAAAACATAATCTAAGTATTTGTTCATTTATTACTTCTAACTTACCTGGTATTTTCTTGCAATATTTTAGCTAAGCCACGGCTTATGCACCATCCAGCTTTGCCATAAGCGTATTTGAAAGGCTGTCAAAAAATCCAACGACTATATTTTACTTCAATCAGCATTATGTATTCAGGATATTATCGGATTATGTGACAATGTTTTACTTGTAATTTATTTAGTTATTAGTGAGCGTATATGCGCTTCTCTTCATTCTATCCTGTAGTTTCCATCAATTTATAATTCACAGCTCCAACTAGTTTGAAATTCTAAAATTAAATTAAATTTCTAAAACTTAGAAAGATCCAGCGCTGAAAAGTCTTACCGCTAGAAAAGGCCTTCTAAGTGAAAGTGTCACTGTATGTAATTCGTAACTTCTCCCAAGATACCATATTTCCGAATAGTTGTATTTTTGAAGTTCTTCAATTAGATTTATTACATTCACGTAGCTTTCGTCTTCAAATTGGCATAACCACCTTTGAATAAAAGATTAAACATTTCTATAAAGCAAACTTAAATATTTTGCCACAAAAGTAAATCTTACTTTTTATCAACCCAAAGGAAATGGTTAATTATAGCACCAGTTTTGCAGCACACGTCATATAGCGTGCAGGTTGTCTTTATCATGTGCCCGTCTGTGGAAAAATGAATAGGCATGATGACAAAAAAATTGTATTAGTCCGTCAGTTAGATTATCAGAAAATAGCGGACACGTATTTTTTTCTTTTTTCAATTAAACAAAAAATTATGAAAATTTAGCCCGCTGAAGTTCCGCATGACGTCACATCTAAGTACAATTTTACTTAGAAGTGACGTCATTTTCCCCCACTCCCAAACTTTGACGCGCTTTAGCTCTATCATTTTTTGTTTGATTGACAAAAGAAAAAATACGTGTCCAATATTTTTTGATAATATAAATGACGGACTGAATAGAATAATATTTTGTTTACCCTGTCTACTACAAGCCTATTCTGGTTCAATTGTGATGAATGATGAACACAAGGAAAGATATAATTGTGAATATTAAGAAATTTAGACGAAATAATTATTGTCATTGGTTCTAGTCCATGTAACAAAAAAGAGGTAGAACTGCAGTAAATTCACATCCCTACTTACATCCATCGAATACAGAACCCTGTATTCTGAGCTTACATCTTAATGTTCCTTTCAAAGCTAATATTTTCCAAACTATACTGTTAAAAACAGAACTGTTTTGTTATAACATTAGACCGCACTACAAGATAGAAAAAGTCAATTAGAAACTAATATCCAAAAAGATAAATATATTTCAAAAAATCCTCGGGGCCAGAATTCAGACCTACAACCTCTTGCTTACATGGCAAGTGCTCTACCGACTGAGCCACCGAGGTTTCCAACCTAGACCGTTGAATATTTTTTGAAGAGGTCGCAGGTTGGAAACCTGGCTGCTTTAGAGACAGAGTGGTTGAAAAATGTATTCCACCAAATTACGCTTTTTGTATGGCGTGGCTTTGTGGTTCGTAATTTTCTTGCAATTCGGTTTGATGTTAAAAATATTAAATTGTCAATAAAATTGCAGAATTCGATTGGTTTATAATATTCATAAATTAATTTGGCTGAAATTTAGAGTAGATATAGCTTATACTCTAACTTAACACATAGGCTACTTTTTATCTAGGAAAAAAGCATGTCGTTAAACCGAATAACACGCGGGTGGAGCCGCGGACAAAAGCTTGTTTTTCTATAAACAAGGTGTGGAAGATTGATCACAAAAAAAATTGTATTTAAAACTGTGATACATTATTATTTATTACATTACGAAAGATTGGTCTATGTTAAAAATGTATTCTATAGTATTAAAGTCTTTCTTAAGATGGTAAATTAGGCGCTGGAAATTTTTGATTTTCGCAAGAAAATGTAAGTCGCCTCTTGAAGACAACAAAAAGATATCACAGAAAGGGTCATTGAAACTTGGTCTTGACCACTTACCGAGTCTGCAGTGTGAATTTGGCTGTATAAACGAAAGTCATTATATACATTCTACAAATATAAATTACTGATTTATTTTATTGCTATTTTTTAACAGTATCCTCAAGTGAGTGTCAAATAAAAACTTTTTGTAAACTCGCAAGTATATATATGTATATTTTTTAAAATCATTTTTACGGTGGAGACTTTAATGATTTTATTTTGTATGACTGAAATAAATATAGGTAATTTAGACACATATTATTAATCTAACTCGCAGGTAGTAGCATATTACATTACAAACAAACAATAGAGTGACTCCATAGATTCTTTGTTATGAATCGCTGTTATGTTACAACTCACAAATGGTAATCCAAGACTTAATTTTGGCATCTTTTCATCTACTGCCCATATTGTATCAAAAAAGGACAGACAATACTTTTTGAGTATGGGCTTTTCCATAAAAGATTTATATACTTTTCTAGTATAATCTTACCTTGTGTTTATTTCTGGTATTATAATTAACATTAACAACCTATATTCTTAAGAACACGCACAAAAACTTCACAAATATTTAAGAAAAAAAAAACTGTCTTAATGAGTGTCTTCGTTTGAAAACACAGCTTTAGCACAATTTAAAAATCTATACAGTTGTCTAACGAAAGCGCTCAGACAGAGCAATTGTGCGGGGCCTGCGGGGTGAGACGCGGCAGGTAAACCACCGACTTACATTTTTCGAACAATCAGTTCGGAGCTTCACCCCGCATAACTAATCCGTCCGAACGCCGTCGTTGGACAACTGAAAAATCCATATTTTTTAACTGTTGGTCTAGTCTCTTAAGACATACAAATATACTCAATCTCGTCGTTAAATCTCGGATTTTTATTGCACTAGCTGCTGTGGCTGGCTTATGATGTGGTAATTATTAATACTCACCGATAATTATTAATAATTACCTCATTTATCACTGTCACCGTCACACATACGTCCACACCGCAGTTACTTTTTCTAGAGAAACGTTCACGTTTCTAAGTGTTAGTAGGCAATGTCAGATTTCAAAAGAAGTTCTTTATTGTTAACTAGCTTTTGCCTGCGGCTCCGCCAGCGTATTATTCGGTTTAACGACATGCTTTTTTCCGAGATAAAAAGTAGCCCATGTGTTAAGTTAGAGTATAAGCTATATCTACTCTAAATTTCAGCCAAATTCGTCTAGCCGTTTCAGCGTGAAAGAGTAACAAACACACACACACTCACAAACATTCGCATTTATAATATTAGTGTGATGTGATAATGTTACCGTGTTATGTAACGTTGCCCAACTTTTGAAAACAGTCAACATGTGATAACTTTTTTATTTTGTTACAGAATGTTGTTCAACGTTACCTCAGCACAGAAACATGAAATAACTTTTGTTGAAGTGAAGTAAGGCGCCGAGGCGCGGGGTGCGGGGCGCAAGGTAGCACGAGCATTTGATAACGATTGCTTCTAAAAGTTTTGTTTTGTAACTTTATGATAAGAAACATTCAACAAGTAGCAGTAAGAGGCGGCATACAAGATAAACAAAAGTATTTTGTGCAATTGTAGCACAATGAGAGACACGGGTACACGGGTGTTTGTTTAAAAGAACGAAATGAGTTTCGTAATAGGCTGCAAGAGTGTCCCAATGGCTAATTATGGCCAGTTGGACACAATACTTTACCTGCGACCATCAAAAATATTGTCTTAAGAGCCCGGTCCGCGACGACGACAACTTTGATGAAAAGCAATACGTTAATAGTAGTTTATGCTACGAGTGCGTAAAGGAGGCAATAGCTATACGAGGAACGATTTGAAACACGAGCGATAAGCGAGTGTTTTAAACGTTACGAGTAAGTTATTGCCCTTACGCACGTGTATCATACTACGTTTTTCAATGCATAGTGTGAGTAAATAAATTAAGCGTAATTATAGAAACAAAAAAACAACAAAGACTTACTTCAAATTTCAAATCTCTACACGCGACCAACTTGACGGAAATAAGCTGCTTTCAGTATGATGCGTTCGAAGGCTGCTTTCAGTCATACATAACATAATTCGACTCCACCAGTATATTCGAATAATGTAAACAACAATGGCTGCCCGAAATTATTCTTTAGATACAAAGAATGTTGTTAACAAGGAAGACCGATCAATAACGTTGTATTTTTTTTAAATAATTTACAGAGAATGCAAGTGTCCAGTATCATTTCCTGAACTCGGATATAAAAACTTTTTGTCAAAAAGTTCTTATTCATATTACGATTAAATGAGTTACCTACCAAAAAGTTCATTTTAACCAGATTTCAGTACCTTCGTGTTCGTGCTATTATGAAAAGAAAAGCGGCGGTAGCTTAGGGGTAGAACGCTGGCCTCTCAATCTTTGGGATCCAGGTTCGATTCCCGGCCGGGGCATGCACTAATGAGTTTTTCGGAATTTATCTGCAGAGTATTTAATACTTACCACTTGCTGAACGGTGAAGGAAAACATCGTGAGGAAACCGTGTATAAAGCGTGTATTTGTGCCTGAAAAATGGCTATAGGGCTCAACACCCATCACGTTGGGACGTAATAGTCGTCGGTGAAACGCGGGTGTACTGGGTGTGGACTGTGACTTGCATTTCACAGTTTACTCCCGGAACACCTCTGGCACCCCCTCGGGGATTCATGTCGTGACAATATATTTTATCTACATAAGACTGGCAACTGTTTCCGATAAATTAAAAAAATAAAACATACCTCGGACATGGCTGTATGAGCTAAGTTCATTTGCCTTCCCACTATGTAGCGAAAACAAAAAAAAAATGGAAACATTAAACACTCATGCGGTAAAGTTGACTTTGACAACGCATTAGATGCATATAAAACAGAACTTTACGAGCACTTGCATTGAAAATATTTTTCTTTATTGCTTCAACACTTCATATTGGCCGTCTAAATAAAGGTCTAGAATTTATTCCATTTGATTGTTTTTCTTTTGCGAGTTATTATGATACTTACGAGCCAGCTCGAAATTGTTATTCATAATATCTATATTTATATATCTATTTACTAATAATAAAGTAGTAAAAAAGTCGTGTCTGTACATTGAAGATTTTCGCGAAATTTTAAATGAAATGGGTTATTGGTACTGTACTGAGGCCGAAACAACAATTTTTTGAATTTTTATCTGTCTGTCTGTCTGTCTATATGTTCCGTTTTAACTCGAGAACCACCGAACGGATTTGGATGCGGTTTTTTTTATTATCATCGCAGTGACGCTGGTCAACACATAGGCTATAAGGGGTGTTCATAAAATAACGCCCAAGCCAGAAATGGAGCAAAGATTGAATAGACAAAAATGGCAGAGGCTATTTATATAAATCTATGGGAAGTCTGATTCGAATTTATATCCGAAACCCACGCGAATGAAGTCGCGGGCAAAAGCTAGTCTAAGTAATAAAATAACACGCAAAGGAGAAACAATTGAATCAAATAATTTTAGGTGTTCATTTAGATGGCCAATATGGAGTGGTGTATGTTCCTGATTTTTACAAAAACATCGCAGCAATGACAAGAAAAATAATTTAAATCACGTTTCGCATCCAACAGACGAAAAATACGGAGCGGGTTTTTAACGTGACATTATTTATAATCTTTTCAACTAATAATTGTATGAACCATGAGTTTTATTTTATTTAGTCCTAGGCTTAGGCATCTTTGTTCTTTGTTTGTCATTTGTAGATCTATTGCATTACTATGAAGAGGCACAAGGACATGCATTTTATTATTGGTAATGTTAGTCAGTATTTTGTAAATTTTTGTTACTATAATTAGTAGATACATTCTCATAAGGTGGCTGGAACCAAAATCTTAAAACAAGATTTATTAAAGATCTGTAAGTCAACATACGTAAGATAAAACGATTTAAATGAATTAAACTTAGCTTACGCAAGATATGAACATTTAAATATTGGTGCAACCAGGTCTTAGTGTGTAAAAATAACTCACTTGATATTTTTTGATGCAATGGATTATCGACATCCGTAAAGAACCAAGTCTGCAAAAGAATCGATAGCCGGAAGTTAGACCACTCAAGTTAACTAAACGGACAACACAAATATAGAATAAAAACCGGCCAAGTGCGAGTTGGACTCGCGCACGAAGGGTTCCGTACCATTATCTATAAAAACGGCAAAAAAATCATGTCTGTTGTATGGGAGTGCGCAATTCCAACTCGCACTTGGCCGGTTTTAGTATTTGTTGTTATAGCGGCAACAGAAATACATCATCTGTGAAAATTTCAACTGTTTTACTATCACGGTTCATGAGTTACAGCTTGGTGACAGATGGACAGACAGACAGGCAGACAGACAGACAGACGGACAGCGGAGTCTTAATAATAGGGTTCCGTTGGTTACCCTTTGGGTACGGAACCCTAAAAAGCCGTGGCCGTATTAACTTCGACATCTATCGCTATGGCTTTCAAAGGTATCGTGGTTGTCTAGAAATTATGTGCGATAGCAAATAGATGTTGAGGTTAGATAATAAGGACCTAGCAGGCCTATTACGTATCTTTGAATCGGTTGCCAACTATGGTTGCTATTCACCAAAAACTGATAAAAAACGAACTTCCAAAATAACCTTCAATGAACTATTTATGAATTGTGACGTCGTTTCAAGTGCGAACGTATCCTTAGATAAGCGGAATTCGATAGTATATGTATGTTTCCGCCGAAAACTTTTACTAAAAATCCATAAAAAAAAAATACGGACCTCGAGAAACGCATATTTTATCCAGTAAATCGGTTTTCATGACTTTAATCAAAAAAAAACTCTGCGGTTATATATACTTTTTGGGGCATATTTATTGGATCAGTTATAGAAGCTTAGGCTCGTTAATTGTTTTGCGTGTGATACTCTCCAAAATATTTCTGAAACTTAATTTGCGTGGCTCATCGTGGCTGGGCCTTCTTTGCACCAATACAACTACGTTCCAGTGGTGTAATTTCTTAGGATGAAAATATTTGATTTAATTTATACCTATTAAGTAATTAATATTTGTGAATCAATGATTTTTAATATTGTTGATACTGTTGATTTTTGGCACATGGTAGAACTTTGAATAAATCCATCCATCCATCCATCAGCCTGTTTCGTCCACTGCTGGACATAGGCCTTTCCAGGATTACGCCACTCTTGGCGGTCCCCCTGGAAGAAATGCCCATACTCACACACGCTGGGCAGGCGGGTTGATGAGCGCGGTGCCGAAACCTTTGCACCAGTGACGCCGCTGCCTGTCACCAGTCTGTTTTATATAAGGCTCGGCAATTGGGGATGGATATACCGCCATCCATCGGTCCCAGGCAATGGTTGGCCGCCTGGTTTTGCCTGAGAGCTGTTCTCTTACTCTCCCCCGAATAACTTCGGGAGGATTTGCGAGTAAGATGGTGGTACCTCCACAGTCGAGCCCGGCATCAGCTCTACCACCTATAATTTTCACCTATTTTAAATAAATAATGAACAGAAACCACTATTCCACGAATTTAAATATTTAAATATCTCAATGAAGATACCTGATTCTTTGCAACCTGGAACCACGTGTTAAAGATGATTGGTAATTTTGTATCTTGATGTCGCTTCTCTGTTTTCACCGCAATAAATATGTCGTCCAGCGACACATTCAACGTGTTTATCATTTCATAATCTAACGTTAACACATTATCCACTTGAAAAAATATACAGACAACTACTGAAACTCGTAACATCTTATTAACAACAAGGGAAACGAATGATGAGGAATATATAAACAAATAGCTCGTAAAATGTGACTACTATAAGACTTTTCTTTTGTTTACGACAATACAATTTAACTAGTTGTTTAGTTTGTAAAAATAAATTTAGATCATTGTTTCAATTTTGAAACAATGTTTATTGATTAATATTGTGTATTTGATTATTCAAAATAGTCACGTAATATCTAGTCTACTAATATCGAGGTGCCGTCTCTGTATGGACGCTCAAGTGACAGGATAGCTATTGACAGATCGTAAGCGATGTCATAGCAGGTTAAATGGTTGACAAAATGCAGCTTCAATAGCAGCAGGCGTCTGTATCAAATCAAATAATTTATTCTCCAAAATCGATACAATAGAGTATAAAAACGGCAAAAAAATCATGTCTGTTGTATGGGAGTGCGCGGGTCCGACTCGCACTTGGATGGTTTTAGTATTTGCGTTGTTATAGCGGCAACAGAAATACATCATCTGTGAAAATTTCAACTGTCTGTCACGGTTCATGAGATACAGCCTGGTGACAGACGGACAGACGGATAGCGGAGCTTTACTAATAGGGTCCCGTTGGTTACCCTTTGGGTACGGAACCCCAAAAATTTATCTATACTAATAATAAAGTAGTAAAAAAGTCGTGCCTTTACATTGAATATTTTCGAGAAATTTAAAATTAAATGGGTTATTGGTACTGTACTGAGGCCGAAACAACAATTTTTAGAATTTTTGTCTGTCTGTCGGTATGTATGTTCCGTTTTAACTCGAAAACCACTCTACGGATTTAGATGCGTTTTTTTATTATCATTGTGACCCGGTTATTACATAGGCTATAAGGGGTGTTCATAAAATAACGCCACAAGCACTGTATCAAGCACTGGGCCCGAGAAAAAGGGTCATAATGTTTTTTTTTTCATTTCGAGGCACGGTACCCTAAAAATATTGCAATAAAAAAAAACAATTAGATAGTATTAAGAATAATTAATAAAACAAGATGTATTAATTGATAAATATTAACGACTTTATTATGTTTTTCTAGAAAATAATAAATATTACTTACGAAATATTTAATTTACTTGGTCTTTATCGTTTTATTTAGTGCTATATTTTACAATTTTAATTATTATTTTTTCGTTATCGAGAACCCTATTTGACGATACCCTTCTTTTAACAACATTCAGCCTATATATAATGAGATTTTTTCTTTCTTTCAGAAGAACAACAGAAAAATACAAAATGTTAAAAATACTATAATAGAAGATACATCAATTTAAATATGTACTTTATATCTTAATTACTTACAAATGTATTAATCGGTTTAATTATTAATTAAATAGCACAAGATATGGAGCTTTATAAAATTAGACGGGGAAATAAGGTTTTTTTCTTAACACAAAGGGATATTATACTAAAATACATTAATAAAAAAGTTATTGGAATCTCGAAATACCTATATTTCGAGACCAAATGGGTCGCCGTTGGTCGGGTAATTGCTATATTACTCGTATATACACCCTACTAAAGTTAAAACAGTAAAGGTCTCTTAAATATTATATCAAGTGGCCCACAAAAATGACCCTAAGTAGACCATTTCGTATTCACTTCCAAAGTGATAGTTTTACTTTATTTTAATTCAAATGCGACATTTGTACTGAAAACTTTTTTTTATCAGAGTTGTATGGTTTGGAGAAGCACAAAATTCATTCGTCTAAAGAGTTATTTTAATTCGGTGTAGATTGAGAAAGGTTGATTTAAATAGGCTTGATCAACAGAAATTGAAAGAAATTCCCAGTAACATTGAAGATAAAGGGATATGAATTAGAGATTGTAAACCTTTAAGTTGAATGTTTTTTTCAAAAGTGGGTATATTTTTAAAACAAGCTGTTAAAATTGTACAGAGATAGTTGTAAGTACAGAGGTAAAATTTAAATAATCAATCAATCAGATTAAGAATCTTGGGGTATATCCCTATTGATATCAACATTTTGTTCCAATTTCAAAAATCACACTACCTAACCTCGATCTCTGCTCATTAGACACGAAGCAGAATGTTTTATCAGCTTTTGTCGCCCGCGATAATGATACACAATCCAATAAGAGTTAAGGAATTAAATACTAAAACATTTAATAGGATGGCAAATTAAAACTTGATTTGATGGTGTGGAATAATTTTTGCACGAGAAAAACCTCGAAAATCAGCCTCGTTATTTATGCACCCCTTTAAATTCCAGCCTTTGGAATTAAGGATGATTATCGCTTGCAAATTACCGTGAGTGGCAAAAACCTGAAAGAGAAACCTTTGTAACAGTTAGTACATACTTAACTGTATCACATTCAACTTGCATTAAACTTTTTCTTTCCAATTTATCTTCTCGTCCATATTCAAAAAGAGCATTATACTTAAAGACATTCATGGGTATTACGTGCTCATCTAACCTCTTTTAGAAAACAAAAGTTTTTCTCCAATCTTTACACTTTTACTTTGTCTAAACCTACACACAAAGTTACAACTACCATTGACAGAACACCACTAAGTATCACGCGGTAATGTACACCTCCTCTTTATCCTTCAATGGGTAGTCTTTGGGAGGCAGCTTGAAACTGTCCCGAAGGTAGGTGAACCGGTGGAAGTTGTAGAAGTACTCCTGTCCATCCGGGGAGTACTGAGGGTAGAGAGTGTACGAGGGGAAGTCCAGGTCATGGAAGGAGTCTGCGAGGGCATGCTTGGCAAACTCCTCTTTGTATCTGTTAAGTGAAACAGGAACACAGTTAAGATTCATTTAAGACAGATATCATGATAGCTATTGCCATGTACACATTTCTCCATGTCTCCTTCAGTAAGTAGCACAGCGCGATGGCGATGAGCACAGCTATCACCATTTACATGTTGTCGGCAAATCGTAGAATTGGGCATATCATGATCTGCCGGAGCATCGTATTCGCCTCGCTCTACTTCGCTCGGATCCTCAAATTTATGATCACAAGCAACCTAAAACGCTCCTCTTCGCTACGCTTGTCGACGCACCTATTTTTAACTTTTGGTGAAAGGTTTTCGGTTTCATACTTTACGATCTGCCCAATTCTACAATCTGCCAGTGACTTACATATGAGGTAGATGTGAATGACTCACCGTCGTGACTGCTCGCGGTATACTCCCCTCTTGTTACACTTCTCTTTTAATATGTAGTAGAGTGCGATGGCTATGTGCACGGCTATCGCTATCGCTATGTAGACATGTAGGTAGATGTGAATGACTCACCGTCGTGACTGCTCGCGGTATACTCCCCTCTTGTTACACTTCTCTTTTAATATGTAGTAGAGTGCGATGGCTATGTGCACGGCTATCGCTATCGCTATGTAGACATGTAGGTAGATGTGAATGACTCACCGTCGTGACTGCTCGCGGTACACTCCCCTCTTGTTACACTTCTCTTTTAATATGTAGTAGAGTGCGATGGCTATGTGCACGGCTATCGCTATCGCTATGTAGACATGTAGGTAGATGTGAATGGCTCACCGTCGTGACTGCTCGCGGTATACTCCCCTCTTGTTACACTTCTCCTTTAATGTGTAGTAGAGTGCGATGGCTATGTGCACGGCTATCGCTATCGCTATGTAGACATGTAGGTAGATGTGAATGACTCACCGTCGTGACTGCTCGCGGTACACTCCCCTCTCTTCTCCTTTAATATGTAGTAGAGCGCTATGGCTATGTGCACGGCTATCGCTATCGCTATGTAGACATGTAGGTAGATGTGAATGACTCACCGTCGTGACTGCTTGCGGTATACTCCCCTCTTGTTACACTTCTCTTTTAATATGTAGTAGAGTGCGATGGCTATGTGCACGGCTATCGCTATCGCTATGTAGACATGTAGGTAGATGTGAATGACTCACCGTCGTGACTGCTCGCGGTACACTTCCCTCTTGTTACACTTCTCTTTTAATATGTAGTAGAGCGCTATGGCTATGTGCACAGCTATCGCTATCGCTATGTAGACATGTAGGTAGATGTGAATGACTCACCGTCGTGACTGCTCGCGGTATACTCCCCTCTTGTTACACTTCTCTTTTAATATGTAGTAGAGTGCGATGGCTATGTGTACGGCTATCGCTATCGTTATGTAGACATGTAGGTAGATGTGAATGACTCACCGTCGTGACTGCTCGCGGTACACTCCCCTCTTGTTACACTTCTCTTTTAATATGTAGTAGAGTGCGATGGCTATGTGCACGGCTATCGCTATCGTTATGTAGACATGTAGGTAGATGTGAATGACTCACCGTCGTGACTGCTCGCGGTACACTCCCCTCTTGTTACACTTCTCTTTTAATATGTAGTAGAGTGCGATGGCTATGTGCACGGCTATCGCTATCGTTATGTAGACATGTAGGTAGATGTAAATGACTCACCGTCGTGACTGCTCGCGGTACACTCCCCTCTTGTTACACTTCTCTTTTAATATGTAGTAGAGTGCGATGGCTATGTGCACGGCTATCGCTATCGCTATGTAGACATGTAGGTAGATGTGAATGACTCACCGTCGTGACTGCTCGCGGTACACTCCCCTCTTGTTACACTTCTCTTTTAATATGTAGTAGAGCGCTATGGCTATGTGCACAGCTATCGCTATAGCTATGTAGACATGTAGGTAGATGTGAATGACTCACCGTCGTGACTGCTCGCGGTATACTCCCCTCTTGTTACACTTCACTTTTAGTATGTAGTAGAGTGCGATGGCTATGTGCACGGCTATCGCTATCGCTATGTAGACATGTAGGTAGATGTGAATGACTCACCGTCGTGACTGCTCGCGGTATACTCCCCTCTTGTTACACTTCACTTTTAATATGTAGTAGAGTGCGATGGCTATGTGCACGGCTATCGCTATCGCTATGTAGACATGTAGGTAGATGTGAATGACTCACCGTCGTGACTGCTCGCGGTATACTCCCCTCTTGTTACACTTCACTTTTAATATGTAGTAGAGTGCGATGGCTATGTGCACGGCTATCGCTATCGCTATGTAGACATGTAGGTAGATGTGAATGACTCACCGTCGTGACTGCTCGCGGTACACTCCCCTCTTGTTACACTTCTCTTTTAATATGTAGTAGAGTGCGATGGCTATGTGCAAGGCTATCGCTATCGTTATGTAGACATGTAGGTAGATGTGAATGACTCACCGTCGTGACTGCTAGCGGTACACTCCCCTCTTGTTACACTTCTCTTTTAATATGTAGTAGAGTGCGATGGCTATGTGCACGGCTATCGCTATCGTTATGTAGACATGTAGGTAGATGTAAATGACTCACCGTCGTGACTGCTCGCGGTACACTCCCCTCTTGTTACACTTCTCTTTTAATATGTAGTAGAGTGCGATGGCTATGTGCACGGCTATCGCTATCGCTATGTAGACATGTAGGTAGATGTGAATGACTCACCGTCGTGACTGCTCGCGGTATACTCCCCTCTTGTTACACTTCACTTTTAGTATGTAGTAGAGTGCGATGGCTATGTGCACGGCTATCGCTATCGCTATGTAGACATGTAGGTAGATGTGAATGACTCACCGTCGTGACTGCTCGCGGTATACTCCCCTCTTGTTACACTTCACTTTTAATATGTAGTAGAGTGCGATGGCTATGTGCACGGCTATCGCTATCGCTATGTAGACATGTAGGTAGATGTGAATGACTCACCGTCGTGACTGCTCGCGGTATACTCCCCTCTTGTTACACTTCACTTTTAATATGTAGTAGAGTGCGATGGCTATGTGCACGGCTATCGCTATCGCTATGTAGACATGTAGGTAGATGTGAATGACTCACCGTCGTGACTGCTCGCGGTACACTCCCCTCTTGTTACACTTCTCTTTTAATATGTAGTAGAGTGCGATGGCTATGTGCACGGCTATCGCTATCGTTATGTAGACATGTAGGTAGATGTGAATGACTCACCGTCGTGACTGCTCGCGGTACACTCCCCTCTTGTTACACTTCTCTTTTAATATGTAGTAGAGTGCGATGGCTATGTGCACGGCTATCGCTATCGTTATGTAGACATGTAGGTAGATGTAAATGACTCACCGTCGTGACTGCTCGCGGTACACTCCCCTCTTGTTACACTTCTCTTTTAATATGTAGTAGAGTGCGATGGCTATGTGCACGGCTATCGCTATCGCTATGTAGACATGTAGGTAGATGTGAATGACTCACCGTCGTGACTGCTCGCGGTATACTCCCCTCTTGTTACACTTCTCTTTTAATATATAGTCGAGTGCGATGGCTATGTGCACGGCTATCGCTATAGCTATGTAGACATGTAGGTGGATGTGAATGACTCACCGTCGTGACTGCTCGCGATATACTCCCCTCTTGTTACACTTCTCTTTTAATATGTAGTAGAGTGCGATGGCTATGTGCACGGCTATCGCTATCGCTACGTAGACATGTAGGTAGATGTGAATGACTCACCGTCGTGACTGCTCGCGGTATACTCCCCTCTTGTTACACTTCACTTTTAATATGTAGTAGAGTGCGATGGCTATGTGCACGGCTATCGCTATCGCTATGTAGACATGTAGGTAGATGTGAATGACTCACCGTCGTGACTGCTCGCGGTATACTCCCCTCTTGTTACACTTCACTTTTAATATGTAGTAGAGTGCGATGGCTATGTGCACGGCTATCGCTATCGCTATGTAGACATGTAGGTAGATGTGAATGACTCACCGTCGTGACTGCTCGCGGTATACTCCCCTCTTGTTACACTTCACTTTTAATATGTAGTAGAGTGCGATGGCTATGTGCACGGCTATCGCTATCGCTATGTAGACATGTAGGTAGATGTGAATGACTCACCGTCGTGACTGCTCGCGGTATACTCCCCTCTTGTTACACTTCACTTTTAGTATGTAGTAGAGTGCGATGGCTATGTGCACGGCTATCGCTATCGCTATGTAGACATGTAGGTAGATGTGAATGACTCACCGTCGTGACTGCTCGCGGTATACTCCCCTCTTGTTACACTTCACTTTTAATATGTAGTAGAGTGCGATGGCTATGTGCACGGCTATCGCTATCGCTATGTAGACATGTAGGTAGATGTGAATGACTCACCGTCGTGACTGCTCGCGGTATACTCCCCTCTTGTTACACTTCACTTTTAATATGTAGTAGAGTGCGATAGCTATGTGCACGGCTATCGCTATCGCTATGTAGACATGTAGGTAGATGTGAATGACTCACCGTCGTGACTGCTCGCGGTACACTCCCCTCTTGTTACACTTCTCTTTTAATATGTAGTAGAGTGCGATGGCTATGTGCACGGCTATCGCTATCGTTATGTAGACATGTAGGTAGATGTGAATGACTCACCGTCGTGACTGCTCGCGGTACACTCCCCTCTTGTTACACTTCTCTTTTAATATGTAGTAGAGTGCGATGGCTATGTGCACGGCTATCGCTATCGTTATGTAGACATGTAGGTAGATGTAAATGACTCACCGTCGTGACTGCTCGCGGTACACTCCCCTCTTGTTACACTTCTCTTTTAATATGTAGTAGAGTGCGATGGCTATGTGCACGGCTATCGCTATCGCTATGTAGACATGTAGGTAGATGTGAATGACTCACCGTCGTGACTGCTCGCGGTATACTCCCCTCTTGTTACACTTCTCTTTTAATATATAGTCGAGTGCGATGGCTATGTGCACGGCTATCGCTATAGCTATGTAGACATGTAGGTGGATGTGAATGACTCACCGTCGTGACTGCTCGCGATATACTCCCCTCTTGTTACACTTCTCTTTTAATATGTAGTAGAGTGCGATGGCTATGTGCACGGCTATCGCTATCGCTACGTAGACATGTAGGTAGATGTGAATGACTCACCGTCGTGACTGCTCGCGGTATATTCCCCTCTTGTTACACTTCACTTTTAATATGTAGTAGAGTGCGATGGCTATGTGCACGGCTATCGCTATCGCTATGTAGACATGTAGGTAGATGTGAATGACTCACCGTCGTGACTGCTCGCGGTATACTCCCCTCTTGTTACACTTCTCTTTTAATATGTAGTAGAGTGCGATGGCTATGTGCACGGCTATCGCTATCGCTATGTAGACATGTAGGTAGATGTGAATGACTCACCGTCGTGACTGCTCGCGGTATACTCCCCTCTTGTTACACTTCACTTTTAGTATGTAGTAGAGTGCGATGGCTATGTGCACGGCTATCGCTATCGCTATGTAGACATGTAGGTAGATGTGAATGACTCACCGTCGTGACTGCTCGCGGTATACTCCCCTCTTGTTACACTTCACTTTTAATATGTAGTAGAGTGCGATGGCTATGTGCACGGCTATCGCTATCGCTATGTAGACATGTAGGTAGATGTGAATGACTCACCGTCGTGACTGCTCGCGGTATACTCCCCTCTTGTTACACTTCACTTTTAATATGTAGTAGAGTGCGATGGCTATGTGCACGGCTATCGCTATCGCTATGTAGACATGTAGGTAGATGTGAATGACTCACCGTCGTGACTGCTCGCGGTATACTCCCCTCTTGTTACACTTCACTTTTAATATGTAGTAGAGTGCGATGGCTATGTGCACGGCTATCGCTATCGCTATGTAGACATGTAGGTAGATGTGAATGACTCACCGTCGTGACTGCTCGCGGTATACTCCCCTCTTGTTACACTTCACTTTTAATATGTAGTAGAGTGCGATGGCTATGTGCACGGCTATCGCTATCGCTATGTAGACATGTAGGTAGATGTGAATGACTCACCGTCGTGACTGCTCGCGGTATACTCCCCTCTTGTTACACTTCATTTTTAATATGTAGTAGAGTGCGATGGCTATGTGCACGGCTATCGCTATCGCTATGTAGACATGTAGGTAGATGTGAATGACTCACCGTCGTGACTGCTCGCGGTACACTCCCCTCTTGTTACACTTCTCCTTTAATGTGTAGTAGAGTGCGATGGCTATGTGCACGGCTATCGCTATCGCTATGTAGACATGTAGGTAGATGTGAATGACTCACCGTCGTGACTGCTCGCGGTATACTCCCCTCTTGTTACACTTCACTTTTAATATGTAGTAGAGTGCGATGGCTATGTGCACGGCTATCGCTATCGCTATGTAGACATGTGGGTAGATGTGAATGACTCACCGTCATGACTGCTCGCGGTACGCTCTCCTCTTGTCACACTTCTCCTTTAGTATATAGCAGAGTGCGATGGCGATGAGCACGGCTATCGCTATCGCCATGCTGATGCTGATCCAGATAATCTCTTCGTTGATGCCACTTGTGGATTTTCCTGCAATAAAACTTTTGTAATTACTAACTCTGTTACGAGATTTCAAATTATTTGTTTCTTTCTTGCGGCTTACTCAACACGGGTTTTGTTTTTGTGCTGGAACTATAATGATTTTCCAGAATATAAGGTTTGCAATCTGTTGAATGCCTTGGGTTTCAATTTCTTGATTTTTGTATTACTTGCTGTGATATATGCCATAATAACTCGTATTTTGTACTTGTGACAGATGGGCAAACGAAAAACTGTCAAACATAGTCATCTAGTAGCACAGACGTATAATATAGCAGCAGAACTAACATTAATAATAAACGCATAGAGTCAACCCGTGGCAATTTTTGCTCCGTGAACTTCGGGCTCTTTTAAATATAAGTATTGCTTGTTTCCATACAAAATATATACTAGAGATTAGTTTAGAAATTCAAAATATGTTCTAAGCATAAGCCAGCCAAAAAAAAACATTTCTATACGTTTCTTTGTACCATGAAGCCTAAATGTATCTTATTTTTAGGGTAGAAACTTGCCACGCTATTTAATCCTTATGTTTGGTCTGCTACTTAGTAATAATTATATGTCTGTATAATAAAGGCACCTACTAAACTACGTATTTTCAACGCTAATAAAAGTCTCCGTGCACGAGTTCCACTATGTTTTTATTAGTTATCGACTAGTTTCGTCTCTTAGACATCTTCTAATAATATATTTTATCAAGCCAGAAGATATCTAAGAGACGAAACTAATCGCTAATTAATAAAAACATAGTGGAACTCATACACGGAGACTTTTATTAGCGTTGAAATGAAGTTCCATCAAGAAGTCACACCTTACAGTATAAATTATAAGTATTTTTTAAATTATGGACTACCAGAAATGAAAGAGTAAGGAAATATTCTCTATAATTTAAAGTGAAGCTGAAAGATACAAAATGAAAAACATTCAAATTTCCTGAAAACAGATGCAAATAAAAGTCAGCATAGCACGCCAGTTTCACGATTTAAAGTTTGCATTTTCAGACAGAATTGTTAATGAATTCGTTGGAAATATTGTGTAGCTTTGTACGAGATATTGCATATTTATTGCAATTGCATTGAAATAAAAATTACACGCGACTATGCCATCAGATTTTTTTAATAAAGCATTATTATGAAAAAATGAAAAATCATTTATTTGACAACAGGAAACGGTACATAGATAGGTACATTACAAGAAACACATATATAGTAGGTACGAGTACCACAATTTTGTGATTATTTATGCCTAAGCTAAATGTGTAAAGCATCTGTTCTAAAGGCATCCATATCCCATACGCAATGTTACAAATGATTTTTAAATTAGTGTTCTCTACCTTTTTGATTACAATTTGAATTCAAGTTAAATAAGAAACAATATAATATTTAAAAACAACAAAATAATAATAATAATAGTAATTAGACACTTTTTAATTATTGATGATGAGAAGCTAAACACTTAAATTGAGCAAAGGTATGGACTTTATTAATGTGAGAGTGTAAGAAATGTAAATGTTTGTGTAGTGATTGTATGACAGCGTAGATGTATGCGGGGTTCTCAATATGATTGGGATGAACACCTGCTAGGATGACATAAATCAAGGATTCTGATATAAATTCAAAAGGTCACTGATCACTATCGTACATACCGCTCTTCTGGTTGGAGTAGCCGCCCATCTTCCCCGCGACGCGTGCGCACGCGCCGCCAGCCACCGCCAGCACCACCGCACTCGTCTTTATCCATACTGTTCCTGGGGAAATACGGATCTTTGAAACATTTCTAGATTTTTCATAGTTCTTGGTGAAATGTTGGTTATGTTACAACCGCTAATAATTGTTTTGTCAGTTAAACAGTTAGTCGAATATTCCTTTACCAACATTTTACTTTCTTAACATTTGATGTGGACACTTTTTTGTTCGCATCTCGTACAGGGGCATTTTCATAACTTGTACGTCACTTCTGGAATGAAGTAGTTTATAGCGATAACACGCTTATTTGACCGAAAAAGGAGAAATTTAAATCACCACGCAAACGAATACGCTGCATTATATATCAGTATACTTATTATATCTATGGCCACCATGAAATATTTCCTCTATGACTGAGTCGGCGTCACTGATGCAAGAGTTTCGGCACCGCGCTCACCAACCCGCCTGCCCAGCGTGTGTGAGTACGGGCATTTCTTCCAGGAGATCTGCCAAGAGTGGCGAAATCCTGAAAAGGCCTATGTCCAGCAGTGGACGAAAGAGGCTGATGGATGGATGGATGGATGGACTGAGTAAAGAGGCGACATAAGCAGTATCAGCTAAAGCGTTGGCTTATCCAGCGGGCGTTTTACTCACTTAAAGACTTTTAGATGGCACTAAAAGTAATTAGTTGGTAGGAGTAGATTATCTTCCTACCTGCTGACCACACAATGTTAGTATAAATATTAACAATTTTTATGTTTGACATTAAATGAACGTAATTTGTTTTGCATTGCGCTACTTAGGTACACATTATTCTGTAATTGTATTTCATTAATGTTATTTGTAAGGTTTTGACATCTATTATATTTAATTATTGACAAGTAATGAAAATTATGAATAAAATGATTATGATTATCCATTTAAATTATTTTTGGTTGTATTTCTGACAAAACTCGCTGCTTTTTAAAGTCCCAATAAAATTTCTCAACATTTTCACCGCCTTTAGAAAATCTCGCTATGCAAATACGTAAGCAACGAATCAGCCAATCACAGCATTGTACTTTAAGCAGTGCTGAACTTGGAATTCTCAACTGTGCAATCAGTAACACCTACAGCTAAATGTGCTTTCCGAAGCATGATAATTTGAACCCGCATCTTCTAGTCTAGAACTCTAGTCTGAAACCAGACTACTTGACTACGGAAGTGTTTACAATTTCACGCAAAGCAAATTACCAGGTTACAAAAAGAACCTGCTCATTTTATGACAAAACGAAATTTTAGTCAAATGGAATTCCATATGTCTGTTACAAATAACTTCCACCCGTACATTTCGGAGAGCCGTTCATTAATCAACCTTGACGAGTAGCAACCTCACCCTCTCTCTTGTGAATACGTTGTGCTATGTTATACTCGTCCTATGTATGTAATGAATAGGAGTGTATACATATTACACATTGTATTTCTATACACGTACCATCCTTTGCCCGCGGCTCCGCTCGCACTTATTCGATATCTGCCCCGTTTTCGATTTGGGCTTTATTTAATGAACATCTTCTATAGCATATGTTGACCAGGGTCACTACGATGACAATAAAAAAACCGCATCCAAATCCGTTAAGTGGTTCTCGAGTTAAAATGGAACACAAATACAGACGAAAACTCTAAAATTGTAGTTTTTGCCTCAGTAGAATACCAATAACCCATTTAACGCCAAAAGTATTCGATGTATTTACAGACTCGACATTTTTGCTACTTGAAAATTAGTGCAGATATATTCGTTTCAACTAAGGTGTAAAAAAACTCACGTTATTTGCTGCATACAAATCTCGATTATCCTAATAAACTGTAAGGATTTACGACTACCCTCATTTGGATTTGCTTCCTTACGGTGAATTTATTTATACAAGCAGATTCATGCTGAAATGTAGACAGGTTAGCGACTAATATTGTGAATCCTGGAAAGTATACAAAAAAATACAAGACTTGATACACGGTGTATTTAAATTAAACCACATAATCCTCTGATCTAAATTAACAACATCCCAGAAGGATAATTTGCGCAAATGAAAAAAACTATATATATTTTTCTTCTGTTATATTTTTTGGGGGAAATTATTTAACATAATCAGTAGATTATGTGATGTCACTCAAAGATATCTGTTCATTTATAAGCGGTTTACTCATGGAACAACTTATGGGTGGAACACATAATAGTAGATTATGCACTAAGGGAATAAAGCAGTGTCTTATGTCGCGGGCGGCATATTGAACCTTGAGCGTAACGAAGGACTCTAGGGTTAACTCCCGAGCATAGGGAGGGAGTAATATAGAGTCCTGAGTGAAGCGAGGGGTTCAAGCTGCCCAAGACGAAGACAGGCTTTATTCCAGAGGAGCATACTCTACTTTTCACACTTTCTGCGAGACAATAAAAAGCCAGGGCTCCATAAATTAAGTATTTTCGTCAAATGCTTTTTCGTATATGTGTTTTAATATTTCCGGTAGTAGATTATTAATAATCACTAAAGCGTCTGTTTTGATAAACTCTGGAGTAGAATCACTATCGCTCGACATTTTTATCAAAATGAATATTGCAATAAAATTCACTAACAATAACAGCACCAAACACCGTCTTTTGTTTCACATTCTTTGTAAACTTGTAAACGCACCTTTTTCATTTTTTTTATTCTGATCATGGTGGCCAGTTCGATTTTCGAACAAACCTCTTTACAATGCCTTAGAAGCATTTTTTTACTCAGAGTTTTCCACAAGTTTCCACACGAATTTAACGTTCCAAATTCAAATCACTTTATTCCCTAGGGAGTTTCATACAACTTTATATCCTTTAAGATATAATGCTTTACTTTTTGGATGATTAAGTACATAATTGGACAATGTCGAGCAGGTGGGCGAAAAGGCTTTTTTGCTGGTTTATCCAAGATGAGAAATGGATATAGACACACCCACGGATTAGACACAAACAAAGGACATACCTAATACATCCAGCCCTAAGATCTGAGTCGGTTGCCAACTGGTTGCCAAGCATCGAAAACATAGATATACTATCGAAATCCCATTATCTAAGGATACGTCCGTCCGTACTCAAAATAACGTCACATTTCGTGAACAGTTCAATACACACTAAAAGCAGTTTTGAAAGTTCAGTTTTTAACAATGTTTTTAGTGTTTGACAACCAGTTGGATACCGATAATAAGCCTTATTATCTAACTTAAATATCTATCGCTATCTCTTTTAAACGTATCGTGATTGGCTAGAAAAGCTGTGTGGCGTCATTTCTATCCAATGACGATACCTTTGAAAGAGTTAACGATAAGTAGATGTTAAATGGACTAAATATGACAATGAAACATATATTATATATGTTATACCTGTAATAACTGTCATATCTATTTTGGTGATACGTTGAAGTAGCAGCTGAAGCAGAGCTGGCTGTCACACTGGTCTCATGGCGGCTCCTTCTGCAATACAATATCCATGTTGGGATCAGTTAAAAATTAAATCGAAATACATCTGTACAGGTGGTAGAGCTGATGCCGAGCTCGACTGTGGAGGTACCACCATCTTACTCGCAAATCCTCCCGAAGTTATTCGGGGGAGAGTAATAGAACAGCTCTCAGGCAAAACTAGGCGGCCCACCATTGCCTGGACCGATGCGATGGATGGCGGTATATCCATCCCTAATTGCCAGTCTTTATATAAAACAGACTGGTGACGGGCAGCGGCGTCACTGGTGCAAGGGTTTCGGCTCCGCGCTCACCAACCCGCCTGTCCAGCGTGTGTGAGTATGGGCATTTCTTCCAGGAAGACCGCCAAGAGTGGTGAAATCCCGGAAAGGCCTATGTCAAGCAGTGGACGAAACAGGCTGATGGATGGATGGATGGACATCTGTTGCGCAGTGCGCACAATAATTTTATCGTTGTATTAATACAATTTGGGGTCGCAAATAGTATTTTTCTCAAATATACATTGTAATATTACCATAACATACTGTCAAGACCTACCAGAAAATACTTCATCCTGGCGAGCTATTAAAAGTGTCCAGGAAATCTGAATAACTGTCCAGGAAATTCGTATGAAAATCCATTACATACCATATGTTCACAGAGTATATTTAATATGTTTTCTTTTTAAAACTAACCGTCTCTATGTTTATAAGAGACTAAGAAGGTTTTTCTCGTTGCTTTTTTTTCTTAGTTCTTAGCGTTCCTCTAGCGTTGTCCATCAAGGCTGCGTGGCGGTAAATACCTTTGCCCAGCTGGCAATAATAAAAAAAAGTTGCGTAAAAGCGGGAAAAGTATTTTATGTGCTTTTGTCGTTCACTGATTTTGTGCAAATAAATTACAAAATGAGTTCAGAAGAGGGCTCTGATATAAGGTAGATTGTACTGCTTTGCTGAGGAAATCAATAACAATAAACATGAATAATCGCCCAAATATGAGCAAGTATATAAGTAACTTCTAATATTTCCTAGTCAGTTTATTAAATTTGATATTCCTAACTCATTATCATAAAAACATGAAAATGTCTCACTTTATTTTTGAGAAAAGCACTATACTTTCTTCGACCATGAATTAGCAATCCTGGCCTCGTATATAAAACTCCGAGCCCTACGGGTTCGGACTTTTAACTTAGGCACTCGTCCGTGATTGCTTATTTCCTAGTCTTAGCAGTAATGTACTATTGTGCAACTGTGACAGTAATTTGACATTGGGATACGAGAATCGTAATAGAACGGCTGATTATGTCCCGGTTGGACACAACTTATACTAATAATAAAGTAGTAAAAAGTCGTGTCTGTACATTTAATATTTTCACGAAATTTAAATGAAATTGGTTATTTGTACGAGTATTGTACTGAAGCCAAAACTCTAGTATTAACATACATCAATGCCAAACCAAACTAAATCTTTTTGATTTTTTTTCTGTCTTGTGTATGTTCCGTTTTAACTCGAGAACCATTCAACGGATTTGGACGTGGTTTATCTGACTCTGGTCAACATAAGGGGTTTTGATAGAATAGAATAGAATAATTTCTTTATTTAAGATATATATGTAACAAACACAGTTACTAAAAAAATACAAAAATTAACGAAATATTTCGACTCCTTCAGTGGAGTCGTCATCAGTCGATCATCATCGTTTCGTTAATTTTCGTTAATTTTTGTATTTTTTTAGTAACTGTGTTTGAAATATAATAAAATTACAATAATTTAAGGCCAATACTGGTAAAGTAAAAAATATATTTATTTATATGTAACAAACATAATTTAGACACTAGTTACCACTATAAGTTGTCTTGAAGCGTGGATAGCTAGGCTCTATCCCGAAACATATATTAAGAAATTATGTAATGGAAATTTAACTTAAGTACAACATTTTTATAGAATTATAAATAAAATAACCACCAAGCTGAAAACTATCGATTAAACTCAAAGATTGAAAGACATTTTCACGCGAGCGAAGCCGCGGGCAAAGGCTAGTACTTTATATTTTAAATGTGGAATGTACTCGTATATTGTATAGGAAAATTTTAGATAAATTTGACTGTACATATTTACACAACCTTAACAGTTTTTTTTCTGATGTATAGTTTATATTATTTATTTATGCAGCACTACTCATACTGAAGACTCGGTAATTAGTCAGTACGAAGCTTCGGTAATTCTTTTTTAATAATTCGACAATTTTTGGTTAAAAGTGTAATTTTAGGCAAAAATGTCTGACAGCAGTGATACTGGAATGGAATGGAATTACAAAAAATCTTTTAGCAGCAAAATCAAGAAAAGCTCACAACAAATGTTACCAAGATTTTATGGATTTGAAAAAAGTTATGGATAAGTTTGAAAATAAAGTAGTCTAAAAAACGGCACATAACTAGGAATTAAAATACATGTTTGATACTATTAAAAACACTCGCCTACGGCTCGTTTTTAGGGTGTCGTAGTCAACAAGGAACCCTTATTTATACTTTCGCCATGTCCGTCCGTCTGACTGTCTGTCCACGGCTTAGCTCAGAGACTTTAAGTACTACAAAGCTGTAATTTAGCATGGTTATACGTATTAATCATGCCGACAAAGTAAACAAAATCCGAAAAAGCTTTTTTTCGTTTTTACTAATAAAATGTTGTAGGTTTGAAAAACAATTTTTTGATTCAGGGATCTGTTTGCGAAATATTAAGCTTTAAAGTGCTAAGTTTTGTTAGAGTCATGTGCAGTGCTGCCAATAAAAATTTCTCAATTCCCCGCGTCGGTGTTGTCAATTCCCCGAAATTCCCCGTTTCTTTCAGATTTATTTCCCGCAAAATCCCAGAAATTATATTTTTGGATAAAAAACACTGTTTTATAAATAATTTGTAGCATTAGTTGCGATTTTCCTTAATTTTATTGAAAACTAGCTTTTTCCCGCGGCTACGCCCGCGTGCTATTCGGTTTAACGACATGCTTTTTTCCGGAATAAAAATTAGCCTATGTGTTAAATTGGGGTATAAGCTATATCCATTCTAAATTTCATCCAAATCCGTCCAGCTGTGTCAGCGTGAAAGAGTAACAAACATACACACACACACACACAAACTTTCGCATTTATAATTTCAGTGGTGATTTTCAACTGTATTCAAAAATCGACAATCATAAACAATGAATTAATGATGTAGAAATAGATGCGTTCAGAAATACAAAATAGTGTTCAAATCAAATGACAATTGAGCAGGCATTTGAGTGGTATTGCCATTCAAAATTATATTAGTAGTGTCGAGCTGTATCTGACAAGACTGAACGTGATTTTTCAGTTTTAAATATTACCCGACATAAAATAGTTTTAGCCCACCGAAAAAATTGGTCTGGATTCCCCGAAATTCTCCGATTTTTGTCATTCCCCGCGCTGACCCTCAATTCCCCGCAAATCAGGCATTTTCCCCGCGATTGGCAGCGCTGGTCAAGTGTCCCCCTTCCAGCTAAACGGTTGTTTTTGGATGTGTGAAAAAATTTACGGCTGTACTACATATAACTAAACGACCAACATATTGTGACGGCTAACTACGGAACCCTATACTGCGCGTGGCCCGCAACGCCCTTGGCCTGCTTTTATTTAAACTCAGACTCATGTTTTAATAACCTTTTTATGTATCAGTGTCATTGTTTATAATTTTTTTCGTATCAAAGATTTCGCCTATTTTCGAGTTTTTAGGATTTCACGATATGTGTGTAGATATAAATACATATACAATATTACATTTTAATCTCTTGATATCCAAAAAAAGAGTAACAAGTTGAGAAGAGGTTCTTTTTATAAATTGGCAGTATAGATCCTCCTAAGTAAATTTATCTTGAGTGGGTGGACATTAGTTCGGGTTTTCACGGTGTTATATCATGAAAATTTTGTATGGATATTTTTAGTTTTTTTTATCCTTTCAAAACCAATTAAAAGGAACCATTAGCAGAATCTTAATATATAATAATATCTAAATATTGTAACGCATTACTAGATGTAAAAATTTATTAGAAACAAATTCTCTTAGAAAAATTATAATTGTAGACAGTACTTCTGCCTATTGCGGGCCACCTGTCACAACATTTTCTATTACTAGCTTAAGGGGCTTCAGAATCTCAACTGCGTTTAGAGAAGTTTTTAAATTTAATAATATTCTACAGGAATATTACAAATTTCTAAGAAAAATATATCAACGATATGAACGTTATTTCAATGTAGTTTCTGTCGATATTTGTACCGACACACATCGAGCTGCTAATTTATTTAGGGTTCCGTACCCTACGGGTAATCAACGGGACCCTATTACTAAGACTGCGCTGTCCGTCCGTCCGTCTGTCAGCAGGCTGTATCACATGAACCGTGATAGTTAGGTTCAAGCCACACAGAAGCGGCGCGGGGCACATCGAGCGCGCGGGTGTCATTCAAATTTCGTACAAAATGCATGGAAATAAAGTCGCAATTTGAACACACTTAATGGTATTTTCAGGCGGTGTCGGGCGGGGAACGGGTGTCCGTACCATACCTCAAATTGTGACTTTATTTCCATGCGTTTTGTGCGAAATTTGAATGATGCCCGCGCGCTCGATGCGCGCCGCGCCCTTTCTGTGTGGCTTGCACCTTAGATAGTTGAAATTTTCACAGATGATGTATTTCTGTTGCCGCTATAACAACAAATACTAAAAAACAGAATTAAGTAAATATTAAAGGGGGCTCCCATACAACAAACGTTATTTTTTTGCTCGATATTGATAACGGCAACAGGTAGACGCTTGAAATATTCACAGAATATTTAGTTGTATATTCACTTTAAAAATAAATAATTATATTAAAATAAAATTAATATGTAAGTGGGGCTCCCATAAAACAAACATGACTTTTTTTCCGTTTTTATAGACAATGGTACGGAACCCTTAGCGCGGGTCCAACTCGCACTTGGCCGGTTTTTTTAGTTTACTGAAGTTCGTTAAACGTCGTTGATATATCGTGTTTCTGGTAAAATTTTCCCAAATTAGTTTAAAATATGCTAAGTACAGGCGTAAAACCAACCTTCAGAAAACTAAATTTACTGTCGTCCAAACTTTATGTACAGCACCAGTAAAAATTACAATATTCCTCGTAAACAGACAGCAATAAGAAGAAACAGCGTCTTCTGAATCTCCGTATCAGCACAACCAGTCACAAATCGAAGGTCCTCACACTAGACGCCTCCCAGGGGAACACATAACACGACCCGCCAAGTTGCCGAGTGAGACTCGAGAAACCCAATTCACTCACACTTACTCGTTTGTGTGTGTTTGTATACATACGGGGGTGTGTAAGAGTGTGTGTACTGAAAGGTTAAGAAGAAAATAATAATGTTTCCTTGTGAAAAGCCAGTCTGCGGATATTTAAATTGGAGCGTGTTTTCGTTTCTAAGAATTTTTTTCAAGGGAAGAATGCTGTATGCTATAGATTACAAAGTAAGAAAAATTGCTTTTTATGATATTGTTACGTAGTACCGGCTCACGAAACAAAAATCTCACACATCATGGAACGCGTAAGGAAGTTCGTAAATAATCACAACTGGACAATGCGAAAAGTTTCCGCCATTGAGCTTGAAAAGTCTCGGACGAAGAAGTGAGAGGAAGTATTCAGGTTGGAAAGGGACGGATACAGACTGGAGTCCTTGACACGCTGACGTGAAGCGTGACGCGCGTTCCATAATGCGCGAGAGGGTTCTAGCGACATCGCGTCACTTGAACTGGAAAAAAGTGGGAGAGAGATGGATATAGGCTGGGATTCTTGAAGCGTGTTCCATAATGTGCGAGAGGGTTCTAGACAGATCGCGAAGCCGGCGTACGGTATATAAAAAACGGGACAGATAGCGGTCGAGAGTCCAGTTCAGTGTTAACTACGAGACAAAGCGGAAACTCTAGTGAAATAAAGGACAACTCTAGTAGTGACTAGTGAAGTGCGACTGTATAGAGCGAATATAACCCGGTAACGATTCTAGTTAGTAGTGGTGATACATTTTTCAAATTACGGACAAATTAAGCATTCCAGCAAGTCCACTGAGTCCAGTTAGTAATTTCAGTTGTTATTTAGTTTCAGTTGTGTTTAAATAGTGTGTGTGATTACAAATAAAGACAGTCAGTGGTTTTTGGTACAAATTGGTATAAAATCTAAAATACATCTTACGACATATATATCCTCGATAAGGTGTCAAAGATTTTTCTAAGAATGGATTGTCACTAAAAACAGTCAACACTCTTTTCACTGATTGTTTTTAAGTCCAAACGTGGTAGATGGTGATTCTTATTGCCGCATTTCAGTAACTAATATACGTTTTTAGAAAACAGGTGTCAAAGAAACAAAAAAAAATTGATTATCTTTTACCAAGTGAAATCACCCATTAAAATGTAATAAAATATAATAGTATGTATATGTTTGTCAAAAAAATATACATACTTTATCTCTATTCTTTTGGCTTTAAATTGTTTCTGACAAGAATGTGGTTACAGGATTGACTTGTAAGGTGGCAAAAGAGGAGGCTTTTTCACACAACTTTCTGAGTAATATGTGTGAAGACGCAATGCAGTAAAAATAATTTCCTTGAGTCTATTTTAGACGAAAACGATACCAATTGATACCATACAAGTATTGATCAAGATACCATAAAAATATTGATTGAGATGCGTACTTCACCCCCTCCCCGCGCAGGGAACGGGAACAAAAAATGAATCAGACTTTCCTCTACATTTGGAAATGATCATCCTATAACCATGGTAGAAATTTGATGCTTTTAACCCAAAGCGCTCATTTTTGGAGCAAAGGACCTCTACAATAGGCTTGTAGACAGGGTAAACAAAATATCATTCTATTTAGTCCGTCATTTAGATTATCAAAAAATATTGGACACGTATTTTTTCTTTTGTCAATCAAACAAAAAATGACATAGATAAAGCGCGTCAAAGTTTGGGAGTGGGGGGAAATGACGTCACTTCTAAGTAAAATTGTACCTAGATGTGACGTCACGCGGAACTTCAGCGGGCTATATCTTCATCATTGTTTGTATAATTGAAAAAAGAAAAAATACGTGTCCAATATTTTCAGATAATCTAACTGACGGACAAAAAAATGTTTTTGTCATCATTCCTATTTTGAGTGTCTGATACTAATTTCGAATGATGATTTGTAAGAAACGTGTCTTCTGTGTTCTTTTCGTTTATAACATGTTTTTATTATTTGATTATCACGAAGCATGACATTGCATAAACGGAACGTTGCGTACAACACACACGACAAACTTTTCCACATTCGTGAATCAAATCCTAATAAACCCAACCACGTTTTAATAAAACAGTACGCGTCGGTTTAATTTCAATCTCGTAATTTATTCCGGGCATACCTTCACAATTCTATCCCTAATTTTGCCGTTCAGTGCGCGGAAAAATGTGAAGTTTTACCCCACCCCTCTTTCCCTTGGACCTCAGGGCACGGGGAGGTCTAGACTTAGCTACCTACTTCCTACGTCACTTGCATTTAGTAACTTGTTCCCCATTGTTCTGGGTACTATAAAACTTACAGCAAATAATGACATTGCAATAATTTTCTGAGCTAGTATGCGGTTTTTTAAAATTTTATGTGTATTTTATGTTTTATGTAAATTTGACTTCGATTGAAAATGGATCTATGTGTGGAGGTGAAATAATCAGTGATTTGTACACAATGCACGGTACCCCTTTAAAATAAAATCATCCATAAAATACTCTTATTCTCATTCAAATGTCGATAATCAATTAATTAAAGACACTGGAATTTACTTTTTCTTATCAACGAACAGCGCTATTCTGTACCTTAATTTTAGATGAAACGGCTAAGCCGAACAAATGAACATATGCCGAAAACACATATACCGAAGCATCTCTGTTTATAACGGATTCCCAAAAAGTACTCTTTGGCAAAAATAGACCCAGAACCGGAAACGTTGATGAAACTTGTTCAACGTAAAGCCCAACGTATTCACGAAATACACTCAGCAGCATAAAATCTAGCACAGAGCAACGAACAAGGTAATGTCGAGGTCTCAGTTCTACGTTGGGTAACGATTTGGATGAGAACTGGCAGCACCTATCTAAAGTACAAATGGAGGAAGTCCAAACCACCTATGTAACTAACTAATCAGAGAAGCCGTTAGACCAGAGAAAAAGCGTTCGGATTTCCATACATTTTGACGCCATTTTTTGAGGTTGCATTGACAACTCCCGTGTGAACCGTCGGTTTGATCAGTTCTTACGTAGTTCTCCCGTTCTTACCGTTATGCCTTCAACAAGGTACAATACAGGGTAACTACATAGTCTCACAATATAAAAATAAAAATATTTAGATGTAGTTTAGATCTATCTAAAGACAAAAACTTTCTCTCTCTCGATTACGAAGGTGAAAGATGAAATAGAAGAAAACATTTGGGAAGCGAGATTTAGAAGAGGTATGGATTGCGTGGATTACATATTTATTTTCTTAAAATAAATATACATATCGCTATATATTTTTGTGTACTATTTATTTTCTTTACGAAACATATCTGAAAAATATCTGGGTTTTCCCAGTTTTTTTTCTTCTGGTTTTCTGGTGTTTTCACCAGAAGGTGTTTTGTGGGTTTGTGCATTTAGATAAGGCTCACGGTAGAGGGTGAGAACGACTTGTGGACTGTGAATGGAGCACTGGAAACAGTCGTGAGTATTATGTATTAATTAATTCATCGACTATTATGCTACTACTTGTCGTATTGTTGTAATTGGCCGTATGAATAGTTACCCTGTTAATATTGTTTAGTTATTTTGTGCTGTAAGATTTTCTTGGATATAAATAATACCATAGCGTGTGTCCGTGTGTACTACGACTATTTCAGTAGTGTGACCTGGATTAACCTGTGTCACCTTTGTGCCACAATACGAGTTAGTTATTTCTGTTTTGTCCTCAACATACCACCAGCCGGAAATAGCTTCTACCTTGGATTTTAGTGACATGAAATTATAGTGTTTCCTTACCGTTTAAAGACTATATAGTTAGCTCTATATTACTTCATTTTATAACTATCTGTTTACACTGCTATAGTAAACTTAGTAATAATATATTATATCTAAACATATAATTTTTCGTCTGCTGTGATTCAAATCATATTCAAAGTTTGAATTTAATAATAATAGTTGGGGTACTGTGGTGATTTTATTAACTTATTGAATGAAATATATTTGCTTTATCAAGGAAGAAGTGGAATAAAAACATATCGAAATTATAATCAATTTGATGTTTTGTTTTCTCTCCTTCGGGGCAAATGTTTGTTTCAGAGCCCTTTGGAAACAAGACATTTAACAAGACAAGCGATTTTTTTAAATTCTTTTCTCTTTTACGATCTTGAAGACCTGTCACGAGGAATTCCTTTTTGAAAATTTTATAAATATGAAAACAGACGTTTTCATAGAAAAACCTAAAGATTTTAGCATTTTATAGCAGATCACTAACGGTTAGATATTGTCATAGACATAAAATATTTAAAATTTTCCAATTATTTTCCTAATTAACGCTTTTAACTTATCATCGTCACACTAACCACCTCAAAAACTTGTGGGCGTTAATTATTTTGTAAATTTCTGAAGATTTCAAATCGGCCTTCTTCTTAATGAGCTCTTGATGTTTAAAATTGAGCAAGAATAGTAATTTCATTATCTTTTTATTTCCTTACGTCCTTGTACCTATAGGGTAGTCAAAAACTTCCTGGATATGGCGCTTCTACTAAAAGTCATAACAAAGGGATATAATCAGTGACAGGGAGGCCCTTTGGTAGGTATTCCTTTGTGTTGAGGCTTCAGGGGATTGCAATCAAATTACGGAGCGATTCACAAGACTGCTCCCATTTTGAAACAGAAAACAAACCAATACTGAATATTCAGTGAGAAGATTTTTGCACTCGCTTTCCAATTTAATAGATTGGTCTTTCCTACTCGGGTTATTATACTCGTTTGAATATCATTGACAAAGTGTAGTAGCTAAGCTAAAATGATCACGATAAAATGAGTTGGGATATTACGGTTAGTAGATAATTAATGGGGCAGATGAAGCATAAAATGTGAAGTATCGCAGTAAAATAGAAATAGCAGGGATACCTTGTGGGTATATACCAGAAAACCAATTTTATTTTCCTAGTCAAGCTACGTTTAGAGATCAGTTAAGTATAACCCGGAGCAATAAAGAAAAGATTCTAAAATAGCGGCATGTACTTGTGATTTTATTGCTCAGTGATACAGACAGCATAAAAAGTTGTTTCTTTATTATATTTTTTTTGTAATATTTTTGTTATATATTAATATATTCGAAGTTAAGTGTGTACATTTGTGTAGGAGGTGTAGGTTAACTATACCAATAAATTTTACAGTATTATAGGTATTTTATTAATATTATTGCACGTATATTGTGAAAATTTTTAACTGTCTACCTATTACGGCTGAGCAGTGGACCCTTGACGGACATATAGATGGCGGAAGCCTAGTAATAGGGTCCTATTTGGCACTCTTTGGGTGAAGAAACCTTTAAAAAAATGTTTGTTTGGTTTTGGTATTGTGTATTTTTATTCAAAATTATTTAATTTCCAGACGTCTCTTAAAGTCTATTTGACGGTCCTTCGCCGGGGTTACAATGTCCAAAGGTACAACCCCATATATTTCTACTTCATTGTCTTCATAGTCATCTTCTTCAGAATAGTCTGAGCTGTTGTCTGAACTGCTGTCTTCCATTCCGACATTAATTAAGAATTCATATATTTCTTCGTCTCTTGTCACATCACGTGACCAATAGGTTTCCTCTACCCTTTTTATATGATTTACCTGTTTTTTCCAGTCTTCGGCTGTTATCGAGGCGATGGCCTCTTTTGTCAGTTGCTCAATTTTTTTTCACTTTGCTCCACGTTTTTGTCAGCAACTCTTTGTTTTATTAAATTCCACTCGTGTTCAATGGGGTTCAGATCACAATTATAGGGTGGCAACCCGACAACTTCGTGACCGTGTTCTTGTAATAATTCGTCCACGATGTACCGTTTCTCGGGTAATTTTTTTTTTTAAGTGTGTTAGTAATTGGGCTTTTTTCCATTGTTCCTCGAAAGAAATATTGTGCTCACGCATCCATGTTTTTATAATTTGCTTCCGTGCTGACGAGGTTGGTGCTTTGTCCAACTGCATACTGTGGTAAGATGCATTATCCATTACCAGTATGCATGCTGGAGGAAGATTTGGTATTAATTTATCTTTTATATATTTTAGGAAGTTGTTGCCATCCATTTCGTTATGGTAGTCACCTGTCTTAGATTTAGCTTTAAAAAGCAGCTCCGCACCGTTAACAAACCCATTTTCACTTCCTGCGTGAACCATAACCCACCTCTGGCCAGGGCTATTATTTTTTCGCACGCCTTTATCTTTAGACCCTTGCCAACACTTACTGACCGTATAGTGGGCATGAATCCATGATTCATCCATGTACACCACAGTTTTTTTGTTTACTCCTAAAGCATCATTTTGCTTCATTCGATGCAAATAGCGCACCCGCCATGCTTTAATATTGTTTCTCTCAATCAGTACATTTCGGTTTTGATGACACTTCTTAAATCTAAACCCCAGATTCTGTTTTAAGATGCGGGCCAAGGTCGTTTTGGAACCTTTGAAATGCAAGTCTTGTTTCGCCGTTGCCAATATTTTATTCAGTGTGGGCACCTCATTTCGAACATCGTATATTGATGCAACGATATTTCTAATCGCAGCTATGTCGAAGTTGTCGATAGGAACACGCGTATTCTGCTGTCCTCGTTTTCCTTTACTGGGCGTTCTTATCTTCGTTCTAGCTTGCTCTGCTAGTTTTCCTGCAAAAAATAAACATTTTGACATTTATCATCAATTGCGAAAGTTGGTAGTTTTTAATTTATACTGCACCAAAATAATTAGACACCTGATCTCACAAGAAATTGTTTCTAACCATGATCTTGATCCCATGATCACTTGGGAATCTTTTTGTGACTCAAACATTTTTTGTACTATTTGCCTCGCTCCGCTCCGCTTCGCTCGGCTCAGTCTTGTGTCATAACAGTCAGACCTAACCTAACCTAGTGTTTTAAAACAAATTTAGACCTGCACATTATATCTATACCTTTTTAACTAGCCATATATCCATGTCAAAATAAAAAAGACGTACCGTTTTGCCATAAATATTTGACAGCTCTCAAACCTTTTAACCTATCTTGACAACATACACTGCAGTAAACGGAACGTCATATCATTTTGACATTTTAATGACTAAAATAGCTTCGTAATTTGTATTGAAATTTTTTATTGAAAAAAATGCATAACTCAGAAACGGTGAGATTCCGCAAGCTGACACTTTAAAACAGGAACACTAATAATTATACCTAACTACTATAAAAATATGGAGGAAATCTTGTAAAGTCGAGTCTAAATTCACTTCAACTTCATTCATACATACCTTCGTTTTTTATTTTCATAATTGTTGACATTGATAGACCAGTCGCCATGGCAGCACGGGCAGTGCTATATTGAAACGGATGGTAGCGCTCCATTCTTTTTCTTCATCAAAATATTTTACCACGTTATACACTATTTCACGTGCATCACTATGGATCACTTTTCCTCGTTTTCGAGAACTCATAATTTGGAATATTAATAACAGTCAAACTTAACAAAAACAACAATACCTAACAAAAACAACAAGAACGCGTGAAATTTAACAAGAAACAAGTAACAATGTGTTGGGAAACTAGACGCGTGGAGTAAGCTTGAGCGGCAAATCCAGACTATTTTTTTTGCATGCAGTACGCAGGTGTGCGACTGAAGACAGATGTACTGTGCGAGTGAGAGGGGATGATGATGGGCGCCATTTTAGAATCTTTTCTTTATTGCTCCGGGTTATAATAAAAATATGGATTACCTTTATTTTAAACATTAAGAGAACGGGGCTCACCGTGTATAGTTTTTTTAGGGTTCCGTACCCAAAGGATAACTAACGGGACCCTATTACTAAGACTCCGCTGTCCGTCTGTCTGTCCGTCTGTCACCAGGCTGTATCTCATGAACCGTGATAGTTAGACAGTTGAAATTTTTACAGGTGATGTATTTCTGTAACGCGCTACGTAACAAATACTAAAACCGACCAAGTGCGAGTCGGACCCGCGCACTCCCATACAACAGACATTATTTTTTGCCGTTTTTATAGATAATGGTACGGAACCCTTTGTGTGCGAGACCGACTCGCACTTGGCCGGTTTCTTATATTCGCATCTGCTATGGTCACAGGATGACTGAGTGAGTCACGTACTCTCAGTAGTAATGTTTGTGTAAATTCATAATCCTACCTTTATTTCTATTCTGAGCCTAATAAGTAAAATAGTAAAAAGCATTACATTTCTATTTCACTAAACTAACAATAACACAAAACAAATAATGCTTTTTACATTTGGTAATTTGGAGTCATTTTGGAGCCCAGAAAGAAATACAGAAATCTAAGTTTTGCGTTTGGAGAGAGATTTCAAGAGTTATTATTCTTTAAAGCCGGCCTTATAAAAATTGTAATTTGTAATTTTTGTAATTTTTAACGTTAGCCGGTACACAACAACAAATTCAAAAAATGTATCAATTTATGTGAAGAGCGCTGGTCGTTAAATCTCAGGCAGGTTCCTGCCTACCTTAATGGCCAGAGTTCCAATTAATAGTGTAACATGTAATTTTAAATCAATAAATATATTTTCATTTTTTCATTTTTCAAAAAAATGGATAGTCGGCAGAAAAACAACAAAAAATGTTAAGACGAAGCTGCTACTTTGAAAAAAGAATGGCTATATTATGTCGATAGTCTTCAAACCCTTTTCATTCGACGGATGACAACCCAAGTGGTCCCCCGACATAATTTTTTAATATAGTTTGAGATCTTAATAAAGCCGATTCTGATGGCCTTAATTTAAGTTTTAGTGCTGATTTACAAAAATACAAACTCAGCAGTCCTCAGTCTGGAAGTTCTTTAATTAATTGACATTATCAAGTAGATGTCTTGGAGGGAGAATCTAGAGGATCGAATTGTGTCAAAGATTCGAGATTCAAAGATTCAAAATGTTTATTTTTAAAATAGATACATAAAGTATACGTTTTACAGGTCGTACCTAATCTTTATAAACTCAATATTACATGATGAAACATATATAATAATATGGTAAATATATAAAAAAACTATATTTAAGTTGGGCTAATAAAGTTATACACATGCATAAAATAAAGACTTATTGGAATAAAAATATTATTATACATAAAAATAAGATTTAATTTCACTTGAAATCGAAACCAGAGCAATTAAGTTCCTAAATATCAATATGAACCTATTCGAAACAGTGTTTTTTTTACTATATTCAGTTTAATTCTTGGACTGGTCCAGCAAAATTTGCGATTTGCGAAATCATGAAGATTCATTTAAGTGTTAGTAAATAATAATTCTACAAAACTCTTTTAAATCATTAGGTAGGCTTAATGTAACTTTTGGTTAGGTTGTACTTATTTAGAAAGGGAATTAGAGTTAGAAAGGGATTTAGTTTAAGTTAGAGCTAATGCCGAGCTCGACTGTGGAGGTACCACCATCTTACCCGCAAATCCTCCCGAAGTTATTCGGGGGAGAGTAAGAGAACAGCTCTCAGGCAAAACCAGGCGGCCCACCATTGCCTGGGACAGATGGATGGCGGTTTATCCATACCCAATTGCCGGGCCTTATATATATCAGACTGGTGACGCGCAGCGGCGTCACTGGTGCAAGGGTTTTGGCACCGCGCTCACCAACCCACCTGCCCAGCGGGTGTGAGTATGGGCATTTCTTCCAGGAGGACCTATGTCTAGCAGTGGACGAAACAGGCTGATGGATGGATGGATAGAGACAATGTTTAGAAAAAAAACTTTGTCATGTTCTTGAAGTTTCGATTGCCCTGTGGCAAATTATGCAAATAAGGAACCGTATTTTACATACTTATCGAGTGAAAATGTGGGAAAGTTTAAAGATTACCATCTGAACGAAGTTTATATTTCTACAAAATCGGTGACAATGAAACTTTTTTGATAACAGATTTAGTTTTCTCCAAGCTGCAATAATGCTCTATATCCAGGCTGCAGCCTGTATAAACGTGATTTTCATTTATATTGTCAAATTCATATTGGAAACTCGGTAAGTGGTCAGAACCAAATTTCAATGAATCTGTTTGCAAAATATGAAAAATATTTGATTGTGCCTCTTTACTTGTTCAAGAACAATCTCGACTCAGTATAGAAAGTCTAAGGCCTTGTCCGCATGCAGCGTTATCAATGCGCGAGACCTCACGCGTAAGCACTCGCGCGTAGTCGAAGTACTAAGCTCCAATACATTGCGTCCACATGCTACGCGCAAACCAAAGCACAAGTTACAAACGTAGCATGGTGTGGACGCAATGTATTGGAGCCTAGTACTTCGACTACGCGCGAGTGCTTACGCGCGAGGTCTCGCGCGTGTTAAACGCTGCATCTGGGCAAGCACTAAATTTAATTTTGCGTATTTCACAAAACGGGTTATTGTAACTTTGTCCTGACAACTTACCAAGATTCCAGTATGAATTTGGCTATTTAAACGAAAGTCACCTTATACATGTGAATGAATGAATGAATATATTTATTTATTTCAAGAATAACTTAAATCTAAATACATCCCACAAAACCAAGTAGGAATTTGGTTTGTCTGTGGGGAGGGAGTCGCACTTCTTTTTCGTAGGTAGGTACATTAACAATAAATAATAACATTGTTATTTTAATCTATGTTTACATATTTTGTAGAAGGTAAGTTTTATATAATTTTGCAAATTTATTTTTATTTTGTTCAGATCTTATACGAACAGGCATTTCATTATATAACATTGGAATTTTGCGTTTAAGCAATCTGCCGCCAAAGTAGTTATTCACTTTTACTGTTTCATATTTACCCTGAGCAGTTGCTCTCGTGTTGAGCCCATGCTGTTTAGGTATCTTATGATCTGGGGTGCCATGGCCATTTACTGCAATTATGTATTTATATTTTAATGAAGCCGGTAGTATTTTACATAATGAGTACAATATTTTGATATTATTTTTGTGTTTTTTCCTAACATTTTTACTGACTAGGAATTTTAAGAATTTTATTTGTATATTTTCAATCTTATCCATGTATGTTTTAAATATAGATCCATAGCAGTCCACACCATAAGATATAATTGAGTCAACCAACGACATATATATAGTTTTTAGCACAGAAATTGGTACTTTGTAACTAAGATGTTTGAATTTAAATAACAATATGCGTAGCTTATTTAATATCCTTTCTATGTGTTTAGTCCAGCCCATATTTTCATCGATGCACATTCCTAGGTATGTAACACATGGAACTTGCTTTATTGTTTTACATTTACAATTAGATAAGTTATTATGGAAACAGTTAAAGTCGTGGGCAACCAGTTGACATGAAGAGTCCGGGGTACAAGAGTACGGAGACCGGATAACAAGGAGGTTAGTTTTTTCGGCATTGAGTACGATTCCGTTATCGTGCGACCATCGCACTACGTTGTCGATATCCTCCTGCACGAGACGCGACACCTCGCCCATGTCGCGGCCGGCCCGCAGCGTGCACAGGTCGTCCGCGAACATGTACGCTGAGCAATGGCGGACCACGTTGCACATGCTGTTCACGTGCATCAGGTAACACAGCGGGCCACAGCCGGAGCCCTGCGCCACCCCGCGCCGCGCCGCCCACTGCTGCGGTCCGCTGTGCTCCTCGCCCACTCTCACCCGGTACGAGCGGTCCGTCAAGTACTGGCGGTACCAGCTATTAAGCGGTCCGCTGATCCCGCACTCCGCCATCGCCCCAAGCAGCGTCTCGTGCCGTAGGGTATCGAAGGCCTTTTTAAAGTCGAAAAATACAGCAACAACAAATTTTTTATCGTTGAGATAACTATTAACTTCGTCCGTAAATTTTACAAGTAATGTTGATGTACTTTTATCCTTCTGAAAACCGTGCTGGCAATCGTTTATAACTGCATGTTCATTAAGGAATCTATTTTGTTGATTAACTATACATTTTTCTATGATTTTTTCTATACTGGATAAGATAGCTATAGGTCTGTAGTTAGCATAATTTTTATGATCACCTTTTTTATAAATAGGTCGCACTATGGCTTCTTTTAGTTTTTGAGGAAACTTCGAATTTTTTATACATAAATTAATTAAGTGAGCTATGACTGGGCTTATTTGTTCACTTATATATCTTAGGTCCCTCATACGTATACCATCTGACCCTGGCGATTTCTTATCACTCATTTTCTTTATGACTTTTTGGACCTCCTTGCTATTCACCGTTCTCCATCTCATCGACATACAAGCCTCATTTCGATAGTCAGCACGGTTTAAGAAAGTTTCGTTACAATCATGAATTATATTATCGATATCATTTTTAAATGTAGTTGCAAAGTTATTACATATTTCTTGCTTTGTATTTCCTGACAATGTGCCAAGTTATTTAGCTATATTGATATATGATCTTGTGTGTGAATTAGGAACCCAAACATAAATGATGCAAATGCTTTCTATTTAATGTACGATGGTTTATTTCTAAAAAAACAAAGCATTTTAGGCAATGACAAGGCAGAAAACTAAAATTTTTAGGTATTTTTTTAATATACCCGCGTTCGCTTGGCAAGACTACGATACGATATTTTTTCCGCTTTGTGTACCTGCTACGCCGTAGCCCGAACTCAAATACGCGTCAGGGGCGAGGGGACGTTATTCTTCAGAGATCTACTGAAAATAGGCTATTTTGAAATTTAAAAAACATCAAAATGTTTCAGACTTGGTTCAAACAGAGTCAACTTTAGGGGTTAACGCCAACGAAATGTGAAACGTTGTTCTTGTTATGATAGCATTCTAATTTTTTTGATTTGTTGTTTGCACATTAGAATTTTATCTTATACCATTGTTTCCAACTGTATTTTGCTGTAAAACTAATAAACGTTTAAAATGAAATGAAAAATAATATTTTGTAAAATATCAAAGCAACCTTTACACCGCGAAATCTGAAAGTGATCAATCTTATGTCAAAATTATGAATTTCCATAGCAAAAGATAACATAAAACTCAATTCGATTTAACGAAAAATATTTAAGGTTTCGGTCAGTGTAAAAGCGACCTTCATCTGGCTTTGCACTTGAATTGACCAAATAGTTGATTTCTTTCTTTCACAGTGAATTTCCTGTCATTTCCAAACGACAAATTTCATGTTTCTACCATTTTCTAATTACTGTCGTTAATTAACTGGTTATGGCATTAAAAACGAGCATCTATGGGTGTGGTTTTCTAGAATATCAATAAACTCATCACCCAAGGTGATGGGTGGTGACCCTATAGCCGTACTTTGGGCACAAAATATGATTATGATAGTGTTTTGAAAAATATAATTTTCACATAATAAAATAACCGTCGATGAAACGCGGGTGTATCGGGCGTAGTCTGTGACTTGCATTTCACAGTACACACTCGAAACACTTCTGACACCCCCTCGGGGACTCATGTCGTGACAATATGTTTAAGTTTATCATGTAATAAAATTAATTCCTTTGAAAATAAACTAATAAAAAATCTCTACATTCATAAACTGTCACCATAAATTCAACTCACCAAAAAAAGTCATTCCCTCGAAAGTTCAATTCCATACCACCTCCAAATAACATAGCGACACTTTAGAAAACACACACATCTTAAAATCCGAGCTTTTTGGATGTCTTCCTATTCCAATATTTCGTCGAAGTTAGTTCGCGGGAAAGCCGAATTCTATAACTGTAACAAAATGTGTTTACGGGTCGCCGTCCCGGCCGACACTGCTTCTTGCCTCCACTCCCGGGGTCCAGACGCCCTATTCTATATCCCATTCAGCTGAACAGTAACTCTGCATCTCCCTCACTCCTTTATTGCCTGAAAAGGACAACAACGGATACGAAATGCAAATTAAAAAGAATCAAGGCCTAGCTGCCTCGCCCGAACTGAATGCGCCGACTGGACCAACTTACTTTCATGATTCTCACTCTAAACGATTCACGCTTCAGCTTTTTCCACGTTGCATTAATCATCTTCTATCCTTGTCATTTATATGTACAAAGTGAGAGATGGAAGGTAATTAAGGTGTCGTTACACGTAGTAACCTTTATGTGGGAGGAAATGACGTGACTAAGCTGGTTTTAAACAGTTTTCCGTTCTTGTTGAGCAAAATGTTTTTATGACAAGATCCAACCTGGCCTCCATCGTTATTACTCGTACATTACTCTAAAATAGAAGTGACATTTATACGGAATCTAGAATTTTATGCTCATTTCATGATCGATACAAGTATCGTAGCATTTTCAGTCAGTGATATCTTTAAATGTTTCAATCTAAATTCTTGACCCTGGAGAGTTCTATGCTCAAACATGAGAAAACGGTAAATTTTCAATGTGTTTATGACAGACACTAGTTTCTAAAACATTTATAGTCATACAATCTAAATGTTGCAAAGCCCCTGCCATTGATACTGCCCTTGTTTTTATACTTCAAGGGTGAAAGTGTAAAAGGCAAATGGGATACTAAATAATGGTAGACTTTATTCAAGTCATAGCGGTCACCGGGCAGGGTATCCAAGATACTGGCTGCATTGCCGCGTTGAATAGCGGAATGGTACGAATACATGGTACCGAATGTAAGCACTCCAAAGTGTTTCCTGCTTTATTATTGGCATTGTGATATGTAGCACCCTCGTCCATTTTGGTAGCCTTGAGAGTATTTTAGTGTTTACCAGTAGCTGATTTTATGTATAACTAGATTTTGTACGCGTTTTTGCCCGCGTAGGTATTGTTTTTATGACTGACATACATTATATTTCAAAAGTGACAGAAGTTAAAGGTGAAATATTTCAAAAAGTGACAGACGTTAAAAGTGAGATATTTCAAAAGTGACAGATGTCAAGAGTGACTGATGTCAAGAGTGACTGATGTCAAGTCTATGATCAATCAGATTTTCGGATTGTTCTGCGATTACTGCTGGCGGCTCGCATGATACCACGTCAGCCCAATAACGAAGCGGACCGATACACATTTGAATTTCCTAAACCGTCTCATAAGAGTTTGTCGTTTGTCCGCCTCATAAGTTGCCTTGATGTTCGGTTCGGATGTGGGGTTAGACTTTGAGAAAGTATTATTATTAATTACATTTAATACTATTATTAACTATAATTATTTTCCATTACAAATTTGATCTTACAAACCATTATTTTCCTTAGCAGACATGACTTACTTTTGGATTAATCTTATTACTACACCGTAAACATCAAAGTAAACAAAGAAAACAAACAAAGCCTGATTGTGTACATAGCAAATCAACAAAAGAAGAGCTACGAAATGTTTTGTACTTGTAATACGCTCGTAGACGACATCACTACGCTGTAGATCAAAGCTACGCTCGTAGGCAACTTCGCTATTTTCGTAGACAATGTTACCTACGAGCAAGACGTAGTTACATCATTATATTATCCGGTGTTGATTAAAGCGGCTGAATGGAAGACTCACTCCTCGGAATTGAAGCGAGTTTCAGTTAAAATGTATTGAAGCGTAACTTTGTTTATTATCAACATACTCGTAATATGGATTCTTAAAAATACATTTGGTATATTCTGCTAACTCAATGAATCTCTAGCTATAAAAAATTCTGTTGTAGGTGTAGATAAGTACGGTACACAATGTACTGTACACATTTTGCGTATTTGTAAACTTTGAATTCCGCAACGAATTTATACTAATGTATAATTGGATAATAATTAATTGTATAATAGGTATATGTAGATTTGCCACTAACATACTTCTGCTTATCCGATCACGATAACTAGGAACGTTGAGTTGAGGAATGATCTGGTCACTGGCTCGGAGAATTTCTAGAACCAATAACAGTAAGTAAATTAGTTGTATTTGGGACTAGATTTGTTGAGATTGGTGAGTTGCTTGGTAAAATGAGCTGGTGGTGATATTAGGATTGAAACTCCTCAACGATACACAGTAAAGCAGTCGCTTAAGGGCTTATTTTGTTGGGAACTCGTAAAACATTGATACGAAATAACTAAAAATATCAAATATACAGTTTTACTTTTGACCTAACTACTAAAGATTAATTTTTAATACCATGATTTCATGTCTAAAATAACCATTTCTTTCAAAAAAAGGTAAACATTTTTAGTCGAGAAAAGCCGACGCTAATAATGTCTGTATTTAACGTTTAATCTTTTAGCGAAAAATTCTCGTTAGGAACAGATAATAAAAGTACACAATCCCTCCAAGGACGGTCCTGCATTATCTCATAGACTGTAGCCACGAGTATTGTTAACAATGTTAACAGGATAAAGTTAATGAAGAAAATATTCGCTGGCCGATTTTATTGCACTTTACTCGCAATCATATAGCAGCAATTTTTAATGCACATTTATGGATATCAGGTCCAACCATACATATGACATTGCTGTTATCTTCTTGTTAAAAAATAAATGTTTTGCATTTATCTTCTAATAATTAGAAAAATTCTAAATCCAAATTATTGTCATATTAAATACTAGCCTTTGCCCGCAACCCCACCCGCGTTAATTCTATATTTTCCCCGTTTTCAGCTTGGGCGTTATTTTATGAACACCCCTTATAAACACTATAAATATAGTCTATGTGTTGACCAGGTTTACCAAGATTATAATTTAAGACACCGCATCTAAATCCGTTGAGTGGTTCTCGAGTTAAAAGATTTTATTCAATCTTTGGCTCGTTTTCGGCTCAGACATTATTTTATAAACACCCCCGTTGTGTTGACCAGGGTCACTACGATTATCGATTATCCGTTGAGTGGTTCTTGAGTTAAAACGGAACATATAAGGTGCTCTAAAAATATCTGCCACGGCTGCAATTGGAGAGTGTATTGTGTATATAGATTACAATAGTAACGATATTTTATTCATATATGGTCATACATTTTTTCATACAAAAAAATGTGCGTATAGGTTAGAGTTGATTTACTTGCATGAAACCGTCCTGTCATAACACAAAACAGTTGGAAGGAGATAGAAATGATTTTCATTGATCAAACGACACATCGCTCGTAGTTTGTGAATCACTTTATGCCGAATAAAGTAAATATTTATTTATTTACTTTATTTTCTCAAACATAAATAACTATTCTGGGGTACAAAATTTCTTCACAACTGTAATCTACATACACAATACTATCTCCCATTGCAGCTTTGGCAGATATTTTTAGAGTGTACATAAAGACAAAAAATATAAAAATTGTTGTTTCGGCCTCAGTACTATACAAATAACCCATTTCATTTAAAATTTCGCGAAAATATTTAGTGTACAGACACGACTTTTTATTACTTTATAATATTACTTATAATAATAACTCGTATCTAGGTTGTTCCGAAAATTGATAGCCACAGAATAAATACAATCTCTTATTTCATGACACTATTTAGAACTAGCTTTTGCCCGCGGCTCCATCCGCGTTTTATTCGGTTTAACGACATGTTTTTTTTTTCGGAATAAAAAGTAGCATATGTGGTAAGATAAGATATAAGCTATATTTATTCTAAATTTAATCCAAATCCGTCCAGCGGTTTCAGCGTGAAAGAGTAACAAACATACACACACACACACACACCCTCTCACACTCTCTCAAACACGAATTTCGCATTTATAATATCAGTGTGATTAACGGCTAATTACAATTAAATTAATTCTCCTTGGTGAAAATCATTGGCCACCTACGTGCAGTTTTATATTTTTTCATCACTAATGCTCTGAAAGTAAGTCGTATATAACTCGAAATGCGGGAGGTAAATTTGATTTACCAACCTAAGGAGGTAAGTAAATTTTAAAATCGAACGAGTGTCCCTTAAATCACTCGTCTCGCTAAATGACAATGGAAAATATCTTATCTGCTTATTTCCTTTTTATTTTGTTATTCTGTATTTTATTTACATATTACTTATATAAGAAAATATGCTAAATAAAATCTTAAAAAGATGTTTATGACTTAACACAGCAAGTCAATAAGTTTTATTTTTAAAACAATCACACTGGCCAGTAAGACGCGATTGCACAAAAAAGTCACATGAAAACAAAATGGCGGCAGTAAAATTATCTTGCAGAAAATATTGTTGCAAACATAATTTCATAATCGATTTAACAACATATTTCATTAATTGCACGTAGAATTAATTTTTATATCCTGCAAAATGTGTTATTATTAGTTATTTACAGACCCATCAAGATAGTGTAAAACCGAAACCGGTAGGGATAAATATAATTACTGTGAAACAAGTATAGGTGCAGTTAATTATCATGTTATATTTTTGTAAGTTTTTTTCTCCTCGCATTAGTGATGAAAAGTAGAGTCTTACACACGGATGTAAGTGATCAATTGCACCTTCGAATTATGATGAATTATATGCTTGGGGTATATCTGATGGATAGAATCCGAAATGAGGAGATGCATCGGAGATCGAAAGTAACCGACATAGCCTGCAGAATCAGTAAGTTGAAGTGGCAGTGGGCAGGCCATATTTGTCGCCGACATGATGGCCGTTGGGGCCGAAAGGCTTTAGAATGGAGACCACGTACAGCAAAGCGTAGTGTAGGCCGACCTCGTGACCGCTGGACCGACGACCTGAAGAACGTTGCGGGGGGCGGCTGGATGAGGAGGACGGAGGACCGACATGAGTGGCGAAATTTGAGAAAGGCCTATGTCCAGCAGTGGACGAACACGGGCTGATGGCTGGATGGATGGATTATAATGCACCCTCGCTCGCTTCGCTCGCTCGTGCGCCTAAATATCTCAGGTGCAATTCATCGCTTACCTCCCTTGCATAACAATCTACTATTAAAGTTTATCTGTCACTCTTCTTTTGTTTGCAACAATGGACGTCTCGCGGGAGGCTTTTCCTGCTATGATGTTCTATGTCTATAAATGAGGGTTAACTTACGACAAAGTATTTATAACTCTTTGGGGTTACCATATTCATTATTTACATATTCAGTAGCAAGGAATCTAACAAAAATTCTTTTAGAACAAGTGAAAAACGTTGCACATACTGCAGAGGCCTCGCCACCCAATTTGATCTCAATTCTTTTTTTGTGAAGCCAACAATACTGCACTGCCTTTGTACTGAACTCGGTCCCTTTTATACATTTACGTTTTTATCTTACAACACTGAGGTTAAATGGAAAGGTGTTATGATTGAGACTTTGTATAATCGATCTTCTGAGTTTTAATAATAAAACTTATACTTGGAGAATAATACAATGAAACCAATGAGATATTATTACCACAGATAATAATGACAATACAGACAATATGTCTGTGATTATTACTTAGGATATAACTGAATGAAACCTTAGTATTTACACTGTAAATGATACTCGGTACACAATACCGTTTCGTAAGCGTTGATATATTGTACTTGAAAATAAAAACTTACCACACAAAATTTAGAAAAGGTGGCTCACTCATCCATCACATCAGTCGCCATTCCTGGGACATGTGACCCGACAAACTCAGAGGCTTCCTAAAAAGGCCTTTCGTTTTTTTTTAAGAAAACTAAAAGTTTCTGCTAACAAATAGACAGTTCCAGGCAGGTTGTTTTGTAGCAACAATATTGGCGTTTTGCCAGCGAGGTAACTAATCCGTCGGAACGCTCCAGGTGACGGTTTATCGATACTTTGCTAATTAAAAGTTCTTTTCTTGCTAACAAATCGTTTCAACTAACCTCAGTTCTAAGGAAAGCATTCTGATTTTCCTGGATATGTAAAGTGTTGGATAAAATATTTCAATTCGTTGCGCTCCACATCCGAAACTCAGTACGACTAGCGCGATCACAACAAGCATTTTCTGTATTTCGGTTGCAGTTATCCAGGGATTAAAACTCTGTAAAGTGTACATCATCAATATATGGCTTTTATCAATAAATATTCATTCAACGTATAATCAGAATCTTGCCATACGTTTTGTCTTTGGTCTACGCAAGTATGATCATGTTACAGAGTACAGACGCAAACTAAAGTGGCTATCAATTCGCTCTCGCAGAAATATGCACATGCTTAGCGTCTTATTTAATATTTTACACAACCCCTTTGCCCCTCCGTATCTTCGCGAACGTTTCGGTTTTCTTCCCCCTCGTGACAGGCTTCAAAGATCGTGTGACCTCAGGACCTTGCAAGTGCCTCAATGTAATACAAAATTTTACTCTAATTCATTTATAGTGCGAGCAGCTCGAATGTGGAACACACTACCTAAGATTCTGAGAGATAGTCCGTCAATATCTTCATTTAAACGTAAATTAAAAGAGCACTTCCTCTCGTATGAGTAATATTTAAGTATATATTTTAAATTATTTAAGTATATATTAATATTATATTTGTATTGATTCATTTGTATCCATTATATTTATATCTATAATTTATATTTTTATTATTTTATTTCTATAGAATAAGTTGTTATAATCCTTCTGTATGCTTGCTGCCAACCTATTTAGTGTATTCTTTCACCACAGTACTGGTTGGCTGGAAGAAACCTCTTGAAGAGGTAAGCTCGCCTTTGTGCATATTTTTTACTTTTTTTGTTATCTTAGTTTAAGTTTCTGTGTGTGTGTACAATAAAGGATATAATCATTATTGGACTGGTACCTCTACGAATTTCGTATTTTCAAAATAACGTGTCCCGCTGATTAGATTTCCAACTATACACCAAATAGCTCATCAGTTTAGCCGTTCTTGAGCTAACCCATGGACAGGCAAACTGGTAGATGGATAAAAAAGTTAGGTTTATTAATTAACAATCACCTGACATGGAAGGCTCAGTCAACAGAATTGTGTAACAGATTAGGTAAATCATATAAGCTTTCCCATATTGTAAGCAAAGAAGTCGTGTTAACCGCTTACCATGGGCTTGTTGCATCTATTTTACGATACGGAATTATATTTTGGGGCTTTTCCACTAAAAAGAAAACTGTTTAAAACCTCAAAAAAGGTGCATACGATCAATGTGTGGCCTAAAACAAACAGACAGCTGCGACACATCATTCAGATCCCTTGAAATACTTACCATGCCATGTGTAGAAATAGAAATCTGTAGACATGGAATTCTGTAAAAGAAATCTGTAGAACTGGGAACAATTCCAGATTTCTGGCCAGCGGGTACTGATTTAGACGCTTCAGGGAAGCGGCACAGAAGATGATCCCTGCTAAAGGCTAGATGTGTTAGTTTTAGTTCAGTTAATAAGATAATAGTTTTGAATATGTATTATTAGGTTAAGGTATTTACTAATAGTTATGGGCTATAAAAAAATAATGCCTGAAATAAAATGATATTGTTATTATTATTATTAATGGTTGAGCCCGAAAATAAGGGGAATACAAATCGCTGTCCAATATTCTAATAAAATTTAATTTCTACAAAATACATTCCAAAAAAACGCTTCATATTGGGCTTATTTTTACTGACTCTTTACTGACCAAGTCTTCAGTATGAACTGGGCTGTATGAATTAATGTCACGTTGTACTTTATGGCACAGATAATCCGTAACTGATACAATATGTAAATGCAGTGCCCCCCGCCAAGACGAGCTAAACGATGCGGGTCACTACGTACCTTTTCTCGAAGCGTTTCGTCATATTTTCGAACCCTTATAACTTCGGTCTGGATAATACTAGAGATACCAAATTCTCAAGATAAGATATTGTGAGCAGTCTTATTAAACACAATGAGTTTCATTTGTCTAGCTTTTATGCTTTGAATTTCATTAATACCTAAAATACGTCGATTTCGTCACTCACTCACTGATGATCACCAAAACCTCTAGGGTACTTCCTGAAGTTGTAGAAAGCTGAAATTTGGTATACAGGCTAGGATTAGTACACAAACCACAAATAAATTAAGAAATCTGTAACATTTAGCCTCCAAACCCTTAAGGGGGGGTCCGGTTCTGTTTTATATAAAAAAAATAACCACTTCCAAAAGTACTAGAAAGCTGAAATTTGGTATACTGGCTAGGATTAGCATACAAACAACAAATAAATTAAGAAATCTGTAATTTTCACCCTACAAACCTTCCTTAAGGAAAAAATATATTCCCAACTTCCAAAAGACCTATAAATCTGAAATTTGGTATGAAGGCTACGATTTGTACATACCCAACGAAAATATTAAAATATCTGTTAACTTTACCCTCCAATCCCCGATCCCATATATGGTTCGAGGCGACGAAAAACAATTTGCTAAAGTTCTTGCGTCTGACAAACAAGTCGACACCCACAATTAGTCAACAAGAAAAAGAGGCAAAGATAAAAAATTCACATCGGAGGCACAAGAAATGCAGCCTGAAAAAATGAAAAAAAAGAAGAGCATCTTACAAAAAGAAATAAAATCCCAAAAACAATTCATGTAAACTAGGTTGCCAAGACTCAGAAGCTCATAATGCTTTCACGGATAAAAAGTTATCAGATCTCATGCAGACCTAAGCCCTTAACTCTATAAGGCCTCACTCTATAAGCCCTAACTCTACAAACCCTACATCTTGATCAAAAAGTATGGCTTAGCCATTTCACAGCCGTCAAAGCTAAGCCCTTAACTCTATAAGGCCTCACTCTATAAGCCCTAACTCTACAAACCCTACATCTTGATCAAAAAGTATGGCTTGGCCGTTTCATGAAACTATTGCATGACATAATAATATATTGTAAGTCCATGGGAGTGTCTGTTTGACGGCTGTGAAATGGCTAAGCCGTACTTTTTTATCAAGATTTAGGGTTTGTAGAGTTTGGGCTTGTAGAGTTAGGCCTTATAGAGTTAAGGGCTTGGGTCTACATGAGATCTGATAACTTTTTACCCGTGAAAGCGTTATAAGCTTCTGAGTCTTGCCGACCTAGTTTACATTAAATGTTTTTGATAGGATTAATAAATATCTTGAATATTTACTTTTCCGCGTATGCTAAGGAGGAGTCCAGACCCCCATAGCCCCCCCCCCCCCCCCCCTATATACGCCCATGACGTTGCCCATGACGTTGCCCATGACGCGTGTTAGCGGGAAATGTGCCGTAGCAAAGGTGAATGCGGATCGAACTAAGATATTGCGGCAGCTCGTTTAAAAGAGCGCGCATATTTTTTTAGACTACTGGAAATGATTGTGGGTAGATTCTGCTTTACTCTGATTAATTCTTCTTAATTACTTATTCATGTACCGTCTCAGACTTAATTTGAGATTCAATTATTCTCGTTCTTCTGTTGATGTTTTATTTATAAGAAATAGATTCAATGATTCAATTAATAATGTGCCATGGATGTTACAGCCGGGAATATTACGAACTGTTTTGTTTTTATAACGCTATTTGCAGTCAAATTTAAGTTTTATGTTTTTTCAATTACAATGGTTGCTTTAGATTGTTTAGAACGAATAAGGTGATTTAATTTTCGTTTTTAATTATAACGTAACGGACATTTTGTTTGAAATACGAGTAGCGCCAGCATGGTCTGAAAAGGAGAGTTCACTTTTGTTTTTGTGTCTCGTCTAAAACTCGGCGTAAATATATCTGCCCGTCTTTGTTAGAGCTGGGCAGCTTTCTAGCATTATTTATCACTCGCAAAACCAATATTTCAATAACAGAATGACTATGATCAAAAACAAAAATATCTTGTATAGAAAAAAATACTAAATTTAATGCGTAGCGTGAAAGAAATTTTAAAATTATTTACAAACTTCAAAAGCAAATAAAAGAAACTTCAGTCAGTTTGCTGTATCATGAGAATCTTGTCTTGTATGGAATAAGGTTTAGTTTCCTTAATCATTTTGTCACATTAGTTGCCAACTTACTTACTCGTCCAATTATCGCGGTCATTTCGGTTCGGCGGTTCATTCAAACTGTACCAGCTGCTGTTACCAATATTAAAGCATTTCCTTGTCATGATACCTTGAGGGATAATAAGACGCTTAATTGTTTTGTTTGTAACTCAGCCGAGTACAATACTGTTTAGTTATTAAGCGTAGTATTTGTCTTTCTCGTTTATTTATTACTTGTTAATTTATTAATTCAATATCATGTAAATAGTCATAGTTTGATCTATGGTATTATGTAGGTAAGGGATATTCATACCAGATGTATAAAAGGAGTGGTGTTACGAATGTTGGGGATTCGAGTATTGCTTTCTGACTATGTTGTTACGCTGCCGTGTGTTAAGCAATAAAGTGATCCATTTGTGTAACAGTTCAAGTTATTTCAATAAATAGTGTTTGGAAAACATATATTTAGAAGTGTTTTAAATATTCGTGAATCCCTGTTGGCTGGAGAACCCGAGCGTATCAGTTCAGAAGTGGGATAAAATCGGTTCTGGAGTACTGATTGGACTTCGCCCACAAGAAACGCAAGTATTCGTACACATTCTAATAATTCTTTATTAACACAATTGTTTTTTTTTGTCGAGGAAAATCAAAATGACAAGACCCGCAGCCCCAGTCCTTTGATCGAGGCAGGTCGCTGCTGTCATGATGAGACTCGCAGCCGTAGTTCTGTGTACGAGCCAAGTTGCAGCCGCAGTCCTGTGTACAAGCCAAGTCGCAGTCGCAGTCCTGTGTACGAGCCAAGTCGCCGCCGTCATGATGAGACCCACAGCCACAGTTCCGTGCGCGAGGCAAGTCCGCAAGACGCAGGTCCAGCGGGCCTATTACGTGTCTTTGAATCGTTTGTCAGCTATGGTTGCTGTTCACCAAAAGCAGTTAAGAAATGAACTTCCAAAATAGCTTTTAATGGGTATTGAACTGTTTACGAATTGTGACGTCATTTCGAGTGTAGACGTATGCTTAGATAGGCGGATATGTATGTTTTCCGCGATAGGCACTCGGTTTAGCAACTGATTTTACGATACAGAATCAGGGGGCAGGTGCAAGGTATTTAAAAGCTCAAGGGCAAACTAATTCATTAGAAAGTCTTTTTTTTTACAAATACAAAATATGAAAAAAATATTTACTGAGCCAAGGAAAAATAGAATACACTAACATGCTAACTCATAGAATAAAATAATGTGCTAACTGCAATGACCTAAAAGTCTGTCCTAAGAGTGACAGTTACCATAAAGCGGCCAACAGCATTTGAGATACAATACAAATATTAATGAAAAAAAATTGATATTAAATTGAAATACCATGCAAAATATCATCAAACAAAATCAATCTTTCTTACATTTTCTGTTTCAATGTGAGGGTAAATAATATAGACGAGAAAATAGTGTGTGTATAACCGTACTGTGTAAATGAGAAAGTATGTGAGTGTGAAGTTGAAGAGTGATATGTGTCATTTTATACTTTCGAATCATAGATACTCATACCATAAAAATGAAAGAGTGAAACGATACAGAGGTTTCAAGTCAGAATTAACAGGAGACTTCCTACTTCCGACTTTAAAGTCTTCCAACAGTTTTTGTTTTAATATGCTGAGTCAACTACATAACTGATCAATGCAAAACTTGGACACGTGTTTTTTTTAAACCTTTGTCTTTCCGATGTCAGGTGAAAAAAAAACTCCTACATCAAATACTTTTTTGTAAAATCCAGAAAAACCTCGAAAATTCACTGATTTTGATTAGACTTTCTGACAACATACTGAAGTTTAAAATCACTCGGTAAGATTATTGTGCACCATGGGCAAGGCCTTAACCAATTTTTTTATAGCTACGTTTTTTTAAGCTTCTCTGCTGTTTGAACATGATTTGCAATCAACATTGTTTTGAGTAAAACGTACTAAATAATCTTAATAATTCGAACCAACGTGACAAATTGAATATTGTGGTCCCATAATTTGACCCCTTGTGCAAATAATCCACTGTGCGTTAACTAAATTAACGGTAGCTGCAATGACATTGTATGAAGGGCTACCTACGAGTACGCTTTGTTTACGTGGCCTGGCTCTAAAAACGATTTCCCAGAACGTCTAAACGAGATGTTAAATAAAATAAAAAGCGCAGTATGGTGATTCACTTGAAATATACTATTATTATTTAATACTGCTTGCATAAGGATTAACGGGGTATATACTGATTTGCTTAACATCTCTAGAAGACTTAAAGAAGGATGTTTAGCAACACCATGTCTGTGCATTTATAGACAGTCGTATAAAAAAAATATTGAAGACAGCGTGGATGTGGACTGAAGTTAGGGGATTTATTCATTAGATACCTCTTATACGCCAATGACCAAGTTCTTCTTGCATCATCGACGGATGAGCTGCAAGAAATGGCAACAATTATGGATGATGTCTTTACAAATAAAATGATTGAAAATTAACGCAGGAAAAACAAAGTTTATTGTGCTAGAGAGGGATGAAGCGGTTATATTGGAAGGTTAAGAAAGTTAAGATCAAGATTGGAAAGGTTAACATTAGAAATGAGGAAGTAGAACGAGTTAACGAGTTTGTCTATGTGGGTTATCTATTTAAGCGTGTCGGAAAATGTGACGGTGACATTGAAAGAAGAGTGAATGTGGGAAATAAAATAAACAGAGCCCTTCACCACTTTATTGACAGCCAAAATTTAACTGCAAACGCACGATTAGCGGTTCTTAATATTCTGTAGGTTCTTATACTTAAATTTTGGGTATGGAAAAATAAACATTAGTGATAACAGTGGAAATGCGTTCTTTACGGAATATGTGTGGTTAGACATTGAATGAAAGTTATAGAGGATGAATGGAAGTAGAATGAGGAAACAATATTATGGAGCGCAAGTGGATGATAAATATTGCAGGGGCTTCCCTAGAAGAATGTATGCTGACGAAATTGATGGAGTACTGATATAAATTTAAGTAAAATGTATTGCAAATAGAAGAGCAGGCATGAGATTAATGGATGTGGAAGAGGCAAAAGAAGTGTACTAGGATTGTAGCAGATGAAAAACTGCAGACAGATGTTTGGGAGACAGAGAGAGATGTAAGTATGTATGAGTACAATTATTCAAATTTTAATCTACTCAACCGGTGTGAGATAATGAGGCACATGCCGTCAATTGTTTCGTTTTTGGTATAGAAGATGAAAATGTAAGCTTAAGTATTCAGACGGAGTACAGTTTAAAGTTTTTCAAGACTGTAAAGTTAGGACAAGATTTGGTCAATATAAACAGTTTTAGATTTAAGGAGAAAGGTAACCGTTCCAGGTCACATATCAATAAAATACTATCATCACTAGCAGTAAAGGCTTCAAAGAATAAAAATATCTATTTACACATACGTTACATGCTATACGAATGAAAGTTTCATTGGGGACAAGATAAATTGTGATCATTGTGCGTACGTACGTGCGAGCGTGCGTGCGTGTTATCGGTTGCGAGGCTAATTTGTGGTCCGTAAAGATGTCGTGTACTCTAAAGTGCAGTAATTGTAACATCGTTATTGATGAACTTCTTTCATATATACAAAACAAAATATCGATAGCTAGTGAAGATAGCCTTATCAAAATATGTGCGTCGTCATTTACGAGTGAACAAATAACAAAGTCGAAATCGTTATTATTTGAATCGGTTTCACCTGAGCTACGTAAACCTATACGCCAAGGGAAAGGAAAGGAGAATCGTGAGTTGTGCGACATGCTCAATTTCTTCAGAATCACTGATCCCGATTTGTTACCTGTTTTTGTGGCTCGTGACCTGGACAAACTACCGCCAATAACCTTTGACCACCTGGATGTCTCTAAGCTCCTAAAGGATCTGGTGTTAGTACAGGCCGAAATCAAGACCATTAAATCGTTGTATGTGACCATTGACCAGCTGGATGACATCAAGAAGGAGTGTTTCAATCAAAATAACTACTCACCACCTTTTTCGACTGCTAATATCAATACGAAGAGAGGTGCATACCGTAACAGTGGACCTTCGGGCCTATCGCTTATGAATGAATCGCTGTCAAGCTCCATAATGATTAATCATGAAAGCAAAGCGAGCTGTGAACAATTATCTCCTAAGAAAAAAAATAGTTTACATGTGAGAAATGATAACATAAGTCACAAAGAGGGTAGCGGAGAAACTTGCGCCGAGCCATCGTTCCGCAAAACAAACGGTGACGCTTGTTGTTACGTAAGAACGGCGACATCGTCACTAAACGACGGACATAGCATGACAGAGTGCGATGATTCACCTTATACCGAGACGAGCGCACAGCTGACTGTCGGAGCGAGCGTAAAGCGTACTGTGTCTTATGCGGAAGCAATAAAGTCGGACGAAGGCTGGACTGTCGTACAAAGGAAAAGAAAACAATCAAGAAATCGCGTTCAAGGAAAAACAGGAACGGTTGTGGTTGAAAATGATGAGAAGTTTAGAGCAGCAGAGAGAAAATTACCACTTTTTATTACGAATGTACATAAGGACACTTCGGAAACCGATATAGTTAACTACATCTTTAAAAAGACACAGGAAACAGTTAAATTGGAAAAAATATCGATCAAACGTGAGTGTGACCATAATGCATATAAGTTCTTCGTGTCCCAGCACAAATTACAACTGTTTCTGGACGAAAAACTATGGCCCCAGGGGATCATTTTCCGACGCTTTATTAACTTTAAAGTAAAGCGAATTAATGAAACTCCTGTAACAGGTGACGGCTCTTCAAAAATAAATAAATGAGTAATATATTTAGATTTGTCACCTTTAATTGTAAAAACGTAAAACGATCCATGCAAGCCATACGTGATTTGTGTATGACATCTGACGTTATAGCGTTACAAGAAACATGGTTACTACCGGAAGAAATACCGTTCTTAAAAACCATAAATGACGACTTCAGCTATAATGGGGTATCGGCGGTGGACACCTCGGCGGGAATACTGGTGGGGCGTCCGTATGGAGGAGTGGCTCTGCTGTGGAGGCGTAGTATTTTTCAAGACGTGGTCGTTATCCAGTGCAATAACCCACGGTTATGTGCAATAAAAATAGTGCTAAGTGATAAATCATTATTAATTCTAAGCGTATATATGCCTACGGACTCCATGTCAAATCTAACGGAATTTACGGATATTCTAAGTGCGGTAAGTGCAATTATAGATAGCTGTGCAGTAGACTGTGCGTATGTGTTGGGGGATTTTAACGCACACCCGTCAGAGCTATTTTACCGCGAGTTAACGGATGTTTGTCGTGACCAAGAATGGTCTTGTGTTGATAGTGATGTGCTAGGAGTATCTTCCAATACCTACACTTACGTAAGTGAAATAAATGGAGCAAAACGATGGCTCGACCATTGCTTGGTAACCAAAGCTGCAAAATGTTCAATAGGAAAAGTAAATGTTATGTATGACGTATTATGGTCGGACCACTATCCATTAGTGGTAGAATGTAATATTAATGTTATATTACCTAAGAAATACGCTAATGAAGTGGGTCACAACAAATTCTTATGGGGAGAAAGAACTTCTGAGGAAATCGATACTTATCAAATAGAATGTAATAAAAGATTGAGACTAATTGATTTTCCATACGAATTTCGGAGTTGTAGTGACAAACTATGTAATGATCCTAGTCATAAATTAATTATAAATGACTTATATAGGAAAATTGTTCAGGCCCTGAGTGAGGCTTCTTTGATAGGTCGTGAAAGAGGAAAATATGTAAAAAAGGTGGTTGCGGGCTGGAACAAACATGTGGCTGAGGCTCACAGGGAGGCCAAACTGAAGTTTCAGTTGTGGGTCTGGCACGGCAGACCTCCTTCAGGTAGCCTCTACAACGAAATGTACGAGGCTAGAAAGGTTTTTAAGTCTCGTTTAAAATGGTGCCAGGATCATGAGAACCAAATTAAAATGGATATTCTTGCCTGCCATCATTCGAAGAATGATTTTAGGTTATTCTGGAAAGATACGAACAAGTTACAGTGTAGGCCAGGCCTCCCAGTGAGTGTTTGCGGTGTGAGTAGCTCTGAGAGTATTGCCAATCTATTTATGGATCACTTTTTTGTTAAATCTCCTTTAGGGCCCTCAGGACAGTCTGTGTTGGATGCTGCGCCCGCAGTGGAGAGGGAGATAACATTAACAGCTAAAGATATTAAAAATATAATTAAATCAATGTCAAAAGGTAAATCCCCTGGCCACGACGGGCTCAGTATTGAGCACCTAAAGTTTGCTGGCCCGCATCTACCTCGAGTACTGTATATGTTGTACAACTTTTGCCTGGGTCATAGCTTTATGCCTACAGATATGTTGAGAACGGTGGTAGTGCCTATAGTGAAGAATAAAACCGGCGATCTTGCGGATAAAAATAACTATAGGCCAATCTCGTTAGCGACTGTCATTTCAAAGGTATTTGATAGCGTGCTTAATAAACAATTGAATAAATTTATCAAACCGCACGATAATAAATTTGGGTTTAGACCGGGATTGTCGACGGAAAGCGCTGTGTTGTCTCTTAAGCACGCTGTCACTTATTACACGAAACGAAAATCTCCCATTTTCGCCTGCTTTCTCGACCTGTCAAAGGCTTTTGACCTGGTTTCCTACGATGTACTCTGGGAAAAGCTTAATAAAGCACACCTCCCACTAGAACTAATTAATGTTCTCAAGTATTGGTATGGAAACCAGGTCAATAATGTACGATGGGAAGGGGTCATGTCTCGACCGTACGGGTTGGAGTGCGGGGTGAGGCAGGGGGGGTTGAGCTCACCTACGCTCTTCAACCTGTATGTGAATGACCTGATAGATGAGCTTAGTAGGACCAGAGTCGGCTGTCACATAGACGGCGTCAGCATCAACAATATTAGCTATGCGGATGATATGGTCCTGTTGAGTGCGTCTGTCTGCGGCCTGAGGAAGCTTATGGCCATTTGTGAGGCGTATGCTGAGACTCATGGACTGGTATACAATGTAAAAAAGAGCCAAGTCATGGTCTTTGAGGCTGGGAGCAAACACCATATTAGCAAGTGTCCTCCAGTTATCCTCAATAACTGTGTATTACAAAGGGTGTACAAATTTATGTATCTAGGCCATATACTGACTCCCGACCTCAAAGATGATGCGGATATTGAAAGAGGATGGAGGGCGTTATCGGTGAGAGCGAACATGTTAGCTCGCAGGTTTGCACGTTGCTCACGTAATGTTAAAATAACACTGTTCAGAGCTTTTTGCACATCATTTTACACGTGCAGCCTGTGGGCTAACTATACTCAAAAGTCTTATAACGTCCTCCGAGTGCAATATAATAATGCCTTTAGGGTGCTGTTGAGGTTGCCTCGCTTCTGCAGCGCTTCAGGGATGTTCGCAGAGGCGCGAGTTGATTGTTTCTATGCAACAATGCGCAAAAGATGCGCTTCCCTGGTGCGCAGGGTGCGGGGTAGCACCAAAAGCATCCTAAATATGATCGCAAGCAGACTGGACTGCTCTTATATAGGTCATTGCTGCGAAACATCGGGTGGGGTGGTGCGAAAATGACTATCACACCACCTTCTCACATTATAATTTTATTATATTTGATTGTATATATTATTTTGTTACTAACATTTTTTTGTGTGTCTTACTAACAAACTGAGCCTTTGTTGCTTTAATAAATAAATATTCTATTCTATTCTATAAACAGTGTTTTATGTGTTAAAAGTTGACTACAGGATAAAAGTTCAAAACAAAAAATGCCAATCAAAATAAATGGGATGAATATTTTTGTTGTCAAAATTTAAGATGTGAAAGTTATTTAAATTCGGTTTAGTAGAGCAAAACTCGGGATTTTCCACCCAATTCCAAAGTATTCATATCTTTTCACACCATTCATTTGGTCCATTCATACGTACGAAGCGTGGTAATGCTTACATCTTGGCGATCGTGAATACCTTCACAAAATAAGGGATGAGTTTTGTACTCGTAAGTTTCGCTTTTAAAGCATTTATTAAAACATCTAGAATAAAAGGCATTCTAAAGCTAGCTACTCCTCAATAACGTCAAGAGTTAGTGATTGAAGTTACTAGATTATGTAAGTCTTCTAGACGCCAAGGATTAGACTTTGTATTTGATCAACGTCAAGGATCAAATATCATTTTATTTATAAGATAGAGGATATTAAGGTCTCGTTATTCTCTAGGTAATTCAATGTGAAGTTATTATGGATTACTTTGGTTAACTTCAAGGATTTAAAGTGTTTAATGTCAATCAATATGCAAGTAATTTTTATTTGTAATTTGGATTATGTAAGTCTTATCAACACCAAGGATTTGACTTAAGATGTATTTGATCAACGTCATGAATCAAGTTATTAGATTATGTAAGTCTTATCAACGCCAATAATTTGACTTTAGATGTATTTGATCAACGTCAAGGATCGAATACCATTTTATGTATAAGCCAAAAGATAATAAAGACTATGTTCTCTATATAATTCAGTGTGAAGTTATTTTTAATTACTTTGGTCAACTTCAAGTTTTAAAAGTATTTAATGTAATTTGTACTTAGTGACTAACTTCATGAGTTAAAATGTAAGCCAATTTACCAACTTGTGTAAATGTTATCAACGCAAAGGAATTTTATCAGTGTCATGGATCAAATACCAATTCTGGTCAGTTTCGTAGACCAAACTTTGTTAATGTAATGATTGTGTATAAGAGTGGGTAATCTTAAGATGTTAATGATTTCAGTACTGTTTCAGTTTAATATGCTTATAACGAGGGGACTCGTTCATTATAGTCGGATGGCCGAGCTGTTACCAATATTAAAGCATTTCCTTGTCATGATACCTTGAGGGATAATAAGACGCTTAATTGTTTTGTTTATAACTCAGCCGAGTACAATACTGTTTAGTTATTGAGCGTAGTATTTGTCTTTCTCGTTTATTTATTACTTGTTAATTTATTAATTCAATATCATGTAAATAGTCATAGTTTGATCTATGGTATTATGTAGGTAAGGGATATTCATACCAGATGTATATAAAAGGAGTGGTGTTACGAATGTTGAGGCATTCGAGTATTGCTTTCTGACTATGTTGTTACGCTGCCGTGTGTTAAGCAATAAAGTGATCCATTTGTGTAACAGTTCAAGTTATTTCAATAAATAGTGTTTGGAAAACATATATTTTGAAGTGTTTTAAATATTCGCGAATCCCTGTTGGCTGGAGAACCCGAGCGTATCACTGCATAGTAAAATATTAGACCCAATTTAAAGCTTTTGTCTGTACAAAGACATGTGTCAATGAAATGCCGCTGGGCTTATCAAAAGGTCAAATCAATATCGTTAGGCCATTTGGAATTTATCAGTTTTGTTTATCTACTTCCTTACTACAATAAGCATTAACTATTTACATAATAAGTTGTTTTTCAATATCACTAAAAACAATGAAATAAAATTTTAACAACGCTTGGCCCAATAATTGGCTCAATTCATTGTTATACCGCTTAGGTAACAAAACGACTAACACTATTTTGCTTTGGGCTAGGCAAAGTTGTCTGCCATGCAATGCTCTCACAAGGGTTAGTCCATACACTCCAATTAGGCTGAATAGCAATGATTCTTGCTTAAGCTTTGGAACAAATTTAAAAAAAAACCTGATTCCCTTTCTCCATTTTTATGAAATTGTTAGTTGAAAAGATTATAAATAACTTCAAGCAAAGTTATTATATTTACGCTACCCCAGATTTATAAAACTGAAAAGGCAATTAAAGCGATGAACAATTTATTAGGTACCCGAAAATAGTGAGGAATTCATGAAAAAGCCTACCGGAAATTCATGGATTGAGAGACAATTAAAAACATAATATCTGAAAATATTAGCTTCGCTTAGTTTCATACACAAGCCCCCGTATCCCAAAGGCCCATTATGTTACAGTTGCACTAAATACAATAGGTACTTAACATAAGTGTTTGATCGGTGTCGACTCGCAAACTGTTCACAGTAACATTTACATCTTTGAGTACCAGTGGCGTGCATACTAAAACTTTTTGCTGGAAATGCAATGGTCAATGTCAAGTTTGACCATGAAAAAATTTAATGTCACTTTGAAAAATCATCATTTGGATGACGCCAGGGTAGACTGCCTACCCCAGAGAACCTACATGATATCATATATAAAAAAAAACTAATTGGCTTTTAGTTTTTTCATGATATTTTTCTCATTGCATTTCCAGCAAAAAGTTCAATGCACGCCACTGGGCACTAGTACTCGTCCGTACAAAAACATTGTTTACTATGGAGTCGTTTTAAAATGAATAAATGCAGTTTCGAAAAAGATAAATTACAAACAAATAATTACATTACGACTGTGTTGTGACGTATATCTAGACAGGAATACAACCAGGGGCCTTATTGTTTAACTTTAACATCTATAGCTATCGCTTTGAGAATGTATCGTGATAGCTAAAAAATTAATGGAATTTGTAGCCAATCACGACACAAGCGGTAGCGGTAGATGTTGAAGCTAGACTATAAGGGGGCAGAGTTGCGCCGGGTTGTTCACAAACGCACCAGTTATGATTTTTCTTGTTATTTTTGATAAAAAAATTATGGCACAACGCAACAATAGTTAAGTGCCAATTAGGTTTTTCTGGCAAAGTTTTATTATTGTATGCATTAGGTTGTGAAATAATAATAAACACGCTATAAAGTTGTCACATTTGTCACGTAGTGCTATAAACCACATTTTTTAAATACTTTTTATTAAATAACACGAAAAACAACCATAAGTTATGCGTTAGGAAACGAAACCTAGAGAAACAAACTTATAAAACACAAATTGATATAGATAAGGTTAAGGCCTTATTTTATTAATTTCTAACTTTACAATTACTCACTTTCACATGATTTTAAATATGTAAAATGTCATATAAGGTACCGTGTCTTTGATGATAACCTAATATTACTCTGAGAAGAAACCAAGGTAAGTAGAATTATAGATCATAATGAATACATTGGATTATGTACACTGAGGAAGCCTTATTGAACCAAAATCAAATGACACCTCTCAATAAGAAACATGTACTAAAAAATTATGCGATAATAATAGTACATACAGGTATGTATCTGAAGTATTTACCATTGAAAGAGAAAACACAAAAAACACGCCATTAATTTGTTATTATCAATACAAATACATATTATGTCCTCGAACAGTATTGTGAATTAAACAATTACATAACTGATTATAATACTACGCAGCACCAACACACAGTAAACTAAACAAACAGATAAGAATACACGACGGTGACTAAAATGCCAAGCACCATCGGGAACTTCAAGGAGCTAAAAAAGCCCACCTTACTCCTCTGCTCCTTGCTGCCGTCCTCCCCCCAACTGATCTGCTTTTCCCTCACTTCAGTCTTGTCTTCATCAACCAGCTCACCCACTCGGTACTTCTGCATCAGCTCTCTGGCATCTGGGCTGTGACTGTGGCCGATGTCATTTAAGTATTCTGTCGCGTCCTTCCCTTTAACTTTCACGAGGGGCTCGTGCCCTCCAGGATGTTCGCCCAGGAACTCCGTCGCATTATAAACTACGTTTTCGATTATGAAGACGGTGTCTGTGGTTTCTTGCTCCGCGAGCTCTTTCCTGGTGTATTTCTTTTGGGCGACCATTTTGTATTCGCGAGCGAGCAACTAACTCGGCGGGCGATGAGTTCGCGACTGACCTGTTTATTTATATACATTGATTATATATTATTTATCTGCTGTTTTTACTTAAGAGTTATGAAACATCTTCTATGTATATTTTAGATCCATGATAATGTTAAAAAAAAACCGGTCAAGTGCGAGTCAGACTCGCATACCAAGGGTTCCGTAATTCGAAAGTTTTAGTAACAGTCAGGAAGAAGGTATTTAAAATCTTGCCCATTTTAACTGTTTATTATAACAAAAAAAGAGAGACTCAAATATTTTTGTACCGCACTCGAAATAAAAGTCGTGGATGAAAAATTTTATTTTGTCATTTTGTTATCATGAATTTCTCAGCCGCTGTTTTTTTCCTGTAATCTGTACGTAATCCCAAATTACCATGATTTATTTCATATTTTTGGTAAATAAGGGGAGGATATGCATTTTTTTGTGGTTTTTGGTGTGAGTTCTCGAAATCGGTGCCAGTAAATATAGTAAAATAGTAAATATACTAAAACAAAGTTTCTAGTTTTGCGGACAAAAAATCAAATTAAACTAATTAAAAGTCATGTTATTGATATTAAAATTAGAAACATCCAGATAGAACAAGTTCCTGAAGTGCGAAATTTAGGAGTTATATTCGATGAGAGATTAAAGTTTGAGAAGCAATGTCTTAGAGACAGTGAAAAATTGTTATTATAGGTTGAAAGTACTATACAAAGTACGTGAACATCTTAGCGTGGATACGAGAATTCACCTTTGTGAATCGCTGATTTTATTAAAGCTTAAGTATTTATTGATACAGTTATTGGCGGTTGCTTATTAGCTAGAACTCGGAAATCAATTCAACGAGTGCAAAACTCCTGCGCAAGGTTCTGTTTTCCGGTTCCCCGCCGAGCACACATTACACCTTACCTAAATAGAAGTAATTTATTAAACATGGAATCACGACGCGCACTACACTTCGCAACGTTACTTTTTGGCATAATTAAAACAAAAAGTCCACTTTATTTATTGTACAATAAACTTAAATTCTCTCAACATCAGTTACGTATTCCCCAATTGTTACTTTGTCCATCCCATAAAACATCTTTATTTCGAGGAAGTTTTCGTTACTGCGCCACAAAATGTTGGAATAGTATCCCCCTCCCCCCCTCTCAAGCTCTCTTCATCAGTAAATAGTTTCAGATGTAGGTATATAAGATTTTTAATCAATGTCCTAAAAGAGAAGCAGTAATTTAATTGATATTTATTCGTTACATATTGTATAAAATAAAGTATATTATATGTTTTCATTTATGTTTATTTTTATAGATAAATATAATATATATATATATATTTATTTATTTATTCATTTTTGTTTTACAAAAGCTGTTCTGTTTTTTGTGTGTTATCTGTTATGGTATGAATGGTATAACTGGAACTGCTAACCCAACTTTAAAACATGGGCATCCGCTGAAAATCAGCGTCGTGGCCATAGCTGCGATATTATGCTGAGCGGAGACCTTCTCTTCTTCTTCTTCTTGGTGGTGGGCTCGGTTTCCGCACCTAGTCTCTCATTTGGACCTTTGTGCGTGGAAATAGTGGGACTGGCTATTCTAGCCAGCCCAGCTCACGCCAGAATCCCAAGAGGCGGCCTAGGTCGCCACAGGACTGGCGGAGCGTCCCCGGTTCACCGAGGATCTTGGCCCGTTGTGTGCTGACACCTACGCAGTCTATAGTCACGTGGGTCGGCGTTTCTTCGGCCCCCATGCAGGCTCTGCACAGAGGGCTGTCTGTTAGACCTATAATATAGAAATGTCTGTTAAGGTTGCAATGTCCTGTAATTAGCCCTACCATCATGCGAAGGTTGGTTCTATTAAGTCGTAGCAGTTTCTTCGTCAGGCGACGGTCCACGGTGGGTAACACCTCTTTCGTCTGCCTGCAGGTTGTCACGCTTACCCATTGTTCAGCATGTTGAGTGCTGGTTCTCTCCCGCAGCCATGTTCTTATCTGGTTAAAAGGCAGGGGTACCAGTGGTTCAACACCTACCGGTTTTTGTTTTGCTCCTTTCTTTGCCAGTTCATCAGCCGCGTCGTTACCCAGCGATCCGCTGTGCCCTTTTATCTACTGGAGGGTTACTTTATTGTGTCGGCTTACCTCTTCCAGTTGGTTTAGACATTGTAGTATGAGCCCAGAGTTTACCGTAGTCCTGCTTAGGGCCCGGAGTACCGCAGTGCTGTCAGAAAGTATGCGAATGTTGAGGCCTTTAGTTTCTCTGCTGAGCACCGCACTTGAAGCCAGGATTATACCGACGCATTCCGCTTGGAAAATCGTGTTATATTTACCTAAGGCTGTTGATTTCTTAATATTAAGTTCAGCTGAGTACGCTCCGGCCCCAGTACCCTCTTTCGTTTTGGACCCATCTGTGTATATCCTTATCTCATGGATATTAGAGTGGTCCGTTGGCTCCTCAAAGAGTTGGACATTGTACTGTCTATTGAAGATGTGCATTTTTGGGATTCTATCACACGGCGCGTCCATTAGTGGCTGGTGGGACACGGCCAGCTCAAGGATGCGCGTGTGTGGTGCCCTGTCGTCGCTTTTCCACTGTCCAGCTGCCCTGAGTCTGAACGCCGCAGCCGCTGCCTCCTGTTGTATGAACAGGTGCAGCGGTGGGATGTCCAAAATTATCTCGAGGGCCGCGGTTGCGGTGGTGCGCATGCAACTTGTGGTAAGCATGCTAGCAAGCCGTTGAAACTTTTCTAGGTCTTTCTGTACGTAGCCGACGTCCATCCTAGGCCACCAGACGACGGCACCGTACGAGACCATTGGTCTTATCACTGCTTTGTATAGCCATAGCATAATGTTAGGGCGTAGTCCCCATTTCTTGCCCATCATGCGTTTACACTGCCATAGTGCTATGGTCCCCTTTTTCAATTTGTTGTTCATATGTTTAGTCCAGTTCAGCTTGTTGTCAAGTAACATTCCCAGGTATTTGACTTCAGTCGATAGGGTTAGTTCAGTGCCGAAGAGTTTCGGGGGTCTCATGTTCACCAGCTTTCTTTTATTGGTAAACAGTACTAGTTCTGTCTTATTCGGGTTCACTGTTAGTTGGTACTCCTCGCACCATTTTTCAACAACCTTGAGAGCACCCTGCATTAGTTCACAGAGTGTGCTTTCAAATTTCCCACTAATGAGGATAGCCAGGTCGTCGGCGTAGCCTATAGTATGGTAGCTCTTATCGTTTAGCCGTCGGATCAAATCATCCGCTACGATGTTCCAGAGCAGAGGTGATAGGACGCCTCCTTGTGGGCAGCCCTTGGCTACCACCGCTCTGGTGGTGCCATTCACGTCTAGTTGTACAGCTCTCAGCTTAAGCATGTTGTCTATCCACCCGCGTAATGTTGGTTCAACGTCATACTTGAGAAGAGCGTGGTTAATATTTATGAATCTAGTTTTGTCAAAGGCCCCCTCTATATCGATAAAGGTACATAGGTAACACTAAAAGTTTCCGGAACTGGCCACTTACATAAACAATATTTAAAAATTTATTGCAACATTTGAAAATAGAACTCTTTGGCTGTAGAATGCAGTTTGTTTCATCTGACTGCCTTTTGTTTTTACCTTGTGGCGCCATTTAAAAAATTGTGTGTCTGCATCAACATGGATTTAACTCGGGAAAATTTTCGTAGTATGATTTTCTACGATTCTAAGTGTAATTTGACAGCTCAACAGAGCATCGCTCGGCTTGAAACAGCTTTTGGCAATGAAGCACCATGCAAGACGACTGTTTATAGCTGGTTTGCAGAATTCAAGCGTGGTCGTATCAATCTCAGTGACGAATCTCGCGATGGTCGGCCGTCCACCGCTGTGACCAACAAAAACATCGATGCTGTGCGCCGTATGATTGAAACAGACAGGCATGTGACCTACCATGAAATTCGCGCATCCTTAGAAATAGGCATGAGTCAAATACAATCAATCCTACACAAACATTTGGGTGTGAGAAAGCTGTGCTCGCGGTGGATCCCACACAACTTGACCGAGGCTCAAAAAACGGACCGCGTCACTTGGTGCAGTGCCATGCTTACCAGATTCAACGAAGGTGCGTCAAATTTGGTGTGGGACATAGTAACAGGTGACGAAACATGGATTTATTGCTACGATACCAAAACAAAGCAGCAATCGAGCGTATGGGTCTTTCAAGATGAGCCGAAACCAACCAAAGTGGCGCGCGTGAAAAGTGCATCTAAGCGGATGATTGCTTCTTTTTTTAATAAAACTGGACACGTGGCTACTGTTGCTTTAGAGAATCGTCGTACCGTGAATAGTGACTGGTACACGACCATTTGTTTGCCGGAAGTTATTGACGAACTCCGTAAAAATAACCGTAAACGCCGTATCATCCTGCACCACGACAATGCTAGTTCTCACACGGCCAGACAGACAAACGACTTTTTGAAGACGAAAAATGTAGAACTCATGAGTCATCCTGCATACAGTCCCGACCTGGCACCTTGTGACTTTTTTCTGTTCCCAAAAATTAAGAACCAATTACGCGGTCAACGATTTTCATCACCAGAAGAGGCTGTCGAGGAGTATGAAAAACACGTTTCAGAGGTCACCACAGGGGAGTGGCACAAAAGTTTTCAAAACTGGTTTGATCGAATGAAAAAGTGCGTAGACGCCAAGGGAGATTATTTTGAAAAACAATAAATTAATTTTGTACCTTTAATAGTATTTTTTCATATTCATTCCGGAAACTTATAGTGCGTCCCACGTACCTAGGGTTGATTCTTTAGTAGTCAGAGTGTTCTCGATTCTTTTCACTACGCTGTGCAGAGCTGACTCTGTTGATTTGCCTGAACTGTAGGCATGTTGGTTCGGGTCTAGCGATTTCCTCTTTAGGGCCCCATCTCTGATATACCTATCACAGAGCCTTTCTAGAGTTTTAAGAAGAAAGGATGTGAGGCTAATGGGTCTAAAGGATTTCGCTTGAGTGTAATCACTTCTTCCCGGTTTAGGCAAGAAAATTACTTTGACTTCTCTCCAGTCCTGTGGTATATAGCTATGTGCAAGACATGCTCTCAGGATGTCTGTCAGCGGTTCTGCTAGGTAATCTATTCCCCATCTCAGAAGAGCGGGGAATATGCCATCCAGCCCCGCCGATTTGAAGGGAAGGAAGCTGTTGATGGCCCAGATGGTCTTGTCCTTGTCGACTACAGTCTCGGCTGTTTTCCAGTCCTGCTCATTCGGAGATCTACTCGGTCGTTCCTTCCAGTTGCGTTCTTCTGAGATGCTGCAACCTGGAAAGTGTGTTTCGAGTAGTACTTCGCAGGTCTCCTTGTCTGTGTTTGTAAATGTATCGTCTGATTTCTTAAGCGAGCCTAGGTTGCGGTCTTGGTCGTTCGATAGGACCTTGCGTACCCTGGCAGCTTCATTGTTTGATTCAATGTTTTCGCAGAAACGGCGCCAAGATTCGCATCTCCTAATCCTGATGCGCTTTTTGTAGAAATGTTGGGCTTCTCTGTATTTGTCCCAGTCATCCTCGTTTCTCGTGTTCATAGCTCTGTTGAATAAGCACCTAGACTTGTGCCGGAGCCGTTCGAGTTCAGGTCCCCACCATTGACATTTTGAGCTTCTGTTGGGTGGTGTCGTTAGTGGGCAAGCCTTTTGATAGCATGTGCTGATGCTGTTTGTTAGGTTTTTGATATTAGCTTCAATGTTGTTAGCCGATGTCCTCATATCCTGAAAGTTTATCCTTTGCAGTTCTTCTTTCAGTAGACCCTTGTACCTGTCGATGTCCGTTTTCCTCGGGTTACGTCTGGGCATGGGTCTATTTATGTGGACATCTAAGTTATAGCAGATACGCCTGTGGTCTGAGAAGGAGGGTTCCTCAGACACATGCCAATCGGTAACCAGTTTCGAGGCCGACTCCGTGGCTAGGGTGATATCTACTATTGTTTGAAACCTGGATGTAACAAACGTTGGGACAGAGCCCTTGTTAAGGACTGTAAGGTTAGTTGAAAAGAGATAAGAAACTAGGGCCTCACCTCTCCTATTGGGTGTCTCACTGCCCCAGATAGGGTGGTGACAGTTGGAGTCTGCTGACACGATCAGGTCCAGACCACTCTGCTCGCAGTGCTGTATTAGGTCCGCTAACTCTCTGGTGGGCACCTCCTCGTCACCAGGGAGATAGGCGGATGCCAGCACCACGGTAGCACAGCCTCCTCCACAGGCCTGAACCTCGAGCCTGATTGTCGTCAGATCTCTGGAACAGAACTGAGTTAGAGGCACAGCATTCAGGTGGCGTGGGACGTATATGCATGTTCGTGGACTATGAACAGAGGTATTGAGGATTAACTTACCACCAATGTTGTTTAGACCGCATATTCTATCGGCCCTAATCCAAGGCTCCTGGATTAAAGCGATAGTGTGTTTGTTAACCTCCAGTATGCGGCGCAGCGTAGCTACTGCTACCTGCTTGTGCTGGAGGTTAGTTTGGATGACGTTAGTGGGGGGAGCGGGTGGGAGAGGATAGGAGAATGTCACTATCCATTGATTCCCCGTCCGTCCCTCTTTCCACGTCATCTAAATCGTGGGGGTGTTCGTCGGTGGGTTGCAGCTCCACTTCCATACCACAGCTACTCCCCTCCTTCGGTTCCCCACACGGTTGTGTGATCTGTTGAAATGTAAGTATGCCTTATAATGTTATAACGTTGCATAGGTTTGCATCTGGTATTATTATAAAGATAATACCTGGCAACACCTCACTCTTTTAGACGAGACAAAATATATAGCTCTTTGTTTTTTCACTCTCTCTGTCTTCCTGTCAAAATGTCGGATGCACCGACTAGCTGTATTTCTTTTATATCCATTTTAATCAATAAAGTGCATGTACATTTTATGTGAATATATTATTGCTGCTGTCAGCGCCGCCACTTCGTAACCGCTCCATGCAATCGATCCACGCTACCTCTAACAGGTTTTGGTCCCAGCAGCCATATCTTCCATTTGTTGGAACAACGGAGCGGGTTACAATTGTTGGCTCGTGATTTCGGCGAAGCTTATCTTGTGAGGAGTGCATCCGTGGCGTTACCTCGTTGAAGGGAAGCAGCTGAGATAATCACCCCGAGAAAATGGATGGAAATGGCGATGGTGGCGATGCCGATAGAGTGCCTCGAGGTGGCGTAGGAATTAACTCCCGCTCACCGGCCTCGGCATCACCCATGTACGCAGCCGCTTTTTTAGAGAAATTGGAGGGACTTACAAACTACAATGCGTGGAAATTCGGTATGAAGATGCAGCTTAAACTCGAAGGGTTGTGGGATGTTGTTGACGGCAACGTTGTGGATGCTGTGCGCGACGAACGTGCGCTAGCGCGTATCTGCTTGTGCGTCAAGCCATCTCTTTATCAATATGTCAGAAATGTCCAGACTGCCAAAGCAGCGTGGAAGAAACTGTCTGATGTCTTCGAGGACAAGGGCTTATACAGAAGAGTTCTACTGTTACGGCAACTTCATAAGGCTGAATATAACCAGCATAACAACATGACATCATATATTGAAAATATTATGACACTGGTCCAGCAGCTAGCAGACATCGGCAAGATGATAGATGATGCGGAAGTTGCTGAATTATTGTTAAGCGGTCTGCCCCAGGAGTTTGACTCGCTCGTGTCAAATTTAGAAACAGTGTGTATTACCTCAGGATTGAGCAGCGAGATAGTGCGCACCCGTTTATTGCAAGAGGAACTAAGGAAAAGTGAGAATGGTACATCATCAAATTCAGCACTTGTTACTAAGCGAATTTTGAAAAAGGTCACTTGTCACTACTGTGGAAAGATAGGTCACATTAAATCAAAATGTTTCAAGCTGAAAAAGGACAAAAAGAATAATGATGGTGAAAAGACTTTAATGGTTTCTGCATTAATTGCGCACCTGAAGCATGAGTGGTATGTGGACTCAGGATGTTCAGCGCACATGTGCAACGATATAGAGAGTTTATCAAACTTCAAAGACATTAAGTCTGATAGTACTATTGCAATAGCAAATAATGATAAATTAAGCTGTATGGGTGTTGGTGATATCAATATTAACTTAGATAATAATGAGGTAAGACAAGTTTCAAATGTCATGTTTGTCCCCCAATTATCTACTAACCTACTCTCAGTTAGTAAAATGACTCAAAAAGGCTTTAGTATTTTATTTGATAGGAAGGGCTGTTTTATATTTGACAAATGTAAAATAACTGGCAATGTTGTTGCATCTGCTAATAATGTAAATGGAATTTACAAGTTAAATGGGTCTGTGTGTAAGTTAAGTAGGTCTTCGCACAATGAGATGCATTCTATGACCCTGCATGATAGGCAGGATTCCATGAGTGCTGCAGTTGCTGTCTCCTCTGTACCAGTTGATACATGGCATCGGAGATTAGGACACTTAAATCTAAAAGGTATGTGTACTCTAAGAGGTGGTGGTGCAAATGGTGTTATGTTTCAGGAACCTGAAGCTGGATCCACCCTAAAGGATTGCATTCCCTGCCTGGAAGGGAAGTTGAGTGCCCAACCGTTCCCTAAAGGAGAAGCGAAGCGATCCAATAAGCCACTGGAGTTAATTCACTCTGATGTTTTTGGACCTGTGCAGGAGAGTAGCTGGGGTGGTGCGAAATACCTGGTCACGTTTACAGATGACTGTACAAGGAAGACCTTTGGATATTTACTCAAGTATAAATCAGAGGTAATGTCCTGTTTTATTAACTTTAAAACTTTAGTAGAGAAGCAGATGAACTTGCCAATTAAATGCTTACGTTCAGACAATGGCGGTGAATACTGCAATGATGGGTTTTCTGGATTCTTAAAGAAGGAGGGGATAGTTCATCAGACTACTATTCCATACTGCTCTCAGCAAAATGGTGTGGCAGAACGTCTAAATAGGACGCTAATTGAGAAAGCGAGGTGCATGTTACAGGCATCTGGTCTCTGTAAGCGCTTTTGGGGAGAGGCTGTAGCAACGGCTATTTATTTGAAAAATAGGTGCCCCACAGCTGCTTTGTCAGGACAAATTCCTGAGGAGGCTTGGACCAGGTCAAAAATTGACCTTAGTCACCTTCGTGTTTTTGGATGTATCGCTTATTCTCTCATACCAAAACAAAAACGTCAAAAACTTGATGCTAAATCAGAGGTTTATATATTTGTTGGCTATAGTGAAACCTCTAAGGGCTATAGATTAGCGTTGCCTTCGGATCCTAGAAAAGTAATCTTGTCTCGGAATGTGCATTTTATTGAAAATAAATTTTATCAAGATATTGGATTTCATAAAAATTCTAATGCTGAAATTGAATTTAATTCTTGTAATTTGAATAATAATGAATTTAATTCCAATAATGATAATGAATCAATTTTATGTGATAATTGTAATGAATTGAATTTTACTAAAGATGACATAATTAATGATAATTTAAATTGTAGTAGTGAAATAAAATTAAATGTTGGCTCTCTGACATCTTCAGACTCATCTGATGACTGCTGCATCAGGAGTGAGGAAGAGGTCGACTCTGCTGAGTCACCAGCGTGCTCGGCGCGCGACGATCGCGTGACGCCCGCATGTGAGGAGACAGCTGGAGGAGAGGTGGTGACGAGTCCTGTTACACCCGTCACCACTAGCGGCCGTCCTATGCGTTCTACACGCTTAATGCCCACTACAAGGTATAGTGATTTTATTATGTTAACGCAGAAAGGGATATTGTTGGATGAACCACAAACATATGATGAGGCGATATCATGCACAAATAATGATAAATGGAAGGCTGCGATGCAGTGTGAGTATGACTCATTGGTTGCGAATCAAGTATGGAAACTGGTGGACAGGCCAGCTAATCAAAATGTTATCAAGTGTAAATGGGTTTATAAAATTAAACGCGACGCTTCTGGTAATTTTGATAAACATAAAGCGCGACTAGTAGCGAGGGGCTTTACACAAAAGCTAGGCGTTGACTACAACGAAACTTTTTCCCCTGTAGTCCGCCATTCCACTATGAGGATACTGTTTTCAATCGCTACAGAGCTAGATTTATGCATTGATCATATAGATGTAACTACTGCATTTCTTAACAGTAATCTCGATGAAACGATCTATATGGAGCAGCCTGTAGGCTTTGTAAGTGTAGATAGCAATAAAGTATGTTTATTGTTGAAGAGCATATATGGCTTAAAACAGGCAAGTAGGGCCTGGAATTGTAAGGTACATGCTTTGTTATGCAACAATAATTTTGTTCAGAGTAAATGTGAACCATGCGTATATGTTAAAAAGTCAAAAGATGATCTTACTATTATAGCTCTATATGTAGACGACTTTTATATATTTTATAGTAAGAATAGTTTGAATAAAGTGCAATTATCGTGTTTACTTGAGAGAGAATTTAATGTTAAAAATCTTGGATCTTTAAAAAGTTGTTTAGGCATAAATATAAGTAGGAATCATGAGAATGGTGTTTTAAAACTTGACCAAGCTGAATATATTAAGAAGTTGCTTATTAAGTTTGGCATGACTGATTGTAAAACGGTTGCAACACCAATGGTACAAAATAATAAATTAATCATACCTGAGACAGATAGTTTGGATGATAGTACATATAATTACAGAGAACTAATGGGTTCTTTAATGTATCTAGCTGTGTGCACACGTCCAGATATTGGGTATGCTTGTAGTCAATTAAGTCAATTCAATAACAACTTTGACAAGAATCATTGGCAAGCGGCTAAACGTATTTTACGTTATTTAGCGGGAACTCTAAATTACAGTTTATGTTTTTATAAATCTGGCAATTTTAATGTAACTGCTTATACAGATGCCGACTGGGGTAATGATGTCACAGACAGGAAGTCCTATACAGGATTCTTGATCAAGCTAGGTAAGAATACTATTAGCTGGGAATCACGCAAGCAGCGATGTGTGGCTTTATCAAGTACCGAAGCCGAGTATTTGGCTATAAGCGATGTATGTAAGGATGTTTGTTTTATTAAAAATTTTCTATCTGAAATTGTGACTTCCAACATAAAGATAATGATATACAATGATAATCAGAGTGCACAAAAATTGTTGGAGATCAAACAATATTCGCATAAAAGAACCAAACATATAGATCTAAGGTATCACCATGTAAAAGATCTTATTCAAAAAGGTGTAATTTCCGTGAGATATTTATGTACCCAAGAGATGATAGCTGATGTACTTACGAAGCCACTTGGTAGAATTAAGCATAATAATTTTATATCCCACATGAACTTAACTTGTTAAATGTTGTATTTAATTTTGTGAACAAGTTACTTCATTGATATTTTATTTTTACAGTTGACATGTAAAGTTTTTTTTATGTAGAGTCATGCTTAGTGTAAAGATTCTACGTAGAGTGATTGTATACGGTGTAATTAATTGTAATAGAGCATGAGCTAAGTTTTTTAAAATATTTAGTCGCATGGAAAGGTTTGTTTTGTGTAAATTGATTCTGTAACAATATTTGTTTTACTATGTGTCATGTATGATTCTATCATTTGTAAAGCCAAGAGTTACCAAAGTTTCGTAATGATCTTGGCATTATAAGGCATAAGGGGAAGTGTTGAAATGTAAGTATGCCTTATAATGTTATAACGTTGCATAGGTTTGCATCTGGTATTATTATAAAGATAATACCTGGCAACACCTCACTCTTTTAGACGAGACAAAATATATAGCTCTTTGTTTTTTCACTCTCTCTGTCTTCCTGTCAAAATGTCGGATGCACCGACTAGCTGTATTTCTTTTATATCCATTTTAATCAATAAAGTGCATGTACATTTTATGTGAATATATTATTGCTGCTGTCAGCGCCGCCACTTCGTAACCGCTCCATGCAATCGATCCACGCTACCTCTAACATGATCACGGTGTCGGACTCGGTCTGACGTACGGGTACATCCGACCCTTTGTTGGGGTCGGGACTGGAGTCTTCCTCCGTGGTCACTGGCACTGGTGGATCTTCGGGAGCGGTGTCCTGTAGACCTCTCGGACCGAAGAATCTGACGTACACCGAGCCTAGCCCGAAGGTGACTCGGCGGTCTCTCGCCATCAGTGCCGGTATTTCCGACCGAGGTATACCTAGGCTCAAGAATGTCCCAGGTCTCTCAGCTGGAGCGGTGTGTATGTCCATGGAGTACATGGACCAGCTGTCCACCTTCAGCCATTTCTTGTTCTGCATGGCCAGCCAGGTGTGTATCTCGCCGGGCTTCTTGTCAGTCACCTCAGGAATAAACAGCCCACATTTGACCTTGGGTATTAGTTCCTTCAGGCTGACGACTTCGTAGCTGGTACCTGGGTACGGCGGTTTAAGCGTCGCTACGGTGCGTTTCAGCCAGGCCAGAGACCCATCGTCTTCACACCATAGTCTGAGGACGCCCGCGTTCCAGCTGGGCCGTCCTCGGAATGACGGTACGTCCTGTATGTTGGAGCCGGTAGCTTCAGCGCAGATTTCACCAACTTTCGCCAGGAGTTCTGCCTGAAGCTGCTGTGCTGCTTCTGCTGTGAGGTCACGGTTAGGGTTGATCCTGACCGCTACACACAAATGCGATTGCATTGCTTCTGCGTAGCTCGATGCAGAATCTTTGGTCTTGTCCACCCTGACTCGTTTGGCGTCACTCTTTGGGGAGGCGGTTTCATCAAGACGGTCCTGGCGACGCCGCTTTGCCATACGTGGCTCATGGGGCTTCGCTGGTGCCGTCTTGTGGCCGCTTCCAAGGACTGCCTCACTGGTCTTGTGGAAAACCGGTCTACCCTTTTGACCTTGGCGACTCACCTCCTTTACTTGCGTGGCCTTGTGGGGTTCGCCCCGGCTCGCGGAGGTGGTTGGTGACCTAGATGCACCATGCGAATAACCCTGAGACTGGGCAGCCTTCTCACTGAATGGCTTCGGTTTCCCCGCGCCTCCCCCCGGCCGCCCCGACCCAGTGGACATTGCCTTGGGCTTGTTGGCCTTTGGCAAGAGGTCTGCTGCGGTCTGGGCCTGCCGAGTGGAGTCTCGGGGAGGGGCCGTAAGCGCACTCGTTCCAGGTGTCGCGTCAGCAGGGTTCGCTGTTGCATCTCTGGTCTGTTCCTTTGTCTTGTGGTCAGTCGCTTCTCGGTCGCGCTTAGCACGCCTCCAGCGATTCCGCCTGTTGTTGCGGCCTGACCGTTGAGAGGGTTGGTTGCCTTGGCTACCAGACCCTTGAGTTTGGCCTCCGGTTACAGCGCTGGCGCGCTGTTTACCTTTCGGCTGTTTATTCTTTTTGTTGGAAACCACCTGCCATGTGCTCACAAAACTGGTTTGTGGCTGTATGGCCTCCGCTAACGCGCTAAGGTCAAGTACCTTAGACGGTGGTTTGTTGACACTGTCGTTGCTGTCAGTTAGATTTATTCATATTCATATTCTTTATTGCACAGAAAAGTTATACGTACAAGCAGTCATAAATTAAACGTGCTATAGGCGAGCTTATCTCTGAGAGAGATTTCTGCCAGCAAAACCTAGGTGCTAAGGAAATATTAACTAAAAGTGTGTGATCAAATGTGCACACATAAAGAAACAAGTGATATAAAAAATAAAAATGTGGAGATAATATGAACTTAAAACTACCATAAATATACCTAACTTTTAAATAAATACTTACATAATAAATTAATTAATAATTACTTAAATATAAAAAGAACAAACATACTTAAATACTGTAATATAAACATGGGCATAAACCTACATAACAAAAGTATTCATAAATATATGTTTAAAACAAGAATTTAGTATATACCAAATATAAACATAAATACATACAGTGTATATACCTGCATAAATAATAAATAAATATATATTTTAAAGGGAAAAATATTTATAAATAATGCTCTTTAAGCTTCTTCTTGAATAGGCTGATCGTAGGACAGTCACGAATCGTATGCGGTAGGGAGTTCCAAAGTCTGATGGATGTCACCGTGAAAGAATTTCTAAAAGCACCCGTGTTATGACATGGAGTTTTTAAAAGAGATACTGTGTGTGGTCTGTTCTGTTTGTCATTGGAAAGAAGGTAGTTAAAGCGTTCACGCAAATAGGGAGGGGTAGTAGGGCTCCTAAGGATATTAAAGAGGCAACATAAAATGTGAAAATTTCGTCGTTGACGAATAGGAAGCCATTTCAGCTCCTCTCTATAATGAGATACATGGTCAAACTTACGCAGTCCGAAAATAAACCGAATCCCCAGGTTTTGAAGACGTTGTAGTTTGCTAAGCAACTCTTCATTGGCATCTAGGAAGCATAAATCCGCATAGTCGATGGTTGGCAATAGAAGGGTTTGTGCAAGAGTTACCTTTGTTCTATGGGGCAGAAATCGCTGGAGACGCTTGAGGGAGTAAAAAGTGGCAAAAACTCTTCTACTGACTTCATTCACGTGAGCAGTCCACGATAAGTTACAGTCAAAAATGACACCAAGGTTTTTCACAGTTTCAGCGTATGCAATGGGGATACTGTTATAGGAGACCTGTGTCAGGGTAGATTTGTTCAGGAGGTTGGTCATGTATCTACTACCAATGATTATCGTCTGAGATTTTTTAGGGTTCACTAAGAGCCCATAAGATTCAGCCCACTTCTGCACATGACCCATATCCTCATTTATTTGAGAAATTGTAGTTTCAACTTCAGATACTACAAAGTGTCGATATAGCTGTAAATCGTCTGCATAAAGATGGTAGTTGCAAGAAAGTACTTCTGAGATGGAATTAATAAAAATTGAGAATAGGAGAGGTGAGAGGACGCCACCCTGAGGAACACCAGCAGATAGTTGACACCACTCCGAGGTAACCTCGTCCGAGCGTATGCACTGCAGTCGACCTCTAAGATAAGTATCGAACCATTCTGTAACAAGTATAGATACGTTAAGAGAGCGGAGTATACCTAGCAGAACATCGAAGTCAACACAGTTAAACGCACTGCTAAAATCTAATAGCGTTAAAATTGTCAGTTTCTTGTTGTCGATGGCTAGCCTTATATCATCAGTAACTTTTAAAAGTGCGGTTACCGTACTGTGACCAGGTCGAAATCCAGATTGAAACTGATTCAGAAGATTGTTTTTAATCAGATAGGAGAAAAGTTGGTTGTGCACGATGGTTTCTTGGACTTTGGAAAGGATGGGAAGAATGGAGATAGGACGATAGTCGGAGAATGAGGCAGGATTAGAAGTTTTTGGAAGAGGAATAACAAGCGCCTGTTTCCAGGGCGAAGGGAATGTACAGGTAACCAAGGAGAAATTGAGGATATCAGTGATTACAGGTAACAGTGAATCAAGAATAAGTAATAGCATCTGGGAACAGATATTATCATTACCAACAGCTTTTGAGGTAATAGACAGAACCGCTTTCTTAACGTCACACTCTGTTACACAATTGAAAATGAAGGAATCACAATCAGGCTTGGGCTTTTTATTTAAGAAATTGAGTGTTTTATTTTTTATTTTGTCTTCTAAAGTGACAAGTGGTTTAGAGAATTGCAAATTTAGTGCATTTAAATCGACAGTGCCATGGTGAGTATTAGAAACTTTACCAATGCCTAGTGTTTTTAGGAATTTCCAAACCTGACTTGGATTAAGGCTTTCAATTGAATTATGAATGTGGCTCCTCTTTGCATTTCTACACATCCTTGTACAGCGATTACGCAACTTTTTGTATGCTTCAAAACTGTGATCACTGGGTGTTTTTTTATATTTGTGCTTAGCCTTATCACGCAAAGCCATTGTGTCTCTAATTGCTTGTGTAAGCCAAGGAGCTGGCACGTGTTTTACTTTGACCTTTTTGATAGGGGCATATTTGTCGAAAAGGGCAATTAAAATTCGGTTAAAGTTGTCAACTTTGGAGTCAGCTGTTACAGAGCCAGTGACTGGAGACCAGTCAATGGCTGAAGCATCCTTTTTAAGCGCCTCCAGTTCTATTCCCTTAAAACTACGTAGAAAGAGGTATTTATGTTTATATTTGGGAGGACGTATCTTGTACGAGACATATATTAAATCATGGTACGAAAAGGGGGCAGTGAGTTGGCCATGAGTGGCGACTTTATGGGGATTGGAAACTATTATGAGGTCGAGAAGAGACGGAATACAGTGAGGTTTATGATGAGTTGCGGAAAGAGGTAGAATATGAAAGTCAAGAGAAGAGACAATTGAGGAAAGTTGCTTAGAGCGAGAGTCATTTTTTAGGAGGCAGGTATTAAAATCACCTAAAACAATTACATCATTATAAAGTGGGCTAAGATCTTCCAATATGGCTTCAAAGCTGTTAAAGTAATCAATTTTGAGGGAGGGACTGTGTTTTTTTTCCCATTTTCCATGTCTTCCAGGCCGTTATAGTTCATCTCCACAAGTCCCCACCCACCTCGGAGCCCACAACGTCGGGGGAATCACACTATGGTGACACCAGGAAATCCTCGCGGAGATATAGGCTCCCTGCCTAAACCTGCCCAGGTTGGGAAAACCTAGGGGCACTGCAGGTTTGGCGTAACAGAGTTGCATACGAGACGGTTGAGCATAAGGACGCACCAGCTAGCTGGGCTAAGTGTGAGGCTGCCAGTGATCTGGGAGAACCACTCGCTCACCACACACCCCGTACACTGCCGTCTGCATACCCCTCCGGACAGGAGCCTCGCCCGTCTCAGCTTAGTCCGCCGAAGCCGGTTGATTCTGTTTACCGCACGGCTAGCTACACCGTGGGCACCGTTTGTGATGGTACGCTGGACCAAAGAGGACGTGTTGCCGCGTACGGACACTAACCCGGAACGTATTTGGCTCAGTCCCCCAGGCTACCTTTGCACCATCTGCGGCGATCTACTGCGCACGGAAAGGAACATTATAGCCTCGTCACCAGTGGGGTGACGAGACTGTAACGTAGCGCAGGAGCCTTGGCCTCGGGGTCATGTGTGGGGGTGCTGCCCTGCACCCGTTAGTGTATGTGTTGAAGTGTGTGTATAGTGTTTTCTGTATGCTCGGGAGTGTTATATATAGCAAGGAGTTGATGTTGTGTGGGTGTGACCCTTTAGCCTATCCAACAGGCCGACTCATTTCCTGTTGGCAGCCGGTGTCTCAGTATGATCGGAAACACGGCTGTGAGTGGTCATACCGGCACCAGTGTTGATTGGTGCCAGAATGACCACGGGTCAGCCCTCCTCCTTTCAGGCTGAGCCTGTGTAAGCAATTGACATCCCCCGAGTGAAGGAGACAGACCCATGCACGCATGGGCTTCTCCCCTCCCCCCGGAGGCGCCCGCCCCACACAGCCTCACCCTTAACCGGGCTTGGGACCGGCACCATACTGGCCCTTGTAGGCTGACATCTGCTGAAGCTGCTAGCACCAAGCACGTGCAGAAGAAAAGAAAACAAAAACAAGCAGCGGAACCGCAGTACAAAGCATACAAAAGCAAGCATTGAGGCGGAGTTGAGCGGAGACCTTTTTGGTATCATTTAGTTTTTAAGTAGTTAGAATATTTTATAAGATGTTTTGTTAATACAACTAGGTAAAAGTCTTAAGTAATTTCTGGTACCAAATAAACATTTTTCTTTCTTTCTTTCTAAAAGTATATATTTTTATAATCAGCTCTTTAATATCTAAAATTGGATAAGCATATTGTATTTTTATTATTTTTATTTTTTTACAAGTATTTCTCATTTTTTATCAGCTTTTTTTTAATCGCTATAGTATTCCTTTAATTGGCCAGTTATGGCGTAATCGTCATATTTTTCATTTTTTTTGATCCACCAGTTTCTGAAATAAGGGGTGTATACATGCATTCTTTGTGGTGTTTGAAAGATTTCTTTAAATTGGTGCCAGCAAATGTAGTAAAAGTATATAGTTTTATAATCAGCTCTTTAATATCTAAAATTGGATAAGCATATTGTATTTTTATTATTTTTATTTTTTTACAAGTATTTCTCATTTTTTATCAGCTTTTTTTTAATCGCTTTAGTATTCCTTTAATTGGCCAGTTATGGCGTAATCGTCATATTTTTCATTTTTTTTGATCCACCAGTTTCTGAAATAAGGGGTGTATACATGCATTCTTTGTGGTGTTTGAAAGATTTCTTTAAATTGGTGCCAGCAAATATAGTTAAAGTATATAGTTTTATAATCAGCTCTTTTATATCTAAAATTGGATAAGCATATTGTATTTTTATTATTTTTATTTTTTTACAAGTATTTCTCATTTTTTATCAGCTTTTTTTTAATCGCTTTAGTATTCCTTTAATTGGCCAGTTATGGCGTAATCGTCATATTTTTCATTTTTTTTGATCCACCAGTTTCTGAAATAAGGGGTGTATACATGCATTCTTTGTGGTGTTTGAAAGATTTCTTTAAATTGGTGCCAGCAAATATAGTAAAAGTATATAGTTTTATAATCAGCTCTTTAATATCTAAAATTGGATAAGCATATTGTATTTTTATTATTTTTATTTTTTTACAAGTATTTCTCATTTTTTATCAGCTTTTTTTTAATCGCTATAGTATTCCTTTAATTGGCCAGTTATGGCGTAATCGTCATATTTTTAATTTTTTTGATCCACCAGTTTCTGAAATAAGGGGTGTATACATGCATTCTTTGTGGTGTTTGAAAGATTTCTTTAAATTGGTGCCAGCAAATATAGTAAAAGTATATATTTTTATTATCTGCTCTTTAATATCTACAATTTGATAGACATATTGTATTTTTAGGATATTTTTTTTATTTTCCTTTATTTTGTATTGGAAATGTAAGCAAGTGAATGCTATTTTTATGGCAAATTTCAAGTCTTTATCTTTAACGGTGCTAAAGTTATGAGACTGTGACATACGGACGGACGGACGGAAAACGGAGTCTCACCATAAAGGTTTCTTTTACCTTTCAGGAACTACGGAACCCTAAAAAGTGCTCGCCCAGGAAAAGGGAGAATAAAAACAGGCAAGCCGTCACTAAAATGATAATAAAGAAAACCGCATCCAAATGTGTCGAGTAGTGAGTGGTTCTCGAAATAAAATGAAACAAACAGATAGAGAGACGAAAAAAAATTGTTTGGTACAATACTAAAAATCTATTTCATTAAAAATTCCGTAAAAATATTCAATGACTTTTTACTACAATGTTAGTATATTAGGAGACTTTCGTTTATATAGCCAAATTCATACTGGAGACTCCGTAGCTGCTCAAACCAAAGTTCAATGATCCTGTTTGCGAAATACGTAAGTTATTTTTGTGCCCTTACATTTGTTCATGAACAATCTCGACACGATGATTAAATAATATTAGCAAGCGAAATACAAAACATAAGTACGATTAGTACTCGTCCATACAAAATCTTTTTGAAATATGCAACTTTTTAGGGTCCCGTAGTCCGACAAGAAACCCTTATAGTTTCACTATGTCCGTCTGTCCGTCCGTCTGTCCGCGGCTTAGTTCAGATACTATTAATACTACAAAACTGTAATTTATAATTTAATACATATTAAACAAGCCGGCAAAAAGGTAAAAAAAATCTCGAAAAATATTCCCATACACGTAAATTGGAGATCTTTTTTTTCTCTCATCTATCCCATATAGTGTGTGGTATCGTTGGATAGGTCGTTCAAAAACATTATGAGTGTGTGAAAACCATTTTTCGATTTAGGAATCCGTTGGCAAGTCAGTCAGTCAGTCCACTTTAGGAAGACAAAAGAAGTTACACCTACAAATTTTGCATAGCCCCCATATAAAAAGTTTTCCTGTGGACGAGTACTATCTACCATTTGAGTTTTGCTTACTAATAATTATTTAACCTTGTACTTACTGTAAACCCCTGAATAACGATAAATCCTAGGATCTACCGGTAAACCTAAGATTAGAATTATCAGTGACAGTCCAAATTGTTATTTAATAAACGTTAATTTCAGACTTTTACCGGTTATACACAGTCTTTAGAAAGAACACGTTTATAGTTTGTATGCAATGCTTATACACACCCCTGCACGTTATTGTGAAAACTGTGAAAATAAACAAGTACTTTATTTAACCGTAATGAATTCTGTGAGATACCCAGCGGGGTTTTACCAGTTGGGTACCAAAGCTGACTTGCTGAAGCAACTTTATACAAGAAATGACTTTAACACATGCTCGGATGGACGAAGTTTTTAAGAGGATAGGCTCCGAAAAACCATAATTTATTCTTCCGTGTTTGAAGAATCTAGCAATACTAGATATTTGAAAAAAAAATTGGAATTCTTTCAAGAATATAATGCACACTCTTATCGAAACAGAATCTTTAGACGTCATTCCAACATTGAATCATAAAAAATCAAAGATGACTCCAAAAAAAGTTTTCATATCGAGTTTTAACAATGTTTGAGCAAAATCATATCATATTATTTATGAATTAAAATCTGTATAAAGTTTATTAAACTTTGAACGAACAGATATTTGATACAAACTCTAGTCTTTTTTTATAATAAAATTTGTGATAAGGTCGTAATTTTGTTTTTTTTTCCAGAATTTGTCCCTCTCGCACTGCGTGTCTTTCTGCATGGAGTAACAGCGATCAATGGAATCGGAACCTATCCTCTTAAGGATAAAAAAGTAAGTGTCGGGTAATCCACAAAGTTATTAGAATATACAATTGGAAACAGTAAACTTGACATTTTGTAATTCTTCTGACATTTTGTATTATTTATTGCATAGTTTAATATCAAAACAATTATTATAATTATTACATAGTTTTCTTTTAGACAGTGTGACATTACTAGTACTATTATTTATTCTGTGACATGACTTTATATCATGCTAATATTCTGCCAAAACAAAACACGAGTATAAATAAAAATGTACCCTTGAACCACAGATATGACCTACTTCATTCGATCGTATTATCAATACTTTGAATAAACAAATCAAAATCTGTTGTTTTTCTTAGAAAATTTATTCATAACATCGCAATAGTGATAAAATCTAAAAAGTTTACGTTGTGTCCACCAATAGCAAACCTTCAAAAGGTAGTAAATATATAACGTAGATTTGTGGAGCTGTGTAACACAAAGATATAATAATAAACACAATAATAAGTGAAAATAATTCTAGGGTAGATCATGTATCGTTTACTGATCAAATTCCAGGGGAAGAAAAAATTTTTTGCTCAAATAATTTTTTCACTTCCCAGTACAAAGTGGTTTAAGTCAGCTGACAAAATGTCTAGGGAAACATAAAAAAAGTATGTGGAAAAAATTTTTTTTTCGGTGGAATGGTCTGTTAGGAATACTCTATCATCTCTTGAATTTTTTTCACTTTAAATTGTAGGACCTTATTATAATGGTTATATATCTTTGGTGTAACAAGTATTTTGCTAACAATGACGTTACATCAAACAGTGACAACATTCACCGTCAAATATTCCAATGTGGATAAAGTTTTATAGTGCGTTCTAAAACTAATAATTTGTTTCCTAATTTTCTAAACAAAACAAAAAATAAACTGCGTGAAAATAAATAAAAAACCGGCCAAGTGCGAGTTGGACTCGCGCACAAAGGGTTCCGTACCATTCTCTATAAAAACGGCAAACAAATCATGTCTGTTGTATGGGAGTGCGTGGGTCTGACTCGCACTTGGCCGTTATTAGTATTTATCGTTATAGCGGCAACAGAAAGACATCATCTGTGAAAATTTTAACTTTCTCACTATCACGGTTCATGAGATACAGCTTGGTGAAAGGCGGACGGATGGACGGACAGCGGAGTCTTAGTAATAGAGTCCCGTTGGTTACCTTTTGGGTACGGAACCTTAAAAAAAATGAAAAAATAATTATAAAAAAGTGATATCTTTCATGCGTTTGGTTTTTTTTTACTCGTGGAGATATCTATTGAATCTCTAGCAATTTATCCACAAACTGTAGATATCGATATTTTACACAATGTTTAATTATATTTCTCTCTGTAATGGATTTCCAATTTGTTTGTAAGAGTGAAATAAACGTTTTTTCATATTTTTTTTTCATATTTAAGGTTTTTACATAGGTTTTTAACTAATAAAATTACATTATTCTCCTTTTTAGAGTTCCATACCCGAAGGATGCCAAACGAGGCCCTATTACTAAGCCTCCGCTGTCTGTTTGTCTGTCTGTCTCTCCGTCCGTCTGTTGCAAATAGGTAGCCAGCTGAAATTTTCACAGAATACTTGTACTATATGACCGCTACACGGAAAAAATCAAAATTAAGAAAAAACATAAGTTTTAGGCGTATCCCCAAATTCCCAAATTTCGAAAAAATGAAATTTTTCACCTCTATCTTAAAAACAGTTGTACATATAAGTTTTTAATTTTGTCAGATTGTAGTACATACTCTAAAATAAAATTAAAAATAATAAAAATTAAGGTTACATACTCAGCGGGTGCCGAATTGTTTATCAGGCGCTACCGTTACGGAACCCTTTGTGCGCGAGTCTCTGTCGCACTTGACCGGTCGTTTTATTTATATGCCTACTTAAAATTTTCACTTCTGCATTTAAAATGCCATCCGTTTCAAATTCTGTGAATAATATGGACGGATCCTGTTTTTGAGGCATATTTTCTCCCAGAACAACAAAACGTTAAAAAAAAAGAATAAAAATACAAAATGAAAATTTCTCTCCAAATTTTTTTTTAATGGCCGTGGAATATACATATTTTAATGATAAATAAAAGGAAATATGTTGTCAAATAATAATGAAAGTTGCCCAAGCCTTACGTTCTCGTAATAATGTTCCCAAAACTGTTATTACGAGGACTAAAACTGTCTCTTAGGTATTATTAGAACTTACCCAAGTGACAATAAAGCAGACAATACAAACTTTTAATTTTCAAAAGCTAATTTCACAGCCAAAGCTTTAGCAGACTTTAGCAGAGCTTTTGTTAAACCAGTGAGGAACTCTGTCTAATTCATTAAATTATATAAAATCAGCATGTTTAAGGAATCCACTCACGTACTAAACTTGCTTAAAACCTAAATAATAGGGTTGAAAACACTTCAAAAAAACGTAGAAGGTTGATATTATTCTGTGCTTTTTAGGATTCCATACCCAAAGGGTTTCAAACGGGGGACCCCATTACTAAGCCTCCGTCTGTCTGTCTGTCTGTCCGTCCGTCTGTCACAGGGGTCTACAGCTTCAACCGTAATAGGTAGAAAGTTGAAATTTTCACAAATTACGTTTTACTTTATAATATTTCAAAAAATCAAAGGGAGCCCCATGCTAGAAATCTCGAAAAATATTTGTATGACATACAAGTTTTAAATTTGGTCAGATTGTACGACGTACTCTAAAGTAAAATAAAAAATAACAAAAAGTAGGGATCCGTACGCAGATAGTGCCAATTTTTTTGTCAGCCTTAATGTTGCTTTGGTATGTATATTGTTGTTATTTACCACAGTATTTTTAGGGTTCCGCACCCGCATTGTGGGGTAGTACGGAAACTTGTCGAGCTTGCACTTGGCCAAATTATTATCGATTTAAATACCAAGGAAAGAAAACAGTTTATAAAAAAAGTTTTAGATTAACACACAGCTTTAATTTATTTACATATATGACCTCATTCATTTATTGAACAATTTTTTCTTCATCTTGTATAGATTAGATTCGTGATTGGCGTTTCACGTTTGATTTTATTTTTATCAAAACAACTTGTTACCATTTTGTGACATCTAGAAGAACAGCAGATGATTGGTGGTTACTGGCCAATCGTTATGAGGTCAACCTCCACACTTACTGCCACTGCCCGCACCCCCCTCCCCTTGACACCGGTCCATTGGAATGGAAGACCTAATGGAGCGGGTCTTGCACAGCAATGTACCACTACTATAAGGTTGGTTGCGCATTGTACTGTACATAGACAGGGTATGCGGTACTATACAATGAATGAATGATTTAATGATAATTATTAATTATATACAATACTTAGTTTTAAATATAGGCCTATATCACCTAATGTACAAACACATACCTTGCTTAACAACCTTATATTTGGTGAATAAGGTTCTGGTTTCAATGATGCAGACCGACGCGATAACGAGAACACTGCCACGTATCAGTCAGTGCTTCGATATATACCTAGTCGGTTCTTAAATACTGTCACTGGCCATTTATTTCAAAAATAGAACACCTAGAAAAAAAATGAAATGGTGTTCGATTTTCACATTTTTTTTTATTAATAATCTGCCAAATCACAATTACATTCGTTCATTTTTTACGATGGAGTGGACTCGCAAAAAGGACCGAGTAGCAGTAATTGCATTGCATCGTTGCGGCCATCCACCGAAGACGATATTCAACTTGCTTCAAAAATTAAAAATCACGAAGAGGTTCGTGTACCGTACCATCAAGAGGTACAATGAAACCTCTAGTGTCGATGACGAGAAAAGAACTGGCAGGCCTCGTTCCGTTAGGACTCCAGGGGTCATCAAAGCAATCAAGGCGCGTATTGCAAGAAATCCCGTCCGCAAGCAGAAACTGATGGCTTTGGAGATGGGATTAACCAGAAGTACCGTAAAAAAAGTACTCAATGAAGACCTGGGACTACGAGCTTACCGAAAAAAGAGTGGACATCTTCTGAACGCGCGTCTGATTGCTATGAGAGCCAAAAAATGCAATGTTTTGCTAAAGCGGTACGCAAGAAACAGACACCGCGATATCCTGTTTACAGACGAGAAAATTTTTAATATCGAAGAGAAGTACAACAAACAAAATGACAGGGTGTACGCTACCAGCTCTGCAGCCGCTGTAAATGCCATTCCTAGAGTGCAGCACGGCCATCATCCATCATCAGTCATGATTTGGTTGGGAGTGTCCTACTATGGCCCTACTGAAGTGCATTTTTGTGAAAAAGGTGTCAAAACCAGTGCAAAAGTGTACCAAGACACGGTTTTAGATCGCATAGTAAAAGATCTGCCCCAGACACTCTTTGGAGGACGGCCATTTGTGTTTCAACAGGACTCCGCACCTGCTCATAAGGCCAAAACAACTCAGGAGTGGTTCGAGCGCCAGAATATCGAGCTAATAAGGCATCAAGATTGGCCCTCTACTAGCCCTGACCTCAATCCACTGGATTACAAAATTTGGCAGGAATTGGAGGATAAGGTCTGTTCTAAACCTCACAAAAATTTGAGCAGCCTAAAGTCATCATCGATTAAAGCAGTGGCGGATATCGACATGAATATGGTCCGTGCTGCTATTGATGATTGACCGCGAAGATTGAAGGCTTGTGTGAAAAATGGTGGCAATCATTGTGAATAAATTTTGTGTTTAATGTAAGCTAATTAAATTACCTTTTTTTAAAAAAAAATTTTTTTTTAATATCATGATTAGTTTTCATCTTATAGCCAATTTTGTTTGTGACAAAATTTAAGCACCGACTAGGTACATAATATATTTATATAAAAGCCGCTCGCTCACTCATCACAAAATCTCTGAAACTATAAAGCTTACAAACTTGAAATTTGGCAGGCAGGTAGGATCCTTCCTTGCCAAAAAAGGGTTTTTCGAAACTCAAATGATATAGATGTGAAACAGGATTTTTAAATTACTGCTCCTGCTCGATATGTAAAACTTCACATCAGAGATTTGTTTTAAAACTCTGTTTCACATTGTATATTGGTCTTTACTACCTAAATATTTGTAGAATTAGTTTACAGATGGAGAATTTCATAGAGAAATGACTGTTACGATTAATTCATTAGGCATTTACAAAAATTAAGATAAAAAACCAATTGGAATATGCGCTGTGAAAAATAAATGTCGCTTGAGATTTTGTGTTTATTCCATAGTTGAGACTTTCAAAAATATGTAGGTACGAGTATGTACTTCATTTGTTAAGTCATTCTAAAATACCAAATTGCAGGAATGAAACAGTTAAAACATTCATGCTATTCCTCAATCTTGTTTGACAAGGCATTAATTTTAACTGGCCATTAATTACAGTTGCGAGAGACCACGTACTAATATGAAACAATGTTAACACACTCTTGTTGATGTTGTTTTTTCTGCACCGTTTCATCTTGTACACATGTAAGTGTTTTCTGTAATGTAATGTTTTGAATTCCTTTGAGAACAAAGGCAGAATAACAGGTGAGCTTAATGCTGCTTACATTTTCTCGAAGTTCTCTTTGAAGTCCTTTTAAAATGTTATTCATCTGAATGCAAAATGTTCCATTTAAAAGGTAATTAGCGTCTTGACTTTGTTCCTACTGATTAACGGGACAGGAAAATATAAAAAAATCTATTTTGATATTACAGTTAGAAGCACCTATATTATATCTATTCTCCCCATTCAGGGAGGAAATGTTGCCAGTATTTCAGGAATCCCCCACAGGGTATTAATTTTAACGATATATTTTACTTACAAATAAGGTCTAGTTTTTAGGGAATTAAATTTCATAAGACATTTAAGTCAGTAGTTTATATCTGTTGCGTATAATTTTGTGTATTGAAAAGTTACCAGAAATGTTTTTTAATTAAAACAGCGCTTTTAGAATTTCGTATTCGCTGTCTGTTCGTCCGTCCGTCATCAGTCTGTCTACCACAGGGGTTTACAGCTTCAGCCGTGACAGGTAGCCAGTTGAAATCTTCATAGAATACGTGTTAGGATGGTGTTCTATCACGGCAAATCATGGAAATTACTCCTCTTTCTTCGCCTTATCTTGGTGAACGTTTTGAGTTCTTGATCTCTAGAGATAGACCCTTGTGTTCTGGGACTTCTAAAAACCCCTGTACATAATACTAGTGCTCCTCCGCATAGCATTCACGACCCACGTACTATCATTTCATTTAGGAAAAAGCTGAAAGAACAGAATGAGAGCTCTGTCTAAAGAGGTAATTTTTTCCTTTTTACAGATACTTAATATAATACGAGTATATACCGGGTGTAAATAGAGTGCGACCATTAAATGAAACCACATATTCTACCGACCCTACTGAATCACTTTTCCCACGAGTCATACCCGCGGACACCCTTAGTTTAAGAAATAATTGAGTTCCAAACAAAAATGCGTGAACCCTAACGCACCGACATACGGGCGAGTTTACAGAGAGCGTCGTCCGTGAAACCTGCAGCTGTTTACACCCGGTATACGTATTTATTGATTATATAGTAAACGGGGAACCGCCGCGCGCCGCGTAACCATGTTTGCTTTCGAAGAAATTGCAGTACATGTAGGTACTATTACGGATTACAGTGAAACTAGTCAGGTGAAATATGACTACCTACTACATCATAAGTAGCCGTTTCCTATCAACATGATTTTACTATTGTACAATATGTATATTTATAATATTTTTAAGGGTGTGTTTACAGTAAGTATTTTCATTTAAATATTTTATTTGTATTACTCTTTTGTTAGTTTTATTTTAATATTTTGTTTTGTATCAATTTGCATCAATCTCATCTTATATCAATCTACACTTTTAGGTGGTAGAGCTGATGCCGGGCTCGACTGTGGAGGTACCACCATCTTACTCGCAAATCCTCCCGAAGTTATTTGGGGGAGAGTAAGAGAACAGCTCTCAGGCAAAACCAGGCGGCCCACCATTTCCTGGGACCGATGGATGGCGGTATATCCATCCCCAATTGCCGGGCCTTATATAAAAACAGACTGGTGACGAGTAGCGGCGTCACTGGTGCAAGGGTTTCGGCACCGCGCTCACCAACTCGCCTGCCCAGCGTGTGTGAGTATGGGCATTTCTTCCAGGAGGACCGCCAAGAATGGTGAAATCCTGGAAAGGCCTATGTCCAGCAGTGGACGAAACAGGCTGATGGATGGATGATCAATCTATACGATTGCTCTGCTTAAAATTACTATTTTTGTTATTTCCTATTGGTTTTGCTGGAAGATATATCTTTTTACGATAAGCACCCCAATATGCATATTGTTTCAATGTATTCATGTTTCTCTGTGTGTACAATAAAGAATTTAATAAAATAATGCATATTACCGTCATTTTAAAATTTGACTACTGCAAACGAAGTAGGAAAGTTCTACCGAAATGATTACCGTAGGGTGAAAAAACAATTCTTTAAATAACTGCTTCAAAACAATAAACAATAGTATTAACCTATAAAAAAATAAACTTAATAATATAATGGAATGACTCAATCAATATTGAATATTCACTATTAACAAACGGCCCTTTGTCTTTTTTTATAATATTATACAGTTCGTAGTGAAACTCATACGATGAAGGGAGTGGAAGTTGTGTTCTTAGTTGTTATATGCAGTTTTCATATAAAAGCTGTATCATCCAAATTAGATGATATTTTAATTGCTGTAAAGACAAGTAAACGTTTTCAAAATACTTCACTCCCACCTATAATTAGCACATGGTTTGAATTAGCCAAATTCCAGGTATTTATTTACGAATAAATCTATCTTGTACCTGCAGAACTGAAATTCTTTTCACAAAAGAAGCCTCTGTCAAAAAACTTATTGTCTATGGAAAATATACAAAAATGCCTTAATCCTTGGGACTTCTTTCGTGAAAATAATTCTAGGTGAAATCCGCAGTTTCGCTTGCAATGACCAATCAATCGATTATTTTATTAAATAAGACAACGAGGGCCTATTATGGTTACTAAACTTATGTTTTCTAGTCTTTATTCTTTTTAATCAATCTTTGAATCAAAAGTAAACAGCCTTTATCAATTGGATTTTAAAAATCCTTTCTTGGATTCCCTGGTACAAGAAACCCGAATACAAGGCTCATTGAACTCTCATAAACAACTAGACTTGAGAGGTCAATGACAAGGCTATATAGTTTCGGAGGTTTCGGGATGACAGTATTTTTTTCAAGTGACGCTTATATTTTTGCCATAACCTGACAAAATAAGGAAACTTAAAGAACATTCACTTCCAAAAGTGAATGAGTGGTATTTCGTTTATATTATATAAGGTGACTTTAATTTATGCAGCCAAATTCTTACTGAAGACTCGGTAAGTGCTCAGTAACAAGGTTCGATAACCCTTTTTGTGAAATTCGTAAATTATTCTGTTCGTGTTCCTTACAAACGCAAGCCCAGTCCCGAGTCAATTACTATAGGACGTCAAGATTTAATTTTGCGAAATTAGCAAAAAGTGTTATGGATCCGTGTTACTGATCACTTACCAAGCCTCCAGTATGAGTTTGGCTGCATAAATAAAAGTCACCTTATACAGAGTGTCTCATTTACATCGGTCAGTATGGGAAAGTTTGAAACTATAAGAGATACGAAGATCTGTTCTTAGGAACCATGTCATCGATTTTAACAACAAGAAAAACTGCATTCGTAAATTTTTTTTAAACCTGTACGCAGCTCGGGAATCGAACCCGGTTGTTTTGAAAAAAATAAACTTACACTATTTCTATTTCGATATCGATTGTGTAGGTCTTAAGCAGTAAATGGCTCTATCAAACATGATGTCTCAAATGAACAAAATGCATTGTTTTCACATACTTTAATTTATTTCAGTAGGTGTTCGAAGTGACCACCGTTACAATATTCAACAAGTTCAGACATGTAAAATTGTCTCTATGGTTGTTTGCACCTCTTTGCTGGTGTCGCAACTTGTTACATACACCGCTTTACATATCATGGCAAGGCATATTGACTATTTGACTATTTCTTGTGGGGCTACGTTAAGGTTTAAGTGTACAAAACAAGCTATGACACCGTTGAAGACCTAAAAGCAGCCATAGAGTCAATTTTAACGCAAATTAACCAATGAAGATACAAAATGCAATTGTAAGATCGTTACCTAAACGAGTTGAATATTGTTTTGAAAAAACGGTGGTCACTTCAAACACCTACTAAAATAAATTAAAGTATGTGAAAACAATGCATTCTGTTCATTTGAGACATCTTGTTTCATAGAGCCATTTACTGCTTAAGATCTACTCAATCGATATCTAAATATAAATAGTGTAAGTTTATTTTTTCAAAACAACCGGGTTCAATTCCCGAGCTGAGTACAGGTTTTTTTTAAATGTATGAATGCAGTTTTTCTTATTATTAAAATCGATGAAGTGGTTCCTAAGAACAGATTTTCGTATGTCTTACAGTTTCAGACTTTCCCATACTGACTGAGTTAAATGAGACACCCTGTATAATAGCTTCTTGGCCACGGCTCCGCCTGCGCTGAAGGTTGAGTACTTGAAAAATGAGTGCCAGCGTCATATTGGGAACCCCTATCAGTTTCAAGTTGTAGGCTCTGTTCTACGGAGATTTTGTAATGCATGAGTTCAGGGCCGTATTTTAAGGTGTGGAGGCCCCTGGGCAAGAACGAAGTAAGGGAGGTGGTAAAAATTTCGTGTTTCAACATTGCTCTCTGTATAAGTATAGTTATATTTCTTAAAAAAGTAATATAAAACGAAAAATATAGTTCTCATGGATAAAGCCAATACAAATAGAAAAAAAACATCATGAGCCCTTACACATCTTAATGCAATTTGTACTTACTGTATTTTTATGTATTGTTAGTTAAAAATATGTACACGGTGAGTTATTTATTCGTAAAAACAATTAGTGTACAACATTAAATAAAAACTTGTGGAGGCCCCTCTTGTGTGGAGGCCCCTGGGCTTCAGCCCCGGATGCCCTCCCCTAAATCCGGCCCTGCATGAGTTAGTGAAAAACGTAATTAATTTTATTTTTTGTTAATGTTTGTTTCATGCGATGAAAAAAGTAGATACCACCGACTTAGACCATATAACACGAGACTAGGCAAGCGCACTTGTCCCCCTCTGCCGAAGTACATGAACAATTTGTTAATATTAGTTTGCTTGTGTGCGCGCTTTGTGTTTGTGTTGCAGCTTTAGATTTAGTGTGACATATTAATTTTTCGCAGGAGTGTGCGTGAATGAGTAAATGTGTGCTGTGCGTGTTTACCTCCCCTCCCGTGGAAAACGGCAGAATAATTTCAGTACTAAGAGTCACGCTTTGCCAGGTTCCGTGTTATATGGTCTAAGACCACCGGGGAAACTCTTTAGGTCTATTTTTTGCTCTGATTTGCACAATTTTCCAGGTAACCTTCTGTATAATTGACTTACTGTTTGTGATTGTGTTTTTAATTGATTTAAGTTTTGTGATTTTATTTTCAGACATGGTTCTTCACTGATTATAATAATCCAATCCATCAAGCAATGACCAGTAAGTTCTGTTGAATGTAAACTTCATACTTTAAATAAGGTAGACAAGTTGCAACTTTAGCAGTCCCTCATAGTGCAGTGAATAAACTGCAGACTTATGTCAGTGGTCTGGAGTTCGACTCCCAGCCAATACTGTAATTTTTAGAATTTCGTGTTCCGTACCCAAAGGGTAACCAACGGGACCCTATTACTAAGACTCCGTTGTCCGTCTGTCCGTCTGTCACCAGGCTGTATCTCATGAACCGTGGTAGTTAGACAGTTTAAATTTTCACACATGATGTATTTCTTTTGCCGCTATAACAACAAATACTAAAACCGACCAAGTGCGAGTCGGGAATACAACAGACATGACTTTTTTGCCGTTTTTACAGATAATGGTACGGAACCCTTCGTGCGCGAGTCCGACTCGCACTTGGCCAGTTTTTTTACGATCGCATTTCGACTGTATATTATAAGGTGACTTTCGTTCATACTTGTAGATCCAAATTGATACTGGAGACTCAGAAAGTGGTCTGTACCAAGGTTCAATGACCCTTTCTGTGAAACAAGCAAAATTAAATTTAGATGTCCTATACTAATTGAGGCGAGGTTGTTCTTGAACAAGTATACAGGCAAAAAAAATATTTTCCTTATTTCGTAATTCATTCTTCGTTCTCGCCAATTACCGAGTCTCCAGTATGAATTCGGATATATAAACGAAACTCACCTTATGTACAGTCTGGAAAATTAAAGCGGTCGGTAGAGAGAAAGCACCTTAAACATTGATGATAGTAGATTTTACTCCAAAGAAACATTCCTTCGTTGTGTCTTAAATTAAAGAAAGACCATGAAATACACAAAGCCACGGGAAAGTACGGTAACCATTGAAAATAGTAAAATCCCATTGATTTTACAACATAATACAACAGTGTATCCATCCATCCATCCATCCATCAGCCTGTTCCGTCCACTGCTGGACATAGGCCTTTCCAGGATTTCGCTACTCTTGGCGGTCCTCCTGGAAGAAATGCCCATACTCACACACGCTGGGCAGGCGGGTTGGTGAGCGCGGTGCCGAAACCTTAGCACTAGTGACGCCGCTGCCCGTCACTAGTCTGTTTTATATAAGGCCCGGCAATTGGGGATGGATATACCGCCATCCATCGGTCCCAGGCAATGGTGGGCCGCCTGGTTTTGCCTGAGAGCTGTTCTCTTACTCTCCCCTAAATAACTGCGGGAGGATTTGCGAGTAAGATGGTGGTACCTCCACAGTCGAGCCCGGCATCAGCTCTACCACCTATTCAGTGTATAGTACAATTAAATGATTCACTAAACCAAATTGTTATTAAATTGTTAGTTGTATAGTCTGTCAAAAAAGTGTTGAAATGAATATTGAAGAAACTATTTTTCTTTCGCCTGGTTACACTAAACAAATAAGTACAAAATCTGTTAAATCGAATTAACCGCGTTGTTCTTTCATATATATATATTACCTAAATTATACTACTTGAACATTTACATCTAATAAAGTTCATTAAAGTTTCATTTTCATTTCAACACTTTTTTGACAGACTATAGTTAAATCTATGACTGCGGTTTTATTAAAATAAATTCTCGTCGGGGTTAAAGTTTACTATTTCCAGTTATTAATCTTCGATGATCAATTGAATTAAATTGATAAAGGATAATACCATAAAACTACAGAATAATTCTTTTCCCATTTTTACTGGTTCGATTCCAGGCGGAGGCAAGCGACTTTTCAGACTTTTCCACTTTAAATTTATACCCTGTATATGTTGGTTTTTGACATACAAGTAATTAATAAATAAACATACGCCGTTTTAATCTCAAAGCAAATATGGAACGACAATTTTTATACTTTATGTTTGCACATATTTTTTGATAGTTAATACGATTTTATTATAAAAACCTGTTCTGTATTCAGAAAAGACAAACAGTTTTTGAGTATTATGTATTTATTATTAGCTTTAAAATAAATAAATAATAAATATTTAACATCTTAAAAATACACTTGTACTGTTTCACTTGATTCACTTTATTTACTTTATGTTGACGATGTTTCACCAAGTGCCGACAATCGCAAGTATTAATCATATAAATATTAAAATAAATTAGACAATAATGACCTGATAACTGAGTTACGATTTTAAAATCTACAAGCATCGTTTATCGAGTTGTTGAATCTATAAGGCGACTTCAATTTATGCAGCCAAATTCTTACTGAATACTCGGTTAGTGCTCAGTAACAAGGTTCGATAACCCTTTTTGTGAAATTCGTAAATTATTCTTTTCGTGTTCCTTACAAACGCAAGCCCAGCCCCAAGTCAATTACTATGGGACGTCACGATTTTATTTTGCGAAATTTGCAAAAAGTGTTATCGATCCGTGCTACTGATCGATAACACTTTTTGCAAATTTCGCAAAATAAAATCTCGTGTACACCACTGTCACCGCTGCAACTTGCAGATGAACAACTAAAATATGCATAAAACATCTGAAAACTGTAAACCGGCACCCACGGGTCAGGCTTTGCCTATATTGGCGCCACTGTAAAACATATTGTGTTTCATGTTTTTGGTGTAAATATTTTTTTTTAGGTTAATAATATTTATTTGTAGGTGGTAGAGCTGATGCCGAGCTCGACTGTGGAGGTACCACCATCTTACTCGCAAATCCTCCCGAAGATATTCGGGGGAGAGTAAGAGAACAGCTCTCAGGCAAAACCAGGCGGCCCACCATTGCCTGGGACCGATGGATGGCGGTATATCCATCCCTAATTGCCAGGCCTTTAAACAGACTAGTGACGGGCAGCGGCGTCACTGGTGCAAGGGTTTCGGCACCGCGCTCACCAACCCGCCTGCCCAGCGTGTGTGAGTATGGGCATTTCTTCCAGGAGGACCGCCAAGAGTGGTGAAATCCTGGAAAGGCCTATGTCCAGCAGTGGACGAAACAGGCTGATGGATGGATGGATGATTTTTTTTTATTTTGACTACTTACCAAGCCTCCAGTATGAGTTTGGCTGTATTAATTAAAGTCACCTTATATTGTAATCTTTGGTTGAATCTGTTTGGCTACAGGAGCAATAAGAAAGTTGTCTACCAAAGTACGTAGATATAACAGTTCTATTGGAATATCCACCTTATTAATTCTGGTTTAAGCACTACAAGCTACAGGTGTAGTTGTTGTTGTAGGTGACTGTAGTGTTGATGCTGTCCAATTCAAATGGCCTTGTCGACTGTACATACAGTAAATAAATAATTATTATTTATTTATTTTAACGGTGTTTATAGTTTCTTACATAAGAAAACTTTATTTTTATTTTTTACTAGCTTTTGCCCGCGGCTCCGTCCGCGTTTTATTCGGTTTAATGACATGATTTTTTCCGGGATAAAAAGCAGCCTATGTGTTAAGTTAGGGTATAAGCTATATCCATTCTAAATTTCATTCAAATCCGCTCAGCCGTTTCAGCGTGAAAGAGTAACAAACATACACACATACAAACTTTCGCATTTATAATATTAGTGTGATGTGATTTAGGGGTTTGGTCACGCAGTGATCATGTCACTCTAACTGTACTTGTACTGTACATATAGTTAAATGAACAAACACAAAAAAGCACTTTAACTAATTACGTTTAACTAATTACAACAGCGACTTGGCTTCTGAATTTAAAAATGCCAGTGCGTTGTTACTGCCACCTAGTTCAAAAAATTATCGCTGAAGTGACTTTCGTTTATTTAGGCAAATTCATACTGGAGACACGGTAAAAGAAAAATATTTTTTGTCTCTCTATTTAAAGATAATTTCCATATTCCACAGAAAGCCTCATTGAACCTTGGTTCAGACCACTCACGGAGTCTCCAGTAAGAATTTAGCTGTGTAAATGAAACTCACGTTATATTTGCTTTCTCTAATACTCATCAAATTATGGTACGATGCATTTTCAACTTTTCCGCACACGCTGCAGTTTGGCGAGTCTACTTTAGTCATCATGTATGCAAATTTATTCAATCGAACGTGCCCGCAATCTGAAAGTCAAAACTAAATCACCTCTACCCATTTTCATTTTTATCGAACAAGTTCCCTTAACTAAGATAATAAATTTTAATAATAAATTGAATTTTCCTGAATACTTAAAAACATTTTATCCATCACAATAACTTAAGGCGACTCTATTCGCCTTAACTCCCATACTAGCGCTGTTCGCTGATAATATCCTTATTGATAGGTACTTGCTTATTATTTTTTTCTTTTTTAACATATCTCGTACAATATCCATGGCTTGAACCTAAAACATTTATCAAAATCAAATACATACAAAAGTTACAAGCTTATAAAGTCCAGGATTTTACACATATTTTCATGAATGTTTACCGTAATGTCCTAGAAGCGATACAACAAATCAAATAATTTTAAGTTAATTTTATACCGTTCGAAAATATTTTTGTTTTATTTCGATTTTTGGGATATTTCTCCTGAAATCGTCCTATTAATCTGTCCTATATGGTCCTGAAAAAAATACGATAATGGTGTCGATTCGGTGTAACACGACCTAACTTATTTGACTGACTAAACTAAATTGTGTTGACTTATATTAGAGTAGTTATTATATTTATTTTTCTACAATATTATAAAATTTGAGTAGACATATATGTATTGTATAGTACACGTACATATATTCATATATATAACCAAAACATTCTCCAGGAGAAAGTCACTTTCACGAAGAAAAAAAACTTTTTTCTCTTTTGTTTAGGAAAAATCTAGTTTTAAAAAAGAAAACCGCATTAGAATCTGAAAACTACCTCCAGAGATATAGCCAAAAAGAAAATTGGTGGGAAAAATTGGCGAAAATGCAAGAAATTGCAATAATTGTACAGGTTAAGCATTCCATCTCTTTCTTTCTGTATCACAAAGACAAGACGCTTAAAATAAGTTTAGTCCTGTCAAATAAGTCGTGCTACACCGAATCGACACAATAGTATGGCAGATCTTAGAACAAGTTTTGCTGGCTATCCTATTATAGATACAAGTGTCTAATTTATGTTTGTAAAAGGGTGTGGGTGGTGGTGTGTGTGTGTGTGTGTGTGATGTGGAATAACAGTGATGATCGTCCATATGAGCTTCTGCAAACATACCCAAAGTGTTTGATTTGGCCTTCTTTGTTTCATATTATAAAATCCACATTTACATTTTACCCGTCTGCCTAGCGCGTGTGTGAGTGTGGGCATTTCTTCCAGGAGAACCTCCAAGTGTGGCGAAATCCTGGAAAGACCTATGTCCAGCAACGGACGAAACAGGCTGATGGATGAATGGATGGACACATGGTACATTATATTATAACTACCTTCTGTAAATAGTAGTGGTCGAACATAGAAATACGTAGATATTATTTATCCTTTGTTGCCAAAGTTGAAATTCTCCAAACATCATAAAGTCGATCCTTAGCTGGTTGTAAATGCATAGTCTAGGGTGACGTAGGGGTATTTAAAAACTATGAGGTTAATATAACTAACTAAGCGCATGAAAATCTATTTTGGGATGTAGATACGATGAAATGAAAGAAGAGTGATGAAAGAACTTATGTTGTGCAAGTGGAAGGTAAAGCTCGACTGGGCGGAGATAGAAGAAGATATGACGAACAAATTAGGAGTGTCCGGATCATATCAGATGGAGTTATGTGGTCTCTGGCTGGGAGGTAGGCGTATTTGTATGTATGTAAAAATCTATCTGTAATCTATTTCAACCGTTACACATTCTACAGGGTTAGAGAACAAAAAAACAAACTTATATATGTAAGGCAGGTACTAAAAATATACATTTTTCTTATTATTTCTTACAAATAAATTATAGTTGTTGGTGTTTTCATTATTATATTGGCTTTGTTAGCTTTCAGATATCTTGTCGGAACAGTTCTGTAGATTAAGATCCTGAATGCAACATTTTGAGGATCCCTTGAATCCTAAGAAACTGCTAAATTTGTTTTTTTTTCTCGTAGACGATCACATAGTGGTGACGAAATGTCCGGTGGATAATGAACGCAGTCCTTGCTGCCAAATGAGTGCTGCAATAAAACTTTTCATGCAAACTAATAACAAGTAAGTAGTAATATCAGAGCGCATTACAAGATAGCAAAATTAATGAGCCCTTTTCCAGGCCAGCTTCCATAAAAAAACCTAGATGGCACCTAAGAACTTTAAAGTAATCTCGGTTTTGAGTGCTGCTGGGTACAAAAAACCGTAGTCTTTGCTAGTGTTTTTGCGTAGTGTTTTGAGCAGATAAATTCAACATAATAGTATCAGTTTTGTCAAAGGTTTGTCAAACAAATCATAGTATTACAAGCCTTTAGAAAAGTCTTTAAACAGCGCCATCTATTTGGTATTTATGGAAACTAGCCTGAAAAACGATTCAGTGGAAACATTTTCTGACGCTTTCGTACAGTAGCAGGAAAATCACGTTTCATATAAATATAAATAAATTGGAGAGAGAGATTTTAACCAACTTTTTATTATATGAATACATGAGGAAAAGAAACCGCACCGCCCCTTAAGTACTATAGGAAATTTGTTACCATAAAATCCATGAATATTTTTACCAAGCCTTTTTGTTAAAGCTTAAAATGATGTGATCCAGCGTTTTTTGGAAAATTATCCCCTTAGGAGGCAAAACAGGGCCTCAAAATTTGTTTGGAAATTTCGTTAGTTTTCGACTTTTCATGCAATAATAAACATTTGAGGTATTAAAATTAAAGTTGTGGTATGGTAAAAAAAGTTAAAGAACACCATAAATTGTTAAAAGAACTGTGTAAATAGAGTTAAGCAAATGTCGTCACTTCGGTGTCATGAGCGACCAAAGCGGCAAATTTAAGCGGTAAATTATATTCAATTGTATTGGTATAAAAAGTTGGTTTAAATCAAAATCCTTTTTTTAAAGTCTTGCTTTTTTCTATGTTCATGAAACATAATTGTCTACGAGACTCTTTATAACCATTTGATACACCAGCTAGTGAAGCACAAATGAACGCTTACAAGAGCGTTGTGTTCATTTAGATATACAGTTGTAAGTGCCATCGCTACAATATGTTTAAGATACATAGGTCTCCTATTCAATATAATATAACTAAAACAAATATCAAGTATATAACGCACACAACGCCCGTGTGAACGTTCACTTGTGCATTATTAGCTGGCGTATCAAATGGTTACAAACAGTCTCGTAGATCTTGGTGGACAAACTGGATACGTCGGTCGCTGGCCCGCAATAATCACAGTCACGGGTTCGAGCCCCGTCTAAGACAATTTTTTCTCTGATCATATAATATTGAGAGTTTTCCAAACTATGAATTTCGTTATAAGTATAATCTTATCACTCCTACTCTTCGTACTTCAAACTTCTTGAGTTCAGTGACAGTAATCTTTTAATTATATTTAAACTTTCCTTTATAAATAATCCTCGTCAATGATGTTAAACATGTACAGGTGGTTATGCTATTTTGAAGATGAAACTTACGTGAATGTTCCTCGCCTTGTATCAGAACTCCAAACTTACGATTATCAAGAGGACTGGTACATTGGACAAAAGTATGCGAAAAGAAGAACTCAATATAAAGGATATGGACAAGTAAGCCTCAAACAAATATCTTTCACTTACCTTCATCCAACAACAAATTTGTATGTAAATTAAAAGAAAATTATTATAAAAACAAATGAAAAATTTCCCGAAATCCCCGAAATGTTTGAAATAACTTTTATTATATTTCTTTCAGATACAACATCTATTTTCAGACTGATCTGTAATTACATTTCACACCATATAGGTACTCAGAAAGAAACGTATTTCCACTACAATCACATTACTTCGGTATTTTTCGTGCCATACCCGAAACTCACAACCAGAAATTATGTATGTGTAAGAGCCAACCCCTGTTTTATACCGCCACTCGTGCTCACACTTTGGCTGCGAACTAGGTTCCATTCACTTTACTTCCTGTACTCGCTCTTCTTTCAATGTCACCATCATACTTTTCATTGCGCGTAAATAGACTACCCAGATTGAAAATTAGTATATTATTCACTTCATCGTCTCTAATTTTAATCTTGCATTCAATCACTGCGTCATCTCTCTGTTGAACCATTTCTTTTGTTTTTCCTCCGTTCATTTTCTTTTTAAAAGCTTTATCCATAACTCTTATTATATTATGACAGTGTTTTCCACAAGTCATCTTCCCCATTCTATCGTAATCCTAAGCCTTTTTAAACCCATAAACGCTCAAAACACCTTCCGGTGTTTTACAAGGTTTTTTTTAGATATATAAATCTCTGATTCACGCAACAAGGACCTTAGTGCAAGAGTGAAAGAAGTAACATATGTAAAAAATTTGGATGCCCATGCACGGGTTTTAGAAGAGGTACCTCAATCAGAACCTTTGCATACGACTTGCCAACGATACTAAGAAAGTTAGCTTTTGCACTACCGCTATGAATCTTTTCTTATATTCAGGCTAGATTTTTATTCGTTGAAAAGCCAAAAACCGATGACAGTACTCGTCTTATCGAACAACTGTTACTATGGAACCAAATTTGAAATAGCAAAATTTGCGAGTCGATTTTCTTAAATCATCTTTGATGGTTTTGAATATCATTTAAGCGAATTGAGTAAAATCTTGGGCAGGGCCAGACAGACGAACAGAATATTTATTGTTTAAATACGCCGGGGTAACAATAGAATAGCTAGGATGGTTTCAAGGAGAAATCTGTCTGATTCTACAATCAATTGTCAGCGATTCTGACACTTGCGAAAATTTGCCAAGTCAAAACGCGGCCGCTGGTGATTTTTAGATGCTCTATAAACAGAAACAGTACTTTATTTTATATCGCTGCAGAAACGTATATGTAAGTACTCGTATCTACGACGAAATAACTTGTTGACTCGTATATCTTTTACAATAAAGACCTTTTGCTCGGATTCCTAACATGTTTTACATGTCTTGGAAATATAGTTAGACGAATTATCATCACACGAAAACAAAGTCCAATTGATGAGGATAATTATATGCATACACAAAACCATATTCATATTTAAAAAACGGTTTCACGTTCTTTTAAATAATATTAATTATTCAAAGAACGTAAAACCGTTTTTTTAAATATTGTTTGTCGTTTGTTTTTCGAACATGAGTAATATTATTTCGAACAACAGTAATTAACAATTACTCTCATACATACCACACACTAAACAATTTGCGATGAATTGGACTATTATTCGTGTTACATTACATTGTTATATATGTTTTTAGGCATTTTGGTATGCAGCTAGTGGGGCCGGTTGGTGCATAAGCCGTCCTTTGGCTAAAAAAGTCCTATCATTTATGAGGTAATTATGTAATATTACCTTCACTTTGCATACATATACCTATACTCGTAATAGGTAACGTCTGTCTATCTGCCTGTAAATATATTAGACTATTGTTAGTTTAAATTTATTTTAAACTCCTGGATTTTGATAAGGTTTTTTTAAATTGTTCGCTCAGGAGTTCATTGGAATTTATTATCAAGCTATAACTAACGAGGGTTGAGCAGTGAAGTTAATATCTGTATTATGTATACTATCTTGTTGCTTTATGATTTGGATACGGTTCCCAATTTACCTTAGGGGGGATTTTTTGAAATAGATGCCAACCCGTAAAAGACCAATTTTTTAAAACTTAAAGCTCATGTGATAGAGAATTAATTAAAAGCATGGAGAATATAATATTTTACATTCCTGAAGGGTTTCAAAAAGCAAAATAAGGTAGGTATTGAAAATATGAAATCATATAGAATATCTATAGCTATAATACATATATTACGGGACCACGTACAGAAAAACGTAGCGAAGGCCTATCTCGAATTCACTGGATGAGAGGAGGACGGAAGAGTGGCGAAATTTTGGAAAGGCCTATCTCCAGCAATGAAAGATGACTATAGATTACCTCCAATAGATACCGTATGTTAGACATTTTATTCTGCATCGAGTTCACCAAAAATGCGGGTTGCGGGGAACGTGACAGCGGCGACGTGATTGGCTATTTCAAAGGCGCTCTTCAGTACTTGCAATAGTCATGGGACAGCACGTCAAAATTGTACTACGTCCGTCACAAGAAATAGGATTAAATGAAACCATCTATCATCATAATCATTAATAAAAAAACTTATTTTAATGTGATTGGACACAGTTAAATTTTTAAACTTTGCTTCTAATTTAATTATTTCTTAGGATGATATAACACAATCTCTGTGCAAATCATAATATTGTTTTCCTTACTTTTGAATAAATTGCGTAAATATACATATATACAGGATGTAAATGCAAAGTCAAGAATCTCTTTAGGGTATGAAAGTATACACGATTCTTATGTCATTACGAGAAAAAAATATATACCTTGAATTTTTACCAAAAATTCCATAATTTTTCTAAGCTATGGCTACGCAGCTCACCGGCCTCCCCACACACCTAATTTCACCCCACAACCCGCACCCCTCATCCGAGTGGCCAGCGACCGTGAGGGTGTCCACGCGATTAGTGTATTTTGAGTAAAGAAAATCGTGTTATTATGAGGTAGTGGTACTTTATTTAGAGATCCCAGTATTTAAAATAATATCTTTACCGATCCTACTAACACACCCCTAAAGGATTCTTGCCTTTGCTTTTACACCCGGTAGAGGCACAAAAACATATGTTTCATATTTAACCAATAAGGTCATTGAACCTTGGTCCTGACTACTTTCCGATTGTTCAGTATGAATTTGATATTTTTTGTATCATTAAGTTTGTAATTTTTATTCAAATCATTTAAGTCTATCAACTTATTTGAATGGTATAGAACCCTCAGGTGTGAGTCCTACTCGCACTTTACCGGTTTTTATCTCGGGTCCCGTCACAGATATCAAGTTGAACCAAATATGTTGAACCAAGGTGTTGTCAGAAAATCAGGCTTCTAACATAAGGAAAATACAACAAGCTGCATCCATCCACTTCTTCTTCATCTCAGGGCATTTAAGAAACCTGAAACAAATATTTAAAATGTTTCTTTTGAAAATGACAGTTTAAAAACGCAAGTAAATGAGTTTCCCAAAAATAACAAAAAGAATCAAAAACTAACTCGAGCACATGAAAGCATCACTATCGTTAAGGGGCTATTTCGATAAAAACGGCACTTATTGAAGTTGTTTACCTGCTTTTCAGAAGAAGCCACTAATTTGAAAAATTAGTGTATAAATAGAGGTAACATTTTCTAGTTTTCTTCAGTACAGAAACGCGATTGCAGAACTTTCGCTCGATAGAAATAATTATTGAAGTGAGATCTTCTTCTGATTCTTCTACACTTTTTTTCAAATAGGAATGACATACAGACCTGAAGGATATTTTACAAACGCTTACTGGAAAAACCGCGACTTGGACTAACTGCATGTAGGACGAACGGCTAACAAATCTTTTAAAAATATCTAAATTTTCTTAACTGGAAATTTTGATAGCTATTTTAGTTCATTTTATATTAATTTGAAACCGTCACTTTGCTATTTTTGCCGGAATCCGTCCCTCTCGCACTGCGGGTCGTTCCGTGTGGAGTGACCTTTGCAAGCGTGACATATCCTCTCAACGTGCTTTCGACAGAAAAATACAGCTATTTAGATTAATAGAGATATAGATATACATCAACGCGCTGCCTATAAGTTCTTCGAAAGAACCATTATAACCTGACCTCCGTAAGACTGGACAAATAAAAATATAACAAAGTAGTTTTACTTACTGTTGGAATGTTATGCCATCTTTTTGATAGCTCCTGTTATTAATAGATTTCCCAAAACATTTTACTGAGCAATAATCCATTTTTATTCATTGAAACCCGATGCGAAAATATTTTAATGTAGAACGGCACGCGATATGTACGGGTCAAAAACTTGGTCGATACTGATGGCAATAGTTCTAGTTCTAAACTAAATAGTCGTATATGTGGTGCGCGTTAGTTGTCTTGTATAGGGAGGGGATCTATTGGGGGTAATCTGTGATGTTGACAAACTAATGGATGGACGGATGATATTAAGGGAGCTGAGCAGTGACCCACCATTTTAGCAAAATAAGTAAGAAAAAAATTATTTAAGAGTAGTCCTTCCTTCAATGCGTTCGGAGCAGCGAGCAAAATTATAGTGCAGTAATAAATAATTATGATTGCAAATTTTTATTTTTATTTTTATTTTTATTTTAACTTATAATGCACCCTTGAATATTTCTGTAAAATGATAAACTACTCTAACAACATTATTTTTTACATACATACATATACTCATGCCTGTCTCCCACAGGGGTAGGCAGAGACTACAGATTTTCATCTGCTACGATCCTGACACACCTCTTTTGCTCCATCAATCTAGTCATACAAGCTCTTCTCTTACGGGTACTTTTTACTTTGCCCTTCTTCAGTATGTCGCTTATTTTAAAACAATTTTCTGTAACCAGTTTCTTAGGATACTAAAACGTCTTACAACTTGATACTTAAAACTCAATTATTTTCAGTAATTTTGGCTTCGTGAGCACGTGCATAAGGTTCGGTCAACCAGGAGATATGACACTGGGATTTATTGTAGGTGAGACAATGGTGTCGATTCGGTGTAACACGACTTAACTTATTGACAGGACTGGACATACAATTTAAGCATTATTTCTTCTTCACAATGACAGGGCGCTTAAAATAAGTCAAGTCCTGTCAACTAAGTTAAGTCATGTTAGACCGAATCGACACCAATAAAATTTATTTACTTGAATATAATCAATGGATGGTCAACCAGAGCAGAGTGTGTGAGTATGGGAATCACTTCAAAGAGAACCACCAAGAGTGGCGAAATCTTGAAAAGGCATAATGTCCAGCAGTTGACGAAGACAGGCTGATGGATCAATTGATTTTATTCCATTTATATGGATTAGGGTGGCTTGCGAGTCACGAACGCAGGCGGATGTTGAGCAGAATGTCCTGAGCCGCTGGTCTGAACACAGCTCTGGCATTTTGAATTTGATAAATCCGTACTTTACTTTGTAGCTAATTACGCGAAGATTCTATTGAGGGTATATAAACCCCTTTTGTTTAAAGTGACTTTGTAATCGTTTTGGTCAAAATAATCACTCATGGCGTCGACCTATCGGCCATCTGAAAATCTAGACATTCAAGATATTCAGGCAGAACCTAGGTTTTCTAATTAGGTCTCAGCTATTTATAACGGTATTTAGTAAAATTTCGCCTGACTAGTTTTGCTATAATTAGAATTAATAATACGAAGTAAACCACGGACCTTTGAGTCAAAAAAATACTTTAAATTGTTGTTTTAACAGGAGGCTTACTGGGTTTGAACTTAACAATAGTACCGAGGTTCCATTCCAACGAGGAACTTATGAACCAGATGCCACTTGAACGTCTCGGAGATCAGATCACATTGAGCTACGGCGGCGATACTCAGGTTTTTAAGGTTCCCGGCTTACCTGTAGAAAGAGATCCAACGAGGTAAGAAGCTAGATAAACCAATGTACAGTCCCAAAGGCGTTACCGGTGTTAATACACCTACTTTAACATGTCGATATTAAGTCCTAACGTAGGAAGCGGAGGGTGGCCACTAGCCATCCCTTACACGTTTGCAAATATTTACAATTTACAATATTCACGTTTGAAACCCAAAAAACATGATGGTATAAATAACAACAATAAAGACCACAGGAACATGAAGGTGGCAAAAAACAAAATCAAAATCAAAATCAAAAATCAAAATATTTTATTCATGAACATGGGTATATGTAAACAAGATCTTATAATATAATTTCAGCACTCCATGTTTTGCCTCTCAGCCTATGAATTTCAGTGTATTCTTAAACATATATTATCTACTTAATTAAATTACGGCATGCATTATTATGATAAAAATAAAATTTATATAATTAGATAAGAATGTCCAAAATGTCACAAAAAATGTCGATAACAAACAATAACGAAATTAAGTATTTATAATGTTATGTCATTCAAAAATTCATCTAATTTGTAATAAGCCTTTTCAATGACAAGACGGAACAAAGATTTTTTAAACAATGTTAAATTCATTTCTTTGAGACAGTTTGGTAACTTGTTATAAATAGAAGTTGCTTTACAAAGAACATTATTTCTCATAAGAGCTGTATTACATTCACGAGAGACCAGTTTATGTCTATGTTGTGGTCGTACAGATTTTAGTTTAGACATACTTTTACAAATAATTGAGGGTTAGTTTTAACAAATATTGAAATCTCGTATATATAAAGACACGGTAATGTCATTATCTTCATATTTTTAAATAATGGTTGACAGGTATCTGTTTGTTTAAGACCACACATCGCTCTTAAACACCTTTTTTGTGCCTTAAATAAGCGGTCTCGACGTGTAGAGTTCCCCCAAAAAATTACCCCATATCGGAGTCTTGATTCAACAAGACCATGGTATGCAGTTTTAACTGTTTGTAAATTAACAATTTTCGCTAATTTATATAGCAGATATGCTGAGCTGCTCAGGTTTTCAAAAAGGCCGTCACAATGTTCTGTCCAAGTCAGCTTGTTATCTATAATTAAACCTAAAAATTTTGTTGATGTCACTTTTTCAATATTAGTGCCCTCATAGTCAACAGTCAATGTTTCTAGTTTTGTAGTTCGTTGGTGACAACTTGAAACAAGGTGATAGAACGGCAGTGCCTGGAAAATAATTCGGCACCCTCTGAGTTCGGAACCCTAAATTTTAACATTGTTTTCACTTACCTGAACTTTGAAACTTGTATCATTATTTATAAATGTTTTTAAGATATAGCTGAAACTGCTACTTTTTCGAGGTTTTTTGGGTTTTTTTTTTTCATTACCACGTATTCTGTGAAAATTGCAACTGTCTACTGGCTGAAGCTGTGGACCCCTGTTACAGACAAACGTATGGACGGACAGACAGCGGTACTTAGCAATAACACAGCTTAAAAATCCATACAACGAAGGCGCTCGGACGGAGCGCTTCTGCTCAACCAGCTTGCGGGTTGAGACTCCAAACTGCTTGTTCGAAAATTGTATGTAGCTCGGCGGCTCCGCATGCCCCACGCAATTGCTCTGTCTGAGCGCTTTCGTTGAACAACTGTATGGGTTTTTAATCTGTTGTAATTAGTCCCGTTTCGCTCCCTTTTGTTAAGAAACCCTAAAATGTATGTGAGAGATTCGTGTTGGGCTCGTGGTCTATGATGCGTATCTACATACATGGCTGTCTTTTCTGTGTGTTTATCCTACATTTTTCATTGACTTGTTAATTAAATTCTTAAAACAATATGTGTTTTTCAAACTATTTCAGATTCATATCTTTACATTGCTTTCTGTTTCCATGCGCAAAACGTTGCGAAAATCATCCTTTCCGCCGGAAATGTCACTGCCATCATAACAACAAACCAACTTCGAAAGCTGGAGAAACCTTAGATTCGTCCAAAGAATTGCAAGATTTAACAGTAAACCTATATTATAAGGATAGGTTAAGGCCTACGGCCCCAGAAAATTATGATTTGGCCAAGGAGTGGCGACCACCCGGTGGCACAGCGTCCACATATCGTAACAAAAAGAGACCAAGGCTGACAGAACAAGACGACATAAACCCAGCCAAAGAATGGCGACCATCTGATGGAACAGTGTCCTCATATCGTAACAAGCGACCTCGGCTGATAGAACAAGACGACATAAGCCCAGCCAAGGAATGGCGAGTACCTGATCCAATAGAAATAGAGAGGCCAAGAAACTTAGAACAAGAGGATCTTGATTCTAATAAGGACTGGCGGCGGTCTGATCCTACATTAATATCATATCATAACGAGAGGTTAGAACAGATAGACCAAGATAACCTTCAATCAGTAAAGACATTGCAAGAATCCGAACGATCATTGCATCCATGCAACGAAATGGTTAAGAAGAAAGCACGAGATAACGTTAGCTCAAGCAAGGAATGGTGGTGGTCAGTTTCAACAACGCATCCAACTCCGGAGGATGATTATGTAGATAAACAAGAACAAAAGGAAAATAAGAGAAGAATTCAAGAATACTACAGGTTGGCCAATAGATGGCAATTGGTCGACACGACATTAAATCAAAATGAGGAACTGGAACCAAGTGTCGACAAAACCTTTGGTGCGATCAAGAAACGGCATAAGCTCGATTCTACTGTAAAATCATACCATAACGAAGGACTGAGACCAAAAACTAAAGCGAGCTCTGGCCAGACCAAGAAATGGGTTTGGGCCGGTTCAATAGCGGAGAGAAATGATAAAAAAAGACCAAGACCAAAATTTGAAGAGATTGCTGCTCCAACCTCGGAATGGGACTCAACCTATTCAACGGTAAATTCATATTTGGAAGATGATTACGAGGATACGTCAGAAAATAATAAAAAAGCAAAAAGATCAAGACTGAGAACACCACCCACCTTCCGATTAACTAAGAAAAGGCGAAGGATCGATTCAACAGTGAATCCAAATCAAAACGAGAGACAGAGACCGTGTATTGAAGAAAACCCTTATGTAACCAAGGAATGGGATTTGGCCGATTCAACAATAGAGCCAAAATGGGGTTGGGCTGATCCAACAGTAAATTCATATTTGGAAGATGATTACGAAGATAAGCCCGAAAAAAACAAAAAAATAAAAAGATCAAGACTGAGAATGCCGAAAACCTTCCGTTCAAACAAGAAATGTAAAAATGACGATTCAGCAGATAACCCAAATTATAACGAAGGACCGAGACTGGGAATTGAAGAGAACTCTAATCCAATCACAGAATGGTGTCGGACTGATTCATCGGTAAACTCAGATTTGGAAAATGATGATGAACCAAAAATAGTAAAAAACAAAAAAAGAAAAGGACCAAAACAGAGAAGTTACGATTTGACAATGAAACTAAATGAAAACGAGGGATCGAGACCTCGAATTAATGGAAACTCTGGTCGGACAAGAGAATGGTGTTGGTCCAAATCAACAATAAAACCACATCCGAAGAATGGGTACCTAGATAAGTCAGAAAATATTAAACTAAAAGAGTATAATGCAAATAAAATATCAAAAGGAACCACTGTTATAGCTCAAATATATTTGTTACCAATTAGTAAATAAATATAATGTTTTTCTGCCTACTAGCTTGATATTTTTATTAGGTAGATTAACTCATGTTTATGGCGTCATTAAATGGCGTAAGCTGCTTTTAAAAACCGCCTTTCGTGAAAAAACAAATTATAGTGTAAATTATTACGCGATCAAACGAAATTATAATAGTTTTTATAAAAACAGATATTTCACGAAAAAGCGAGATTAAAATAATCACGAAAGACTTTCAGCAAAATATAAAATAGGTGGACAAAGATCAAAGCGAAGCGGAAAGAGGTGGAGGGTGTTAGGTCACAGTATAATTAAACTAAGCAGTATTTTATCTCGGCAGTGTCCTTGAAATGATTAAAACAAGCACTAGGGCTATCTTTTTTGAGTTACGTATTTTATAATGCTTTATTAATATAAATTATCGTATTATGATTCATAAAATATCTCACACTGTCCACCGTCCGCGTCCGTTCGCAACGGCGCGGCGCAATTCGCGTTTAGGTTTAAAAGCGCGTCGTCGTTTGGTCGTTTGTATGAAGACATAATACTGATTAATTTAATGATACTGTGGTAAGGTTTAAATGTAAATAAATTTGGTGAGCCGAGCGGAGTGGAGCAGAGCAAGGTGACCCCCCTAGTTTTATCAGAAAATTATTTCGTATGATCGCTTAATAGGACTATATTTACGCCACATTAATTCGGCATTTTGCGAAAAAGCGCGCTTTCGTAGTTTTCACCCTCCTACAACGACTTACACAGTGTTAGTTTTTCAAATGAGCATGGATGGGCAAATTCCAAACTATAGGAAAAAGCGAAAAATGCTCAAAGGAGTCTCGAGGCCTTTTGATGAAAGCCAAAACACTACCTTCTTTTAAACGCGCTGTATATTATTATAAAGTCGCTTATAAAGTAATGTCAAGCGGCAAATATAAGGAAAAGGCTTATTTAAAAAAATATACTATTTAATTTCTTTTACATTACATCTTGACTAATCAATTGTTAGAAATTATGCCTATCATTTTTTCGTATGACCAATTATAATGCCGGGCTCGACTGTGGAGGTACCACCATCTTACTCGTAAATCCTCCCGAAGTTATTCGGGGTAGAGTAAGAGGACAGCTCTCAGGCAAAAAAACCAGGCGGCCCACCATTGCCTGGGACCGATGGATGGCGGTATATCCATACCCAATTGCCGGGCCTTATATAAATCAGACTGGTGACGGGCAGCGGCGTCACTGGTGCAAGGATTTCGGTACCGCGCTCACCAACCCGCCTGCCCAGCGTGTGTGAGTATGGGCATTTCTTCCAGGAGGACCGCCAAGAGTGGCGAAATCATGGAAAGGCCTATGTCCAGCAGTGGACGAAACAGGCTGATGGATGGATGGATGGAAAGATATAGATCTAAATAGATGCCGCGAGTGTATGTAACTTTTCGTTGTAAAATGTGACACGCTTTATTTTCATAGAGTTTGATGCACGTGTGTCATCTATTGAGATCTATATCTGTAGTCGCTAGTCAGCGTCGCCTACAGCAATCTTATGGAAAAATAAAGAATATCACGTCCACGGAGGCGCTAAACGAATATAGTGATCGTTCGATAAATCATATTCCTTTGTTTTCCTTATTTCCATGAAAATTTCATCGACGCCGCCGAAGTCACAGGCAAAAGCTAGTTTATTTAGATAACTGGAGTCTACAACATATTATAAATCTCATAATATGTCGCGAATCCATAGAAGCGGCGTATTTTCATTTTAAAGAAGTACTCGAACTTGTCACAAAATCACATCAAAAACCATCCCAGTGGGCGGCCAACCTCCACACAGATGCTTTGTCTCTAACTTTCCACAGTTCGACGGGAAAGTTTCCTGTAATTCAGGGAACTTTTCCCGACAGCTCGATAAAACGTGATCCCTTTGCTTCGTTAGTGACGGTATTTATTTACTGGATTTGGCTGGGAATCGTGTCAAGAATTGTAACTTACACTAGTTTTCAAGACAAAACTGTTCGTGTTGATAAATCATTTTATTATGCTGGAACTGAATTCGTCTTGATTGGCTTATATATTGGTTACTAACTTAAAACAGCGGCAGAAATTTATCAGAGTGGAAGTCGATTTTTTTATTTGAAACTAGCCACTGCCTCCAGCTTCGCTCACGCTGAAGTGTCTTACAATAAAAACCATTACCGACAGTTTCGGCTTGGAGGAGGATTTATCGATACCCTTATAGCCTATGTGTTGACCAGAGTTACTAAAATGATAAAAAAGAAAACCGCATCCAAATCCGTTGTGTGGTTCTTAAAGTTAGAACATACAGACTGACTAAAATTCTAAAAATTGTATTTTTGCCTCAGTACAATAACCCATTTCATTTAAAATTCTGCACAAATATGCAATGTACAGAAACGATGTTTCACTTTATTAGTACCTTTATGTATAGATGATAATACTTGGTAAGTCGTGATATACTTGGTAAGTCGCGCAAATTTTGATGGCCGTAGTCGTAAAGAAATCAGACACTTATGCAATATTAAACACAAGCAAGGAATCTTGCATTAAATGGGACTAAAAACAAGACCGCTCTGTAGTTAATTTTTAAACAGAAAGGAAGTCAGTCAAGCTTTGTTACTGTGAAAACTTACGAATAGAACTTCATACAGTGCTGTTAGTTGTGAACTTCCACACTTGGACTTCAGCTGACGTTGATATGTAGAACAAGACCTGAATATTTGTGAACCTAGAAGATGCCATTTTTATAGAGTAGGCGGCGAATGAAAAATCCTGGTCAAGTGTGAGTAGGACTTAATACAAGACATAATATATCTGCTCCAGACACAGTGAACGCTATGGAGCCGTTGTCGTAGCAAACTGTGTTCAACACAGTTTATCGTAGCATAATTTTTCAACACTTATCAGACCTTTGTTTTTTTCGTTCGCTGGGAGTAAATAATATTTATTGCAGATGACGATTATGATCAAACAGTTACAATTTTTTTTTACAGAAGAGTGTTGTAATCAGTGATGGATTTACTAGTTTCGCCCTGAACTGAGAACTCCGCTTGACCGATTTGGCTCATGTTTGAACTTAAAAATTCTATTTGCCTTATTTACTCGCCTGCCAAATATCGAATTATCGTCGAACAAACAATAATACATACCTATATACATACATACAAACGCCGGATTGTTCCAGTAGACTCGGAGAACTCGCTCGCTCGTTCAATAAATAGTCATAGTTTAGTGTCAGTGTTGTTTATTAAGTCCTGGTCCGTAGTGCGCACCAAGTGACCATATGTAGGAGCATTCCTATATCCTCAATTTTATGTCTGTCAATGGTGGGTTAAATGATTTTATGACTCTGACGGTGAAACAGTTATTAAAATTTTGTTATGGGAGCGGACAAGGATGGGGATGATGAGATTGATTATGATATTATTATTATATTAGCGGAATATTGCAAATTATATTCATATATCCATAAGTTATTATTATTGATATTATGTGTAGGTGGCACAATTTAACCTACCGTGTTATATAGTCGTACATTAATATTAATGAGCTTTGATTTGGCCAGATCAGATATATATAAAAAAAACAATGTTTTGTAAAATTTTACCGAAACTTGTAAATTGTAAAAATAGGGGATGTAATGGTGGCAAAAGTAAACTAGTAGAGATACAGGCAGCAAAAATTCAACAACCTATACTTGAAAAATGTGTTAAATCCGCCACTGGTTGTAATCGAATTCGGATCAGTATTGATCTTTAAAGCTTTAGAAGCTTTTGAGTCTACATATATTTCAGTCTTTGTTTAAGATAACGTTTAATATAGTTTTGCCCGTGAGGCAGGTACAAGCTATTTCCTGAGGACGGAACGTTGCATTTCAAACCCGAGCGCGCGCGGTCACTGAATAATTCCAATGTTCGGAACGTGTCGGTTGTGTTGGATAATTCGGTATACACAATCACAAAGTTGTGAGCTCGATACGGAATACAAGAATATTATAGATATATGTGATATATAATATCTATTTATGACAGATATTTATATTAAATAAATAAATAATTTATACTGTAAGGTGTGACTCCTTGATGGAACTTCATTTCAACGCTAATAAAAGTCTCCGTGTACGAGTTCCACTATGTTTTTATTAATTAGCGACTAGTTTCGTCTCTTAGACATCTTCTGGCTAGATAAAATATATTATTAGAAGATATCTAAGAGACGAAACTAGTCGCTAATTAATAAAAACTTAGTGGAACTCGTACACGGAGACTTTTATTAGTGTTAAATAAATATGTAAACATGTAACAAAAAAATAATAACCGACTTCAAACATTATAGCAGATTTTCACTTAAAAGTTTAAAATAATGACATAAGTGAGCCCTATTTGAATTCGTATTTTTTTGTTAAATGTTTATTTATTTCACGCTTTTTAGTGTTGACAAGTTAAATTGAGAATATGGGTAAACTACCAGGGAGCACTCTGATTGCCTCAATGGTGCGCTGTCATTGGGTAAGGAGTTCTAAATTCAAACTTTTTTTTTGCTGTACCCAAAGAATCTCCGAAAGTGTTTCCTTACATAAAAACAAATGTCCACATCAGCTAAGGGTCAGTGAAGGGGCAGCCACGAACACATCCAACGGCATCTGAAATCTTATCGAGCGAAGAATGGAAACAAGTAGAATAAAATAAATCTAAAGGGTTGGAAAATCTTCGCCACAATCCTAGACTTAAGAATAATATTTTTGCAAAGAACAATGTTTACACTGTAGCTTCGTAGTAATTTTGCAAATTTATATATAATTAAAATCCATCATATGAAATTGTATTTAGGCGAGTCTGTGCGTGAAGTTCTAATATGTAAATTAGTAAATTTTCATTTTTGTGCATGTTTATAGTTACTACTAAATAGAAACAACAATAGCTCAGTCGGTAGAACTCTCAATCTTGAGTCCCGGGTTCGAATCGTGTCAGTTTAAATTGAAATTTGTGGTGAGGTAAACTTCATTGGTGAATAGAGGGTATTCGAGTGTTGACTGTTTCAGTGATAGTCCACACTCGAAAACTTCCCTGACACCCTTTACTAATGGTAGAATGTACAAAAAATACATGAAGACTTGTAAAAAGATGTAAACTTGTAAATAAATGTAACTTTGTTAAATAAATTTGAAACAATTTCTCGACACCCCGGCCGGCCGTTCTATATTGACGCTATTTAACAAACATTCCTTCGAAGGGTTGGGTGAGCTGGCAAGAAACAACAACAAGAGTGGCGCAACTCTGATAATAGAGCCGTGACCTGTTTTGAACAAAATCGATTACAAGATCTCGATACTACGCGCCTTCTTATAAATAACTGTCCCAAGCCTTCACCCACCTACACTTACAACACTGTGCGGCAACTGCAACAGAAATAATTTGGCTTTGCAAGTCATCTGCGCTCTCACCTCCGGAGCTAACAGGGTTCGCCATTGACGGATACGTCAAGGAGGACATCATCATTTGACAAACCCAAATATGCGAAATTCTTATCTGGATAATAGAAGTAAGCCACAGCTGTGACGAAGTGTACGTATACGTGAATTGTGCTGCCAGCTATGTTGATTGAGATGACAGTTTCAATAGTAGTTTATACTATAAGTGCGTTAAGGAGGCAATAGTTTACGAGGACGATTTGAAACACGAGCGCTAAGCAACTAAAAGCTTCAGGAATTAAGTGCAATATAATAGGTATTACATTTAAATACGAAAAGGGTGGTACATATCAATGTAGTTTCTATTTTATTGCACGTAATTCCTGGAGCTTTTGATAAGTCCCTTATCAAACCACCCTCGTAGAAACAGATTATAAGCATCTGCTTTACAAGCAATCATTAACCAAATGAAAGACCCAAAACCATTAGAACCTGAATTGTAACAATTCCAGCGTTTAGGAAACTTATCCTACCAGATATCGTTAAGATAACAAGCCTTGATAAGCTTTCCGGTCTTGACGGGACCGGTTTAGTAAGAAAGATAAAAGATAAGTCTCATTGTTTGCACAAAATTACCTCGGGAAAATATTACCCTGGAAAAATAACGGCTCGTAATAAATATTACCTCCACTTTTTCTCTGGGTCAAATAAAATAATGAGAAAGATTCCTCTTACGTAGCACCTTTCTTGATCTGTATGTTTTTTACTAACACTTGTTGAGAAAGTAGAAAGACAACGGTTGTATTAAATCGTCAAAATATCATTATCTGGTGATAAAAATATAACCACGTAATCTAGAAAGATAAAATGACCGACAACTCCATTTTGTTTCTCCGGTCCGTGGTATTATATTTCTTATTGGATAAAGGTTTATTGCTCAGGGCAGTTGACGTCGCTTCTTTATTTTCTCACGGGATGGGTTCAGCTATAAAAGGGCACTTTATAGTCTTTATAAAAATAAAGTGAAAACGCTTCATTACAAAAGAAAATTCGTTAACCTAATTCAAGAAGATAAACAGTTTTAACCCGCGTTATAAATTTTGTTGGGTAAAATCTAGAGTTATGACTCGAAGATAGCCAAAAGAAATGGTAAGTACAATTGCACTTAAATTCATTGGATAAAATTAAAATTACCTACCCTAGTCTTTCTCTGAAAACCAACCCTAAATAATATACCATCTTGGAAGTAAACATTTAAAAAAAAAACAGTTTGCTTTTGGCTATATAACAAATTTAAAAAAGACCAAATTCTAGCAGTTTTGGGAAGGCGAATCCTTCACAATGTTGACAAAGAACCGAATTTCAACGAAGCTAAGATAAAATCCCTGACCTTTTAAGCTACCAAAACTCATCTTATCACAGATTAAGTTGAGTGAAAAGTTACGTGAAGGTCCGAGCTAGACTCTTTCTTAGCAGAGAGTTTAAGATTAAGTAGGTAGCTCAGGTAGCTGGCGATAAGGATATTTATTAAGGACCTTTAGCTTCTGACAGCTGAAACTTTGTTGAAAACCAAGTTGCCAAGACGGGAAACACCAATTTTAAAACATTTTAAAATAAATTATTAGGGAATTCATATTGAGTCCAAGTTTTTGATATCTCCATTTGTCTGGACATGAAGGGTAAGAGACTAAGTTTTCCGTTCAGTTAGTCCGTAACAATGAACCAGAAAATTAATTTTTCTAGCGCGCAACCGTACCGCACAATGGAGTTTTGTTTGTGTTGTGATATTAAAAGTTTATTATATAAAGTAAGTTAAAAAACATCGAATATTTTCGATAAACGGTACTCAGAAAAAGGTGTAGATTTATCCGGGGAGCGAGATGGCTATATTTTTTCAGAGGCCTTTCAATCGATGGTGTTCGTTCGCAATGGGAGCCTTATTAAACCAAAAAAAAAAATATCTTCTTTGAGAAAATCAACTTTTTATAAAGTTTGATTTAAAGTAACAGCCAAAAAACAACATTTAAAACATTGATATGTGTTAATTATTCTAAGATTTTAAAAACCTTTGATAAGCCTTGGCTGGATTGTCCCTCGAGCCAGTTTTTTTTTTCTTGTCTTACTTGTTTGTTTCTAATTTATATTTTCTGGTTTGTAATGCACTCAAACAATATTTAGGTGTGCGTCGTTAATTAGTTTACAACATGCGCTTATAAAACTATATGCACTGTGTCTACTAAATCATGTTAAGTTAATAAATATAAATTTTTTAAACCAGATATTGGCTTTTAATCTATGGTAAATTGTGTTTTTTTAATAAAAGCAAAGAAAATAACGGTAAAATGTATTTGATGAAAATAAAATGTTAATGATTCGCCTGTCGAAATATAGCGCATTTTACCGTAACTTTCTTTGCTTTTATTAAAAAAACACAATTTACCCTAAACTAAATTATATTACCAACATAATCCTGTGACGATGAGTACGACAGTGTAATGAGACTAATATAAAAAAACGGACAAGTGCGAGTCGGACTCGCCCACTGAGGGTTCCGTTAAAGACTATATCTTTTATGATTTAATTACAAATGTATAGTTTTCAGATTGTTCCCTATACTTGTAGTATAGATATTACATGCCAAATTTCATAGTTCTAGGTCAACGGAAAATACACTATAAATTTTGATTCCCTTGAGAGTGTCGAAATTAGGTACTTTTTTTGCGGCATAAACGGCCTTATCTTTTTTTTACGTTAACTTAGAAGTTTGATTTTTTCACAGCTTCAAAGGACTGTAGACCCGAGTATATGAAGGTATTAGTTTCAACTTGATATCTGTCAAGGGGCCCGAGTTTTTCTCTTGACAGACGAATGACAAAGTGATCTCATGTGGGTTCTGTTTTTTTTAATTTTGAGGTAAGGAACCTTAAAAATTACACCTTTATGTAAATAGTGTAAAAACAGATGGTGGATACTGTACCAAACAAAATGTAATTTATCTTCTGCAGTCGTTAAGAACACTAACTGCAGTTTACATTTAGTTCAACTTACGGAGTTTGTTGTAAACTTACAACTTAGCCTGTAGTCCTCTTTCATGACGTTATTACTAGCTTACAAACATAACTTTGCAGGAAATATACCTTATTTTCTTACGCTTAAGGGTCAAAATATCTTTAGCAAATAAGTTAATAAGGACCGTATAATCTCCGACATCCGGTATTTAGGACTAAATCCAATTACGTATAAATAAAGTGAACTCGGGGCTTATTTATGCTCTCTTTGCGAACTTTGAAAACTCTCGCTATATTAACGACTTCTTAACTTACTAGCCTTGCCCGCGGCTCCACCCGCGTTTTTAATCTCAGCTCCGTTTTGGCTTTGGCATTATTTTATGAACACCCCTAATAGCCTTTTTGTTGACCAGTGTCATTACGATAATAATAAAAAAGCCGCACCCAAATCCGTTGAGCGGTTCTCGAGTTATAACGGAACATACAAACAAACAGAAAGACGAATATTTAAAAAAGGTAGTTTTGGCTTCTTTATCATACCAATAACCCAAAATAACGCATTGTATCTAAAATAAAACAATAACATTATTTGTACAGACATGACTTTTTTACTACTTTACTACTTTTTGGTTGATAACATTATTCTAAACAAGGTTTCTTGGTATCTTTATAACTTTCGAGGTTTTGATAGTTTCAAGGAACAAAAACCAAACAAGCGTATGCGACGATTTCTCACTTGACACTGTTTTCTCAATATCAGTTAGTTTAATTTTAGCCTAAAGAAGCGCAATCCGTTTCCTTGTCCACCTTTACACTACTCCTTTTAGAGGGGAAATAACTGTTTCGTTAGGTTACCACCAAAAATTCAAATCATCTTGTAAATCGCATGCCCCGGAGCCACAAAATTAAACAAGAAAAAACATCTCACTTTGTGTTTTTGTTCCGCTCAGACCATTGTAAAAATATAGTCGAAAACAAATCTGAATAATGGTGTTCTGCTCGAAAAAATTTAAATGTCTATGTGCTTCGCCCCGAACAGTTTTCTGAAATTCAGATTGTATGTATCATATTGATCAACGCAGCTTTTAGTCTCTTAGAATAATTCCTATATATTGGTAAAACTTTGCGGTGTGATAAAGTTGAGTATATAAGGTGACTTTGGTTTATATAGCCAAACTCATACTGGAGACTCGATAAGTGGTCAGGACAAAGTTTTAATTATCCTTTTTAAATACGCAAAATAAAAAGTTAGACTTCCTATACTTATTGTATAGACTAGTATAGACGCGGAAATATTTTTCGTATTTCGCAAACAAGTTCACCCCCCCCCCCAAATAAAACAAGGAGCTGCGAGATTAACACTTTACTGCTTTAATTATTAGAAGCGTTTATTCAATATTTGCCCCGTTTCCGATTTAAGCGTTATTTTATGAACACCCCTATAGCCTATGTGTTGAAAAAGGTTACTACGATGATAATAAAAAAGGCGCATCCAAATTCGTTGAGTGGTTCTCGAGTTATAAAAACGTTGATTCAATCTTTTTCCCGTTTCCGGCTTGGGTATTATTTTATTAACACCCCTTATAACCTACGTGTTGACCAGGGTCACTACGGTGATAATAAAAAAAACGCATCCAAATCCATTGAGTGATTCTCGAGTTAAAACGGAATAGGTAAGCAATTCCTGGGCCGAGAAATTTTTTAAAATTCTTGTCTTTTCATTTGTTTCTAATTTATCTTTTCTAGTTTGTAATGAACTCTAATAATATTTACTTTATTATTAATATAGATATAGATTAATGTTAGTTTCTTTTTGTGTCATTCTTTTAAGAACTTTTTCAGCATTTTTTGGCTTATCGCTAGGACACAAATGCTATGCGGGACACTCAATATCTATACCTATTTGGTCCCCCCCCCCCAAAATAAATCCTGGATCCGCCCTTAGCCTCTAGTATGAATTTGGCTACATAAACAAAAGTCACCTTATATAGATATTAGTGTATATAAGGTGACTATTGTTTATATAGACTGAGTGTAAATAAGAAACTTGACTAACAACCTATAGAATCTTCATAGTGAAGTCTGACACGCCAATGAAGATGACATAAAGATCTCACGGGGTAACTCATCATGAGTCTCATGCCAAAGACGCACAGCTTTGACCGCGAAAGACTTCCCAGAAGCAGCACAAATGTACCTAGAGATACTAAGGAAGCGATTCTCCCTGCAGCGTAAGGAGTTGACGTAACTGAATTTAACGCGAAGATATTTGGGAGCAGAGGAATTATTTAAAACGTTGGAAAGAAGACTTAAGATATGAGTATTCTTTCGAAGGTCAATTTCGAAGCACGAAGTGCACGAAATTTTGGAGACGCTTGAGTTTGCTCAATAGCTCCTTTGCTAGGTCAAGATAGCTTACATCAGCGTGATCAAGAATCGGAAGCAGTAGAATGAATTTGGCTATGTCAATCAACCGAATTCAATAGGCATTTCACAGAAAGGGTCGTTGAACCTGTCCTGACCACTTACCGTGTCTTCAATATGAATTTGGCTTTACAAGTTGAAAATGAACCCCTGAGCTTTAACAAACTTTGTGTTGTATTAGTGATTCTGATTCATAGATTTCAATAAAGTCAGGGATTTTCAACCCGTATAAACGGAAGTCAACCTAATATAAGTAAAAGGTCTCCAATTTCATGCATATTTAAAATACAACATTTTATTATTAAATTGGAACAACCGTTTACAGTTAATAAAACTGAAATATTGTGTTATGTTCAAACAGCAGTCATAAGTCGTTGTGAAACTACAAAAGTTCTACTTATTTATAAAGTCTTATTTTGTATTTATATTATACTCATAAATCGTACCATCAAGAAATTGGTGCTTTGAAGTTATGTTCTATTAATTTCTTATTTTATTTCTTTATTTTTATTACACTTTATCTTTATTACACTTTATTACACTATTCATAAAAATATATCAGAAACCTATTGAGGTTTTTATGTACACCCAGTTTAAGACTCGTCCAAAAACCATTAAGTCCAAACATTGACACTGTTCTAGCTACTTAAATATATGTATGATTCAGTATGTGGACCCAACCATGATATTTGAAATAAAAAAATTACGATATTTATCCAACAGAAGGTTGCAACGGCGAGCGAAGAGAGGAGGAGCGTGTTAGGTTACGTATCATAAATTCGGGAGCCGAGCTGAGCGGAGCGATCCTTTTATTTTAACAGATTTTATTATAATAATATGACCGCTCTCATGAAATGGTAAATTCTAAGATATAACTACATAATATTTACGTTTTTTTATCTTTTTCTAAGAAAGTGTAGTCATTTATTGAAAAAAACACATTTTGCGTGAGTTTTAGTTTGCGACGGATTCTGTTCTCGTTTGATTTCTACTGCGCAAAGCACTACAGCGAAAAGTGAGAAAATGAGACTTTCTTCTTTTCGCTGGCAATAAATGTTGTAAAACTATGTAAGAAGTCACAGTCCAAGTTAAAGTATTGCGACCGCGTAAAGTGGATAAGTTGCTTTAGAGACAAATGCAACTTATTTCTGAAGATGCATTGATTTATTACCCAACATCGGAATTCCCGTAGTTGATGTTGCAAGTAAAACTTTGAGAAATCACTCTGACATTCATATTTTTTCTAAGTAGGTATTTAAGAAGGGAGTCTTTATGAAGATTATCTTTAAATAGTTTTGTTCTCAGTTAATCCTGCAGTAAGTAGGTATCAAGAATGGTTTCCCCGAGGTTCTAACAGAAGTTGCACTTATCTATAAATACAATTCAAAGCTCAATGAGTTAGAACGCAGATAGATAGATATACAAAGAGAAAACGAAGTTTCATTATAAGTAGTAGATGTTATTGATCACTCTGTAGGGCTGCCTTACCAATCAAAGTGAAAAAAAATTTAGAGATGATTGAGTATCGCCAATAGATCACATTCCAAAAAAATAATTTTGCGCGGTCTTTTTTTCACTTTTCCATTGAAATTTAGTTAGCTGAAAGTGGTTTGTACTGCGAAGTAAAAAAAATATATGAGGAAAAGAAAATATTTTCTTCGTGAATGTTATTTATCAGTTAACGATACACAATCTACCATAGAATTAGTTTCACTAAATGTTATAGGACCTTATATTATCATTTATCAATCTTCTCTAATATTAGAGATTTCTAAGTTTTTTCTTCTGTTTCTTCTCTAAGTTGATCATTGATTATGTTGCTCTTCTCTGCTCTCTTGTTTATGTTCATTACATTAAACATCGTATATTTACTATACGAGAACAGAGAAATCCTTAAAACCAAATTTTTAGAACTTCTGCTCTCTTTACCAGCAGTTTGGTTTGATTGAGATAATTATTATATTATAATTTTAGCAACAATTAGACCCGAAAACGCTCATAAGTTAGCGAAGTTAAAGACATGACTACACGGTGAAGTTAATATTCAATTCACCATAATATATTAAAAACAGCTCATTTGGGTGGTGCGGAGGTTTGTAAAAGAACTTGAATTATTGGGTCTATATTTTTGGAACTTAGTCAACTTCGTTACGATAATCTCGGTTTGTAATTGAAGTTAGCTAAATGGTCTTTGGCTTCAGATAGAGACTCGTAAATCTGAGCGGAGCCCCAGAGGAGAGATGTTGCCAAAACAAATATACCTATAGTTTCATATATCTCCCAAAGTAGCTGCCAACCACGTCCATCGCGTCAATTATGGTGGCTATTTACTCGTTTATTGAGAAGAGACCAATTGCTTAATTCGTGAAAATGTTTAATTAACTGTATTCAGTGAGTTTCGACATTCAGAGCTTTATTCGAGTAATTATTGCATAAAAAATACTTTAGAAGCCAATTGTAAATGAAAATTTTGCGTTGGTAATTTGTAAGAAATTAAAAATCCACCATTCTCGATCTATTCTTTTGGGTTTAGCGATAAGAAATAAGAGCAATAATTATAATGGATCGTCTATAAAGTCATGAAATTTAATGAGGGCACTGCTGTCGTATACATCCTATACAGCGTGACAAAAACTTTTGAATATTGTAAAACTTGCATTTATCTACACTTTTCATATAGAGGTATTTGTTTATTCGTTTATATTTAAGGGGTAATCTCTGGAACTACTGAGACGGTCAATTCCGTAGAGACTTAGCCATTAATTACATTTTCACGGATAATCTGTGGAACTACTGTACCGATTTTGAAAATTCTTCCGCTACTGTAATTAATTAGACTCTATACTTGGACATAGTCTATAGTCTGTTCCCTGAGAACAAGCAATTTCTTAGGGACACAGCCATTATTTAAATTTAAGCGGATATACTTTGAAACTACCAAAATGATTTCAAAAATTCTTTCACTGTTGTATGTAATAGTAACTCCATTGTACTTCCAGTTTAAAGCAAACAATATGCACCAGTGAAATGTTATTCAAATATTTTATCCATTGGAACAGCATAACATTTCTGTTTACCATAAAATAATGTATAACGCGGAAAGCTCTCGTTTAAGCCCATTAGCACTCGGACTTGCAGTAATAAAGTCTGAGTGCTCAATACAGCTAAAGCAGCTACAACTGCGTCTAATATAAAACAAATTACAATTTTCTATGTCGAAAGCGGTAGGACAATAGTAGTTTATGCTACGAGTGCGATAAGGAAGCAATAGCTTATGAGGACGATTTGAAACACAAGCGTTAAGTGTGTGTTTTAAACATTACGAGTAAGTTTCCCTTACCCACCTGTATCATACTATGTTTTTCAATGCGTAGTGTGAGTAAATAAATGAAACATAATTAAAGAAACAAACCATAAATACTCCAAATGAACTTTAGGCGGGCATTCCTTTTCTTTTTCTTTGCACGCATGTTGCCAACTTGACGGAAATAAGCTGCTTTCAGTTTGATGCGTTCGTAGGCTGCCTTCAGTCATACATAACATACCTTTCTATGTCCTGCTGTCAGTGTTAGGCGGTTGTCGTCCGACGATCAAACTGAAATCAGCCTACGAATGTATCAAACTGAAAGCAAGTGGCACAATATAGAGCAGCAACGAGTACGTGAAATAAACATATATTTTTTCTTTGACTGTATTTAAATATTTAGTAATAAGATTCGACTGATGAACTTTTTGTGAAATTCGTATTTTTTCCCTACCACTACAATCGCAAGTCCAGCCCCGAGTCAATTACTCTGAGGGAGGTCAAAATTTTATTTTGCGAAATTATTAAAACGTGTTATCGATCGATGATACTGATCACTTACCAAGCCTCCAGTAAGAGTTCGGCTGCATAAATTGATGTCACCATTTTATTATAACATCGGTTTTTGCTATACTAACATAAACAGCGCAAGAACTTGTAAAACCGATTTTGGTATTTTAATATGGGAGCATATAGTTTTTTTTTTTCTTGTACGTTCGAGTATAAACGCAAATGTAATAGTCCTGATACGATGAGCTCGTTAGTATAATTGGATGACCGTATTTTTAGAGGTGGTAGATCTGATGCCGGGCTTGACTGTGGAGGTACCACCATCTTACTCGCAAATCCTTCCGAAGTTATTCGGGGGAGAGTAAGAGGACAGCTCTCAGGCAAAACCAGGCGGCCCACCAGCTTGGGACCGACCGATGGCGGTATATCCATCCCCAATTGCCGGGCCTTATATAAAACAGACTGGTGACGGGCAGCGGCGTCACTGGTGCAAGGGTTTCGGCACCGCGCTCACCAACCCGTCTGCCCAGCGTGTGTGAGTATGGGCATTTCTTTCAGGAGGACCGCCAAGAGTAGCGAAATCCTGGTAAGACCTATTTCCAGAAGGGTAGGACGAAACAGGCTGATGGATGGATGGATGGATGGATTTGTAACAAAAATAATAAATACTTGATTGTATCTTCGTTCGTATTGGTAGCTTAATATGACCATAAAATTTGTATGTATAATAAATAACCAAAAACCTGAATTTAGTGTAATAATATTATTTACGTTTGATATAAAAAAGGAATGATACAACGTCGAGGAAATCCGTTGAAAATCTCTCCGAAGCCGCAGGGAAGCTGTTTACTCTTGTAAGTTCATGAAATTTTCATGAATGTATCCGAAACACGGCCTCTTCGCTTTTATGGTTCATTCTCTACCGCACTTTGCCGCAAACGTTGATTCTTAGTAATATCGCGGTTATTTAATGTGTCTCGACTCGAGTACATATTGTAATCTCATCGAAAAAACGGGTTCTGACAAATAACGTAGTATTAATAGTCGAATTAACGTAGTAGGAGTACCAAAACTAGTTACCTTGAAACTTTATCCACATTATGAGAATCTTTGGTTTAAGCAAAATTACTTTTTGTTTGAATTTGATTGCAGAATTGATTGACCCCTCTTATATAAATTTTTAAATCAGTCTTTAAATTATTATGTATTTAATGTGTGCATCCATCCATCAGCCTGTTTCGTTCTAGGGACACAGCCAGTATTTAAATAATATAATATTCGTTTCTTCGTACCATGAAGCCTAAATGTAGCTTATTGTTCGTATGGAAACTTGCCACAGTATCTAATCCTTATGTTTGGTCTGCTACTTAGTAATAATTTATGTCTGTGGCAGAAACTAGAACTCTGCGTGAAGGCAGTTTATACCCACACATTAATTGCTAACGTTTCCCAGGCTATGCTGACAATTCCCACTTCCTGACCTTGTCCGCTATGTTGCTGACTCTTGCTCATCTCCGGATAAGTCAAAAAAAAAGATTTATCCTGTATTTAAACGACCGGGAGCACAAATGTAAATTATTGCAATACACGGCTATTGTTCTTCAATTGTAATTATTATAGAAACTAGAGAAAAAACAAATTGCATTTATACACGTTAGAATAGCATTTAGTGGTCCGGAAACGGTCAATCAAGCAAATCAATCAAAATATTTATTTTGTGAAATATATACTTAAAGTATTTACATTATTTACATGTCAAATAGTAAATCTTTACAAAAACAATAGAACATGAAAAAAATTTTATACGCGAAATAATACAAAAAATATTTAGGTTGGGCTACCTAAAATAAAGAAATACCTATAGGAATAAAAATATTATATATACATAATGCAATGAACAAATAAGTTAATTAAAAAAATATATAAAAATAATGCCTAACCATCTGCCTGCCCATTCAATTAGTCTTGCTAAGAAGAAGGGCAAGAAACTTAGCAAGCATGTCTTTTTTCAATTACTTTTATAGTGTTTGTTACAAAATCTTATTCTATACAAATTTCTTAAGTAAAGGCATAAAAAATATAGGACCGCGGGAATTGTCACGAGAAAAAATGTATCTTAGTCAACCCGTCTCATATTGTCTATTACCTCTATCAGCAAAGTCAGTTAACATATAATATTTCATTAACTTTAAGCCTTTAGAGAAATCATACATTCTTAAAATTTGCTAATTAAGAGTTAAAATTTTGATAGAGATTTTATTATTATTTATTACACCATGCTTCATTATCGTCCAAATAATCATTGATTTTATAATAAGCTTTTCTAAGTGGTTCCCAAACCCTTAAAAGGTGGAGGTATTAATCCAATAAGTATTTAAACAGTTTGCTGCTTTCTGTGCTCTCGCCCGTACGTCAATCTATATATCGAACCATCAATCGAATCCATCCAATATTTCAATCTATCTACTTTAACGTGTGATTACTACTCGTATGAGAATGGTTATCTTTAACGACTGGTACCCGGACATAACGTGAACTGAAAACTCACAAAACCCCGAACTTACCTAGAGTGTATGCATACCCTAAATAAGCAACTGGGTGAGTGTCGGTACAAATATCGACGGAACTGACATTGAAATAACGTTCATATTAGCGCGTATACCAAAGTGGCTGTTACGACGATCGCTGCGTCTCCGGAGGAGAAGCGCAAAATAGATGCACGGTTTTTTATAAAAGAACAGTTTGAATCAATCAAAATTAAAATATTTTTTTGAAAAATAGATACATAAAGTATACTTTCTACAAGTCAAAGTTAATTTTAACAATATAATTTAGAATATAAAAAAATATGTAATAATACGGGAAATAAAATATCCACCTGCATAAAATAGAGGAATCTAGGAATAAAAATAATATATATACATAATGCAACGAAGAAATTAGTTGATAAATAAATACGGGAATTACATACAAAAAATATTAAGGTTGGTTGGTATGTAAGGTTGTCTTTACTATGATGAAAGAATCATTAAATCGCTTCAAGCATTCGGAAGGGGTAAGAAAACTATTGCAGTAATCATATAGGAAACTTTCGATAGCTTTCGATTTGTTTTTGTCAAATGCAAGGACAATTTTTTTTTATGGAATTTATTTCTGGTTTGTACGAGTATATATTATGCTCAGATGAATAAATATTTATTTGAGATATTTTATTTTAGTATTTGGACCATGTGTATATGAGGAGTAAGCCCTCAAAGACAGGTTTAATATTGCAGTTTTAGTATTCATTCACTTCGCCCTCGCGTCAACATATACATGCATATTTTAAACCTGGCACAAGGTAAAATTCCACGCCTGGGTTCCCGATCTACAGGATGTAAACGTTAAGTGTGACCGGGCGATTATTCCGTAACTATTACAGAAATCAGAAAAAACTGATATCGAAAGTACGTTACCTAATCAGTAAAATGACATCAATTACTTTTTGAAAATCAAACGAAAAGTATCCAAAATTTTGACATTAAACACTCCCATACATTTAGTATGAGTATAGTAGAAAGGATATAGTTTCCTTATTTTAAAAAGAAATAAAATTCAATTAAAATATAGTTTTATTACTTTGTTAGGTTAATAAACAGTTTCCTTGAATATCAGTACTAAGCTAAAATAACCTTTTAAAATAAGGAAACTAAAACCTTTCTACTAATCTCATACCAAATGTATGGGGGTGTTTAATGTCAAAATTTTGGATACTTCTCGTTTGATTTTCAAAACGTTATTGTTTTTATTTTACTGATTAGGTAACGTACTTTCGATATCCGTTTAAATTTTTTTGATGTCTTTAATAATTACGAAATAATCGCCTGGTCACATTTAACGATTACATCCTGTGTAATGATAAATATCTTCTCATGTCAGTAATGTATGTCGCAGGGATCAAATACCTTCGGGTTCCCCATTAGTGGAGGAAAATGGAGGGTAGACCTTCAGAATATCCATCACGCTCGCCATTACGTCGCTGTCAATATCAATAGCTTTGTACCCGAAGATTGTTAATGCTTTTGTTTGTCGTTTGTGTCCGTTATTTTAGGTGGCCTTGAGGAAAATCTTGCTCATATGGACTCTACGTTTTAAAATACGAATACCGAACACAAAGTGGGAAACCTACGAGACATTGAACCCGTGACCTCTGGATTAGAAGTAAAACAAGTTTTGCAGCTTTTAAGGCGACGCATTGGAAATTTTGGCGACATGGATCTCCATTTTTCTCAGCAATAAAAAAACATATGTAATTACTAATTTATATACTAGATGAGGCATTTCATTTAGATCATTTTTCTCGAAGATTTAGTTGATTGATTAATTTTCATAGCGGAGAAAAAAATATTTAGAAAACCTCTTTTAAAACAGAGATTTCTATTTTACTGACAAACGGGAACGAATGAAGCCTCTAAGTGTTTTATTTAAATTAGTCTACAAATACACTTCAATATGGCCGATTGGATTTATTGATTATGGTAGTATTATAGATTTATAATCTTATAGTTGTCATTTTAAATGAAAAATACCTCGCTAGTTAATGAGCGCATATTTGTATGGAGTAAGTCCCCTTCACTCCACTAAGGCGCCGATTTGAAATTAATAGTTTATCAATGCCTCGCCTTAATAAAGATTTTGATAGATTTGTATTTTTATGCCAGTTCACGAGTATTACTCAGAATTTTATTTCATTGAAACTTAAAACTTAACTAATTTAGTTCAGTACGACACTCGCTGTTTGCACATGAAAAAACGAAAAGAAAAGTCGAGGTGAAAAGGTGATGGCAGTAGCTGATGGCTCTTACGATTTGTTTGTTATTAAAATGAAATCTTAATTTAAATTCAAACCTTGTTCCTGAGTAACTTCATACCCACCCTTAACAATATGAGGCGTTCAGTCAACACACCTTCTGCCTACGGTACCTAAAATAATATCCAAGGCTTCTCCGAAAAATTGGGGAGCTCACATAATCACGGCTAATAGCTTAAATAATTCTTGTTGCCTGCCTCGTAAACTGGGAAAGGTTGTGCTTCAAATTGTTTGTTGAAAAATGTACTTTTGCTGGGTAATGCACTTAGACGTAAAAACAGGTATTTATATTTAATTAAATCACTAAATAAATCTAATAACGTAAACATTGACTTTGTATACGATGCGGCTTGCGACTCTAGCTTGGTGGTTGCTCTATGCGTCCAAGCCGCAAGGTTATGTTAAGGTGACATTAGCAATTAAGAGCCTGGTCCGCGACGACGACAACTTTAATGAAAAGCAATATTTTAAATATTTTTCTGGCCTTTTACGCGATTTTTATGGAAAAACTAGGGACATACACTACTTTATATTGGCCGTCTAAATGAAGGCTTAGAATTTATTTGATTGAATTGCTTCTCATTTGCGAGTTCTTTTGGTACTTACGAGTCCGATCCGAATCGTTATTCATAATATCTAAGTACTAAAATAACACGCGAAGGAGAAACTATTGAATCAAATAAATTTTAGGTCTTCATTTAGATGGCCAATATGGACTGGTGTATGTCCCTGATTTTTACAAAAACATCGCGGCAATGACAAGAAAAATAATTATAGTAATGTTTCGCATTAAACAGACGAAAAATACGGAGCGGGTTCTTAAGCACGGCCATCTCCATGCATGATACCCCGCGGTGTGGACTTAGACTTGGGGTCCAGTCAACAAAGCGATGACCAATTTTAATTTAATAGAACCTTCTTGATGAAAATTTAGAAGATGAACATTTATTCTATGAAAAAGTCAATAATGATGGTGAAAATCTACAAAAGGAAAGCATATAATTTATGAATATTACTTTCCTAATTTCTTTTCATAATAAATATCATGTATAATATTTCAACGACCCGCGTTCTTTGACGTAGGATGTACGCAATGTCTACGCTTTTAAGTTCACAACTATGTCAATTTTTACAAAAATAACACAAATCCAATTGCATATCACATACTGGGACTTAAATAATCTGTCCTAAGCAATTCAACAAATTAGATGGACTATGAATGCGACGGTATATGTCATCTCAAAACAGCCACACCGCAAATCACCTTGACATTATGACCTTGCTGCTTTGAGTGTCGGAAAATTACGAGCCACAAGCGACGATGCATCAAAAGACTTGTTTCCTACAGAGAATCTCATTAATTCAATACATGTCAGTGGACACCCTCGTCTTGAAGTGAGAAGGGTTGTCTCCTGCCTCACTGGAACGTTTATTGTTTATGCATATTACCATGAATTGTTTTCGTGTCTAACGGGTTGTAAATAAATCTTTGTTGAATAAGTACTACAGTTTATTGTATGTTCAGGAAAAGGGCCCCTATATAAGGAAACCGCCGCCGGCATCTGTATGTACCACTACTGAACCGGCTGAGCATCCAAGTCCAAAATAAATGTGGAGTATGAGTATTTCAGAAATAATACCTATTTGCAGCACATGCTTCAAAATATAAGAAGACACATAAAATAATAATCATAAAGTTATCTATCGCACAAAATACAATCATAGTACACAAAGGTGAGCTTAATATTTAATATAAAATAGTATTTATTTTCTAGCCAATCACCTTAAATACGTTTTTTTAATTTAAGCGTTAATAAACACATTGGCTCAAAAAAAATAGCTAGGCAATTTTTTTTTTCGTATCATTTTGTTCAGTTTGATAAGCAAAACAAGCGATTTCAATTTAAAGCAAGTACGCGAAATGTAAATAAATATAATTAATTGACTTCTTTGTCTTTATTATAGAGTTTTTATATAAGATATACTTAATGAAATAACATGTATATTTCAGGCCACCTCCTGGGTCCGGCATCATTGTGACTGAAAATGTAATGAAATGTAAATGGAAATATATACGATAAAGTAATGAAATTGCTGAATGTTTCCCTTTAGTGGTTAGTCAATCCCATGGTAGACCTTTAGAGAGCAGACCCCGGATCTTTGCGGACAAATCCTTCACATATTTGTGTTGCCTCACCCGCCCTCCACTTCATCCCTCACCCCTCCCCGCAGACCCAGCTGTTTGCGAAACTTACGAAAGCACTCAAGTACATAAGTGAATTTTGAGTTCCACGAAGTCATTTATCTGCAGAGAGCAAAACTGAATGCCTAATCAAAAATTATGAAAAAAGCTTTTACTTATTTTAATTTGGCACTCAAATATTTATTTTCATTATAAAACAAGATTTGTAACTAAATCAAGAGCAACAAAGTACTGTTTACTTTGAAAGTTTACTCGAATAAATACGAGTTTGTTACATAATCCAGACTAAGAGGTTTACAACATAAATACCGAGCGTAAATAAATTTTCCGTGATGTATATACATATACTAGGTCATATCGAGTCTACAAAGTAGTAATTCAATGAAGCCCTACGACTTCATTACCGCTTGCTACGCCGTAGCAAAAGGGGGACGCAAACGCTTTACTTGTTTGAATACCTTTATTTTTTGTCTTTTTAATATAGTTAAATATACTATTAGCAACATTTCTGTAAAAAGCGGGATTTAGAAAAAAAATACAACCTGAATAATTATACCCATAATTGAAGTTTTAACGAAATAGCGCTAATATTTTGTTTCTTTTTCAGAAATCTTGGTAGCGTTAATTCTCAGAACACACAAGCCTTAAGATGCAGAGAATATCACATAGCATAATAATGTGAAAAGTACACATCTATTCACCCAAATGCAATCATTGTCTAGTTAGTGAAATACATATTAGAATTAATATCTTATATCCCCAGCTCCCGAAAAACGAAATTGACTTCATCTGCCTGTACGAGTACGGTACGGTACCATTTGTTGTAACTTATATTTTAACTTTCAAGTATATTTGCCGTTTTGTTCAGAATTAATTCCTGATGTGCCATCAATATATCATAATCATCATGGATAATCATGTCATTTAGAGCGGTATTTCAGAAGATTCCCATGGTTACGAATGAAAAAAAATGATATTATGTATGTTTCTTCTAAACTACTTCGACAGGTATACATAGACATAGTTGTGATTCCTGTCCTTGAGATTGGGGTCTAAGATATTTAACCCAAAAAGTACTCTACTGCTCATACTGAGGAACTCTGCCCACACTTAGGTGTTTGAAATGAGTTAGGAAAGGGAAACTGTCACTTTTGTCAGAAATTATATATCAAATCAAAACTGAAACCTGTCACCTTTGACATCCGTCACAAAATCTATATGAAAACTAAAACATCATAAACGATGAAATCAATAAACTGTGAGGTTTTGGAAACGTATTAATCATAAAAGAGATCTGCTCGTGGGTCTTAGGAGACATGTTTGTCTTCGTAGACCCGCTGGTGTGTCCTTTGGTGGGTCTACGAAGACGAAAGAAGAATTTACTTGTGCAGGTATTTTATGTTTAAACACGGTATAGTACCTAACCGATTGGCTTTAATTAAAGTATGTTAATTTTCTCGCTACAATTACATATTGATGCAAATGAACACACACAGCGGTCTTTGTCGGAGATCTGTAGATACTCGTAACAATACACACAGGAACAAGGCCTAGAGTGGCTATTCTGGTAACATTTTTTTTAACCTTTGTTTTTCATACGATTTTTGTTTATTGCGTGATCAATGCCATGTGAAGAAAATTGTAGTAACTATAACTCCTGAAAAGACATGTTAAATTTGTTATAATGCCAGCTAAAGGTATTTTATTTTAAAAGCTTGATACGATTCTAAAAATCCAGGGCGGCTATTCCGGCACAAGCGGAAAAATTGCTTATGCAGATTACGCATGATTTTAAAAGGGATTTTTTATGGATGTGTATTGATTTATTTGATTGAAAACCTACAGCGAGCATTCTTTATATTCCATAGTTTTTGTTCGATGAGGCCTAATCACTCCACTTAACATCGCATGCTATCTATCATACTGTAAACAAAAGTCGAACGACTGATATTGTAATTTAAAAATAATCCCAGAATAGCCGTCCCGTTCATAGTCTACGTACGCCACATCTCGTAGAACCATTACACCGTAGAGCTGCTACGCTCACGACGACGTAGCTATTGTTTTCTATTGTACATATGTTTTACTAATGAATATATTGAATATGGTATTGTAATTGTCTGTAATTATGGTATGTAATGGAATGGAGATTCATGAAATAGACTGTGTTATTGTTAAATTGGAAATCATTTAATAACATGGCAACATTTGAAGTCAATATTTGGTTAAAATGGGTGATTAATTTCAGCATAATTATAGAAACAATTTGCTGTTGTAATTTGTTGCTTGAAAAAAGACGGTAATTGGAAACTGTTTTCAATTAAATATTAATAAATTATAATAATATCCGAATGGGTAAAATTTGATTAACTCGTTAAGCTGTATTTAGGCGATAAATCCGTTGCATTTGATGAGGCACAGCTTAACTTGAAATGCTCAAATGTGGAATCGATGGAGAGCCGCATTGTTGATTTGCATTTTAGAATTAAAGCCTGGCAAGCGTTAGTTCCATGTTACCAGTTCCGTAAATGTGCGTCACCATTCAGAGAGCAAGTAATAAAAGTACCATACATCCATCCATCAGCCTGTTTCGTCCAGTGCTGGACATAGGCCTGTCCAAGATTTCGCCAATCTTGGCGGTCATCCTGGAAGAAATGCCCATACTCACACACGCTGGGCAGGTAGGTTGGTGAGCGCGGTGCCGAAACCCTTGCACCAGTGACGCCGCTGCCCATCACCAGTCTGATTTATATAAGGCCCGGCAATTGGGGATGGATATACCGCCATCCATCGGTCCCAGGTAATGGTGAGCCGCCTGGTTTTGCCTGAGAGCTGTTCTCTTACTCTACCCCGAATAACTTCGGGAGGATTTCCGAGTAAGATGGTGTTACCTCCACAGTCGAGCCACAAAAGTACGAGTGCAAGTAAAATAACCAAAAAAGCAGCGAATTGTGTCAGAGATACAACTGTAAATTATTTATGTGGATACTTCTTATTCCGCCTCTTTACGCGATCACAGTTATTTTATTATTTATTTATTTAATATAGCATAAGCTAGTTAACATTTTCTGAGCCATCCACGAAAACTCGCAGAGTTTATCTGTGGCGGCGAGGTATTCAATAGGTTTTTATATGACGTGTATTTCTAATATAAGTATTCTATCTTACTTCTAATTAAACAGGTAAAGGATAACCTAGGTAGTGTAATTTGAATGTTTTTTTTTATTAGAAGAAAGAATCAACGGCGGCGCATTTGTTTAATAGGTCTTTTCAAAATGTTTACTTTTTCAATGAAATAAGCACTAAGGGGGTTCAGAACTACTTCCAGTACAATTTTTTTAAACGAAGGATAAAATTCAGGCTTTCTGCCTGTGCGGCCAGTCGACGATTGCAGCACACACGACGTTTATGTATATAAGGTGCTCTAAAAATATCTGCCACGGCTGCAATGGGAGATAGTATTGTATATGTAGATTACAGTTGTGAAGAAATTTTGTACCCCGGAAAAGTTATTTGTGTTTGAGAAAATAAAGTAAATAGATAATTATTTACTTTATTCGGCATAAAGTGATTCACAAACTACGAGCGATGTGTCGTTTGATCAATGAAAATCATTTCTATCACCTTCCAACTGTTTTGTGTTATTACAGGACGGTTTCATGCAAGTAAATCAATTCTAACATAAGCGCACATTTTTTTGTATAAAAAAATGTATGACGCTAAGTTAATAAAATATCGTTGCTATTGTAATCTATATATAGGTACACAATACACTCTCCCATTACAGCCGTGGCAGATATTTTTAGAGCACCTTATACAACGTGAAATTTAAGTCATTTTGTTAACGAAAACTGGTGATAGTACTCGTCCATATGAACAACTTTTACTATGAAGCCAATCCTGAAATCGTGAAAAAAAAAATCAGCTGTTCCATAGAAAAGTTAAATACCTACTCGACTCAAATGATTTCAGGGTTGCCTCCATAAAAAATTTGTTCATATGGACGAGTACTATCACCAGTTTTCGTTAACAAAATGACTTAAATTTCACGTTGTATATCAGCCGCTGCCTTAAAAGACTCCAAATTCCGGTGGGGCTTACAGCAAACCTCCTTTAATGCCAGAAATCCTCAGCAAATCTTGGGAACTGATTTTATTTAGATTTTTTTTCAAACCACTCGACGGATTTGGATGCGGTTTTCTTCGAAAAAATCTGAAAGGGGGGCAGAGATTGAATAAACGCGGGTAGAGCTGAGGCAGTATTATAATTTATGAGTACACATCTTGAGTCGAAAGTCAGTACGTTTTTCGGGAAAAATATGTACCTGCATAATAATATGGAGAGGGTAACGTTTTTGCTCTTTATATGAGCTAGCATGTTTCTTTAGAAAAGTGGTTCATTATCAGTAGAATGCGGTTTCATTCAACAATATCAGTACAATTATACAGCGCTCTATGTGTTACCACCAACTCAAACATCTCCTGTAATTGTCTACCTTTATTCGGGTGAACCATTAGTTAATTAACCCCAAAGCAAGAGAGGCATTAGCCTGAAGGATCCTCATGTCATTAATTTACACTTTCGTCCTTCATGAACAAAGCCTCAACCAACCCACTACTCGATCCCTTCCTTCCATAATAAAACAGAATTTCCGGACGAACACCTGAAATTGTGTACTTAGATTTATTCGAGACCATGACACCTCGTAAACTTGATGGAAAACGTTTTCAACACGGCTGCTTGAATTACATAAAACGGTCCTATTTTACGGTCAAACAAAGTTCGACGAAATGGCAATAAAGATAACCTTTTTTTAGCTTCTTCACATGCTCTTCAGAAAAGTTCGGAACTTTTATTCCAGATAAGATCAGGTCTACTTTGCCAGATCCTAAAACATCAGTGATCCTAACCACATATCATATCGACAACACGCGGAAACCCTCGTCAATATGTGCACATCTGGACTTGACCTGATGGATATCACGATCGGATTCGATATATAGAGAGCTCTAACTAGAGGCTGTATAGGATAAAAATGGTTTATGTATTGCGGAAAATAAGTCACAATATAAATAACTTGTTAAAGGGCGGTCCATATATTACGTCATTTGAAATTAGGGGGTTTGGTCTGCGGATGACGGTAATATAATGAATATAGATGGCAGTAGTGGTGGGTCTTGCCAAAAGAAAAACAACTGTTGTTTTAAACAGATTACGAAAATTACATCAGTTTTGTGGGAGGGGTGGACTTTGGATAATGACGATAGGATGATTGTAGTGGGGGGTCGAAAATAGGTATAAATCTATGAACAGCCCATAAATCATACCTTATACATGCATCTTTTAGCTACCTACGGTCGGTCGGTCGGTATAGCGGAAAGGGGATGTGAAGGTGTAAAACACCTATATACCTACCCGTCTAATTATTCTAAAAATTAAAGAAAGCGAAAGGCCAAAATTTTGTTCTATTTTGGTAAACAAACGAACGTTTTTGCGTAAGATAAATGTAAATACTTGACTAAAGTAGAACGTGCCTCGTTTGATGAGAGCTCACAAGTATACTCGTCATAAGAGGGATTTCGGGTTTACTCTAGAGGCTATTAAAATTCGTATTATTAATATGTTGAAGAAAATGTCTTTACAACTTCTCTAAGTACATAAAATACAAAATCCTATTGCTGTCAAACGTTATTTAAAATATCGATAAAATAACGTTGCTTCTGATACTTTATAACGTAATTATTAACGAAACGCACCAATCAAAAACGCCACAAATCATATATATTGGTATTGCTATACCGTTATACAGGTCTCGTTACTGTTTTTCAGTATTTCTAAAAAGATTACAAACAGAAACAGATGTAAATATGATAGATGAAAAGTAATTTTATTACTTTTTTAGATCAAGACAGGAATTAATGATGGTAAGGAAGACAGCAACAAAATGAAATTTTTGACCAAATGGTTAGTTTATTTCAAAAGAGTATTAGTTTGAACGATGTATAAACTCTTGATGAACTGTTTTACATTTATAGGATCAAAGTCAAAGAAAGTTCAATTTTGTTACGTTGTGAAAATACGATAGTATTACACTACATGCTACAATTTTCGTAGCTCGTAGCGGTTGCTCCGTGACAACAAGAAGGACTACAAAAATGAAAACTTCCATCAGTCAGATGAAAGGTGCGTTCATAAAAATAATAAATAAATGTTAAAGCGGCAAAAACCCCGTAAAACGTTCTTCACAACAATATATAACAATTATCATATAATTTGATATGATAATGCCCCGCCACTCACAGTTCCCAGAAATATGTCTTTTGCAGGATGATTATATTCGTGACTTTAGCAGTGGAGATTTACACATAATATCATTTTTGTATCATGTTCATTGTATAAAATGGCACTTTTTAGAATTCCGTAACTGAAGGTAGGCAGTTGAAATTTCAACGGAATGAGTGTTAGTGCGGCTTAAATCATGGCAAATAAAAAGAAATAAGATCAAAAGGGTTCCCGTAAAAAAATATATTAAAATATAGCATCTTTTCTAAGTATTTTGTTTGAGCTCTATCTTAAAAACGGTAATACATTTTAGTATCCCCGTTGGTCAAATGTATTTATCTACAAATAATTAAAATTTACTCAAATGGTGCCGAATTTTTTTGTCCGACGCATTACATATACCGAGGTTTTAAATTAAGAAACTGAACATATTAATTACAAATTATTGATATGATCATAAAGCCTTAGAAAAACAACCAGGCAGTTAATTTTATGATAGATAAACCAAATCTACTCACAGATAAAAACTTTTTTATTTAAAAATTGCAAACTTAATGGTTCCCTAATTGATCTTGGCTCTGAACCAAATCTAATTAATCTCTAATTTAATTAAACTTTTTTTTTTCGCCCTTTCACTCGTAACATAGCTTTAATGGCTCGAGCGTTTAATGTAAATGAGATTTTTTTCTCGGTTGCTGAACCTTTTAAGGATGCTCTTTGCCATCCACAAAAAGATTAAGCTTAATATACTCGTAAAATTGCTACTGTATCGTGGGAAATTATACTAATTTCGTATTAGGGCAAAATGTCCATGATACAACGAAAGAGATAAATATATCTGAAAAATATATCCGAGTGGTGCGGTGAATCAAGAAAAGGTTGGATATTGCTGTTGTTTTATAAACTCATGCGAGAGCATATTAAAAAAACGCATTTCTATGTTGTAGGTAATAGTTTTTTTATGTTTACAACAGTCATTGTTGTTATTTTTACTTCATCTGTTTGGAAGGACTACTGTTTTAAGCTGAAAAAACAGTCTCCATTTTTCAATTTTCGTCGATAAAGCGAATTTTCCTCTATCACGTTTTGAGCTCTGCTATCGTCTTGGAAAGGGTCTCCCTTATATTATAACATGTTTATTTTCTTCAGAACCCTATCTATTATAGTATTGTATTGTAGTATCAAATTTTTTAGTACTGTCGCATTAAATGTTGGTTTAGCATTTATTTATGACTGATACTCGTATTTTCAAAATTTCATTGCACGTTCATGTAAAGGCAAATAATTTACTTTGTGTTCTTATTTTGGGATAAGTGAATAATGTTTTTACACACGAAGGTATTCGTTTTTACTTTTAAGAATTATTTAACGTTTTTATTTTATTAATTTCGCTTATTAAACCAAACCTTATAAAAACAGATAGCCGTACCTTACATTTTACATGCAAAGAGAAAAGAAAAACGAAATTTCTTGGCTCATTATTCATCTGTGAGATGGTTCCGAGCCTCGAACTTATGTTTACTATTGTTTTGTTAACAACATTTTTGTCTTTAGACACAAACCTGCAACCAGCTTCCATATTATGTTATATTCAGGTCTTACCTGTTAATTGCGTAATGCTCTATTTCATTCACTGAGGAAAATAACCAAATTTTATTATACTCATGCGTCATCATCACTAACCAGTCACAAACATTAGGTAAAGCGTCACGTATCTATGGATGGATTATGTGGAATGGGGCTGCCATTTTTGTGATTGTGAGAGTGTTTGTAATTGATACACAAAACTAATTGAGTGAACCCAATATAAAATGCGATAACTTTGGAAATCTTGTGAAAATGTAATTTTGTGTGGTTCCAAATATTTAGGTAGGTAGTCAGAATAATAATATAGATCAGGGATATACATAGGTATGTTAAGTTTGTTATCAGTCGACGTACATTTAATTAGCATATCGTATTATCAGCTTAGGATATCTTGAACAACGAATGGAAAATGTAGGTCATAAAAGTTTCATCGCGTAATAACATTGGATATAACAAAAGAACTTGTTTAGCTGTTTGTGATTGTGAGAAAGCTTTTAAACTTTCTGAAATGACTGCGTTGCTGTAGATACGAGTATTTTCAGTACACGAAGTTTGACGAGGTCGTATATTCGCATATGTTTATACGCATTTGCATAATCACGATATCATTTCAACATAAATTGTACGTTGACGTAAATTTAATTTATTTAAAAACTAGCTTCTCCCGCGACTTTGTCTGAAACACGTATTACAAGTCAAAAATCAGTTTCTGTAAACAGATTCCCTTTGAGATTGTAGACTTCTGTATTTTCTGAACATTTAATATTTTCGAGAAATTTTAAATGAAATGGCGGCTAGCTCCAGTGGGCTTCCCCCACCACCAGCCATTGCGCTATTGACCTCTAAGAGTGATGGACGCACGTTGTGTTAGCTTTAAAATATCTTACTCCATTGTACATAATTATCAACATTAATTAAGTGTACAAGCAAAGTGCATCTATTATTCCGTCTTTGGCGGAAACATTGGGTTATTGGTATTTTATTTGAGGCCGAAACAACAACTTTTAGAATTTTTGTCTGTCTGTATGTATGTGCCGTATAAACTCGAGAACCATGCAACGGATTTGGATGTGTTTTTTTTTTATTATCTTCGTAGGGATCCTGGTCAAAATATTCATAGAATAACCCGAAAACGGGGCAAATATTGCATAAGCGCGGGCGGAACCGCGGGCACAGGCTATCTGTTATAAAATTATTGACCCAAAAAATAGTAACAGATTCGATAGAACTATCCAAAAATAAAATCTAAGCGAGCGAAGCCGCGGGGAAAAGCTAGTATAATATAATGTCTGTAGCTATAGTTCGCATCCTACTGGCTGCAGCTTTTAAAATATGAAAGACGGACATTTTTCATTGTTTTCTAGAAGTTCTCCTCGGAATGGTTTGGAGTAGATAATAAATAAAGCTGTGATTAAAGGAGTTGAGCCAGGATCATTTTAGTAAAACAAGTCAGAGATAAAGCCTCCGAGGGCAAAGAATACTACCAAACGTGGCCAGAAACACAAGCAAAATGCTAGCATTAAAGATTCTCACTCGTACATCAACAGTCCGCGCATTCGTTTGTCTCTATAGTCAGTAAACTTTTTTACTTTTCAACTTGGATGCACGTTCCACATTCAGTAAATCCATAAAACTGGGAACTTTCAGAAGTGAAACGTTCCAACTGGACATAAAACTGGATAAATTACGAACTAAAGGGAAGCAGCGTGGAACAAAGTGATCAAAGCTTTCCAAAGTCTTAAAACTCGATTGTGCTTTAATTTTGTTGGAGGAGATATTGCTCAGCTAAGATCAATTGAACAATTATCGAGGACTGGATGTTATTGAAGAGTGATGAACTTTATGGCAGATGGAAAATAATTTGGCCAAGTGCGAGTCGAACTCGTGCACAAAGGGTTCCGTACCATCACACAATACTGATGCTATAGCAACATTAAAGCGACAAAAATAAGGCGCGAAAATGGTAGCGCCTGTCAAATAATTCAAAACCCCCTGAGTACGGAATCCTAATTTTATTATTTGTTGTTTTACTTTTAGACATGCATATATTGTCGTCGTTAAGATAGAGCTAAAACAAATAACGTTAAAAAAATCCAGGGGGGTGGGTTTAAAAGTATTTTTTCTCTTTTATTATTTGTCGTGGTAGAGGCCATAGTTACACGTACCCTGTGAAAATTTCTGGTAATTCTGACGCATGCGATTAATTGTCGAATGCATACCGGATAATTTTAGAAGGTTTAAATACTAAGGTATGAAGTTTTCCGAAAGAAAACCTTGTTTAGTATGAAACTTTGTAATCTTAACATTCCCCATTCAATATCCTCTTCTCGTCTTTTGATGGGTTTTAGCCAGTCAAGTTTACATAATGAACACACAGTGAAATAACATATTGCATGGGAAATATTGTCAGAATAGCCGCCAGATCCACAGCTTAGGTCTCTAATGTGGACAATTAAGCTATCGACTAGATAATACGCAGGCATTTTCATCACTATTTAGATATTCGCGGTAGCTCTTCGGTAAGACCGCTGGACACTCAGTCTTAGGATCTGTGGTTGAATTTCAGACACTGCCATTTTGGCACGCAAGCCGTAACAATAAGTCTTTAAAATTTTCTGTGCATAGTTTTTTTACGAGCATATATACTAGCCGAACGATGAAGAAACAGTGGTAAAATCCCATGAAGGTTTTTATTTGTGCTTGAAATAAGATGGGACGCGAAACGTGGGAATGCGTGTAGGTATTTACTATTAAAATGACAGTCCACACTCGAAAATACCAAACACCTCAGATATTAATACTATTATTTTATATAGACGTTGTGATGATTTATTATTGAAATAATTTTATTTAGACTCAACCTAGATGTCGTATCAAGATGGATTCAAAATACTCTTCATTCAGTAATAAATAAAAAGGATTAATTAATCGTCAAATTAGTCTAATAGCCGTATTTGTAGCCATTACTCTTGCCAGCAATATGGCATGGCAGATCTTGCTGTGATTAATTACAATTTTTGATTGCCATGAGTTTTTTTAAGGTGGTAACGGAGGATCATAATATTGTTTTCCTTACCTTTGAATAAAACAATTGCAATAAAGGCGTTTTATAGCAATTCGCGCAAACTGGTTGTTAATAGTTAGGTGATCACATGAAAATTATTCAATTTTTTTGCGTTACATTTTTGCTGCATTACATTACAACTGTAAACACGCTTTTAAGTTTGTTAATATAATGCAAACAAGATATAATACATTAAAGTACGTAATTTTTTTGTGAAGACTTTATTATTTATAAACTATTTCCGCAAGTTGCTTTAAAACACGTTTATTGCATACTTTTTATTCAAAAGGAAGGAAAACAATATAATGATGTGCATTTTGTGCCGAGGTAAAAAGTTACCCCCTTAAATAACTTTTTACTTAGTTCAAACAATAAATGGATTATTTGTTGGTTGAATAGAAGAATGAACAATATTATAATTTATAATATTAAATTAACCAATTAAATCACATCGTTGGGGCGACAAACTAATCAATTTTATATGTGTAACCTTTACTAGAGCGAAATAAAACTATCATGGAATACTGTACATTATTGGGGCTGTTCTTGCATATACCTAAAATATGCATGTTTTGGCCAAATATTTTGTCAATAAAAAAAAACATGCGACGTATTCCTTATTGGCCTACGGTGCAATAAGTGTTACCTACTGAAATTTTGTTTATAGGATTTTGTTGAACTATAACCTTTACTTGGGCGAGTTAAGAACTGCCAATTGTATTGTATGTTTACCTTCATTTGTCACCAGCAACATTTTAGATACATGAACTCATACACATTCACTCTCATTGAATGTCAACCAAAAGTCTCGCTGTGTCAGTCCTCGGAGGACTTGCAGATGATCAATACGCGGACATGCATAGTGACGTTGATGCCACAGTGGCATCGTGCTAGTGCAGACATGTCTGAGTGTTTATTGGATAATGTAGTTTGTAGAGCATTTCAACTGCATTTTCCAATGTGTGACGCCGTTGTATACAGATATCATACCCATGTTAAAAGAGAGCTCATTCAATTGCTGGGCCGAATACCGAAAAGGCATTTCCTTGCACAAAGGAATTTGGTATAACACCATACGATCCGAGCCATTTCGGTATCCATGGTTTGAAAGTGGTCGTTTAGATAGATGCTTACTAGTGATTGCATTAAGAGTTCGTTCCGGCCATATTCCACTTAATAAATTTGCATATATGATGAAAAAAGTCACATCTTCTGTTTAGAGTGCGCTGTTATTGGAGACGCCATGACGCACATCATATTCTAGTGGAATGTGGTCGAAACGAATTCGTAAGAAATACCATATTTAATAAGGATAAGTTTAGTACAATAGGAGGCTGCAATACATTGTTGGCATTTCCCTGTTCCAAAGACACCATAGCTTTGTATAAATTAGTTAATTTCGGCATAAAGGCTAGAGGAGAGATTTAGACTATATTAGTTAATTTGATTAGATGGGTTAAGTTAGATTATACATTTATACTCTGTGTCATTTAGTATGTAGCATTACAGGATGACATGGTTGCTTCCTTTCTGTTTACCAAGTCCTTTAAACAAAGATTTAAAAAAAAAACTAGAAGTGTCGATAATAATAGATTGACGAGAATTGCATCAATCAAATCAAAACATCAAAATATTTATTTTGCAAAATAGATACATAAAGTATACTTTCTAAAAGTTAAAGTTAATTTTAACAATACATACCTTTAGAATATAAAAAATATATAATAATTCGGGAAATAAAATATACACCTGCATAAAATGGAGGAATCTAGGAATAAAAATATTATATATACATAATGCAATGAACAATGTGTTGAAAATGAACTAAATAAACCATAAATAAAAATAATGCCGAACCATCCGCACCATTCGATTAGTATTGCTAAGAAGAAGGGCAAGAAACTTAGCAAATATTGCATTTGCAGTTTGGTCGGTTTTCGTATCAGAATAATTTATGTTTTGGATTGACAAAAGCGGACACCTGCTAATCTGAGAACAAAAGTTGCCTGTTTTTCTGAAGAGAATGAAGGAAGCTAAAAAAAGGTTTTCGTTTGTCCTAATGACTATTCCGTCAAAGGTTATTTTGAACATAAAATGGGCCCTCGTTTTGCACAATTAAAGCAGCTCCGTTGAAAACACTTTCCGTCGAGTTTACGGTGTCTCAGTCTCAAGTAAATCTAAGTACACAATTTCAGGAGTTCGTCCGCAAATTAAACTTTATTATGTAACGAAGGGATCGAAGAGAGTAGGTGTAGGCTTTGTACAGGAAGGTGTAAATTAATGACAAGAGGATCCTTCGTTAAGGGATAATGAGAGTCTTGCGTCGGGGGTTAAATAACTAATTGTTCGACCCTAATAAAGGTAGACAATTTACAGAGGACGAGTTGGTGAAAAAGAAATACACTTTTAACTATTGTTTTTCGTAAATAAAATATGCCATTATGCACTTTTTTGAAAATATAATCAGGATTTTACGATATGATTGTAGATAATTGTAGTTTATGAAACTGGAACATAAAGAGGTAATTTAAATTTTCCTTGCCCAGTATTACTCGATTACTGCTGTCAGACATTTTTGCCCAGAATAAAACTTTTAACCAAAACAAACAGTAAATTTTGAATTAATAACCAAAATTATGGTACAAAAAATCTAACTGTTGACAGTTGCACAAGTGACAGTTGCATATATAAATATCATAGATATCTTAATAGTATTGTTTATATCAGTGATAAAATATGCATTCGATGCTATTAATCGCTACTTTTCCAAATTCCCTAATTTTCCAATTTTCCAACCTTGTAGACCCATGGTTGTCGTAGTCCAGACGGAAATATATGTCAGGGGACGTGGGCGTGCCAATCCTGCCGCAGATAGGATTGTCAGGGAGGAAAGTGGTATTTTTTTGGGTTCCATCAAAAACTGTATTTAAACGTCATTCTCATACTCGTTCTCATAAATGGAGATAAAGTATTTAACACACCACCTGCTCGACAATGTCCAATTACATGTCATGCAACCTCAACGTAAAGTAAAGCATTTTATCTTAAGGGATCTAAAGTTGTATGAAACTACCTAGGGAATAAAGTGATTTGAATTTGGAATGTCAAATTTGTGTGGAAACTCGTGGAAAACTCTGAGTAAAAAATGCTTATATGGCATTGTAAAGAGGTTTGTTCGAAAACCAAACTGGCCACCATAAGCAGAGTATAAAAAAAATGAAAAAGGTGCGTTTACAAAGAATGTGAAACAAAAGACGGTGTTTGGTGCTATGATTGTCAGTGAATTTTATTGCAATATTCATGTCGATGAAAAAATGTCGATCGAAAGTGATTATTCAGAGGTTATCAAAACAGACGCTTTAGAGATTAATATGAATCTACTACCGGAAAAATCAAAACACATATACGAAATAGCATATGACGAAAATACTTAATTTATGGAGCCCTGGCTTTTTATTGTCTCGCAGAAGGTGTGAAAAGTAGAGTATGCTCCTCTGAAATAACGCCTGTCTTCGTCTTGGGCAGCTTGAACCCATAGCTTCACTCAGGACTCTATTTAACCCTAGAGTCCCTCGTCACGCTCAGGGTTGTTCAATATGCCGCCCGCGATATAAGACACTGCTTTATTCCCTTAGTAGATTATGGAATCTACTATAATTTCTTAATTTTCTCAAGAAATCTTAGCACCAATTATAAAAAAAACAAATCTTTTGAATTCTACGTAACTGAAAAGTAACAAATTAGATATTTTTCCTGTTTACCTAGGTTGGGGACCACGACAACGTGCTGTTCACATCTGTAAAGTGAGTTACATCGGACACAATCATTTAATTAATTTAGTTCTGGATATTACTAATAAAACATTCGTGGTTTAGATACATACTGATATTGAAACGGCTACTCACAATTTTATAGTCAGTTTTCGCCTAACTGGTTTCACTGTATTCATACAGCTTCTTCGGAAGAAGGAGGAACCGCCGCGTAACCATGTTTGCCTCCGAAGAAACTGTACGAATACAGTGAAACTAGTCAGGCGAAATCTGACTACTGCATCTTGAGTAGCCGTTTCAATATCAGTATAGTTCTGGATTTTCCCGATATATAATGAGTGAAAGATGGTATCTGCATGGAGACAAAATTTATAAAACTGTATCTAATATCCCCGTTCATTTCAAATTTTGCAAAAATATTAAATCTATAAACCCGACATTTTAACTACTTTAATTTTGTGTAGATAAGGAAACACGAACAAAAAATTGGAGTGTTTATCTTTCGTATTTCTTCTATAATTATAATATTCTAATTAATTTCACACCCACCTCAGCCACACTGCGTGCATAATTTAGTAGTTTGTGCATAATTTATTAGTTTGTGCTTAATTTAGTAGTTTATGGGTATGCTGCGGACGGAAACAGGAACCAAACTACAAAGGAAACTTTTCTACGAAAGTAATCTATCAAGATAGTCTGTATGAAACGTATTATACATATTATACGCAAAATCTGGGTATAAAACTGTAGTGATATTTCATTTGAAAATCTTTAAAGTCGTTTAGATATCAAATAATAGTTTGTATGCAGGGTTTGTTTCTTGTAGCATCGACCGCTTCGCTACGACACGCTACGAATAACGCACGGCTACAAAAGTCGTAGACCTTCGTAGAAGTTCGTAGCTTTCCGAGCTTAAATATATATATATTATATGGAAAGCCTGACCAGGGGAATAAAAAACCTCACTATGATGCGGAAAACTAATAGAAGTAATTTATTCTACTAAACACTAACTTTATGTCGATTGCGTCAAAGTGTGGAGTTGTTGTTTTTGCATGTGATGTGTGTGTATGTGCTGTCAAAGTATGGTGTTGTTTTTTTTTGTTTGTGGCTGTGTATATGAGTGTTGCCTTTGTAAAAGCCAATGTGGCACTCCTAGAGGAGCTTTTTCATGTTACTGGTCAGGATTTACAACCGCATTTCATACGTTAACCCCGCTACGTTATATCATTCTAACACATCTACTTATAGGGTTCCGTCACAATACCGAACCACTTCATAGTAAACTCTTGATGCCTATCTGTCCGTGATACAACTCGGAGGCTGTATCCAATTTGCTGAACTTCGTCACGAGCGTATAGACATTCAAAAACCCTGGGAAAATTAAATAAAATCTTTTCTTTTCAAGCAGACTTTACTCATTTATGAGCATATTAACGGAATCCACCTTGTTTTACAACTACAGAGTCTTACTTCCCTTCGAAATTCGAATATGAGAATAAACCCCGAGGGAACAAATAAATAATTCAGCTTTTCCCCGAGTTTTCTTCTGATTGGAACAAAACTCCAGAGATTCCCCCTTAAAATACTCGCAAAAGTACTTTTCGTTTTACACAGATACATAATTCATGAAAAATTCTAATGGCTGCATCTACATATAATGGTCTTGCCAGCTTAATTAGAAAATCTTTGTTCTTGGTAAAAAGTCCCTAGTCTAATTTTATTTATATAATTTATTAGAATTAAAAAAGTTAACATTCATACTTTTATGGCAAGTGTTTTTCTAAAATAAAGTCTTGTCAATAAAAGTTTTAGGTTATTTGCAAATATTTTTCCCAAACACCAAGGAAGGAATTTTTTATATACATATAAGAACTAACTACACCCAGATACACATAAACAATATCGTAATAATTCTCATCTCAAAAGGTAAATTACGAGTTATATGTTAATAATATTCCTTCAACTCCTTTGTTACTTTGAAATTTATTGGTAATACAACGACCAAATCTGATAAACTGTGTTTCTCTAGTTTACGTGTATGTTACAGTAAAACTTCGTCTTGGCATAGCGAGCATTACTCTCGGACAGGGACGGCATAACACGAAGTTGAGCTCGTTGGTACCCCCATACGAACCTGCTTGCGCTGCATAAAGTGGGTTTATTGGAGGAAATACCTCGCCTGTGGACTAGAATTTGTTGGACGGTTGACGGTACTCTCTTCTTCTTTAATTCGCAATATGTAGCCAATCTTATCAATAATGGATAATGATTGCTTTTGAAAGCAAAACGTGTGTTTTAGTTTTATGTAACTGTTAAACCTCGCTTTGATGCTTTGCCACGTCTGTTCTAGTTTGAATAAAATGGTCAGTAATGGTGATTAATTTCAACCCAACAGTGAAAATCTTATCTCTATAAAAAAATTGCATACAGACACATTATAAAATGTTTGAATAAAAGAAGATTATTCTGATAGATATTTGATTGATTTATTAACTCAATGAACTCCTCTTGTACTGTTATAGAAGATACTCGGTATAAGTTTCAAAACCAATCAAACTGTATTCTGTTACGAAATTGAAATTACAGTTTTGGTAAATACTAATAACTTAAATAAACAAGAATCACCCTTAACGAAAACTTCGCAAAATTAAATCTTGGCTCGCCATACATCCTTAGCGTCTGCAGAGCAGACAAACTCTCTGGATTCCAACAATAAATAAGCCATCTCGTTCGGCAGAGTCTCTTGTATATTTACCTCGTATTTTCCCAGAACCACGTAGAAATCATTCAATAAAATTTATGTGTCAAACATAAGTAAGTTACAATTAGATCTTATGTAAAAACATGTCTCTTTATGCTTCGCACACAAATCAAATTTTCACAATTTTGAAACGTGACATAGCTGGGAAAACCCCCCCTTAAGGAAAGAACTCTTTTATTTGCGGAGTAGTAAGTTTAGTCAAGTGAAATTTCTTCTATTGCAAATTTGAAATGATTGAAGTGCACGAACGAGGGCACTGCTATTAGATTTGCATGAGACCCCCTTTCGACTCTCGAGCCACATTTCCTCAACAGATCAAAGATGCAGTATCGTACAAACTTCTAAGTAACTCCTGCTCCGTGTTGGAGGTATAATGTCAAATGTTTGGAGTTCAGGCGAGCGTGATATTGAGATACCGGATAACGTTAGATTTGGTTCTGTGCTTGGTATAACAACATCTCCACTTCTTCCTCATACCTACATAAGTACATACGAGTAAAACTGCCACTTAACTTAAAGAAGAAAAGTAAATCTGTATTTGAGTTATTTACTTTTCTTCTGCGTATTCGTACCGCGATGATGTAATGTCATTTTTTATATCCTGCGATGGTTAATTCACCAAGTGCTTAAAGCATATACATTTATCTATCATCATATAAACTGCAACGTTATATTTCGCTTAACCCACTTAAGAGCCCATAATACCTCAATTCGCAGTCCTGCTCTAACGCTTCTGCTTTTTAACTGTCTATCCTACTCTAATCAGATGCCGCGCAAGCAAAACATCAGTTATTTTGAAATAGCGGCTACACTGATGGTTTTTTCATTTTTATGTTATAGTCTGCAGCTGCTTTATACTAATATCAGTTATATTATGCAAAGTTTTAGATGTAATTTCAAGTATTCATTGAATGCTATCGGTTTATTTTACAGTTTGGAGGTAACTTTGTAATTTTTTTCCATCGAGAAAATTTTATGGAATCAAGTTTTCACCACTGTGTTGACATTGCATTAGTCCTCAACTTTATCATATATTCATTTCAGAGTGATTGTTGCAGTATTTGTTGGTATAAAGCAGGATTATGCGAAGCGAAGTGAGGTATTTACACTCTTAACAAGTTTTAATGCAGTTTTTTTGTGAGCTTAATGTTTTTTTAGGATGGTTTAAAGCTACGTATCTTGCTACCTGTAACGGGAGCAGAGCAGTGAAGTGTGTTACGACAGCAGAATGTAAGCACATTTCAGGATTTCAGTTTGACAAATAATGAATGCATTACTTCGTGTAATAGGCTTGTAGACAGGGTACACAAAATATTATTCGATTTAGTCCGTCATTTAAATTATCAAAAAATATTGGACACGTATTTTTTCTTTTGTCAATCAAACAAAAAATGACAGAGTTAAAGCGCGTCAAAGTTTGGGAGTGGGGGAAAATGACGTCACTCACTTCTAAGTAAAATTGTACTTAGATGTGACGTCACGCGGAACTTCAGCGGGCTATATCTGCATCATTTTTGTTTAATTTAAAAAAGAAAAAATACGTGTCCAAGTTTTTCTGATAATCTAACTGACGAACAATTTTTTTTTGTCATCATGCCGATTGTGCCTGCGTCCAGCCGATCTAAAAATATGCACAAAAAATAGTTTCTACTAAAGTCCCTACCCTAGCAGTTTATTTTGACTTAGCTTAACACAAATTAGCTACATAGATCATAATTAGTGCTAAGAATCTACATGTAGAATAAAATAAGTGCACCTGCAGCTTTCGAAATTATTCAAGACTTTGCCTTTAACATTTAGCTAATTTTATATCTCCTAAATCGGCATGACAACTTTAGAAATATTTAAAGTCTTAATTTATGCGATTTTTTTCTCCGATCCAATGTTAGTGGAGGCAGCATAACGCAGGCATGCATGATGGCTAGCGCAGTTGCGGAAATGTGCGTATTCGAAAGTCCAATAATTTGGCCAAGTGCGAGTCGGACACGCGCACAAAGGATTCCGTACCGTCACACAATACGTGTACGGAACCTTAAGAACATACTTATCAACAATATAAATGTTATACATAACATTAAGGCGACAAAAACAAGGCGCTAAAATGGTACCACCTGACAAACAATTTAGCACCCTCTGAGTACGGAACCCTAATTTTATTATTTGCTTTTGTTATTTAGATTATGTCCAATAATGTGTGCTAATTTGAATATGTATGTATTACTTTCTTTTAGATAGAGCTGAAACAAATAACGTTACAAAATGCTATTTTATACAAATGCGAGGTTTATAGTATGGGGACCCCCCCCCCCCTTGGGTTTAATTCTTTTTTCATTGTTATTATATGTTCTGGTAAAGGCCATGGTAACACGTATTTTGTGAAAATTTCAACTTTCTACGTACTACCACTGTTACAGACGGTCGGACGGACGGACGGATGGACGGACAGACAGATAGACAGACAGACAGCGGAGGCTTAGTAATAGGGTCCTCTTTGGCACCCTTCGGGTACGGAACCCTAAAAATGGTTAGGTTAGGTTAGGTACCCTGAAAGTTCTGAGAGATGAATTAATAAACTCCATGTATCCAAAGGAATTAATTGAGTTGGCCAATGCTTAATTGAATAATTAAATTTAAGTAATTTTCAGATTGTTTTCCCATACGTGTACCTTAGACCATTTAACACGGGACCTGGCAGAGCGCGACTCTTACTACTGAAATTATTCTGCCGTTTTCCACGGGAGGGGAGGTAAACACGCACAGCACACATTTACTCATTCACGCACACTCCTGCAAAAAAATGATATGTCACACTAAATCAAAAGCTGCAACACAAACACAAAACGGGCACCCAAGCAAACTTCATGTACTTCGGCAGAGGGGGATAAGTGCGCTTGCATAGTGCCGTATTATATGGTCTAAGACGTGTACTATAATAACTATTCGTGAACGGAATCACAAGTCTCTATAAGTCAAAGTGGACAACAACATGTACTAAAATTCAGCAACAATTTCGTTTCAATTTTCGAATTATCTCAACAAGCTCAAAACAAGTATTTCGTTTATTAAATTCCAAGTACTCCCAGCCTCGTTTGTGGCTTCAACGCTAATTTAATGTGTACAAACAGACTCGTTTATTTGTTTTGCTACGAGTAGACTATAAAATAAAGTACATGGGAAACGTAACGAGCATTCTTACTATCTGCAATAAAGGCTAAGAGAATTAGTAGTTTACGAAACTGGTACACAAAGAGTTAATTACAACACGAGAGTGGTTATCACATGACTGTTTTAATGCCTTATTATGTGCAGTTTTATACACTACTTTATCTTGATTTTGCTGTTATAAATTTCTTCGTCATTTTTGGGGCTCCGTACCTCAAGAGAAAAAAACGGAGCCCTTATAGGATCACTTTGTTGTCCGTCTGTCTGTCTTTTAAGACCCTTTATCTCGGGAACGCGTATAGTTATAAAGTTCAAATTAAAACCATACACTCAGGTCTACAGTCCCTTGAAGCTGTGAAAAAATCAAACTTCCAAGTTAACGTGAAAAAGGGATACGGCTATTGATGCCGCAAAAAACGTATATTTCGACACTCTCAAGGGGATCAAAATCTATAGGGATTTCCCATTGACCTAATTGATATTCTTCTGAGGTTGACCTAGAACTATGAAATTTGGCAAGTAATACCGTAAGACCAGTATAGGAAAAAATCTGAAAACTATACATTTGTAGTGGTTGAAGAAAACACTTGTACTTTTCACAAAAATTTTCAAAATTTTTCATAAATACAAGAAAACACTTGTACTGTGTCACAAATTTCTTGTGAAAAGTACAAGTGTTTTCTTCAACCATGACGATGTTTCACCAAGTGCCGACAGTCGCAAGTATTAACGTTATACATTTGTAATTAAATCATTAAAAAATATAGTCTTTAATGGAGCCCTCGGTGGGTGAGTCCGACTCGCACTTGTCCGGTTTTTTTTTGTTGCAGTATCATTCGATCACAGATGTCAGACATTTTCCTAGAATACAACTTTCCAACAGAAACACAGTAAATATTGACTAAATACCTTTCTAACTATTTAATGAATCCTAGAACAAAATACTTTACATTACAGTTCGGAATAGTTCAGAAGGCTAGTCACAGATAGAGTCGCATTAGCACATTCTCGAATATTTGACGAGGAGTCTGAACGGATGAAGAGCGAGAATTCGTTGACCGTGCAAAAGGCGGTAAAAAGGCGACGCACAGTAGGTCGAAACTGCAATACTAGGATTTTTTTAGACTTAGGATTTTTTTTTCATCGTACCATATTTTTCAAAATGCCAATCGATAGATTACATTACCCTCATGAAATATAGTCATAGGACTGTCTGATGAATGTATACCCAAACTGCAATATTAGACCTGTCTTTGAAGGCCTACTTCTCTTATAAGGGTGGCCCAAACTTAAAAAATACATAGTAGGCATAATATAATCAAAAATAAATTCCACGTTTAATTTAAAAAAAAACTGTGTTTTCTTAATAATCAAAAATTTCCTATGATTTACGCAAAAATTTTCTTACTCCCTAAGAATGCTTGAAGCGATTTTGCTAAATTTATAGATCTACAAAACTATTATTGTTAAACTTTTTTTTTCGTCCATCGCGTCCATGTGAAATGTAAAATAAACATCATTAAAGAAACGAACAAACAATAAATACTCCAAATTAACTTTAGGCTGGCATTCTTTTTCTCTGCCCGCAATTTGTCAAGTTGACGGAAATAAATTGCGTCGGACGTCAACCACTTCACAATTTAGCAATGCGTTCGCTCGTAGGTTGCGTTCAGTTTGATCGTCGGGCAACACCAACCTCACATGCATCCGACGATCGAACTGAACGCAGCCATATATTTGACTGTGCGACGTCCATAGACAAGAGTACATAGTAAAATATGTATATAATTTAATAACATCTATAGTACACAAAAATGCACTTTCAATAAATTTTAAATATATTTTTATTTTTTGGTGGAATATAAATTACTCTGTCAACAGTTTTGATGCATAAAAAATGGGTCTTTATGAGCACGTGCATAGAAAATATTATTACAAATATATTGAATATCTAATATGATAGTCATGAGCTTTGAGTAAGTTCTCGCCGCTTGCTTCTGAGAAATTCAATTGCAATATTGCTCTTCCGTGCCACTGGGTGTAAGATATTACCAAGACTAGCTTTTGCCCGGGTCTTAGCTCGCATGGAAGTAGCTTTAAGATAAAAAATATTATCGACAGTTTTCGGCTTCTTGATTGTTTTATCAACAGCCCTTAAATGTTACAAATAAAAAAAATACAAAATAATTTATTTTCTATAACGTAATCATACATTTTTAACAAGGTTTTGGACTCCCCTTTTAAGTAAAAAATACCTGTCTTAGGAGGCTCCGCTCTTCCATAACTAACATAACTACATGATTAAAGTTAAGCATGGCAAATATAATTTTTAAATGAAAATAGAATTAAGTTAAAATGTAGGTTTCATTAAATCTTACTGATGTGTAAAATTAAGACCTGTGTGAGTGTATGTAGGTGAGTGTAATGTTTATGATTGTGAAAAACCCTAGTCCTACGACCGAGGTCTTGGAATCAGATTTAAATTTAACCACTAGGGGGTGAAAATGTGTGTGTGTGTGTGTGTGTGTGTGTGCGGGATTGCATACCGAGGGTGTCAAAAGTGTGTAAGAGTGATTGCAAGACTGTCTAATAATTTTGGATTAATAAGTAGGTATTTAGATGTAATAAATATATAAAGTTTATTCAGGGATTTGCAATAAGGTCTCAATTTGCTCATAACTGTTTGTTTTTAACCATTTTGTTACAGACTTTTTACATTCATAGTAATTAATTGGGTATATATTTATGTTTTTATTGATTAAGTTATACAGATACGCTGATTGTTTGAAATATTGTCTGCTAGCATAAACAGATATAATAGTTAGGGAGCTGGCGAGCATTTCGGTATATGATTTGCACACGTTTCACATTGAGGTAGATTGCAGTTTACGTCGATACGAATTGATTTGGTCCAGTCAATAAAGGTCCTACGTCGCTGCGTTTTCGCGTTACAGCCGATTGAAGTTGTTAAAAGAAGGGGTATCAAATTATTTGCACATGTCTGCCTCTGGGCTTCATGGTCACAAACATCTTGGAAACGAAGAAAATCGAGGAGGCAGACATTCAGGGCTCTGCATTATCATGGGACGGAGTTGTAAAAATGTTTGAAAAAAAAGCTCTACTAAGTCATTTGCACACGGTTCTCATTGCGTCCATTCGATTCATTACGACTCCCTGGATACGAAAAAACATTTGGCAGACACTTTGCTCACTGATGTTTAACTGTATAACTGTTTGAAATGGACGTAATCAAGGGGAAGCGGCTATTGCATGGTATTATTGTGATTTTAATTATGTTGTTCAAGTCTTGTTTGGCACAAAAAACGCGACGTTTTTCTGGCTCTTCAATTCAATCTTCAATTCTCTTCAATTTCGTATTTGTAGAATGGCGCGAGTGTCGAGTTGAAAAAAAAAATTCAAATGGTCTGCCTTTGGAATATCAGTTGCCTGAACGTCTGCCTCATCGATTTTCTTCGTTTTCATGAGAAATTCAAACATCAGTCCAAGAGGCAGACATGTGCGCATAATATAGCACATCTTTTTTTTGCATTTTTGAAGCGCTGTCAATAGACAACGCAGAGGCACCACGCTGGCAGACTATTTTTCCGTGGTCCTTCTCATTGTTTTTAATCGAACAAATCAAATCTGCCAAGTGTGCACTTCATATAGAGTTTTTTAAATAATAAAAATAACTTAAAAAATTGAAAACTACAAAAGTCAGAGCCCTGGATGTCTGCCTCTTCGATTTTTTGTGTTTACAGGATGACTGTGATCATCAGCCCCAGAGGCAGACATGTGCACATAATATCGCCCACTTTTTTTTTTAACATTTTACAAACGCTGTAAATCGACAACGCAGCGCCACCATGGTGGCAGACGAGGTCCTTTATGTTTCTTAAGGTATAATTATCGATATGAATAACGTCTGCCATGTGTGCTAATGATATCGAAATTTTGCTCGCCACCTCCCTAACTATAACAGAAAGTACCGGGGCCACAACATATTTCCTTCTTTTGTTGAGAATACAGCGATCATATGTTAGAGTTTTATGCAGTTTTAAAACAGCGTGTAAAATATAAAGTTTTCTAATTGTAAGTAAATCACAGAAATTGTATAGGTTTTCAGTGGGGAATCTGAATGGTTTAAAATACATCACTTTCAATAGCGACCTTTGTGCCCTCTCTAATTCATGAAATTTTTCTTTAGTTGCCCCTCCCCATACTGGAATACAATATACAAGGACTGACTGGGCTAAGGTAATCTATATTTGGTTTAGTAGAGTCATTGTCGTGACATGTCTTAACGTTTTGAATATCCATATCAGTTTTCTGATTCTGCTAATAACCTGTTCTATGTGAGAATGCCAAGATAAACGCTGGTCAACCATAATCCCTAGGTACTTTGTTTTTGAGACTTGACTTATGAAGCTACATAAACAATTTGAGTTTGGGATATTATTACATTTATGAATTTTTATTTGAAATTCGTTTGCTGGCTGTGTACTGTTATATTTGGTAAAACATATATAGTTAGTCTTAGTCATATTTAATGTAAGTATGTTTGATTTTAACCAGCGAGCAATTTCAGCAAGCCCCTTTTCGGCAGAGATACGTACAGCGTCCATCAATCTTCATATCACATAGGTTATTGATGTAAGTTAAAAATAATGTTGACCAGAATCACCGCGATAATGTTAATGGTTGTGATTGTCGAAACCGGTTGATGAAACCGGGTTGGTATAATGAAATATATAATAATTTTATGGACAAGTACAGGTGTCTTATTCAAAACAAAGATGCACTACGATAATAATTAATAAAAGCTCATCCAAATCTGTTGAGTGGTATTTTACATAGAAAAAATTCAAAAAAATCAGAAATTCATTCAATATTTCGGAAAAATATTCAATGTCGACATTTTTACTACTTCATTATTATATACGTAACACGAAAGATATATGCAAGTGCATATTTCGGGTTTGGCACAAAATGAGCACTTCGCAAATCTTTTTTATTTTTTGAGTCCTAATTTCTTAAACCATATCATCGAAATTCTAGTTTTGTTTATGTCCTAGGCTCAGTCCCAGCCTTAATGAAATCGGAAAAAATATTAATCACCCTTTTTGCGACATCGACTCTTCCAAAACCACCTTTATTATCTTTCTCACCGGAAACAAGTTATTGTAATTAGGACTTTTATTAACTGTAAAGCTCATAAAAATTTTCCATGAAAATATCTTGTTTTATAGAATGTCTCCGGTTTTGTTTAAAATGAATGCCAATCATTTCTTTGAACTTTGAATATACGTACTTCCCGCTACTAAACGAAATATGCACGATTGGGAAAAAAGGCTAAAGTATGCATTGACACCGTCATCAGAGAGTTAATTCACTTTATTAAGGTGGTTGCGGCAGGTTTAGGTCCTAAGCCGCACAACTTATGGCATTTCACAAAATGAGAAAAATTAGCACATCTCATAAAGGGCACTTCTCATAACGAGCACTTCTCAAAATGAGCACTTCCCGAAATGTGCACTTTTTGTAAAACTACAGGAAAATTTTATTTACAAACAATTTTAATAAAATGATTTCAGTTAGACATATTATAAAAATTGGTTTTAACAATGTGACGATAATTTTTCTTTTTATAGTTTCTTTTTATAGATTTTTATTTTCAAAAATCTTAACCTAGGTACATAATATGCATGATCAACAAAAACCCGTAGGGTTTATCAGTGATTGTGGAGGTCGGTACTTATATTTAATTATTATTATAGCAATAGGCAAGCATCTCACAACTATACCTATAGTTGGGCGGTGATCGCGGTCGGCCCGCACACACAACACGCTTCCGCCTGCCCGGTGTGAGGGCCGCCGCCCGCGATCCACACACATACAACATACAAAAAAGACAATAATTGAGTGCTCGTCGAATAAGACTTTACGCTAATTTTGTTTACATGATATAACAATTCACAATAAAAAGTTAGCGTCTAGCAATAACAATAGGTAGCAATGGTAACTCTATTAAAAGGAAAAAAAAAACTATTAAATCTTACATTAAATGACATTCTAATTTCTATATTAGAATGTCATTGCTTATACTATATAATCACAGTCACCACTACTGGCAAAATATGTATTAAGAGATGACATGAAGTTTTTTTGTTGTAGGTAATTTTGTGTAATATCATCATCCATTTCATTCAATATATTTGGTAGAAGATACTCACAGGTTTTTCGTCCATATACGTTATTAAACTTGGGTAAATTATATTTTTTGTACTGCTTAAATTTCTTAGGGATTTATACCGAATCTTAGGATCTAACATGCTGATACAGCTAATCTCTTCCTTGAGAATAGCAATCTTAACTTTTTGGTTAATAGGTAGAATATTACGCAGTGTTGAAATAATCCAATTTCATTATTTGCATACATAAACTTTGTTTTTTGGTAGATAAGTATGAGATTTTGTTGTGCGATGAGTGAATATGCATTTCTTTTTGTTTTATCCGCGTTAATTATTAGTCCCACATCGTGCGCCCACTTACATAGTAAATTAAAATTATTCTGCATTACGCATTCAGCCGTAGATAAGTTTTTATGTCATACAACAATACAGGTGTCGTCGGCAAATTGATAAATATATCCTTCTTTGATAACATTGGTCATATCATTTACATATAGTAGGTATTCTGTTTGTCCTAAAATTGAGCCTTGGGCGGTGCCTAATTCAGTAGGTATTTTGTTACTATAACTATCTGCTATTTTTACCATCGTATATCTGTTTGAGTGATAGTCCATAAGCCAGTCAAGCAGAAGACCCTTAATACCATTTTTCTGGAGCTTCGCAAATAACGTTTTATATCATGTGTCAAACGCCTTGCTAAAATCTATAAAAATAACTATTGTATGATTTTTATCATTTAAATGCCTATTTATTTCATTAGTGAATTGACCTAACAGTTGAGAGGTATCTCGGTTTTTTTGAAAACCAACTTGGTATTTGTTTATAATTTTATTTTTCTCCAGATAACGTGATATTTCATTACCGAAATACCTCTCAACTATTTTATCAATGCAAGATAAAATAGTTATCGGCCTATAATTATTGTAAACATTATGCGACCCTTTCTTATATATTGGTCGGATGATTCCAACTTTAAGCTTATCAGGATAAACTGACTCAGCAATGCAGCTATTGATAAGGTGGGTTATAACAGGAGTTATGTCATTATTTATGTATTTCAGATCACGTGTCACCTATATTTATCTGTTTTTGTATTTGTGGGTGTATTGTCGTTTGTTAAACGTTATACGCTATTTTTGATAAAATAGAGTATGACATTTGGTTATTATAACCCGTCAGACTGGAAGGTTTATTTTTAATTATTTTTCTTGAGGAAATAAAAAATTAAAATAACGAAATAATACGCATATTTTTGTTTTGAGAATTATATTATATAAGTTTGATTAATTTGTAAGTACAAGTACGTTTTTATGTAACGTAGATACATTAAAAAGACCAAGTCAAACATTTACTTGACCTGATTTTTGTTTTTATATTGAAAGTTCCTGCTATTATTCGAGTTCATACTTATCCAAAAACAAAAGATTTTTATTTTGAGACTATTTTGCATATCTTGGTATCCTAAAAAAATATTACAAAAAGTGCACATTTTGCGAAGTGCTCATTGTACGAAATGCTCATTTTGAGAAGTACTCGTTATGAGACGTGCTCATTTTGCGAAATGCATATTTTGCGTCAAGTGCTCATTTTGCGAAGTGCGCATTTTGCGCCAAACCCCATATTTCATTCTAATGATAGTTAGAATACATATTTAACTGCATTGCAAACTAAAAAATCTCTACGTCTATAGCAAGCTCACTCTTTATTTTCTTTTACCATACAATAATAGACAAATATTGGAATTTCTTGTACTTTGTTTTGTTTTTCAAAACAGTCAGGAGATCCAATCAGAATCAGCTGCATCTTTGTAATTTTTCGCCCCATCCCACTATACTGAAATCAGACTGAAATTGCATTGGTGTTATCAGTTTTTCCGTCTACTCACAGCTTAAATCAAAACCTACAATCGGATGAGGATTCCGTAAAAACATTCATGCTTGTGTATCTGTTCTGGTTGTTTGTAAGAAATGGCTATACGCTAATGTCGATTTTTTGTACAGGATGGTGTTAAGAGTACTTACATAATTTATCTTTTTAATCTATTTTTCGTGTCGATTATTTCATGTAGTAATTAACTCTCAAACTATAAAGGTGACATAATTCATAAATCATATTAACGCGTACATACCTATATAGTAACGAAAAAATTAAATCAGAAGTCTATTGAATGAATCAATAAATAAACACGTACGTGCACAAAAATATGACAGGTATAAAGATAAAGAATAGACAGAAGTCAAGGGCGGACTTATTCCTATAAGAAATTACTTCCAGTCTGCCTTGGATAAACAGAAACATTTTAAATTAATAATAATTAATAGATAAAGTTGATTTAAACCTATAATCTAAATATAAATGTACTACATACATAAATACACAGATACATAATATACAAATGAAAGCTTAGTAAATCGTTCAAAGAGAAGAAAAGTTCTTATTCTTATTCTTTATTGTACACAAAAAAGGAGATTACAAATATATGATACATTAATTTGAGTACAGCGGCGAGCTTATCTCTCAAAGAGATTTTTTATAGCAAACCGAATGGGTATAGGAGTGCTTTAAAAAATAAATAGGTAACCATATGTGTACGTACTACATGACTACTACATACTAAAATACTTACATAGGTGTGTGTATATATATATATATATATATTAGGATTAAAGAAATTTATTTTAAAAAAAAAATATTTTACCCCCACCAATTGCTCGTCAAGCTACATCAGCCTATTTTTCTCATATAAGGAATTTCATACAATTTTGGCTCATCTTACTACATCAGCCTATTTTTCTCACGCGAAAGTATAAAAGCAATGTCATGTGGTTTGACGTGTTATTTGTCGGTGGTCTTTCGTATAGGCAAGGTCATTGTTTGTGTTACGAACTTCTTTGATTATTGTTCGTTTGGTTGATTGTTTTCGTATTTCGGTTATTCTGTAAAATTATTATTTGTAATAAACTCGGTTAAAATGTTGCTAATGTTCTTTTAAATTAAATACCACTTCTGTCGCTAAAATCAGAAGTGGGATTCGCCTGTGCCTACAATTTCTAATTTATTTCGAAAACAGTCAACCACGTGCTTGTGTCTTAATTATGCCGAGATCGTCAAGACGGAGAAGTAGGTCATCTGACGTAACCCCTCGTCGTAAGCGTAAAAGTTCAAGCGATCGTTCACGCCGACGACGTGAGTGCCTTGATTCCCGTGAAAGGGACGATTACAATTCAAACGCACGGTCTCGCTCCAACTCTCGTAAACGTTCTCGCCGTGACTCCCGTGTGCATTCTCGCCATGACTCCAGTGCGCGTTCTCGCCATAATTCGCGGGAAAAATCTAGCCGTAATCGTGATGGTTCAATGAAAAAAGTGCTAAATACAATTATCAATCGTCTTAATATTGTTGAACAGGGTTCTACAAATATATCACAAGCCTCGCCGCGCCCCGCTTGTCAAAGCACACCTCGGGAAAATGTCAGTGTAGCCTCAGTGGCACAAACATTGACAGAAATACTAAGTACGGTTAATCCAGTAAAATCCCACAACTATTATGTATCCAATTTCGACCTTGCCATACACGACATAGAGGTGTGGTGTGAGGAAGTTGGGCGCGCTAAGGTGGCCAATCGTTGGGACGATTACGAATGTCTTTCGCGGGTATCTAATTGTTTAAAAGGTGATGCGAAAACCTGGCTCAATGAGTGGGTAACTAATGACCGATCCTGGACAAATTTTCAACTAGAATTCAAGCCGTTATGCCCTCGTAAGCTTGACTACGCTAATATTCTGTTTGAAGTAATGAACAGGACTTCCGACAAATATTCAACCTACGCTGAATATGCGCGTCGTTCGCTGTTACGATTACGCATTATTAAAGGTTTAAGTAGTGAGCTTATGGTGCAAATTGTAGTACGAGGTATAACCGACACACAAGTGCGTGCAGCGGCCGCGAACGCAGACTTAACCCCTGACAATTTAGTTACCTTTTTGTCAATTTACGCGAAGCCTATCACCAAAATTGCCACACGAGTATTTACCTCCGATGTGACAAAAAAACGTAAAGTAGAACGATTTGAAAGCAAATGTTTCGTATGCGGTCAGGTTGGGCATAAAAGCTACAAATGTTTTAAAAGGCAAAAATTATCAGAGAAACCTTTAGAAGATATTTCAAAACGGACATGCACTTTCTGTAAAAAGATAGGTCACAAGGAAAGTGAATGTTTCGCAAAATTACGTTCAGAATCACATAACAATAATCAAAGAAGGGTTAACCTATGTAGGGAGATTTCATCTGACTTCAATGGTAGTGACGTTGTCGTTGCCGTTGTAGAAGGCATTCCAACTGACATTCTCATTGATAGTGGTGCGATTAATATCTCGTTGATTTCTTCGGATGTCGTAAAGTTATTTTCCTGCCCTCGGAAGGCTACTCATTGTGTTATAAAGGGAGTTAGTGACAGTGAAATTATTTCTCGAGAATACGTCACACTTACGATTGAGTTTTCGGATATCTCCCTCGAGGTGGATTTAATGGTTGTACCCTCTTCATGTATGAGCTCCCCAATTATAATTGGCACGGACGTTCTTAATAGGGATGGTATTGTTTACGTGCGCACCAAGGATAGACAATATCTGACGCATTCTTCAAATAATTTTTTTAATGTTAATGCGGTTCAATCTGATATACAAACACAAGTAAAAAAGCCCCTACAAAGAACGGATCTCGACAAACTAATGTCTGTTATCAATGAGTTTTCGGAATATTTGATTTCTGGCACTGCCATGACCACAGTCAAAACGGGACAAATGCATATCAGGTTGACTAATGATACGCCGGTGGTGTACCACCCTTATCGGTTAGCCTATCAGGAAAAACTAAAAGTTAGAGAAATTATTAATGATTTGTTAGAGAAACAAATAATTAGGGAATCAGAATCCGAGTACGCCAGTCCAGTGCTTCTAGTGAAGAAAAAAGACGGCTCTGATAGACTATGCGTGGATTTTAGGGCCCTAAATAGAATCACTATAAAAGACAGATACCCCCTCCCTCTCATAGATGACCATATTGACCGTTTGGGGTCTTCCAAATTCTTTTCGTGCCTTGATATGGCATCAGGATTCCACCAAATTCCTATTGAAGAAAACTCCGTTCATAAGACTGGTTTCGTGACGCCCGAGGGGCATTACGAATATCTAAAAATGCCATTCGGACTTTGTAATTCTCCGACAGTGTATCAAAGGATAATAAATAATACACTTCGGAGGCTGATTGAGGCCGGCCATGTTCTAGTTTACGTCGATGACGTACTCCTCATGTCCGAGACTATTCAAGATGGCATAAATTTATTACGCGATGTCCTGAGAACATTTACTGAAGCCGGATTCTCAATCAATCTCAAAAAGTGTTCTTTTCTTACCACTGAGGTGGAATATCTCGGACGTATTATAGCTCAGGGTCAGGTTAGACCGAGCCCTCGCAAGATTGAGGCATTAATTAACACTCCAGCTCCAACTAACGTGAAGCAAGTTAGGCAGTTTCTCGGATTAGCTGGATATTTTCGACGCTATATAAAAGACTATGCGATGAAAACTGCAAGTATATCACGCTTGACAAAAAAAGGCCAGAACAGGAATCCACTCGTCAAGAAATATTAAAAGAATTAACCAACGCACCGATACTTGCAATTTTCGATCCTCATCTGCCTACTGAGCTGCATACGGACGCAAGTAGCGCAGGCTACGGAGCTGTCTTAATGCAGACGCATGGTGATGGTAGCAAACGAGTGGTGACCTACTTTAGCAAGGTGACACAAGGTGCTGAAAGTAGGTACCACTCGTACGAATTGGAGACGTTGGCTGTTGTAAGGGCATTACAACACCTCAGTACATGGTGCCGTGGAAAGGAGAATGGTGTCCAGATACATGCGCAGCTTTTTTTGAATGTGAGTAATTGTGTTTGTCATGTTACAGGTATATTTGCACGCCATCAATCGAGTGAGCACGCTTTCTTTATGACATGGAGTGTTCGTGTGATGAGAAGTCGCTGATTCGAGCCCAGGGTTGCGAAAATTTATGGGAGTTGTTTGCAAGCTGTTACCGTGATGCCTGTATCCTGAGAGAGCTTGTACTGGGACTCCGGGCACGCGCTGCGGTGCCTACGCTCTGCAGATATGTCAGCGTGCGTGCTACCAGACCTGTGCTGCGGTACTCGATCTGAGATTTTGGACATGCGCTGCGGTGCCTCTGTCTTGCAGACACGTTGTTATACGTGTGGTATGTCGTCGTGCGTGCTACCAGACCTGTGCTGCGGTACTCGATCTGAGATTTTGGACATGCGCTGCGGTGCCTCTGTCTTGCAGACACGTTGTTATACGTGTAGATGTTGAATGCGCTGCGGTGCATTGTTTAAACACAATATCTATCGTGTGAGGTTTATCGTACGGCCGTACTAGTATGATCGTGCGTTTGGTTTTGTGAGAGATGAATTTCGTGATAGTTTTTTTTTTTAAACTAGTATGTTTGCGCAAAAGAGGGCCTCAAACGTGTGATGACTGAAAGACTAGGGAAAAATAAGCTTTAGCATCAGTTTCTTATACCGATTATTTATTGCAGGTGATCATGATGAGGTTACAGAGGCACCAACACTAACTACAAACCAGAACTCGGATGGAGTTGAACTCGTCCCACCACCCGTCAACCTGGACGAAGGATTACCGGTTGACGATGCTGCCGCTGCTGAAGTGCCCGAGGACGGCGCACGGTCAGGAGAGGCCGTATTAGGATTAAAGAAATTTATTTAAAAAAAATAATATTTTACCCCCACCAATTGCTCGTCAAGCTACATCAGCCTATTTTTCTCATATAAGGAATTTCATACAATTTTGGCTCATCTTACTACATCAGCCTATTTTTCTCACGCGAAAGTATAAAAGCAATGTCATGTGGTTTGACGTGTTATTTGTCGGTGGTCTTTCGTATAGGCAAGGTCATTATTTGTGTTACTAACTTCTTTGATTATTGTTCGTTTGGTTGATTGTTTTCGTATTTCGGTTATTCTGTAAAATTATTATTTGTAATAAACTCGGTTAAAATGTTGCTAATGTTCTTTTAAATTAAATACCACTTCTGTCGCTAAAAATATATATATGTATGCCACTAAAATATATCTAACATACATACTAATATAACTGCTAACTTTAATATAAACTGACTATATATAAACATGACTATATACATATAAAATGGATATATAAGTATAATGAACATAACGATACATAATAATTAAAAAAAAAAATTAAACATATTTAGGATAGCTTAAGGATTTGCTGAATAGTAGCCCAAAAGCTCTTCATTCGCGTTAATAAAACAAACGTCAGCGTAATCGATTAGGGGTAGAAGAAGAGACTGTGCGAGAGTGACTTTAGTTACGAAGGGGAGGAATTTCTGGAGGCGTTTGAGCGAATGGAAAGTAGCAAAGACACGTCGGCTAATCTCAGTAACGTGCGATGACCAAGATAAATTGCAGTCAAAGATAACCCCTAGATTTTTCACCGTTTTCATGTTGGCAATCGGGATGTTATTAAAAGAAATCTGTGGTACACTAAATGAACTAAGGGAATTGGTCATGTATCTAGTTCCAATTATAATGGCTTGAGATTTCTTTGGATTGACTAAAAGACCGTAAGATTTAGCCCAATCATGAATGTTATTTAGATCATGGTTCATACAAGAAATGGCAGAGTTAATTTAAAATAATAAAAGTTATAAAAGTATAAAAGTTAATCATTTTTCAAGTTATATTTTGAAAGAGGACACAGAAGGTAGATCTTTGAGAGTTTGCAGAAGTTTATTCCAGAGCCGAACAGCATTGACAATGAAGAATTTAGAGAAACGATCAGTCTATTGTTAAGTTCGACGAATTCGTCCGTTTTTAAGCAAACAGGTTAAGAAATATTCATTCAAGTAAGTTCCAAAAAGAAATCTTGCTTCTGTTTACACGATAAGTTGCACGGTGGCTTCGCTGCCGCCCTTCTCATGAGGGTGATTAATGTGGCCTTGGTGCCGTTATCACATTTCTACCCATTCGTCTTAGTTTGTGAGCGAAGTGTCCGATCTCGATACACGAAAAACCCATTAATAAATACATACACTCTGTCGTAGTAAACGGTTTTGTCGTCATTTTCAGTCGAACGAAAGTTTGATTTCAAAATTATTATGTTGCTCTGGGAAAATGTTCTATATTTTCAGTAGATTGTGTGGTTCCATTACCATAACTGCTCATTTTCAAACGGTGTCCTAATATACCCGTACTTTTGTTTTACGACTTTCAAAATAATGTGAATATTCAGAAAATCTCCCTGAAAATTTTATAATTACCGATCATTTATTTACCTAATTAAAACTCTGTTATATAAAGTTTTGTATAATCAGCTTAGTATGTGTTTTTTACGTTGCATAATATGGCACCAAAATGGTAGATTTACGCCTGTTACCTGCAAAAAAATTTTTTTTTTGCTTTACGTATCACGGTTCAAATTGAACCAAACGAACAAAAAACATATTATTAGAAACTTCCTTCTGTTCTTTATTATTCAGAGAACACAGTTGGGATAAGACAAAGTTATGCGGGAATGAAAATCCTTGATGTCGTTCGACGGCCTACAAAAGGTTACAGGATTTCATTCGAAAATCTGAAAATATATCAGCAAATACGTTTCAGAACGAACTCGTATGAATGGTTTCCAAATGAAGTCGTATAGAAAACTATTAAGTTGTATTTCCCTCATCTATAAACTTTTGTAATTTGTTAGTATTCGACCAAGAAGTTGCAAAAAATTTCATACATTTATGCAGACATTTTCTTAGATGTATAAAAACATTTTAGGTAATGTACGGTAAATCGACGGTCAAATTAAGTATTAACTCTCTAATGTAGCTTTAAGCCCCCGCTAGCATTTCGGCTCGAAACTAAAGCTTGAGCAGAATAACAAATCCCTTTCCGCTCGATATAATAATCTGCTATAATAGGCATATGACAAAAAAAAATTATTAGTCCGTCAGTTAGATTATCAGAAAACATTGGACACGTATTTTTTCTTTTTTCAATTAAACAAAAAATGATGAAGATATAGCCCGCTGAAGTTCCGCGTGACGTCACATCTAGGTACAATAATAATTTTACTTAAAAGTGACGTCATTTTCCCCCACTCCCATACTTTGATGCGCTTTATCTCTGTCATTTTTTGTTTGATTGACAAAAGAAAAAATACATGTTCAATATTTTTTGATAATCTAAATGACGAATTAATAGACTAATATTTAGTTTACCCTGTGTACAAGCCTATTATATTACAAAAACATAACAAAGCAAGTTATGGGTCTTTTTAAAAACCAGATATTAGATACCGACGCATTAATGTTGTTAGTAGACTACATATACCTACATAGTTAATAAAGGCCTTTTCAAGGCGAGTGTCGTTCGAGGTTGACGGCGTCAACTTGACGCAGCTATCGGGGCCTAGATGGAATGGAGGCACAAAAAGAGTGTCTTTTAAAATTGTCTTCTGCTATCAAACTTGATTTTTATGTAAGAAATCAAGTTTGACAGCTAAAGACTCTTTCCAAAGACACTCTTTTTGTGCCTCGTTCTAGACCGCCTGTGTCTTGATCAAGTACTTTATGTTATGAAATCACTTATAGTAGTTACCTATAATAATAAATTGATAATTGTCAATATTTGTTTGTAGCGAAGCTTCATTGCATTTGTCTGTATTTTGTTTATAATACAAATTGGTTTTGTACCTCTCATAACCTTCATTATAGTGACTAATGTCGTACTGCAAGTATATGTAAGGACTAATACTTTAGGAAATTGCTCTGTCTTGTTCAAAGATATCCTTTTTGCCAGTGTGGGATGTTAATGTACACAATGCTTGTTCCAAAGATCTAGCCTAGAAAGACGTCTGCTGGCCAATTACATAGTGACTATTAGCGATATACTGGAGAGGGGTCAAGCCAAAAGCACCCGGAATAGGAGAGCTTATACGACTAGATTGATGGAAATGGAACAGGCGAAAGAACTGGATCGTACCAGATGGATATCTGGAGTCTATACCTACCCTTTTAGAAGAAAGGCGTGAGTGTATGTATATACAGCCAATCTCAGAAAGAAAATACATGTCGTGTAAAAAGGCCCACACATTTCAACTTGCGCCTACACAACATACATGAACGTCTATTATACGTGTGTGTAGTTCGTTTAGTACCCGTCTTGCGTCCTCCGAAGTTGTGACAGCTTGTATCTACAGAAGTTATCTTGTTTCTAACATTTTAAATTAGATTCCTGTAACAAAGTTTGCCATCACATCATAGTTCGTAAATACCAAATGTAAAGTTAGTATAGGACCATAATTACGTTTTTGTTGGTTAGTAAAAGAGAAGTCGCAATCAAGGCATACTTTACAAATAAAACTAGTTCAACTTTGTTTGCTTTTTCAACTAGTTACTGGTTGTGGCACAAATAAAAACATGCTTCGGTAAAAAGTTGGGGCAGATTTTTTTCCCATTTTGCTAAATAAAGCGTTATCTGCCTTGGTTCTGATTATTCAGCGAGGTTCCAGTATCAATTTAGCTGCATCCATAAATTTCCTTATATTATGGTTAATCTCATTTGAATTCTTCGCAAGCAAAAGTTATTTTGATTTTAAAAGAGAAGTTCGATGTTCGGGCCCTCGTATTTAACATGGTCTGAAAGCACAGAGCCCGCCAAAAGATGTGGCAAATCAGCAAAAAGATAAAAGATCTTCGTAAGACCGTTGTTGGGCCACTGGGATATAGCATTATAGTGCGTTATCCTGGCAGGACATTGTTTATGTAAAATAAATTAAAACAAGCACTATTTTCACACTTGTAAGCAGCAACGACTGATGCAACAGCCATGTTGCATTGCAATCTGATATGATCTGTATTGTAATATAGTTTTATTCGAAATTTTAACCACCACGAATCAAGTTGCAAATTTTTGTGACGGAGTCACCTTAAATTAAAATGATATGTTGTTGTGCCAAAAATTTATAATTAGTGCGTCCAGCCTTTTCCGTCCGTCCATAGGGCCAGCCGAGAAACACTTCTTACGTTTGTTGTTTATTAATTGAAATAAATACTTAAAGTTAATATTGTCAATACTCAATATTTGTAAAAATATTCACAATATATTTCAAGTCGTTGGAGAGATACAGCAAAAACCGAAACGTTACCCCAGAAATTGTTATTGATCCCGATTGATTTGTTTATATTTATTAACAAACAAATAGGTACAGTAAAATCTATATACTAATATAATAATAAAGTTTTCTTTCTTTCTTTCATATTCTTTATTGCACACAGTTATTAATATTTACATGTGCTATAGGCGAGCTTATCTCTGAAAGAGATTTCTAACAGCAAAACCTAGGTGCTATGGACATGTTGGTAAAAAAGTGCATAGTCCTATGTGCACACATAAAGAAAAATACCCAAATAAATGATTTAAAAAAAGGAAAACAAATTTGGAAACAATATCGACTTAAAACTAGCCTTAACATACTCGCTAAATAAATAAGTATAATATTTATTACATAATAATAAAAGTAATATATACAAATCTATAATACACATACTTAAATAATTTGTATATAAATGGACATATACCTACATAAACGTACTTACATAATACATATTATGTTTTAAATAAGAACATAAACATATTTACAAATTTACATAAAAATATTCATAAATAGTGCTCTTTGAGTTTCTTCTTAAATAAGCTGATCGTTTGACAATCGCGAATCGTGTGCGGTAGCGAGTTCCAGAGTTTGATGGATGTCACCGTAAACGAATTCCCAAAAGCACCCGTGTTGTGACATGGAGTTTTTAAAAGAGATACTGTGTGTGGTCTGTTCTGTTTGTCTTTGGAAAAGCATTCACATTTTGGAGTCAAAGCATTCACGCAAATATGGAGGGGTAGAAGGACTCCAAAGGATGTTAAAGAGTCTGCACAGAATGTGGAAATTTCGTCGCTGACGAATAGAAAGCCATTTCAGCTTTTCCCTGTAATGAGACACGTGATCAAACTTACGCAATCCGTAGATAAACCGGATGCCCAGGTTTTGGAGACGTTCTAGTTTGTTAGGCAACTCTTCATTGGCATCTAAGAAACACACATCCGCATAATCAATTATTGGCAATAGAAGGTTTTGTGCAAGAGTGACCTTAGTCCTAAAGGGCAGAAATCGCTGGAGACGCTTGAGGGAGTAAAACGTAGCAAAAACTCTTCTACTAACTTCATTGACGTGAGCAGTCCAGGATAAGTTGGAGTCAAAAATAACACCAAGGTTTTTCACAGTTTCAGCGTATACAATAGAAGTATTGTCATAGGAAACTTGCGTAATGGTAGGTTTGTTCAGGAGGTTAGTCATATGTCTGCTGCCGATTATAATTGCCTGAGATTTTGTAGGGTTCACTAACAGCCCATAAGATTCGGCCCATCTCTGTACATGACCCATATCCTCATTTATTAGAGAAATTGCAGTATCAATTTCAGATACTACAAAGTGTCGATATAGCTGTAGATCGTCTGCATAAAGATGGAAGTTGCAAGAAAGTACTTCAGAGATAGAATTAATAAAAATTGAGAACAGGAGAGGGGAGAGGACGCCACCCTGAGGAACACCAGCAGATAGCTGGCTCCACTCCGAGGTAACCTCATCCGAGCGTATGCACTGCTGGCGACCCCTAAGATAAGAATCGAACCATTCTGTAACCAGCGGAGATACGTTAAGAGAGCTGAGTATACCTAGCAGGACATCGAAGTTAACACAGTTAAACGCACTGCTGAAATCTAGTAGCGTTAAAATAGTCAATTTCTTGTTGTCGATAGCTAGCCTGATATCATCAGTAACTTTTAAAAGAGCCGTTACTGTACTGTGACCAGGTCGAAAGCCAGATTGAAACTGATTCAGCAGACTGTTTCTTGTCAGATAGGAGGAAAGCTGGTTGTGCACGATGGTTTCTAGAACTTTGGAAAGGATAGGAAGAATGGAGATAGGACGGTAGTCGGAGAATGAGGTAGGGTTAGAGGTTTTGGGAAGAGGAAGGACAATTGCGCGTTTCCAAGATGAAGGGAATGAACAGGTTACCAGGGAGAAATTAAGGATATCAGTGATTGCAGGTAACAGTACATCAAGGATAGGTATTAACATCTGTGAGCAGATATTATCATTACCTACAGCTTTAGAGGTAATAGACAAAACAGCTTTCTTAACGTCACACTCTATTACACAATTGAAAATGAAGGAATCACAATCAGGCTTGGGCTTATTATTCAAGAAATTAAGAGTATTAGTTTTTATTCTGTCTTCTAAAGTGACAGGCGGTTTAGAAAAATGTAAATTTAATAAATTTAAATCGATAGTGCCTTGGTGAGTATCAGAGACTTTGCCAATGCCGAGTGTTTTTAAGAATTTCCATACCTGACCTGGGTTGAGGTTTTCAATAGAATTATGAATGTGGCTCCTCTTTGCATTTCTACACATCCTTGTACAGCGATTACGCAACTTTTTGTACGCTTCAAAACTGTGATCACTTGGTGTTTTTTTATATTTACGCTTGGCCTTATCACGCAAAGCCATTGTGTCTCGAATTGGTTGTGTTAGCCAAGGAGCTGGTAAGTGTTTAACTTTGACTTTTTTGATGGGAGCATGTTTGTCGAAAAGTGCAATAAGAATTCGGTTAAAGTTATCAACTTTAGAGTCAGCTGTTACAGAGTCAGTGACTGGAGACCAGTCAATGGCTGAAGCATCCTTTTTAAGCGCCTCCAGGTCTATCCCCTTAAAACTACGGAGAAAGAAATATTTATGTTTATGTTTGGGAGGACGAATCTTGTACGAGACATATATTAAGTCATGGTACGAAAACGGGGCAGTGAGTTGGCCATGAATGGCGACTTTGTGGGGATTGGAAACAATTATGAGGTCAAGAAGAGACGGAATACAGTGTGGTTTATGATGAGTTGCAGAAAGGGGTAGACTATGAAAATCAAGAGAAGAGACAATTGAGGAAAGCTGCTTAGAGCGAGAATCATTTTTTAGGAGACAGGTATTAAAATCACCCAAAACAATCACATCGTCATAGAGTGGGCTAAGATCTTCGAGTATAGTTTCAAAGCTATTAAAGTAATCAATTTTTAGAGAGGGACTGTAGTAAACGCCAAGAAGAACCTTAGAATGGTGAAGAAAAAGTTCAATTAATAAATGTTCGGCTGAATTGGAATATGCACTGGGAGATTGATTGATAACCTTACATGGAATATCAGACCGAAGATAAATTGCAACGCCACCCCATCCTTTACCGGTTCTGTCATTACAAATCAGGCGGAAACCCGGGAGACTGTACATGGTGGAAGGTATTGAGGGCTTAAGTAGGGATTCAGATACAAGAACAGCATCTACACGTAAATTGCTAAAAGCAATTAAAAGTTATAAAAACATCGAGTCTGTACATTGAATATTTTTACGAAATTTTAAATGAAATGGGTTACTTGTATTAAACAGAAGCCAAAACTAATTTTCTTGGTCAATATAGGCTATAATGTAAGTAAGGGGTGTTAGTCGATAAAATAACCGCCAAGCCGAAAATGTCGCTAATATACAATTATTACTGCAAGATATACTTTATACAGTGGAAAACAATACTAAAGTATAATATCGCGAGCAAAACCTAGTCTTAAATAATTCTGAAATCTTAAGGCGCACTTAAATAATTCTTGCACATTAAAACATCTAAAACAGCTAATTAGATTATTTTTTGTGTATAATAATCACACTATATTATAAATGCGAAAGTGTGTGTGTGTATGTTTGTTACTCTTTCAGGCTGAAACGGCTAGACGGATTTGGATGAAATTTAGAATGGATATAGCTTATACCCTAACTTAACACATAGGCTACTTTTTATCCCGGAATTTTAAACCGAATAGCACGCGGGCGGAGCCGCGGGCAAAAGCTATTTTATTATATACTTCTTCTTTTTTAGTCAACTAATTAATTAAGTATAAATAGATTAATTAAATACTCAACTTGAATCCTCAATATTAAATTAAATATAAATAGAAAACATAAAACTTAACAGAATAATCAAATGAAAATTATTAGATAATTATGGTTAAGAAACGGGGTATCGTTATTCTAGCTAAATATTTTGCGTTAGGTATATCTTCGAAACAGCTGGACACACCATTTTGAATTTTTTGACACGCTAATATAACTAAAATATATATAAATTCCTTAAGAATGTACGTAAGAAGAACAACAACATTCTGCCAGAATAACGCACTCCCCTTGGATACCATATCCATGATTTAACGTCTACCCATAGAAGTTTACTACCCTCAGCACATTGCAAGTTTAGTCACGTGTGCTCTAGTGTGAAATCACGTTCATCCGCCGACAAAGGGTTACAATGTTAATACTCAGCACATTCCTGCGTGGAATTACTAATTCGGGGAATAGGTTCTTTCTCTAGCGTAACAAGGTCCAGGCACGTATCTAGGATTTGGCTTGAGGGGGGATCTGGCAAAAAAAACATCGTCTTTCAAAATTTTCGCATAATCTGATAATCTCTCATAATACGTCACAGCGAAGATTATAAAATTCGTCCGGCTGATTGCGCTCTGGAATCTTTGTGCATCCTCTTGCATACTCGCTGATTCTTTAATTCAAAATATTGTCGTTTATATATATATATTTACTGTACAACACTCGTAAACACACAGTAAAAACCTTCTGTTGCAGTTACTGTACTGACACCCAAGACCTTGATCGTAGAACTATCAAAAAAACAAACACACAACTTGAGCGATTAACCCTGCTGCATGGCCACCACCCCGGCCGGTGCCGGCATGCGTTGCCATTAGAAGCACGGAGCACGGGCCCAGAGTATTTAAATATTGGCGACGCGCTGAGCATTTTACAACTTTTCCAGCTAATAAGTATGCCAATCTTTCATTATGCTTTCGAGAAGAACACTCTCTATAATAGCTGAGAGAAGGTGCTTCTTGTATACGGACCTGTTTTTCAGACTTCTACGCTTCGCCAGCTTGGTTCGCATACACAAATAGTCCGGGAGGTACCGTTGCAAATAAAAGTCCTAGTAAGCCGGCTGATATTGACATCGATCGTAGATCTCACATTACTGATATGGGAATCGACCGTTAGCTGCTCAAGTAGCGGTGGGTTTGGGTGTGAGAGGTTGCACGGCTGCGTCAGCTGACGCTTGTTTCTCTTATTAGTCATTCCAGATCTAATGAAAAGGGGCAATCTATCGGCGTAAAATCACTACCTAAAATGCAACGCTACCGCCCGGACTAAAATTAAACGGACTTGTATCTTCCCCTAAACACAAGTGTCTAGAAATCATCATTTTGTGAATTTGGCTGCATAAATAAATGTCACCTTATATTATTCCCGGGATATTAGCATATTAAATATTATGCGCTTTGAATAAACTGTATAGAAACGCAGAAGAAAAATAAATTTGGATGTGAGGAGCTCTGAACTGAAATGTTAATTTGTATAACTTTGCGATGGATAAATAGAAATGTATTCTATTATAGTTACAAATATATTTGTTCCATATGCAAATATCTAGTAAAAGTAATGATACAGACGAACGGACGCACAACAATGGAGTCGCACTATAGTACAGGGTCTTTTCTACCCTTTGGACACGGAACTCCAAAAATTAAATGAATGTTACGAACTTTTCCAAACTCTTTGGATTATCTCATGAAAAATGAAACAGTTAGAAATTGGATTTCCACTAAGTATAAGTTTCATTACTTCTTTACTTTCTTTTTACTTATACTTTCTATAGACTTTCAAAAAGGGTTGCACCAAATCTTTTACACTCAGATATTGTACTATAGATACGAGTACATGTATTGTACTAGATACAAGTAGATAACGAATCTATAGGGAATATCGTAAAATGCTCAAAGGAGTCTCGGGGCCGATTTTGATGAAAACCAAAACTGGATCATTAGATTTTTGACAAGGACGTCCACGCTCACTTGAAAAGCTAACCCTGTATCATGGTATAAGAAAACAAGGTATGCTCTTTGATCAAGACGACGTCATCATGTATATACTTTGGAAATCACTGTGTATGTTTGTATGTGTGTGTGACAATACAAGCTCCTAAAATGACGTCTCGTTGAGCAAAGAGCGTTCTAAATATTCAATAATCTCAGTGTAGCCACACGAGTTCTCCTCCTCACTCATTCACACTCATGCGAAATGACGTCTCGTTGAGCGAAGCGCGTTCTAAAGTGTGTTTTTTTTAGAGGTATAGAACTTTGAAATGGAATAAAACAAAGATGATTTTTTTTATTGATATGAAATTTATTTTATTCGAAAGACAACCTTCTGGCATTATAATTTAAATATGACTTCTGGCATATATCCGCCACGGCTGGCTCGGACGTAGTCTAATCTGGAGGTCCAATTTTCAATGACTTTTTCCAACATTTGTGGCCGTATATCGGCAATAACTCCCAGAATGTTGTCCTCCAAGTGGTCAATCGTTTCGGGCTTATCGGCGTAGACTTGCGACTTCACATATCCCCACAGAAAATAGTCAAGTGGGGTTAAATCGCAAAATCTTCCATAAAGTGGATGGACACATATCCAATTCCTGTGCACGGTGGCGGATAGACTGATTCGGGTCTTCCTCTACGCTACGCTCTATAGCAGCAATGACTTCTTCTGTACGCACTGTACGACAACTCTGTGGATGCGTATTATCATTTAGAGTAAATGTGGTGCAAAAACGTTTCATAGTTAATTGAATTAATTGCTCTGATGGACGATTATGTTAACCGTAAATTGGACGTAATGCGCGATACGTCTTTCGAACAGAACCATGATTTTCAAAATAAATTTGCACAATTTGGAAGCATTGTTCAGGCGTCAGTCTATTCATGTTGAAATGCCAAACCAAACTAAACATAAATCACTTTACAGCTGACAAAATGGCCGCCAGTACAAAAAGTGTTGCCAACTTAAAGTTCTATACCTCTAAAAAAAACACCCTTTACATATTCAATAATCTCAGTGTATCCATACGAGCTCTCTTCCTCACTCATTCACACTCATACAAAATGACGTCTCGTTGAGCAACGCGTGTTCTAAATATTCAACAATATCAGTGTAGCCATACGAGCTCTCCTCCTCACTCATTCACACTCATGCAAAAATGCATATTATGCTATCCTGTTGTCAGTGTTCAAATTGAAGTAAGCGCAAGTTTTGGAATGCAAACTCTCAACCTAGCGTAGCGTTGCCCGAAATATATTGCTACTAGCTTTTACCCGCGGCTCCGCCCGCGTGTTATTCGGTTTAACGACATGCTTGTTTCCGGGATAAAAAGTAGCCTATGTGGTAAGTTAGGGTATAAGCTATATCCATTCTGAATTCCATATAAGGTCGGTCGGGGCTATTCCGACTAAATAAAGATAAACAAAAAGTTTAAACATCACCACTATTGTCTGTAATTGAGACATAGAAAACTTGAAGAATTCATATGACAAAATCATTGTTTGCGATTATTTTTGACGTATCCTTAGTAATGAATACCCATTTAATAAAAGACAGCACCACAATTTCTGTGCCAAAATGGAAATAGTTGGATTAGCCCCGCCGTGGGGTAAAGTCAACTATCGGTAATATTTATTTGCTAACTGTTGAATTTTGATCTGAAACTAAAGGCCAGACAAGATTGCCTTGCTTTTTATGTAAATATGAGCTTTGTTGTTCCGTCACATGATTCATTTTGCTTTAAATTTAGTTTAACAATTTTTGTGGGGTAATTCCAACTACTCTTCATAGATAGTAGTGTTGGGACACGTATCCAGTAATATAATCGATGTTAAGAAACTTTAAATAAATGAATTAACGTTTAGATAAGTTCAATCAGATTGACCAGATATTACATAAGATATTATTTTAAATGCTTTTTTTATATTACGTGGGACGCACTATAAGTTTCCGGAATGAATATGAAAAAATACTATTAAAGGTACAAAATTAATTTATTGTTTTTCAAAATAATCTCCCTTGGCGTCTATGCACTTTTTCATTCGATCAAACCAGTTTTGAAAACTTTTGTGCCACTCCCCTGTGGTGACCTCTGAAACGTGTTTTTCATACTCCTCGACAGCCTCTTCTGGTTATGAAAATCGTTGACCGCGTAATTGGTTCTTAATTTTTGGGAACAGAAAAAAGTCACAAGGTGCCAGGTCGGGACTGTATGCAGGATGAATCATGAGTTCTACATTTTTCGTCTTCAAAAAGTCGTTTGTCTGTCTGGCCGTGTGAGAACTAGCATTGTCGTGGTGCAGGATGATACGGCGTTTACGGTTATTTTTACGGAGTTCGTCAATAAATTCCGGCAAACAAATGGTCGTGTACCAGTCACTATTCACGGTACGACGATTCTCTAAAGCAACAGTAGCCACGTGTCCAGTTTTATTAAAAAAAGAAGCAATCATCCGCTTAGATGCACTTTTCACGCGCGCCACTTTGGTTGGTTTCGGCTCATCTTGAAAGACCCATACGCTCGATTGCTGCTTTGTTTTGGGATCGTAGCAATAAATCCATGTTTCGTCACCTGTTACTATGTCCCACACCAAATTTGACGCACCTTCGTTGAATCTGGTAAGCATGGCACTGCACCAAGTGACGCGGTCCGTTTTTTGAGCCTCGGTCAAGTTGTGTGGGATCCACCGCGAGCACAGCTTTCTCACACCCAAATGTTTGTGTAGGATTGATTGTATTTGACTCATGCCTATTTCTAAGGATGCGCGAATTTCATGGTAGGTCACATGCCTGTCTGTTTCAATCATACGGCGCACAGCATCGATGTTTTTGTTGGTCACAGCGGTGGACGGCCGACCATCGCGAGATTCGTCACTGAGATTGATACGACCACGCTTGAATTCTGCAAACCAGCTATAAACAGTCGTCTTGCATGGTGCTTCATTGCCAAAAGCTGTTTCAATCCGAGCGATGCTCTGTTGAGCTGTCAAATTACACTTAAAATCGTAGAAAATCATACTACGAAAATTTTCCCGAGTTAAATCCATGTTGATGCAGACACACAATTTTTTAAATGGCGCAACAAGGTAAAAACGAAAGACAGTCAGATGAAACAAACTGCATTCTACAGCCAAAGAGTTCTATTTTCAAATGTTGCAATAAATTTTTAAATATTGTTTATGTAAGTGGCCAGTTCCGGAAACTTTTAGTGTTACCTATGTATCAAGATATTTTAAAATTTCTGTACTCCAATAGGTATACTCCAAATCATTCTCCAAAATCAATAGATTTTATGGAACTTGTATTAAATTTTTAGAAGCCTCAAAAGATAAAAAAATAAACAAATATCTTTTCAGAATAAATGGCTTATAATAGGTAACAACTCATAAAATGTTTACTTAAAAACATGCTTTGCTTATAAAATTTCTGAGATCAACAGTTCAGTGGCGAAGGGTAAACATTATAAAAAGGGAAGCCGGACAAAAAAATCGCCTTACTCAGAAAAGCAACCAAAGAAAACATAACATTTTTGTACTTTGCAACTCCCTGTCAGCCAAGTGTATTTGTCGTATTGAGAATTATGGAAATGTTTGACAAAGCGAAGAGCACGGAATAAAGAAATGCAGTGTGGATGCCATTTCCTAGACAAGCCGATGGGAATCGTGTTATATGGAGCCTTCGCCACTGCAACAGTTACAATATGGCATAATTTCATCAAGTCTTCATTTTAGTACTCTATGACAGGAATGTTGCTAGAAAATATGTATTCATTTTCTTTTATTTTTGGTTCTGGAAGGTTATTATATTAGGTTATTATTATATCTTCCTCATCTATAATTGAGTGATCATTTTCAATTGCACGAAACACTTTTTTATTTCTCCTATATGATTTCATTCCCATAACGACAATTTTGTCATCAAACACTTCTTCTATCAAGCAGAGATACTTGTAGGTTTTTTTTCCTTTTTTAGCATTGAATTTAGCCAAAACAAACCTTCCCTGTTTTGGGGTTTCATGATAAAGCGGACTTTGCTGAATCTGTGAAGTAATGGCAGCTTCGGGATCTGTATATTTACGGAACAATTGAGTTCGTTCTCTCTTAATTGAGTTTTGTGCCTTCAAAATGCTTGTGGCAGCCATTACATTATCTCCATATGTCGTTTGTTCGTCGTCAGACTCCTGTTCTTTAATAATACTGTCGTAAAAATTTTCGAGATCATCATCATCATCATCTTCGGAGCAATCGTCCAATTTATAAGAACCAGTGCTATCACTATCAGTATCGGTCAACTTTTTATTTTGTTGAAATTCTTCTTTTTAGGACAAAATTAAATCTTCTTTCGTTGATTTTGTTTCTTTTGTTTTTCTCGTATTTTCTTTGCCCTTTTAATCTCCAGTTTCTCTTTTTTCTTATTCTCCTTTTCTTCCTTTTCTTTTTTTATTCGGTCAATTACATGTTTGTATGTTAAGATCTCTGCTTTGTTATTAGTAACACGTTTTTTCTTGTTTCTAGAAAGATCATTTCTTTCTATTTTTTTCAGCAAAAGTTCTTCAAATGAGACGTTGATCTCTTGAGTTTTTCCGTGATAACTTTTTCTGGGAGTATTTATTTTGATATCCAAAATTTTAAGTGCATTGGGTAATCTTGTTGTGTCAATTTTCTCAGGTATTCTCAATTTAAAATTACCAAGACCCTCGATCTTTTGCGTATCAACTTTTTTGTTTATAAACACATTTCTTTTTTCAGTTGCATCTTTTGAATTTGTCTTGTCTTTTTCTGAGCTTGATAACTCTGTCTGTCTTTCAATTGCCAATACCACTTCATCTTTTTTTTCAGTACTGTTAGAAATATATTGCTCTTGACTTGTGTCTAATTTAATTATATTGTCTCTTTTGGGATTTTTTTCTGGCGCTTTTTGTTTTATTGTCTCTTCGAAAGATCTTTTTAGACCATGTTTTTGCTTCCTGTACGTCTTTGGTTCAATTGTTTCTTTTTTAATAGTCAGTGTCTCTTTGGAGTTATTATCTTTTTTTTGTTTCTCATTTGTTTCGATCATCATATCATCCCTATCTTTTTTTACTTTTTGTGTTTCTGTGTATATTTTTGATACTAGATTTGCTTGCATAGTCTTTTTCAAATTGGTATGTTGGGTTTTATTTTTATCGTTATTGTTGTTGCCTTTTTGTAATCTTAAACCCTTCATTTCTTGGTTAATAGTTTTTAATGTCAAGTTCATCAAGCTCGAAAATGTATTATCGCACATTTCACCGTCATTTTGCACTGATTTTCGCTCAAAAAGGTCCTCCAACGTTTGGTTTTGTTGAGTTTGCTGCATTTGAAGGTATTGTTCCCATTTTTGCCACTGTACTATACTAAATGTTTTTTTCGGAATGGCGTTACGATTTACAGGGTATGCACCCGTTTTTCGGAAGCCATTTAGTAAAATAACTGGATTCATGTTGTTCAGTCAGGATTCTGGCGAATTCAACTTTTGGTAGCTTGGCTCCAATATGCAACCTCTGCCATCTAATTAACTCATCTTTCCAGCGATCTTTTAAAGGTTTCATGGTACTGCAAACTAAGGGCTGGAGATCATCGGATGAGTGTGGTGGCAATTTTAGTATTGTTATTCCCTCGGACGCTGCAAATTCGATGACATTTAAATCTATGTGAGTCGAATGCCCATCTAATATTAGCAGTACGGGTCTCTCATTTCCGATGGCAGGAACAAAGATATCTTTCAAATACCTCTCGAATATGGTTGTCTCCATCCAGCCCTTTTGACTGACCGCATAAGCTGTCTTTATGTTTTCATTCTTATAGAACCATTCTGTCCATAAATACATCCCTTGAAAAATAATCAGCGGAGGAATTTTGTCACCATTAGCGTTCACTGCCAAAAGAACAGTTGTGTTTTCACACCCAGGACCACTTGTTGTTCTTATAGACCGGTAACCTTTTCTTCCAACCACTTTTCCTTTTGTTGGATCATTGCATATACTGGTTTCATCCAAGTTATATATTTTCTGAGGTTTTTGAGAGAGTCCCAATTCTTCTACCACCTTTTCTAATACGTCAAAATACTCAAATACTATAAAGGGATCTTTGGCATTCCTTCTTGCCATCTCAACAGACTGCGGTTTTTTGATAGAGAGATTGTTTCGTGCTCTAAATCCACGGAACCAGTCTAGTCCTGGTATATCGTTTTTGAAAGGTGTTGCTAAGCCATTCCTTCGGACATATTCAGGGATTAATACAATAATTTCTTTCGACATCAAACGGAACCCATGTTTTTCCATTATATGGAGATCTTCTGCCATTTTTAACTCTACTTCTTTTGAGAAGACTGTCGGCTTTCCTGGTCTATCATGCATCTGATTTTCATACAATCTTGTTATAATTGTAGATCTAGGTATACCATACCGTTCAGCAGCTTGGTAGCTGTTAATTACTTTATTGCGAACATCTTCGACAGCCCTTTGAAGGTCATCTATTGTATAAGATTTTTCTTTTTTTCTTTTGTAGTTTCGGACCATCTGTAATAATGTAGACAAAATGCGTTTTAAAAACCGTTTAACATAAGATACTAAAGGGGGATTTTTTACCTCTAAGCTAGAGTCACTTGAAAGCTAGTTTTCCTTAAATCTACAAAAATCTTAGTAACATTATTAAAATTTAAATATTTAGTCTGTTGAAATTATTGAAGTTAGGTTAAAATCATATGCAGGATAGATATAAAATTTAAAAAAATCCGGACAAGTGCGAGTCGGACTCGCCCACCAAGGACTCCGTTAAAGACTATATTTTTTATAATTTAATGACAAATGTATAGACAGCATTACTTGCCAAATTTCACAGTTCTAGGTCAACGGAAACTACCATATAAATTTTGATTCCCTTGAGTGTCGAAATATACGTTTTTTGCGGCATAGACAGCCGTATATTTTTTTCACGTGAACTTAGAAGTTTGATTTTTTTCACAGCTTCAAAGGACTGTAGACTTGATTACATTGTTTTAATTTCAACTCGATACCTCTACGCGTTCCCGAGATAAAGGGTCTTGACAGACAGACGGACGAACAGACGGACAACAAAGTGATCCTATAAGGGCTCCAGTTTTTCTCTTGAGGTACGGAGCCCTAGAAAGAATATTTTCTTTGGCCTATTTCTATACTTTTATGAAAATTGATTTTTTTATAATCATACTTCCATTTATTCTTTCTGTCATTCAAAAAAATAATGACGAAGAAAAAATATCGACCTACGGGACATCACTGGCGTTTTTCAATTTCATACAAAATCTAGTGGGGATGTTACGACTATAAGTTAGTTGGAATTACCCCTCGACGACAACTTCGTGGGGTTATTATAACTAACTCGGTAAAGGCATAAAACGCAGCTTAAAGTAAAGTAAAATAAATAGAAAATCACTTACTGTTTATAATCTCTTCACTAAACTTAAAAACCACGTTAAAATAACACTTTATTACACTGAATTTGACGAAAATGCGAGGAGCTATTTTGCAAACACCTGTCCGAAAAATGGCGGTTACCAAAAGGGCTGCGTCGGTCAAACAGTTGACGCATAAACAATGCCATCTACTGTTTATTTCACAAATAATTTGTTTCTTTATCTGGTCATAGATGTCACTGGTATGTAATATTGTTAAATTAGAAGTTATTGCAATTAGTTGGAATAGCCTCACAGTTGGAATAGCCCCGACTAACCTTAGTGTCAGCGTGAAAGAGTTAACAAACATACACACACACACACACACACACAGACACACACCTACACACACACAGACACACCCTTACACACACCTACACACACAAACTTACGCATTTATAATATTAGTGTGATTAGTGTGATTAGCAATAAAGTGCCACCTTGTGCACAACCTTTTGTTTTTGTATAATATGTTTATGTAAATGTACAAATGTGTAATAAATTAATAAGTCAAAGTTATTCGTATAGACGACTAGTATTTTTTGTTTTCGTCTTTTCTTCTATTATGTGAGAATTCAATTTCACCTCTGAATTGAAGTATTCCGAGGTACGATAAATATTATCTGAAAAGATACTCAACATCTGCTCCCTGTTCGTGACATTGTACACATTCACCAGAAAGCATTACGCACCAACACCCACGAGTTAGTATGTAAACAACCCCTACTTATTTAGTAGCTCACATAAATAAATCTACACCAGTGGTTCCGAAACTAACTTGAATCGTGACTATTCGTGACTCACATAAAACAAAAGGTTGAGATATGTATGTACAGGGTCCGCAATTGGTTTATATTTTTGGTGATACATAGGTAACACTAAAAGTTTCCGGAATTGGCCACTTACATAAACAATATTTAAAAATTTATTGCAACATTTGAAAATAGAACTCTTTGGCTGTAGAATGCAGTTTGTTTCATCTGACTGTCTTTTGTTTTTACCTTGTGGCGCCATTTAAAAAATTGTGTGTCTGCATCAACATGGATTTAACTCGGGAAAATTTTCGTAGTATGATTTTCTACGATTTTAAGTGTAATTTGACAGCTCAACAGAGCATCGCTCGGCTTGAAACAGCTTTTGGCAATGAAGCACCATGCAAGACGACTGTTTATACATAGGTAACACTAAAAGTTTCCGGAACTGGCCACTTACATAAACAATATTTAAAAATTTATTGCAACATTTGAAAATAGAACTCTTTGGCTGTAGAATGCAGTTTGTTTCATCTGACTGTCTTTTGTTTTTACCTTATGGCGCCATTTAAAAAATTGTGTGTCTGCATCAACATGGATTTAACTCGGGAAAATTTTCGTAGTATGATTTTCTACGATTTTAAGTGTAATTTGACAGCTCAACAGAGCATCGCTCGGCTTGAAACAGCTTTTGGCAATGAAGCACCATGCAAGATGACTGTTTATAGCTGGTTTGCAGAATTCAAGCGTGGTCGTATCAATCTCAGTGACGAATCTCGCGATGGTCGGCCGTCCACCGCTGTGACCAACAAAAACATCGATGCTGTGCGCCGTATGATTGAAACAGACAGGCATGTGACCTACCATGAAATTCGCGCATCCTTAGAAATAGGCATGAGTCAAATACAATCAATCCTACACAAACATTTGGGTGTGAGAAAGCTGTGCTCGCGGTGGATCCCACACAACTTGACCGAGGCTCAAAAAACGGACCGCGTCACTTGGTGCAGTGCCATGCTTACCAGATTCAACCAAGGTGCGTCAAATTTGGTGTGGGACATAGTAACAGGTGACGAAACATGGATTTATTGCTACGATCCCAAAACAAAGCAGCAATCGAGCGTATGGGTCTTTCAAGATGAGCCGAAACCAACCAAAGTGGCGCGCGTGAAAAGTGCATCTAAGCGGATGATTGCTTCTTTTTTTAATAAAACTGGACACGTGGCTACTGTTGCTTTAGAGAATCGTCGTACCGTGAATAGTGACTGGTCCACGACCATTTGTTTGCCGGAAGTTATTGACGAACTCCGTAAAAATAACCGTAAACGCCGTATCATCCTGCACCACGACAATGCTAGTTCTCACACGGTCAGACAGACAAACGACTTTTTGAAGACGAAAAATGTAGAACTCATGAGTCATCCTGCATACAGTCCCGACCTGGCACCTTGTGACTTTTTTCTGTTCCCAAAAATTAAGAACCAATTACGCGGTCAACGATTTTCATCACCAGAAGAGGCTGTCGAGGAGTATGAAAAACACGTTTCAGAGGTCACCACAGGGGAGTGGCACAAAAGTTTTCAAAACTGGTTTGATCGAATGAAAAAGTGCATAGACGCCAAGGGAGATTATTTTGAAAAACAATAAATTAATTTTGTACCTTTAATAGTATTTTTTCATATTCATTCCGGAAACTTATAGTGCGTCCCACGTAGCTGGTTTGCAGAATTCAAGCGTGGTCGTATCAATCTCAGTGACGAATCTCGCGATGGTCGGCCGTCCACCGCTGTGACCAACAAAAACATCGATGCTGTGCGCCGTATGATTGAAACAGACAGGCATGTGACCTACCATGAAATTCGCGCATCCTTAGAAATAGGCATGAGTCAAATACAATCAATCCTACACAAACATTTGGGTGTGAGAAAGCTGTGCTCGCGGTGGATCCCACACAACTTGACCGAGGCTCAAAAAACGGACCGCGTCACTTGGTGCAGTGCCATGCTTACCAGATTCAACGAAGGTGCGTCAAATTTAGTGTGGGACATAGTAACAGGTGACGAAACATGGATTTATTGCTACGATCCCAAAACAAAGCAGCAATCGAGCGTATGGGTCTTTCAAGATGAGCCGAAACCAACCAAAGTGGCGCGCGTGAAAAGTGCATCTAAGCGGATGATTGCTTCTTTTTTTAATAAAACTGGACACGTGGCTACTGTTGCTTTAGAGAATCGTCGTACCGTGAATAGTGACTGGTACACGACCATTTGTTTGCCGGAAGTTATTGACGAACTCCGTAAAAATAACCGTAAACGCCGTATCATCCTGCACCACGACAATGCTAGTTCTCACACGGCCAGACAGACAAACGACTTTTTGAAGACGAAAAATGTAGAACTCATGAGTCATCCTGCATACAGTCCCGACCTGGCACCTTGTGACTTTTTTCTGTTCCCAAAAATTAAGAACCAATTACGCGGTCAACGATTTTCATCACCAGAAGAGGCTGTCGAGGAGTATGAAAAACACGTTTCAGAGGTCACCACAGGGGAGTGGCACAAAAGTTTTCAAAACTGGTTTGATCGAATGAAAAAGTGCATAGACGCCAAGGGAGATTATTTCGAAAAACAATAAATTAATTTTGTACCTTTAATAGTATTTTTTCATATTCATTCCGGAAACTTATAGTGCGTCCCACGTATACAAAGAGGTGAAGGGTAGTAATTGTTTAATCAACATAAATAGTTGTTAAATGAATACTCGTACCAACAATAAACGCGTGAGTTACAAACGTACGTACCGTGGACGCATCAATGTATACTCCCACACCACTGTACTTCGAATAAGCGCGAGGTCTCGCGCCTGTAAAACGCTAGAGGCAAGGCCATAGGCTATGTTATTTTGATAAAGATATGTTTACAGTTCGAAATTTCCATATTTTTCATTTAAAGTCTGAAGAAAAAGCGCTGCTAGGCCGGTTTATCGACGTGCGTTGACAAAATGACTTAACCTAACACTTACAAATCCAATGGGTCTAATTAACTTGGTAACTTATTTCTTTTTGAATTACCTATTAAACTTTGGTAATTTTCTGATTTTTTCCCATAGGGGAACCAACAGATTTCCATCTACAACGACGCTGACACGTCTTTTGCTATGTAATCTTGAAAAAGTTAATACAGCCAAGTTAAAGTGATATTTTTTCCCATACGGGATAACTGTATCAGTTTAATCTGACAGAAATAACTTTCGGAATAATTAAATATAAACAATTTTCAGAATTTTTCCTTTGAATACACTCAATTATCTGAAATTTCAAGTTCAGAAGTCCCCGGAATTGGTTTAGGTTTTATATGAGAAAGTGAGTGAGTAAGTCAGTCATGCACTGAATCAGTCAGTCAGTGATAAAAATAGTGATTTTTGGACGTGAATGTCTCGATTACTGTTAAAGTTTCATTTATAAATTTAGGATTTTGGGTACTTGCGCTGACCTTAGCAGATAGGTATTTAAAATTGCAACTTCGTAGCGAATGAGTTATGGTCTCGAAAGTAGCTTGAAATGTTTCGTGTAATATAAATATAACACACGGCTGAGCCTGGCCTCAGCCTTTTCTTTTAGAACTCGGCCCCGAACACGCTGCCACTTCTCTAAATTCAACCTGAAAATCGATTTTCTGTTAAGCAATGTCTCAAGCAACAATGAAATCTATGAAACAATGTTTAATATGATAACAATGTCTTTGTTCCCGTGATCCAGCTTAGTACACAATAGGCCGGGCAACACTAAAGTGACAAACACAGGACATGCTCGAAATGTTTGCTGAAACCCATTGTACAATTAATGCGATCAATCTCGTAAACTCATCCATCTTCGCCGACGCTCTCGAGAGACGATCGATAAAGACTTTATTAAAATACTGTATCTGTATATACTAGAAGTAATATTATTACTTCTGTGATACTAGTTGGCTTTTTTGTCACCACAAAAAGCCGAGAACTGGATAATAGAACAAATAGCTAAAAAAATGTTTCAAAACATTTTTGCCAAGCAAGGGTCGTATTTTTTCTTCCGTCTCTGTACGAATGTCTCGCTCGGCTAGTAACCCGATGGTCGCGGGTTCAAACCACATTAGTTTGATGGTGATGTTTCAATCCCCAAGAGGAGCCATTTGTGTTCTTGCTTCGGAAGGCAAGTCCAAATGTGGGTCCATATCGGTGCCTGGAGTACGGCGATAGGGCTTACCACTACCCATCACGTATTTCGAGTGCATGTAGACTGACTTGCATTTCACTTTACAGTCCACACTCGTAAACACCTCTGACACCCCCTGGTTATGTGTTATCTTTATTCACTTTATTGTACAAATTACTAAAAGGAAGTAAGAAAATATTATTCTCCGTGTATACGATCACGGATCACATTTTTCTAATATCAAAAAATGAAATGTTGATTTTCCATAGAAATTGACTTGAGGCGGGCTTGTGTTTGTTCCATCCATCCATCCATCAGCCTGTTCCGTCCACTGCTGGACATAGGCCTTTCCAGGATTTCGCCACTTTTGGCGGTCCTCCTGGAAGAAATGCCCATACTCACACACGCTGGGCAGGCGGGTTGGTGAGCGCGGTGCCGAAACCTTTGCACTAGTGACGCCGCTGCCCGTCACTAGTCTGTTTTATTTATGCCCCGGCAATTGAGGATGGATATACCACCATCCATCGTCGGTCCCAGGCAATGGTGGGCCGCCTGGTTTTTTTGCCTGAGAGCTGTTCTCTTACCCTCCCCCGAATAACTTCGGGAGGATTTGCGAGTAAGATTGTTAGAGTTAAGATTGTGTTTGTTGGAACATGAAAATAATAATTTACAAATTTCACAAAAAAGGTTTTCGAACCAACACACTGAGCACTTACGAAGTCTTCAGTATGAATTTGGTATATAAATTATATAAAAAGAGTTGGGCTCAAAAAACTTCCCTTATTATATCCTTTATTGTACACAGAAATAAAAGTTAATTATAATAAGGTAGGTTTACTTACTTACTTTCACTTTATCAGACCCTAAACTGTACAGAAACTTGAAAAACACATTTAGATACGGTTTCCTACCAAATTTAAATGTAACGAGTTCTGTTCCGGCAACTACTTGCATTTCATTTGTTTAGATGGCGTTTATTTCCTGTCGTAGCTCCCTTTATTTGTTTGTAAAGTACTAGGTACCTACTTTAGATTACAGCTAATATTCAGATAAACAACATTTTGCCGTCTGGGTTTCAGGTCCGCTATATTTTCAGTTAAGACTACCTAGCTACACAGCACACAGCTCACAAAGTTAGTATCACAGTCACCGCGAGCTAAGCCACACGAAGATGGATGAAACTGCCCGTAAATAGTTCGGTATATCCGGTAATAGATTGAAATATACGAGGCAGTAAATCCGGTTCTCAGATACCCACATAAACGCTGCTTCCTCGGCATAACATGAGATGCCTTTATGGCAATGAAATGTGGGGTGTTTAAATATACAGAACCTTGACATTAAACAATTTATTGATTATACGTAGGTATACGGTGCACGCAAAGTGATAAGTTATTTTTCCTTGAACTGGCTGTTTTATCGATTGGATGGTCTGTACCTTCCTACCACCTCATTCTATCTAGTTACTTGCAACGTAAACTAAAAGCTCAAACAACATGAGATTAGACAGACCTATCCTCTTCATTATTGTTTCTCTGAATTTTTGCCATTGTACTGAAGATAATGAAAACCAGTCCGCTCGTCTTATCAAAGGACCATACTTTGGGCCAGACAAAGAAAGCAGCGATACATTCTTCCAAGAAATACAAAACTTGTCCTACAGCGACATCGTAACACGCCTTATACTCAATCAACTGAACTCTTTGCATATTCCAACATTAATCCCTGACAATCTGTCAGCAAACCTCGTTGAAGATATCATCTACGATTACGCTCTGGGAGTCAATAAAGAGGATGTGAGGCTGAATATTGTCCAGCTTATTACGAAATACGGTTATCCAGTAGAGCAACATGCGGTACAAACAGAGGATGGCTACATTCTCACTGTATTTAGAATTCCAAAAAATGGTACGGTGGTGTTCCTCATGCACGGACTATTAGGGAGTGCTGATGACTGGGTAACAGCTGGATCAGAGAGTGGAATTGCGTACTTACTAGCTTCTAACGGATTTGACGTGTGGATAGGCAACGCGCGAGGAAATAAGCACTCGAGGAAACATAAAATCCTATCACCATCAAAAGGTGAATTCTGGGACTTTAGCTGGGACGAAATCGGCCGATACGATTTACCTGCTATGATCGACTATGTACTTGCTACCACAGGAAAAAAGAAGCTGACTTATGTTGGTCATTCACAAGGTACGACGTCATTCTTTGTGATGGGGTCGTCGAAGCCTGAGTACAATGCAAAGGTTTCTCTAATGATCGCACTGTCTGCTGTAGCGTGGATGTCTCATGTCAAAAGTCCTTTACCCAGACTGTTGGCGCCTGCCACTCCATTCTTGGGCAAAGTTCTCCAAGCTGTCGGATATCACGAATTTATACCCAGTGATAGCTTCACGAAAGTTCTCCAAGGTGCTCTGTGTGGTAGGGAACGTTTGGCACAGATATTTTGCAATAACCTATCATTTCTTTTATGCGGATTTAGTCCTGGTCAAACCAACGTTACGAATTTGCCTATTATATATGGACATATTCCATCGGGAGCGTCAACTAAGCAGATCTTGCACTATGGACAAGGAATAGTATCTGGACGTTTTCAAAAGTTCGATTACGGTTCTAAATTGAATATGAAGAAATATGGTTCGGAAACTCCACCAGATTATCCAGTTGAGATGATAACAGCCCCAGTAGCAATTTTCACAAGCGATAACGACTGGTTTGCAAATATCACTGACGTGGAAATTCTTCGGCAAAAATTGCCAAACGTAATAGAAGTTTACAACGTTCCCGATAACAAATTCAACCACTTGGACTTTGTTTACGCAAAAGACGTTAAAATTTTAGTTTTCTCAAAACTTTTGGAGTTACTAATGAAATTTTGAATTGGTTCTTATTTCGTAATTATGGTTTACCTTAAAATCTTGTCGACGTTTTAATTATCACAAAGCTATTTAAAGTGCATTTAAATGAGTTAGGCGCCGACGGTGGCGGCAATTAGTGTTTTATGTAGATTAAACGTCGAGTGCCTGTAATATTTATTTATTTATTTAATAAAAATGTACCACCATGATAATTGTTTTCTGGATGGCATCAACCTGGTTCATATGGTTAGTAAGGACTAAATATTGTACTCAAATAATATTTTTAAAAAACACTAAATGACCTAAAATCAAAACAAAATTGAAAGGGCAACTTAAATAACCAAACATTATCTGCTGTGTTGTCAGCGTACCTATATTTTCTTCTATTTTTTCTGCACAGCGTCTGTCTGTATGTTTTATATAAAATAGCAGTAACATTTTATAGCTATTATAGAAATAAATTTATATATTTTAATTAAACACTTCGCGATTTATATATTGCAAGGATATACAAATTAACTTTATATTACCTATATCATTGCAGTATAGAAACGTAGATCTCGGTTCAGAGCTCCTCACGTCCAGTTTTCTTTTATTTGTACCAACCTGTGGTGCCAAATTACATCGAGATGCAGATTTAGGTATGTATGCGCCTTAAAAATTTAACGGGTCAATACATGCTGGTGACCTTGAAAGTCAAAATTGGTGGATCGTTTTAATCAGATTTTATAAAAGAAAAAAAATTAAAAGAATATGGCATTACAAACTACAGAATATCTGAAATGATGTGCCTTGATTAGAATTTGAAATTTTTATCAAAGTCTTTAACTAAATAAGTACCAAACCTAGGTCTAATTTCAAACGAATATCTGGTTTAATTAATTAACTATGCAAAGAAACTAATTGAAACTTAGTCCAATTGAAAATATTATAAGAACAAATGGTTTCCCTAGATTATTTTTGAAGAATTTTAGTTATGATGGCTGTAATTAAATACTTAGGTATATTTTAGCTTATATTTTCGAGCGACGGAGAGATTTACGGGACGAGTCGTGCGAGTGAGTAAGAGCAGGAAGGCAATTCCGGGGCAATCGAAAAAACTCAATATCGAGAAATCAAGCGAGAATTCGTAAATCTCGCTTCAAAAGATAAAAAAGGTATTCTAGCGATCTCGCTTCATGAATTTCTCGACTGTAAATCTGTTGAAATTTCACGACTGGTCTCTAGCAGTCGAAGTAGAAGTTTTGGAATTGCCTTCCAGGACCCACAGGGCGCGGCGGCACGCAAACGCAACGCACCGTATGAACTGGCTCTAAGACGCACGTACCCGGGGTCACCAGCAGTAATTGTCCCCTTAATATCTGCGGTTCTTGATGGAATACCGACAGTGCGTGATATTTCATTACATCCCCTTACATATTTAGGGTTGTCTCTCTGTCCGCCTGTCAAAACCGTTTTTTCGGGGTTCGTTAAAAATATCATGTCCAAACTTTATATATCTCCTACAGAAATAAATCAGCCATTTAACTCGTCGCGAAAAAAAATTACCATTTACATAATCAATTTCATACAAACTGACTCATTATGAGAGGGTAGTTCTTCCAGTGGACCTAAAAACTTGAAATTTCGTTCACAATTAGGTCTTATGAGCACACGTCCAAGAAAAAATCTGACAATTACCTATATTTAATTATTCACGAATAAAATACTAAACTGATTTTGAAAATTCTTTGGCCGTTACTTAGTTGGACATAGACTATAGTTAATTTCCTAGGGGTGGACGGCTACCTAATCATATTAATCATTAAATAACTACGGAACCAATTTTGAAAATTATTTCAATGCTTTAAAGGTTGGATCTTCACTTAGAGGCATAGTTTGTTCATCTTTTGTACATTTGTAGGTACTTTTCCACAAAATGAGAGTTCCCTAGGGACGGCTAGTTTCCTAGGGACATAGCTATCAATTAAATTAGAGCGGGGAATCTCTGGAACTACTGAACCAATTTCGAAAATTCTTTCACTTGAAATTTTGAGTAAGCACCTGTTGGATTTGTTAAGGCAAAGCCCAACACAGTGGTTTAAGACGACATAGGAAAGCACGTATCCAGGGGGAGATAAGTAGGATTTTCCCCCCCGAAATTCGGCGTGACATACACGGGATCGGAAATGTTTATTCATAACCACTGTAAAGTAAGTTTAAGTGACTCAAAACAACAAAGAGGTACGGTACTTTTGAAACTTAATAATATTATAGTACATTGATTACAGAGGTTTCTTTCGCAATAACAAAAGTCTGGATACGTGCCTGGACATAGGCAGTAAAATACCTGGGTGTCGGGCCACGCGCAGTGTAGGGTTCCGTAGTTGCCCAGCACATTTTTGGTCTACTAATACGGATCGCGCCAAACTTCTAGTCTGCTCGGAAGTTGCTCTCCCCCTCTCGTTCTTGAACGACCCATACATTTTTCGTGTTTAGAGAGGACTAAAAGTTTAGCCGGCAGGGGGGAGACACTTGACTCTAACAAAAATTAGCACATTAAAGCTTAATATTTCGCCAACGGATTCCTAAATTGAAAAATGGTTTTCACACACCCACAATGTTTTTAAGCGATCTATCCAATGACATCCCACACTAAAGGAAAGACGAAGAAAAAAATTCGTTCCCCATTTACGTGTACACTCGAAAAAGTTTTTTTTTTCGAGATTTTATTGTACCACTCAAATTACAGCTTTCTAGTATTATTGTTCAAAAGTATCGTTTGCATAATAGTACAAATGAATTGATTACTTAGGTACTTAAGATCATCAAGTAAAATAATTATCAAATTTTTGCGTTTTATGTAGGTACTTATTGATGTTTATAAAAGTTTATTGATCAATAATATTGCTTCTCCAAAAAATTTTATGATCGCTGCTTTAGTTGTCTGACTGGACTGTTCGCTGATTCTATTGTCAACTGTTTTATAAATGAAATCTTTGAATTTTATTTGACAAATCTGTCACTATTTGGCATTGATGATGAAGTTGATGAACCCATGAGTAATTGATCATCAAAACAAATGGCGAGCTGACAATTTTTTTTAAAGAATATCTCTTTTACATTTTACATATGTTACATTTTCTTCACATTAAAATTTCGCAGTACCGAAAAAGTTTTTACGTGTTTTTGCACATCCTTACCTTTGGTAACTGTCATTTCATACATTCGCGTAAAGTTGACGGTCGCACCTCATTCCCAATCCAAACGTGGAACAATAATACTAATAGTCCCTGAGCTAAGCCGCGGACAGGCGGACATGGTGAAACTATAAGGCCGGGTTCCTTGTCGGACTACGGAACCCTAAAAAATTAGATTTTAAAACAGTATAACTCGCATACCACGATAGATAGGGTTCTAAAAAATAGCATGGTTATAAATGAGGTCTTTTCAAAGACGATAACAGAATCCAAAACGTGATACAGAGCCAAATTCGCTGCGTCGAAAAATATTGCAAAGTGAAGGCTGTTTTTTCAGTTCAAAATAGTAGTCCGTCCAAACTAATACAGTAACAACTTATCATCACGACATGAATCCCCGAGGGGGTGTCAGAGGTGTTCCCGAGTGCGAACTGTGAAATGCAAGTCACTCTCCACACCCGGTACACCCGCGTTTCACCGACGATTATTTCATCCCAACGTGATGGGTGGTGAGCCCTATCGCCGTACTTCGGGTACAATCACGGTCTCCTCACGATGTTTCCGTTCACCGTTCAGTAAGTGGTAAGTATTAGGTAAGAACACAAATACTAAAGTCGATTCTTTTTAAAAGCTCTCGTGTGAATTTCTATAAAAAGTTATTCACTAAAAAACGGCAAGAAGAGTTTAAGGGCCCTGTAGCCGAATGCTTGAAGTCAGTCGCGCACGTGGTCGCTATGCTTGCTATTTCATTCTACATTCAAGTTTGGGTTATACAGCACTGACTGACTGTTATTGGTTGACCCGAACGCTCATTTCCCGAGCTCGTACGGAACTAACCGAAGACGGTGTGAGAGGCAAGCTAACACGAGACAAAAGTCTTGAAAAAACTCGAGAATGGTTTTGGATCTTCCTATGATTTCAGAAGAAATACTCTAAGGTACGAATACAGTGAAACTAGTCAGGTTAAATCTGACTATATAAAAATCGTGAGTAGCCGTTTCAATAGCATTATGCTGTGAACCTAAAATTATTTGATTTGTTGTATCGCTTCTGGGACATTACGGTAGGTACATAACATTCATCAAAATATGTGTAAAATCCAGGAATTTTATACGCTTGTAACTTTTGTATGTATTTGATTTTGATAAAGGTTCAATTCGTGGATATTTTATGGGATATGTTGAAAAAGAAAAAATAATAAGCAAGTACCTATAAATAAGGATATTATCAGCCAGTATTTTGATTTATATTTATTATATATTGACAAGTGAATTGAATTTTTATTTCATTGTTGTCTGTCCCCATTTACTCAAGTTATTATAATTTCTTCACGGCCCAAAGGTTGGCTGGAAGAAATCGCTCTCAGTGATAAGTCCGCCTTTGTGCAAAATTATGTTACCAAACTTTGTTTTTCTTTTTATGTATTTTTTTGTACAATAAAGTGTCATTCATTCATTCATTCATCAGCGAACTGCGCTAGTATGGGAGTTGGGGCGAATAGAATGCCCTTAAATATCTCTTTCGTTGTGCGATGGATGATAATATATTTTTCATGGTTGTTTTGTTTTATTATTGATTTTTTGTTGGAACTTAACACTAGGGCATGTAGAACCGGTTCCGGTTCCAGATTTTCGATACCCAGTTCTGAGAGGCAGTCAGAACCGGGTACCCGGTTCTACCCGGCTCCGACAAAATAAACTGTAAATGATACTATGATCAACTAAATTACAAAGAAACCGAAAGGACGAGACATTACTACGAGCATAAAATTAAAAATTTGGTAAATTGATACAATTATATTTTTTTTTAATTTTCAGCTTGCTAAATAGTCATTACTTAGAGTATGGGTTTTGTCACATGTGAATAATTTATTTTATGGTAAGTAAAACAAGTTATTGTTAAGTAGTACCGGCGCACGAGACGACAATACTCGTTCCTGTGAGATGCCCGAGTCATTTGCAAACAAACGCATATATATATAAGGTGACTTTAATTTATTCAGCCAAATTCGTACTGAAGACTCGGCAAGTGCTTAGTAACAAGGTTCGATGACCGTTTTTGTGAAATTCATAAATTATTCTTTTCGTGTTCCTTACACACGCAGGCCCAGCCCCAATCAGTTACTACAGGACGTCGAGATTTATTTTATTTTTATTTTGCGAAATTAGCAAAAAAATTTATCGATCCGTGTTACTGATCACTTATCAAGCCTCCAGAATGAGTTTGGCTGTATAAATAAAAGTCACCATATATAACTTCGTAAGAAATCGGACACAAAGTGACGTACGCTCACGTTCAGGTCGGGTTCGCGCGCGACTGATTGATTGACATTCGTCCTGCGCGGCTATTATGTAACTTAGTTTCGGTTGCTAGCTATAGTTGCTATTCACCAAAAACAGATAAAAAATGAACTTCCAAAATAACCTTTAATGGGTATTGAACTATTTACGAATTGTGAAGTCATTTCAAGTGCAAACTTATCCTTAGATAAGCGGATATGTATGTTTTAGACGATAGCCACTTGGTTTGGCAACTGAGTTTACGATACAGAATCAGGGGGCTGGCCGCGGAAGGGGTCATTCAACCGTTAGAAAGAGACAGATTTATGAGAGAGATAGGGACAGATATATGACTAGTGATTTCGACACGCGTTGAATCCAGAAAGGTTGTAGCCCTTTCTAGAGGGTTCGCGTAGCAACTATAGGTGCGTGACACAGATACAAAAGGCGGAGCCAGGGCGGAGCGAATTGCGGGCAGTTCAGTTCTGTTCTAACTTCGAAGCGAAAAAGTACAAGTGTGACTCTAGTGATACAGTACAGCGAAGTCCAATTAACGATTCTAGTGAGTGGTTACGAAATATAGTCCGGTTAAATTAGTAATTCTAGTGATTCCAGTGCAGTCCAGTTAGTAATTCCAGTTCTGATTTAGTTTCAGTGTAGTATAAGATTGTGTTTTAATAATAGTGTGTGTGATTTCAAATAAAGACAGTCAGTGGTTTTGGTGCAAAATTGGTATAAGTTAATTTATCCCGAGCCCCAGCTCGTAACATTATTTTTCGTTTTACATGTTACTATTACAGTCCAGTTTCTTGCTTTTATTTTTGTTTTGTAATATTTGATTTTTTGTGGTTAGAAACCCCCCATGATGCTTCATTTATCATTACCGTAGTTTCCCGTAACTTTTTAAGTAATTTATAATATTTTACACTGTTTAGGTACCTATTTTATAATAAAAAGGTAGTTTTCTAATCAATACGAATGTAAGTTTATGTACGTATGTTTGCTGATTGCAAAATAATGGCAAAATGGAAATTATTATTATTATTTTTGCTATAAAATTTGTTAATAAATTAAAACATTATAACTGTTTTTAATAAAATACTACAAACAGCCCCAACACTCGTAGTTATTTTATCAATATAATATTTCTGTTACAGTGTAGTTATCAAAATGAGATATCATCATTACCAAGTAAAATCAAAATCATTACCGTCATGTTAAAAATAGAAATTGTATTTTCTACTAAAATATTCGTCAATTTCTTGTGCCTTTAATCCAAAATAATGTAAAAAGATTATGTTTTGCCCAGGGTTAATACATACAAGGCAAAATTAAATTAACCGACCAAATTCATACTGGAGACTCGGTTAGTGATCAGAAACAACCTTCAATTACCCTTTTGGTGAAATACGAAAAATATTTTTTTTTGCTTCCTTACTGCCTAAATATTGTACTTTTTCATTTTAGGTGTTAGAGCTGATGCCGGGCTCGACTGTGGAGGTACCACCATCTTACTAGCAAATCCTCCCGAAGTTATTCGGGGGAGAGTAAGAGAACAGCTCTCAGGCAAAACCAGGCGGCCCACCATTGCCTGGGACCGATGGATGGCGGTATAATCATCCCCAATTGCCGGGCCTTATATAAAACAGACTAGTGACGGGCAGCGGCGTCACTGGTGCGAGGGTTTCGGCACCGCACTCACCAACCCGCCTGCCCAGCGTGTGTGAGTATGGGCATTTCTTCCGGGAGGACCGCCAAGAGTGGCGAAATCCTGGAAAGGTCTATGTCCAGCAGTGGACGAAACAGGCTGATGGAGTGGATTTTTTCATAGTCCAACTAGGGGAGCAAAAAATATATTTTTCGAATTTTGCCAAAAGGAATACTGAACCTAGTTCTTGATCACTAACCGAGTCTCCAGTATGAATTTGGTCAGAGAGAAAATAAAATAGTTTACAAAAAAGTCTCGTAATTTGAAGAATGACCCTATTACGGTAAAAGTTGTAAACCCCTGTGACAGATTCGCTGGATTGGTCGCTTTAAATGTCAGTTTTACATACTAGTAATAGTAACAGGTTCGAGGTTCGATCCTTGTCAGAAACTTTTTATTTTTCTTTAATTCTCAACTCAAGTTTCAAAATAGGTGCGACTAGGGATGTTCCGATACCACCTAAGTATCGATACCTACTCAAATCAGTAATACTCAAATAGTATTACGATACTACTCATTTGAGTATCTGAAAGGTATCCATACTTACCCATATCGATAAATTTTTTCAACTTTTTATAGGAATGAGGTAAACTTAAATTAAATAAATTGTTTATTTTATGCACATAGTCAAATAAAACACATAAATGTGTTAATTTATTTATTTAGCATCATTACAATCTTAACAGTTTTAAGGGCTGCGCGGTACTCACCTAAAAAGCACGGTTAATCTACAGGTAAAAAAAAAACAGCTTATAGAAAGTTTCCAAAAAAAAGAGTCATTACTGATATTTACGAGATAGGTAACTTATTTATCACCTAAAAAGCACACATGACACGAGCTTAAACTGCGCAGTTTTTTGCAATGGTGGATGGGATGGTGCAATTCGATCGAATTGACGCTAGATTTATCATTTATGGCGCCGGCCCATAGCTAAGATACGTTATAACACTGGCACCAGGATAGCGTATACAATTTTCCACGCGTGTGACAGAGATGGAATAAGAATCCGTGTTGCGACACCTATCCGTAGAACCTCTAGGTTTCGTTTCAAAACGATTCGTTCGGTAATTATTCGGCAAAAGTAATTGGTATCGAAACAAAAGTATCGAGTACTTACTCGTATTTACTTGTATCGGAATATCCCTATCGACGAGCGGAGCGATGTGGAGCAATAATGCAGTCGGATAAACAAATAGGTACCAAGTGTCAAAGTTTCGTAAATAATAGCCGTCAAAAAAATATATAAGTCGACCTTACGCTGACTAGACCTAGGAACTGACATAGTATTAAACTGGGTTTACCTCGGCTAGTGCCCCTACGAGATTTGAAGCCGCTACCTCCACATTTGTGACCACAGAGGCGTTTTTTAAATTATTAGGTGTACCTTCTTATTTTCGATTTCATATTTCGATTTTTATGTATTTATATTTCTTCTCATTTGTGCTCTTCTAAAACTGCTTTTATCCACTGCTCCAACGATTCAATATCCTGAAAAAACGAAAACCAATACGTCACTTCCGGTGACTTACGTCACCGGTTTCCGTTACGGCTCCGGCGGCGCATCTCTTCCATAATTCTTATATCATGTCATGTAAGTAATTAATAATTGCTTGCTTACTAAAGAAAGCATTAGCAATGTGGCGACAAGCAAGAGAGTAGGTACTTTAAAGGTACTTTTAATTCTCTTAACGTTGTTCGTTTGTACAGCTGTTGGACGTAAGGTGAATAGTCGTGGTCAGTCGTGGTTAAAAAAAAAACTTCGCCCGCCAGACACAGACGTCAAATTCGCGGTCGATAAAGTTCATAATGGGTTATCATTTTATGATAACATGAGAATCTTTTAGTGAAATAAAATTCTCTCATTTCGAATATTTGCATGAGAAGCGGATATTTAGCGAAAAAATATGAATAACAGGCTCTTACAAGTGTGCTATTGTGGATTTTCGCGAAAACTATATAGTTTGTCGTTACCATTGCCCATTTATGGTGAAAGAGAAGCACAAGCGAAACTCGGCCTTCGGGTAAGTTAATATTTTTTAACAACTTCATAACTTCTGAAGGTCTGATTGCGGGGCTTGGGGTCTGGCTTCTTGATTGATTGATTAGTGAAAACTTCCGACTGCTCGTGAATCTAACACGTGAAGCACATTTAGGTTAGTTACAGTTCTTGACCAGCATAAAATCATAGATCACTGGACTACCTATTCAACCCTTGCATTACATGTAAGTGAAAAATGTTCAGTCTTATCTCATGCATGGTATTCAAGATGATGTTATGTACATTTACAGTATGGGCCTGAAACAGCACCAACCGGCTTCCATCTATTGTTTATTAGCATGACCATCTATCAGAAGATATTTTATGTATAGAAATTCCCAAGTCAAGTGCCAACAACCACTAATAGGTTTAGGTACCTAAATCATAAGCTCGTCACTCATATCTGTTGATTAAGGGGTGGTTTTCACGAATCAAAACTATAACCCTGGTTCGTCCACTAGTGGACATAGCCCTTTCCAGGATTTCGCCACTCTTAGCGATTCTCCTGGAAGAAGTGCCTATACTCACACAAATTGGGCAGGCCGGTTGGTGAGTGCTATGTCGAAACTGTTGCACTATTGAGACCGCTGCCGTCACCAGTCTGTTTTATATAAGAGCTAACAATTGGGAATGGATATACAGCCATCAATCAGTCCCAGGCATGGTGGGCTACTTGTTTGTGCCTGTTATAACTTCAAGGGGATTTGCAAGTAAGACGGTGGCAACTCCATAGTTAAACCTGGCATTTGATCTACCACCTTAAAAAGCAAAAGATATTTTACTTGCAAAAATAAGTAGGTACTTACCTTGTTTTATTTAGCCTACTTACTATAGGCACTCAGACTTATTGACTTACAATGTGTTATACAAAAATATAACTTATAATAATAGTAACAAGTATTATTTTAATCAAATAACAAGTTAGCAGTAGGTACTTCTTGGCACAATACATGTTTATCGGTAGCTGTTTTCTGATGAAACAAATATGAACATAACCATTATTTATGATTGCATTATCAAAGGCATAGGAGGTCAGTCATTAATCTTTCATCACTTGTAACTGGAACACTTACAATTCTTCAGTCTATATTCAATCAAACACTTCTGTAAATGTTAGGGCTATTGAAAACTCCTAATAAAATAGTTAAATTATTTGGAATATTGCAGAGTGTGAATTCAACAAGAAGTATCCAAACATCAGTAATCATGAACATGAACAGTAACCTGTGGGATTCGGACCCAGAGTTGTTCGGGATCATACAAAAAGAGAAGAAACGCCAGGAAGCGGGTCTGGAGATGATTGCCTCGGAGAACTTCACATCCATCCCAGTTCTACAGTGCCTTAGCTCTTGTCTACATAATAAATATTCTGAAGGAATGCCCCACCAAAGGTACAATTTGAAATTTTTAGATAGAAGTAAAAGATTATTTTTATTAACTAAATTAATTACAAGTCGACCGAAGCCAAATTCATACTGGGCAAATGGGTAATTTGGATCAGTATGGGAAGCCAAAATGGATTTTAATGGTGAAAGTAATAGTGCTTTGTTGCTGACTACCACTTAGGGAGTCTTCAATATGAATTCAGCTGTGTCCATCCATGTCACCTTATATTTTATTTAAATATTGTATTTGTATATAACTGGGCATAATAAAAATACAATTCGATTGTCTGCGCTTAAAAAAAATGTATTAGGTTAATACCAAAATTTACATAAAATCCTTACAACTATTCCAGGTATTATGGTGGCAATGAATTTATAGACGAAATTGAAATACTAGCACAACAGAGATCTCTGGAAGCATACAGACTGAACCCTGAAGAATGGGGTGTCAACGTCCAGCCCTACTCAGGTAAACAAGTTAAAGAAGCAGTCTTTGTTTAACAAAATTACTTGCAGAACTGTGATCAGAAATTCCTAAACCTCATAGACAGAATTATACAAAGCTAGAAAAAATATGCTTCTGTTTGGAACCAATGATCAGAAAGTTTTAGGACTAAAATATTTTGACTTAATGGTTATTGCAGAAAATGCTCTGTTATTCCAACATACTATACATCAAAAACTATTTTTGCCTCGGAACATTTGTTCCGATGTTCATGCAATCTATGAGGACTAATCTGCTCTACTCATAGTAGGTTGTGTGTGTATATGCACATTGGACTGGTGTGACTTGTACCCACACATATTTGCATATTATACAGATACTTCACACAAGCAAGGCAGATTAGTCTTCTTGGATTGCAAGAATATACAGAAAAACGCCCTGGAAACAATAATTATATTCCCTGATGATTGCTCTAGGTTCCCCAGCAAACTTCGCAGTCTACACGGGGGTGGTGGAACCCCACGGCAGGATTATGGGTTTGGACCTCCCGGACGGTGGACATCTCACACACGGGTTCTTCACTGCCACCAAGAAGATCTCTGCCACCTCCATCTTCTTTGAGAGCATGCCCTACAAAGTAAGAAGAACAACTTATCACATAACTTATATAACTTTATTACATTTTAGTAGCCCAACCTTAATATTTTTGTATGTATTTCCCGTTTTTATTTATGAAATTATTTCTTCATTGCATTATGTATATATAATATTTTTATTCCTAGATTCCTCTATTTTATGCAGGTGTATATTTTATTTCCCGTATTATTATTTTTTTTTTATATTCTAAAGATATATTATATTGTCAAAATTAACTTGTAGAAAGTATACTTTATGTATCTATTTTGCAAAAATAAATATTTTGATTTTGTACATGCTTAGCCAGTTAATTGAGAAAACCTAAACCTTTTTGGTGCTGAAAATCTAGGCTTAACCCAGGGCGGATCCAGGATCTTGCTTTTGGAAAATGGCGGATCATGGCTGGCAATATAAAGACCCAATTGAATTTAAATCTTGGCGAAATTGTTCCAAAAACAAAAAATCAATCGTACTTTGTTTTTTTTTCACTACTGTTTGTGAGAGGCGATCGCCCTTCCTCCTCCCATAGATTTGCACAATGGAATGTTTGACTTTACTAATCATCAACATCAAACTTGATTACTTCACTTGAGCTGCGCTTGTAAATAGGCGTGATTACAGTTACCTTCATACCTTCAACGCCTTCAACTTACTCTAAATCTATATTAAATAGAATATTTTTTCAAAATTTTAAAGTTAATGTGTTATTATTATTAGTATTGTAATAAAGCTAAACCTACCTTTTTTTTGTCTGTCTGCGTGTCAGTCATTTTGTATTATGTATGTTCCGTTTTTAACTCGAGAACCACTCAACGGATTTGGATGCGTTTATTTTTATCATTTTAATGACCCTGGTCAACAGATAAGCTATAAGGGGTGTTCATAAAATTACGCCCAAGCCGGAAACGGGGCAGAGATTGAATAAACGCGGGTGGAGCCGCTGGCAAAGGCTAGTGGTTATTAATAATATAGCTGCGAAAACGATGAAACGTCTGACGTAACCGATACAAGATACAAGCAATTTAACTTCAATGCTAAGTTCATAATACTTGACCCCAATGTTATCTTTATCGCTCGGAGAACTGTTATTGACAAGCTGAACAAATATTTGCTATTTTTCGACATTAGTATTGTTTAAATTAACAACGCCCATATCTTAGTCTTTTATAAGTAAATGAACCCTATTAGGTATCTCGTAAACAAGTGATTTTGGACACGTCATTTTCACTGACCTCTCATGCTATCGATACTACATTTTATTGTTCTTGACATTGACTACCCATATTATTGCAAAAATTTGGTCGAACTCGTCCACAAAGGGTTCCGTATCACCCCACAATACGGGTCCGAGAGTCGGATGAGGCCGTACCACCATATTACTGGTACGGAACCCTAAAAACATGGTACATAACATCAAAATACAATGCCAACGCAAAATCAAGGCTACAAAAACAGGCTGCTGAAATGGTAGCACCTGACAAAGAATTTGGCACCGTCTGCGTACGGAACCTTTCTTTTATATATATATTTACTTACAGAAAACACGTTATAATGACCAGATATATGTATTTCGACAATTTTTATTATTTTGTAAGAGCCAGAACCGATAACGTTTAAATAATGCAACTTTTTCGAGTTTACTTTATGGGGACCAACCTTTATTTTATGGCCTCTATCATGACCATACTTAAAAAATAATTAATTAGAATGTTAAACCCAAGGTCCCTCGTGTTGACCATAGCACCATCAGAGATGCCTTGTTTGACAGCTTAAGATGGCGCTAAGAGTAACTCAACCTTTTTGCACCGAGGTTCATTAGTAAGGCGCTAAGATCTTAAAGGCGGTCATTTGTTATGTACCATGTTTTTAGGGTTCCGTACCAGTAATATGGTGGTACGGCCTCATCCGACTCTCACTTGGCCAGATTATTACATTATATATGAAACCCATTCCACTTCCAGGTGAACCCCTCGACCGGTCTAATAGACTACGACCAGCTGTCGACTACGGCGCGACTGTTCAAGCCGCGCCTCATCATAGCTGGCATCAGCTGCTATTCCCGCTGCCTCGACTACAAGCGGTTTAGACAGATCTCAGACGAGAACGGATCCATACTCATGGCCGACATGGCGCATATTTCGGGATTGGTCGCTGCAGGTACTTTATACATGAACATAGTATAAATAATAAATAGTATTCTATCTCCATACAAACGGGCCGAAACGGACGCCCCCAAAAACTCGGTTTACGACAGTCACGGTCGCACCGCAGTTACGCACGCACGTAGTCTCTGTGACGCTCCCGACATAATCATGACATGATATATAAACAGTAGTGAAACTCCACCGTATTCTAGAGCTAGGCGCGATAGGGCTGGCATCGGGCGAAATCTAAAAGCAAACTTATGTATGAAACGGTGCAGCGCTCGCGACTGCCAACCGACGCTAATGTTCCGCGACAATGGCTGAGACGGCGTGTAAAAGCGCGCGACTGTATGTGTATCGATTCGGGGCAGTTTATGTACTGATTTATTTATCTTCTGTGCCGGTACGGTCTCAAATTGTTTCCGAGTATGGACTGTGAAGTCTATACATTCACGTTTCACCTACGATTATTATAATCCCAACGTGGTGGGTACAGCCGTATTTTGGCCACAAGAAACTATGTGTGAGTAATCGTGTTTCTAAAGTGTATGATTTATGGAGTAAATCCTTAAATATCTTGCATATTAATTGAATGACGAAAGCTTAAGCAATAAAATAACGATACAGCAAGTTGCGACGACCTGTGACACAGCCTTCCCGTCGGAGAGTTGGGGCGATACTGATCGACTAATAAAGAATGAATCGGCGAAACAAAGAATGGACGGAGAGCTAGCGACCAAATCGGTCATGTGGCTTCAGCTGTATTGAAACTCCGTTAGCTACTTCCCTGAACAACCTTTTCCCATAATCTCCGTGCTGGCAGGCCGCGGGCGGTGGGTGCGGGTGTAGTGGGGTGGGGAAAAAAAAGAAAAAAAATGTGGGCTCAGCGGCTTTAATTTTTTTTTCAAACAGTTGCTCTGTACTCCCTGTGCACCCAAAAAAAATTTTAAATTGATGGGGTGGTGGGAAGGGGTTGCCAGCGTTAATTAAAAGTACCAAAATAATAATAATTTACATGTGGGCTCAGCTGTATTTGCTTTTTTTCTGACGCGAGATTAATTAATATGTGAGCCCCGAAAAAATAGCCATGCAAAAATATCGGTGGAAAGGTATCGAAAAAAATTGTTGAAATCGTTGGATTTCGTTCGAAAATGAGCTGAGGAGAAGGCAAAAGCGAACGTGGAGGGGATGTCAGCCGGCGAACGCGTCAGCGCACTCACGGCGCGTCGATTTTGTTCGGCTAACAGAGAGTAGCCGCTGTCCTTCTCGCACCCGTTGAACGGGGAAACCCGAACTTTCCGAACTAGCAGCTGCTGCAGCTGTGCGTCTACGCATTTTCATAGAAATTAACCTTATTTTTATTCGTGCGAAAAAATATTCCCTGCTTCTATGCCCTTTTTTGTCCATTATTATTTACGAAAAATATTCTATTTATTTATTCATTTTTATGTATGCAAAATATAAATTCAATTTTTTTTTTCTCTTAACTATTCATGCAATAAATTTTTCTCGGTATTATTTATGCGAACAATTTTATTCATTTTTATTCCTCTTTTTATTCATTATTATTTACGCAAAATATTCTATTCATTTATATTCCTTTATTTATTCATTTTTATTCCTTATTTTATTCATTATTATTCATGTGAAAAAATTATAAACTATCATTCAATTGGCAGGGGGCTGATGAGCGTGCTGTCCAATATTTGATTGTCAGCTGTTTCTTCTTATTCGTCAGTATCTTGATCATTTTATTTGAATTATTATTTTCATTTTATTTGAAGTATTATTTTCATTTTATTAGAATTTTGATGAATGGGGATTTCCACCGGCGAGTGCGTCTAGTCTGTTTGTCTAGTCTTTATTGCATGAATAATAAAGAGAAAAAAAAATTGAATTATATTGTTGCATAAATAAAAATGAATAAATAAAGAAATATAAATAAATAGAATATTTTTCGTAAATAATAATGGACAAAAAAAGGCATAGAAGCAGGGAATATTTTTTCGCACGAATAAAAATAAGGTTAATTTCTATGAAAATGCGTAGACGCACAGCTGAAGCAGCTGCTAGTTGCTTCAGCTGTGCGTCTACGCATTTTGTTGAGAAGGACAGCGGCTACTCTCTGTTAGCCGAACAAAATCGACGCGCCGTGAGTGCGCTGACGCGTTCGCCGGCTGACAGCCCCTCCACGTCCGCTTTTGCCTTCTCCTCAGCTCATTTTCTAACGAAATCCAACGATTTCAACAATTTTTTTCGATATCTTCCCACCAATATTTTTGCATGGCTATTTTTTTGGGGCTCACATATTAATTAATCTCGCGTCAGAAAAAAGCCAATACAGCTGAGCCCACATGAAAATTATTATTATTTTGGTACTTTTAATTAACGCTGGCAACCCCTTCCCACCACCCGATCGATTTAAATTTTTTTTTGGGTGCACAGGGAGTACAGAGCAACTGTTTGAAGAAAAAATTAAAGCCGCTGAGCCCACATTTTTTTTCTTTTTTTTCCCCACCCCACTACACCCGCACCCACCGCCCGCGGCCTGCCAGCACGGAGATTATGGGAAAAGGTTGTTCAGGGAAGTAGCTAACGGAGTTTCAATACAGCTGAAGCTACATGACCAATTTGATCGCTAGATCTTAGACTAGAATAAAATAGAAGCAACTTTAACATTTAATTCTATCGAGTGAAGTTGTAGCTATTAGGTATTGGTCAGGCTTACCCACGTGTGATATGATCTAGCAGATGTATATATTTTTCAATTTTTTACGTACATGAATGTAGGAAAATAAGCGAATCAAAAATTGTAAATTAGGGTACTACAGGGTCTTAATCTATGTACAATAGGAAACCAAACCTACAATTCCAATTTTTCACTTTCCAGGTGTGATCCCCAGCCCGTTCGAATACGCGGACATAGTGACAACTACGACCCACAAGACGCTCCGCGGGCCCCGCGCCGGCATCATCTTTTACCGGAAAGGGGTCAAAACCGTCAAGCCGAACGGGGACAAAGTCCTGTACGACTTTGAGAACAAGATCAACCAATCAGTGTTCCCGGGACTGCAGGGCGGGCCGCACAACCACGCTATAGCGGCTATAGCGACAGCCATGAAGCAAGCCAAGGCGCCGGAGTTTGTTGAGTACCAGAAGCAGGTTAGTTCACACATAATGTACAGATTAATTTGTAATATCGTCACGACATGAATCCCCGAGGGGGTATCAGAGGTGTTCCGAGTTTGAACTGTAAAATGCCACACCCGCTTTTCACTGACGATTATTACGTCCCAACTTGATGAGTGGTGAGCCCTAACGCCGTACTTCGGGCAAAATTACACGCTTTTAAGGGCATGCAGGTTTCCTCGCGATGTTTTCCTTCACCGTTCACCAAGTGATAAGTATTAGGTAAGAACACAAATACTATAAGTATACATAAATTCCAAAAAACTTATTGGTGCATGCCCGAATGAGGATTAAACCTGTGTCTCAAGATTGAGAGGCCAGCGTTCTACCTATAGCGCATTAAGGGGGTAACTTTTTACCTCTGTACAAAATGCACATCTTAATATTGTTTTCCTTACTTTTGAATAAAAAGTATGCAATAAATGTGTTTTAAAGCAACTTGCGGAAATAGGTTATTAATAATAAAGTCTTCACAAAAAAATTACGTACTTTGATTGTTAATCAATTTAATTAATTGTTCGCATTACATTAACAAACTTAAAATAGTGTTTACAGTTGTAATGTAATGCAGCTAAATTGTAACGCATAAAATTTAATCATTTTCATGTGATCACCTAACTATTAACAAGCAGTTTGCGCGAATTGCTATAAAACGCATTTATTGCAAATTTTTTATTCAAAGGTAAGGAAAACAATATTATGATGTGCATTTTGCAGCGAGATCCTCCGTTACCACCTTAAACTGTGTATTTATTTGCTTTTATCAATAAAACTACATTTTACAAAAAATTAAAGCTATTTACTGGTTTTTAGAGAAAATATTTTTATTAACTTATAAATATGATCACATTTATTGAATTAAGTTCCGTAATTGTTAAAATCAAAAACCTTAAAACTTTAAACGTCAATTAATTAATAAATATCTAACTAAAGTGCTCGAACTTTTTCAGTTCAAAAAACTTTACACACATACGACCAATAAATAAAAACCGGCCAAGTGCGTGTCGGGCCACGCGCAATGTAGGGTTCCGTAGCTACCCGGTACATATAAGTTGGTCTACTAATACAAACTACTGGTCCCATACATTATAGGGGGCCAAAAGTTTGGCGCGACCTGTACTCGTAAAACTGTAAAGCCTACTTAGCAGTGATAGTTTTCCTTTTAAATTAATTATATATGTCTACTTCTGTGAATTTTTTCACATTTCTACAAACAACCGTTTAGCCGGCAGGTTCTAGCCGTCCCCCGCTCCACTCTTAACTAAACTTTTCACTTTAAAGCTTAATATTTCACCAACGGATCCCTTAATCGAAAAATGGTTTTCACACACCCACAATGTTTTTGGACGGCCTATCCAACGATACCCCACACTATAGGATAGACAAGATAAAAAAATTCATCCCCAGTTTACTAGAATGAGAGGTACCCTTAAAAAAAATTCTTTCAAGATTTTATTTTACCATTTTGTCGGCGTGATTAATATTTATATCCATGCCAAATTACAGCTTTCTAGTACTAATAGTATCTGCGCTAAGCCGCGGACAGACGGACATGGCGAAACTATAAGGGTTCCTTGTCGGACTACGGAACCCTAAAAACCTGACTTGGTGAAAAGGTGTTAGGTACGATTATGTATAAGTATCTGATTTATCTCATATTAGAAGTATTAGTTTCTTCTATTTTGCGCTATTCGACGACGCAGCGGTCGATGTTACAGCCACTTTACACTGCGCGCTGATGGAATAGTTATTTCAATATCGTTTTTGTCGATATTTGTACGCCTGCTAACGGTTAGCACTTAGGTATAAAACAAAATCCTGGAATAATTTATATGAGGACCTAACTGGTCTGGCTTTTCACGCTTGGCCATGATTTAACCACAAATAAAATTCCAGGTAATCAAGAACGCCCAACGCCTGTGTGAAGGGCTCAAGTCCCGCGGCTACGACATCGCGACCGGCGGCACCGACGTTCATCTAGCACTAGTGGATATGCGCGGGGCGGGGCTTACTGGGGCGCGGGCGGAGAGGATACTGGAGCTGTGTAGTGTCGCGTGCAACAAGAACACTGTGCCCGGAGACAAGAGCGCGCTCAACCCCAGCGGTATAAGACTGGGTAAGTAGTGGACGAGCGGGGGGGCTTACTGGGGCGCGGGCGGAGAGGATACTGGAGCTGTGTAGTGTCGCGTGCAACAAGAACACTGTGCCCGGAGACAAGAGCGCGCTCAACCCCAGCGGTATAAGACTGGGTAAGTAGTGGACGAGCGGCGGGACTTACAAGGGCGTGGGCGGAGAGGATACTGGAGCTGTGTAGTGTGGCGTGCAACAAGAATACTGTGCCCAGAGACAAGAGCGCGCTCAACCCCAGCGGTATAAGACTGGGTAAGTAGTGGACGAGCGGCGGGGCTTACAAGGGCGCGGGCGGAGAGAATACTGGAGCTGTGTAGTGTCGCGTGTAACAAGAACACTGTGCCCGGAGACAAGAGCGCGCTCAACCCCAGCGGTATAAGACTGGGTAAGTAGTGGACGAGCGGCGGGGCTTACAAGGGCGTGGGCGGAGAGGATACTGGAGCTGTGTAGTGTCGCGTGCAACAAGAACACTGTGCCCGGAGACAAGAGCGCGCTCAACCCCAGCGGTATAAGACTGGGTAAGTAGTGGACGAGCGGCGGGGCTTACAAGGGCGTGGGCGGAGAGGATACTAGAGCTGTGTAGTGTCGCGTGCAACAAGAACACTGTGCCCGGAGACAAGAGCGCGCTCAACCCCAGCGGTATAAGACTGGGTAAGTAGTGGACGAGCGGCGGGGCTTACAAGGGCGTGGGCGGAGAGGATACTGGAGCTGTGTAGTGTGGCGTGCAACAAGAACACTGTGCCCAGAGACAAGAGCGCGCTCAACCCCAGCGGTATAAAACTGGGTAAGTAGTGGACGAGCGGCGGGGCTTACAAGGGCGTGGGCGGAGAGGATACTGGAGCTGTGTAGTGTGGCGTGCAACAAGAACACTGTGCCCAGAGACAAGAGCGCGCTCAACCCCAGCGGTATAAGACTGGGTAAGTAGTGGACGAGCGGCGGGGCTTACAAGGGCGCGGGCGGAGAGGATACTGGAGCTGTGTAGTGTCGCGTGCAACAAGAACACTGTGCCCGGAGACAAGAGTGCGCTCAACCCCAGCGGTATAAGACTGGGTAAGTAGTGGACGAGTGGGGGGGCTTACAAGGGCGCGGGCGGAGAGGATACTGGAGCTGTGTAGTGTCGCGTGTAACAAGAACACTGTGCCCGGAGACAAGAGTGCGCTCAACCCCAGCGGTATAAGACTGGGTGAGTAGTGGATGAGCGGGGGGGCTTACAAGGGCGCGGGCGGAGAGGATACTGAAGCTGTGTATTGTGGCGTGCAACAAGAACACTGTGCCCAGAGACAAGAGTGCGCTCAACCCCAGCGGTATAAGACTGGGTAAGCAGTGAACGAGCGGGGGGGCTTACAAGGGCGCGGGCGGAGAGGATACTGGAGCTGTGTAGTGTCGCGTGCAACAAGAGCGCGCTCAACCCCAGCGGTATAAGACTGGGTAAGTAGTGGACGAGCGGGGGGGCTTACAAGGGCGCGGGCGGAGAGGATACTGGAGCTGTGTAGTGTCGCGTGCAACAAGAACACTGTGCCCGGAGACAAGAGCGCGCTCAACCCCAGCGGTATAAGACTGGGTAAGTAGTGGACGAGCGGGGGGGCTTACTGGGGCGCGGGCGGAGAGGATACTGGAGCTGTGTAGTGTCGCGTGCAACAAGAACACTGTGCCCGGAGACAAGAGCGCGCTCAACCCCAGCGGTATAAGACTGGGTAAGTAGTGGACGAGCGGCGGGGCTTACAAGGGCGTGGGCGGAGAGGATACTGAAGCTGTGTATTGTGGCGTGCAACAAGAACACTGTGCCCAGAGACAAGAGTGCGCTCAACCCCAGCGGTATAAGACTGGGTAAGCAGTGAACGAGCGGGGGGGCTTACAAGGGCGCGGGCGGAGAGGATACTGGAGCTGTGTAGTGTCGCGTGCAACAAGAGCGCGCTCAACCCCAGCGGTATAAGACTGGGTAAGTAGTGGACGAGCGGGGGGGCTTACAAGGGCGCGGGCGGAGAGGATACTGGAGCTGTGTAATGTCGCGTGCAACAAGAACACTGTGCCCGGAGACAAGAGCGCGCTCAACCCCAGCGGTATAAGACTGGGTAAGTAGTGGACGAGCGGGGGGGCTTACAAGGGCGCGGGCGGAGAGGATACTGGAGCTGTGTAGTGTCGCGTGCAACAAGAGCGCGCTCAACCCCAGCGGTATAAGACTGGGTAAGTAGTGGACGAGCGGGGGGCTTACAAGGGCGCGGGCGGAGAGGATACTGGAGCTGTGTAGTGTCGCGTGCAACAAGAACACTGTGCCCGGAGACAAGAGCGCGCTCAACCCCAGCGGTATAAGACTGGGTAAGTAGTGGACGAGCGGGGGGGCTTACAAGGGCGCGGGCGGAGAGGATACTGGAGCTGTGTAGTGTCGATGTCGCGTGTAACAAGAACACTGTGCCCGGAGACAAGAGTGCGCTCAACCCCAGCGGTATAAGACTGGGTAAGTAGTGGATGAGCGGGGGGGCTTACAAGGGCGCGGGCGGAGAGGATACTGGAGCTGTGTATTGTGGCGTGCAACAAGAACACTGTGCCCAGAGACAAGAGTGCGCTCAACCCCAGCGGTATAAGACTGGGTAAGCAGTGAACAAGCGGGGGGGCTTACAAGGGCGCGGGCGGAGAGGATACTGCAGCTGTGTAGTGTCGCGTGCAACAAGAACACTGTGCCCGGAGACAAGAGCGCGCTCAACCCCAGCGGTATAAACCAAATACACGTTGAAACATGAGTTAAATTAATCTTTTTCTGTAACAGGTACGCCAGCGCTGACCACACGAGGGCTCAAAGAGACTGACATGGACCAAGTCGTCGACTATATCGACAAAGCTATCAAGATCGCTCAAGAAGTCACCAAAGTATCTGGACCCAAGCTCGTCGACTTCAACAGGGTAGTCGAGGAAAATGCAGACTTCAAAGCCAAAGTGACCAAACTGAGGAAAGAAATCGAAAGTTTCAGCAGAAAGTTCCCACTACCAGGCTATGAAAATTACTAATTCATATTATCGCTCTGCTATACTGACCTTTACAATGGGTCACTATCGCCTTCCCTTTCACACCAATGTCAGATGAACGAAATGGCTATATGCTATCCCTTTCAAAAAATATTTGTGTGAGAAAGAAGGCGTGATAGTGGCCCAGAATGTAATGGACATAACATTACTGCCATTCCATTTTCATACTCACTTGTAGACATAAGCACACCGTGCCTTTATCGTTGTAAACATAAGTAGATCTTTTATATAAATCTCTTTGTTGTAAAGATTACTTATTTGTAAGTAATAATAAAATAAATTAAATTTATACCACTGCAGTATAGAAAATAAGAAAAGTAAATCTGGACGTGAGGAGCTCTGAACCGGGATTCGAACCTGGGACCTCTCACTTACCGGGCGGTTGCTCTACCAACTACTTTTACTTCTCTGATTTGCTATATCGCAGTGATATAAATTTAATTTGTTATCTCCTTGCGATGGATAAATCGCCAAGTGTTAAAAATATAGAAATTTATTTCTATCATAGTTTTAATAATAAAATATGTTGTGATTGTTTGAACCACAGATATAGATCTAAATAGATAACGCAAGTGCATCAAACTCTATTAAAATCAAGCGTGTCACATTTAACAATGAAATTGGTTGACAGCGGTTTGAATCTTAGAAGGGGTTGTAAGACATAAGATGTATTATACATAAGAGTCAAAGTTGGAGGAGTCAATATCTGTGAAGGAAGAGCATTGCTCTCCCTTTTGGCGCGCAATTGGGCACGCGAAGTACATACACTCGCGGCATCTATTTGGATCTATATCTGTGGTTTGAACACTTTTATTTCAAAAATAAATCTCTGCCGACAAAAAGACTTCTGAACAAAATGAAACCTTTTCCTGTATAAACAGACACTAATATTTTCTACATCTCTAACGATGACAATAACTGGCTAGACTCCTTGGTCTTGCACAAACTCACTCGTTATGTCACCAAATGCTAAGTGAAAATGGCTATACCGTTTTGGTAAGTACCCTCAATTCAAAAATCTACTTATGAGTGTACTATACGTCACTTTTGTATTTAGAAAAATTATTAATTAATTAATAACTATAGGTGGTAGAGCTAATGCCGGGCTCGACTGTGGAGGTACCACCATCTTACTCGGAAAACCTCCCGAAGTTATTCGGGGGAGAGTAAGAGGACAGCTCTGAGGCAAAAAAACCAGGCAGCCTACCATTGCCTGGGACCGATGGATGGCGGTATATCCATCCCCAATTGCCGGGCCTTATATAAATCAGACTGGTGACGGGCAGCGGCGTCACTGGTGCAAGGGTTTCGGCACCGCGCTCACCAACCCGCCTGCCCAGCGTGTGTGAGTATGGGCATTTCTTCCAGGAGGACCGCCAAGATTGGCGAAATCCTGGTTGGGGTGTAGATAAGGGGGCACTATGGGAAAAAAGACTTAGAAAATTTTCGCTTGGGCGCCGCCTGGTCGTAGTGTCGATAAGGGGGCACTATGGGAAAAAAGACTTAGAAAATTAATCCTGGAAAGGCCTATGTCCAGCATTGGACGAAACAGGCTGATGGATGGATGGATTAGGTTTATAAAACTTTCTATATTGTTCATTCTGTTTCTTTGAAAAAAGCCAAAATTAAACATATAGTCACGACGACATGAGATGTCAGAGGTATTCCCGAGTGTGAACTCTGAAATGCAAGGCACAGTCCACACTCGGCACACCCTTGTTTCACTTACGATCATTACGTCCCAACGTGATGGGTGGTGAGCCCTATCGCCGTACTTCGGGCAGTTACACGCTTTTTAGGGAATGCAGGTTTCCTCACCATGTTTTTCCTTCACCGTTCAGAAAGTATTAGTTAAAAACAAAAACTAAATCCAAAATAAAGTTATCAGAAAGTAAAATATTACATATTCCTATTGAATTTCACAAGTAAAAGAGCGATTTTTTTATAATGAACAGAAAACTCCACAGCAGGCAGCTGAATTTGACCCATAAATCCGTGATGTTCAAATGATTAAATCAAGCCCAAATAAAAGCTGTATCGAAATATGGAGAACCGAGACAATTGATTTTTTGTGGCATGCTTTTTACATGAATTTAGGCTGAGATTCAGAGTGCATTTTGTGTCCGAACTCAAACGTTACTTTAGTATGGGATCACGTCGCTTTTTGACGTTCGTAAGATCGAGTTCGTTTTTCATCTAAGGCATAGACGTAAAATGTAAACGTTAATAGCTTAAATCGGACCGCAAGCGTACACCATGGATATATTACCCAAACAGGACTGCGCACGACGCGAAGAAAGAAGTCAAACTAGAGTAGGTATTCCATTTCTTTCTAAGTAGGGTAACCATATTAAAAAATATATTTATACAACGTTAATTCATGGTACTCATCCTTCCTTCTTAACTTAACGCGCTTCGCTCAACGAGACGTCATTTTATCACACATGCACATATTCACAGTGATTTCCAAAGTAAATACATGATGACGTCGTCTTTAGCTCTCGAAGAGCATACCTTGTTTTTTATACCATGAGTTTTACTCAAAGTTTACTAGTTTATATGATCAGGTGGCCTATTATGTAACTCAGTGTCGGTTGCCATTAGCGATGGTATTTATCCGAGTTTAAACTCACCATTGGATAAAAACTGAGTTTTTACCCATATTCATCCGGTTATTAACTCAAAGCAGGATAAATACTATTCATACAATTTTTACTTTTGATTCGTGTTTCATTCTTTAAGGTGATTTTACCTTATGATTATTGGTCTTGTGTGCACATGACCTGACCATGAGAATTAAATATCAGTAGAATATCAAACATTTTCATCCTTATTGACATTTTATTTTACACCTTTTCTTTTTCAAATGTACTGTAGGTACTCAGTAAATGATCTGGAAACTAAATCTAACATAATGAAACTGGTTAAGTGCGAGTAGAACTCGTGGCCTGAGGGTTTTGTACATACAGTTTAAAACACAAATGTATGTCACAAGCAGTTATAACTATTATTATATCTATATAATTCCTTATTTTGTTTTGTTTTGACAATACATATAGTTACAAAACGGTCACTGACTCACTGATTGACATGGTAGATTAGTTGATTGGGGGGGTCTGACATTAAAATTATGTAGAGGGGCTTGTAGGGGACTATTATGTGTCCCCCAGAAAAATCTGACATTTGTCATTTTTTGCCATTTGACATGACTTAGGGGGCTCAAAGTGAGGTCGTTTGTATGGGATTTTCGTATGATTTTTTTTTCTATCTAACCGAGCTGGCGAGACCGGAAGTCGAGCCAGCGAGGTGTGTCCATGGAAAAAAATTTGACTTTGAAATTTTTGAGTTTGACATTTTTTTTTACATTTTCTCTATATCTTGTTCCCGTTGAGATATTTCTATGGGAAAAAATTCCTACTGGTGTCTTGCTGACCTGGCGAGACCAAAGGTCAAACCTAAGAGGAGTATCCATGGAAAAACTTTGACATTTCTTGATATTTTCGCTAAATCCTGTTCCCGTTGAGATATTTGAACGGTAAAATCCCTATACTGTCTATCTGTCGGCGAGACCGAAGGTCGAGCCAGCGGGGAGTATCCAAACTACCATGGAAAAAACTTTTGACAGTTTTGTAATTTTTCGCTAAATCCTGTTCCCGTTAAAATATTCGAACGGGAAAAAATTCCTACTGGATAGTGGGTCGAGTATAAGACTTTCGGAAACACAGGGGGTTCCAAAAAAAATATATGTGTGAAAATAAAATGTTGTTTAGGCCATATCTCCGCGATGGTTGGTATTGGACCCCCCAAACTTGGATACCGGGGTTCCAAAAAAGTTTTAAACTTGGAAAAAAAATACACATATGAGGCGCAAAAAAAAATTGTTTTGGCCATATCTCCGGATCGGTTGGTCTTGGAACCCCAAACTTGGACTCCAGGAGTCCAAAAACAATTGTTTTTTTTAAAAGGGCTTGAAGAGAACTACCAGAATATGAAAAAAATATTTGGTCACATAGCTATATCTCGGGAACGTATAGAGCTAGAACTACCGGGTTCTCACTAAAAGTAAATGGCTAAACAAGGGCCACTTGATGATTAAAAAATATATATTTTGTATTTTTTTTTTAGTTGCTATATTTTCGGAACGGCTGGGGCTAGCGCTTTCGGGCTTGGACTCAAATGACGGGTATCACGAGCACTTACCGACCGATGTTAGTTTTTGACATTCTAAATTCTTATGAGACCTTAGAAACTGTCCAAATCATTTGGACATCATTTTTAAGATATCAAACAAATTTCGCCCTTGTTGACATTTGAAACCCCTTTGTTTTTTTCATTCTCATTACTCAGTAAACTACGTGGAAGCTGAATATAACAAAAAAACATGAATGTCAATTAGGTCGAAATTCGCTTAGCCCCTAAGAAACTGTCCATTCAAAGTACTTAGCTAGGTAAATTATTTTGAAAATTCAGCGGATACTATGTTGTAACGTCGATAGTTCTCCCACTTTTATGATTAGATTTATATTTTCCATGTCTTAAGTTAGATTTTATGACCAAATCATGAGAATATGTAGCTTATGCTCTTCCTCGTGCATGCCTAAAGAATATTATTACAATGGCGATAGCAGTTTTTTCAAATTTCCATAGAAAAAGTATTTATCCTACGTTTTGTGTTTTTATCCGATAGAAACGGAAAAATACGAGTATTTATCCAAAAATTGATAAAAACTGAGTTTTTATCATTTGAGATTTTATCCACCACCCATCTCTAGTTGCCATCTATGGTTGCTATTCACCAAAAACAGATCAAAAATGAACTTCCAAAATAACCTTCAATGGGTATTGAACTATTTACGAAATGTGACAAAATTTCAAGTGCGAGCGTATCCTCAGATAAGTGGATATGTATGTTTTTGACGATAGGCACTCGGTTTGGCAACTGATTTTACGTTACAGAATCAGGGGGCTGTGCTTCTCAGACTGAGAGTTGCTGCTTTTTATTTTTATCGGGTTACGGAGAAATATTAAAAATGAATGTTATATTTTATTTAAACTACTAGAAAATTTTATGTATTTTTATGCTGATTCTCCCCAATGTTGAAAAGTGTAAAAATTGGTGAAAAATTGTAACATAAAATGTCGATAAAAGATTCACCTCTTGTTATTCGTTCGTAAAGCTTGTCTATGAACAATCAGTCAGTCATTCATTCAATCAAATGTCATTTCATTCATTCCAGCATTGCCGGTACTGATATTTTCGCCCGATTTCAGGAAATTTAGGAGTCAGGCGGGTTTTTGGGGGCAATTACTCGCCTGCTTGGTATCTTTGCGATCATCCCAGGCAAAAAAGGCGTTCTATCTTTTTTTGCAAGTAGAAGTGCAATTATGTGAAGGAACGAAACATCCTGCCATAAAAGGGAACGTGAGGTCAGCTTTCACTGGCTATGTCACGCTAAAACGACGAACGAAAGAGATACCCTCACACAACTCCTTACAAACACGCTTCCAAGCACGTATCCAAGGGGTTGGATAGGTGGGATTTATCCCCCCCCCCCCGAAATTTGGCGTGACATACACGGGACCGGGAATGTTTATTCATAACCACTGCAAAGTACGCTGTACGTTAAAGTACGTTTTAATAAAAAAGGTACCTACGATGATTTAATACTAAATAATAATATACTTCTCATCAAAATAATCGAAACACTTCTCAAGTTTGTGTTTTTATTGGATTATTAGAAAAATATTGTATTATACGGAAAAAATTCAAATGTTGTACAATAGTAGGTAGTACAAGGTTTCGAATTCCTTATACTTACGTTTCAAATTCAAATCAATTCTTTTTTAAAGAATTAATCCCCTTTTTGGTTATTTGTCGCCAGAAAGTAAGTCTTGGTAGTGTTTCGATTTTTTTGATGAGAACTGTATCATAGTATGTGGTTATTGTTTGTGATTTAACAGGTTTCATTCACTATTCACATAGTTGTTTCAATGAATGTCCCCCCCCCCCTCCCCCAGAAACAAAAATCTGGATAGGAGCCTACAAGCTTCTTTTTTTTAATAATAAACTTGATAACTTTCTGTAAGCAGATAGTTGTTAAGAGCCAGTCCACAAAATGACACTATCGAAGTTTCGGTAAATACGCTGCGTGACCTCTCATGACCCTCGAGCACGATGCGACGATGTTGCGAATAGCGCGACCTAGACGTATTGATGTTTGCATCTTTTATAAATATTATGATTTTTCAAAATTTAAAATAAAGTGGGTTGTTTGTTAGTATTTATTACTGTACTATTTTTTTTATTTTTGTCGGCCTGTCTTTAACTTAACTTATGTATTTATTCATTGCATTATGTAGGTATATACTTACAATGTTTTAATTTTTTACTCATGTCAGTATATATTTGGTTAGGCATTATATTTATTTATGGTCTATTCAGTTTATTTATCAACTTATTTATTAATTAAATTATGTATAATAATATTCTTATTCCAATAAGACTTTATTTCATGCATATGTATAATTTATTATAGTATATATTTTACGCATAAATATTTTTAATCTTGAATCTTGGTACCGTTTAAACCCGATAACCACTCAATGGATTTGGACGCGGTTCTTTTTTACCCTATTGTGTAGGTGTAGGTATTACCTACAAGGTGAGGATGTGGGAGTGAAGGGGTAGTGAAATTAATGTGTGAGGATAATTTTTTTCAAGGTGATTATATATTAGTGATATATTATTCTGTTTATAAAAAATATTAAAAGATAGAGTATTTGTAATGTTTTTAAAAAATAACAAACAGTTTACAACAAAAATATAAAGTGAGCTTATGGTAAGAAATGAAAACAAAGTGTACGGGCGCAGGTGTAGCGTATTTTCTTGAAAATGTTATCGGAAGGAAGTGTGTATTGAGTGTTCATAAAAAAACACAAATGTACATCTTACGAAACTTTTAATTTATAAAAATATACATTGGAACAAAAATATATTGGTACCACAGTCAACAAATGGTTTAATTTTACGCTATACTGGGTGAAATTAAATCAACCGACCAAATTCATACTGGAGACTCGGTTAGTCATCAGAAACAAGGTTTAATGACCCACCAGGTGAAATTCGAAAAAAATTTTTTTTGCCCCTTAGTGCCTGCACTAGGAATTGTAGTCCAACCAGTAAGGGAGCAAAAAATGTGTTTTTCGAAATTGGCTAAAAGGATTACTGAACCTAGTTATTGATCACTAACCGAGTCTCCAGTATGAATTTGGTCGGTTGATTTAATTTCATTCTATATATATATTTGCCGTAAGGGCATTGATCTTGTCTTTTTAGGGTCTATGATTTCTTGCAATACGCAATCATGGTAAAACCGAGTCAATTTAGGAAGCATTTTTCCTGCCAAAAAACATCATCTCTGAGTATCCTTGAGACTTTCAGCGGAAAATCCGAGCCAGTCCATACAGCAAATAAACATACATTTAAACTAACACCAAAATATAAGATTATAAATATTCCGAAATAAATACTATTATTTTTGACAACAAACAAAATTGAAGTACGAAAAAGTGTCGATCAATGATCAAAACTCTGCGATCGTATACGAGTATCGCGTACAGAGAGTCGAGACGCAGTATGGCGGGAAAAAACTGACATAGATCCTACCTGATTGAGCGCTCGCGCGGTACTGATCGGTGCGCGTTTGTGCATCGTAATTTATTGGAATTTGGAGTAAAGATAATGATGTTTTTGAGTCTAATTAAATAAAAGGAATGTCAACAAAATTACAGAATACAATTGATCAAAGTCATAGGCTATTTTGAAATGCAATTTTGAATGTAAAATAAGCTGTATTCAATACAAAAACTCGTTGTATACTGGCTACATTAATTGGGAAAATTGACGGAATTCTTTTATTTTTTTGGGGATAATGTGATTATTTATACATATTCTGGTAAATGATGTCACAACAAATTTATATGTCTGATGTACTGGTATTTTTTTTTAGCAAATTTATTGAAATTCATAGACAGAATTAGATCCTTAAAGTTGACAATGTGATCAGTTTTTCGTAAACGAGGTGTGGGAGATTGATCACTACAAAAAATACAAAGTAGTATTTGGAATTGTGGTAAATTAACACACAATACGAAAGATTGGTCTATGTTTATCACGTATTAAACAGTATAAAAATCTTTCCTAAGATGATAAATTAGGCGCTTGAAAATTGAGATTACTTCAGGAAAGTGTAAGATGCCTCTTAAACAAAAAAAAAGGTGATTTTGTCTATATTTATCACAAACGGCTATTAAACACGTTAAATGCTAGGAAAGGTACGTAATACTTTACTTATTTATTTTATAAAAGAAAATATTATCGCAAAACATTTAGAGTAGACTATTAAACCAACAATGGTTTAATTTTTTAGGGCAAAACACAAAACGGGTACATAATTCGGGTAATTTCCTATTTGGTTTCGGACTTTTTCTTATTTGACTGCCGGCAACACTTCATACACAAAAATATATTTTCTTGAAAATTGGGTTGTTTTTGTGTTGCTTGTAGGCAATTATCGTAATTGGGAAGCCAATTATTAGTGAAATTAAGTGGCAATCTGTCCCGCGATATATTTAACACAAACAATTCTGAATATTGGCTAATCTACTTGCTACTGTGTCCAATTGACGACCTTGTGCACTTGAACGTACTGTGTGTGTGTATTTTGGTTGGCACATTTGGAAAAGAAGTGAAATTTTTGTCTTCTGCAACGATCATATTCATGAGATTTGGATTCTAAATGTTGCCATGTAACGCAAGCGTAAAGTGTGAATTGATGAACTACGAAAAAGACTAAAGTTTCAGCAGTATTATGTCTAAATTTGCGTATGGGAAAGACCACCTGGAGATCAGGCAGTTCAACAAAGAAGTATGTTTACCACAACTGGGATGGTAGCGGCTCCACAACAAGCGACTAACCAGGTCGCGCAGAATGGGAGCACGACGCTGCCAAGGTCGCATCACCAGAGGACAGGTATGATCCATGTATATTTTTACTTTCTTTTCAATTTATAACTTGGAAACAACAATCTAGGTCTACCCATTATTTTAGTTGTACTAAAATAGCATAAGCTTGTCTTCTGCAAGCAGTAGGTAGGTAGATCTTCAGCTGCTACAACTGCTTATTCCTGACACATCTGTTTAGCTTCCAGATTTCCAGATTTTGCACCTATTTTTCGTTAAATAAGGTTTCTCTTATCTGCACTCTAACACAACATTTATTAGTACCTTTTAAAATGTCTTAAATGTATTTAATTATTCAGGGCGACCACCAGCTCCAAAGGCATATGACTACCTTCTCAAAGTGTTGCTAGTTGGTGACTCTGATGTGGGCAAACAGGAGATACTGCAAGACCTGGAGGATGGATCAGCTGACTCACCTTTCTGCAGTGGCAGTGGTAACACATTTATTTTGTTTTACTTTTTCTGTGTAATAACTCTAAACCTACAACTAAAGCCGACATGGCTTGTTACTCCAGTGCCATGTGATAACGCCTGTGATTCTGGTACCATGGCTTATGGCCAGGACTCTGCCACTATCTAACATAATGTAATGTAATAATTTGTTAATATCTTGAAGTGTGTCTGCAACTTGACTTTGCACATGCCAGAATGGCTGTCATACTTTGTACTCTTTGTTTGTTGGTTTATTTATGCATGGTCATCAAGCTTTCTCAAATTTTACAATTTAAATATTCATAATCCTTAATCTGAACTAATGCATAATCATGTTTGAAATTATGTAATAGACAGACAGCACATTTATTTACATATTTAAATGCAGATTTCACATGATCTTAATAATAAATGGAAAAGTTTTCAATGTTCTAGCATACAAGACCACCACCATCCTGTTGGATGGCAAGAGAGTAAAGCTCCAGTTGTGGGACACGTCAGGCCAGGGGCGGTTTTGCACCATCATCCGGTCTTACTCAAGGGGAGCACAGGGCATACTGCTGGTCTATGATATCACTAATAAGTGGTCCTTCGACAGCATTGACCGATGGCTGGAAGAAGTGGAAAAGGTATGTCTTGAAATATAGGACTTTTTTATTTTATATAGTATGCATAAAGCTAATTCCCAACTAAAGGCCAGTTTCTGAATTAAGAAAGTCTCGCTAAGTGGATACATAAGTGACGAATTGGCCAATCACAGCACTGCATTTGAAAGTTAAGCACTACTTAATTAGAAATTCTCAATTGTGAAATCGGGGGTTAGTGTATTGCTTTACCTGAGTATCACAAGCACAACTGCTAAATTGAACCAAATAAAATTTAAAAAAAAAGATTGATAGATTAGTTACATAATGTAATTGTGAATTGGCTAAAAATAACATGAAAATTATTTTGAACAAACATAGACATTATTTACACAAAATTAGTGATACAATCCAACATCAAACAAGATATCAACTATAAATAAACTTTGAAATACTGCAAACAAAAACCTGCCAACAGTTTAAAATAATATTACTTCTAATTAAGATTTCTTTAAATTATATAACTACCCTAGGTAATAACTAAAGTCGTTTGCAATAGAATCCAATAATCATGTAAACAAACCAAATTGTCACGATTACTCCGTAATCACATACATTTGACAATCAATTATGAACATAGTCTGATTTCAACGAACGCACCATTGTTTTCACATTATCTTCAACACGATTTAACTTGTATTTATAAGTTAAATTTGTTAAAACATTTGCAACGTAAAAATTTCGAAGTATTTGACAAGCTGTCATCTTAGTTTTTTACTCATCGAACTCTATAAGTCATTGAAAAGTTAGTGTTGTTCGTAATCTGAAGTTATCTTTTATTTTTAATTTAATAAATTATTTTAATTTAATATTAATTGAATACAATAAAAATTTTTTTTCAAGAGCTTAATATAATTAACCAAAACGGATTGTGTCCTAAGCCATAAAAATAATGGTTAGTTTTTAAAAATTGACAGGTGGCCATTTTGTTAGAATTGTCATTCACAGTCATTCACTGTTCTGTGGGTTCGCTGTGCATTAGTGTTTTCTGTTTCCGATTTCTACGACTTTGCATTCTCATTTTGGACTTTTGTTTTGCTTTACGATTTGGCTGGACATATTTTTCTTGGAACGACGACCTTTGCACGGCATCACGGACTTTGATATAGCATACGATTGGTATTTTTTCTCAAGGAGTAATCAGGAGGTAAGAATGATTTAGATCTATTACGGTATTTATTTTATTTCGGTTGGCGAGAATCGGAGCCGAACAATGGTCGAAATGCGTAAGTCACGTCCTAAAGGAAGAGGAAGAAATGAAAAAGCTCGACGGCATTTTAGACACGGCAAGCGATGACACAGTGGTTCCATTTATAATTACGGTCACCGGCGACACTTCTGATAGTGATGATGACGAAGACGAAGATTTAAATTTGTTTTAATAAACACTTTTTTTATATATAATCAGTTTTATTTTATAGTCTATGGCTTATATATTTAATCTATTTAGTCAGTTTTATTTTAGTACCTATCCTACTATGGGCCATAGTGTATGACTTAAAATTAAAATAATTAGAAAAATAAATTTAATTAAAATTAAATTAGAACACTATGACATCACTATGGGCATAAACAATACGCTGTCAATGTCAGTCCGCCATATTTGTTTACATGATTGTTGGATTCTATTGCAAACGACTTTAATAAGTTTATGACCTTGAAACTGTAATTTTGGAAACCTTGAAAAGGTATTGGTACTTACTAGGACTATTCCCATATTAGAGGCGGTCATATATTTGTTGGGAATTTTGTTTCTGTAACTTTTTTGATTGAAAAACACTTGTACTTGTCCACTTATTTATATTATTTCCCTTACTGGTTTCGCTGTTATAGTATTATTAAAGGTTTTATGGTTGTTTACGTAAACAATTCGTAATTTCATTACGTAAACAACCAAAAAACCTTTGATAATGCTATAACAGTGAAACCGGTAAGGGAAATAATATAAATAAGTGGACAACCAAAAAACCTTTGATGATGCTATAACAGCGAAACCGGTAAGGGAAATAATATAAATAAGTGGACAAGTACAAGTGTTTTTCAATCAAAAATGTATCAAAAGTTCCACCAAGTGCCAACAATCATGAGCATCAACTCCATTTCTGTAACTTGTTAATGGTTCTTCACTAAATAATATTAATAAAGCCTTTTCTTCTGAAATAACAGTTTTTCCAGTACATTATATTTACAAAATGTCTTTAATTTCAGTGTGCCTAATGGCATAAGCCTCCTCCAACGTTTTCCACTGTTGTCTATCTTGGAAATTTTGTTTATGTAACTTGTTAACTGTTCTCTCTTTGATCAAATAAACCCCGAAAGGTTCTCCACTAAAAATGGCTGCACTAATAAAGGTCATTTTAGGCTTACATAGGTGCAATTTTTCATTAGCCTTTTTATTAGATAGATCGTCATGACATTAATCCCCGAGGTGATACCGATACGGTTAGTGAATTTAAATGAAGGTAAAATAATAGGTTGGGGAAAAACTCTTTTCGCAAATAGTATGTATGAACTTATAATAAAATCTCTTTGGCTATACCATTTGTATCTGGCTGGTTTTGGTATTATTAAAAAGTTTAAATTTTAAAAAGATAATTCCAAATTCAAATTAGGTAAAATGTGTGATTTTCATTTGTTTTTGTTACTGTTAAGATGAGTGAATCTAATGAAGAAATTCGATACATTTTAAAATTTTACTACAAAAAAGGTAAAAATGCAACGCAAGCCGCGAAAAATAATTGTGATGTTTATGGACCTTGTGCAGTGTCTGTGAGAGTAGCACAAATTTGGATTAAGCGTTTTCAATCCGGAAATTTTGATGTCAAAGATGCACCTCGCTCTGGGCGCCCTATTACGGATAAAAAGGATGCCATTTTTAAAAAATTGGAGCATGATCGGCATATCAGTAGTTACGATGTAGCTGAAGAACTGGGGTATGACCACAAAACAGTTTTGGCGCATTTGAAAAAAGCTGGGTACACAAAAAAGCTCGATATTTAGGTGCCTCATGAGCTCACTGAAAGAAACTTAATGAACCGTGTACTCATTCGTGATTCTTTATTACGACGTAATGAAACCGAACCATTTTGAAAAACCTGATAACAGGTGATGAAAAGTGGATCACCTACGACAAGAACGTGCGAAAAAGGTCGTGGTCAAAGGCTGGTCAGGCTTCGCAGACTGGCGAAACCAGGGTTATCTCGCAACAAGGTAATGCTGTGTGTATGGTGGGATTGGAAGGGCATTATTCATTATGAGCTATAACCGCCAGGCAGGACCATCGATTCTGAACTCTTCTGCGAACAACTGATGAGATTAAAGCAAGAAGTTGAGAGAAAGCGGCCGGAATTAGTTAACAGAAGGGGTGTGGTTTTTCATCATGATAACGCTAGACCTCACACATCTTTAGCCACTCAGCAAAAATTAAGAGAGATTGGCTGGGACATATTAATGCATCCGCCGTATAGTCCACTTGTTTCGGTCTCTTCAGAATTCCTTAGGCAGTGTCAGGTTAACATCACGAGAGGACTGCCAAAACCACTTGTCGCGGTTTTTTTATCAGAAGCCCCAGAATTTCTATAGCAATGGGATCATGTCCCTACCTACAAGATGGCAGAAAGTTATCGAACAAAATGGCACCTACATACTTTAGTCAAATGTAAATAAACTTTATTAAAAAAATGTTTTGAATTGTCATATAAAATGCGAAGAAACTTTTTCCCCAACCTAATATAAAGTTGGGTTAAATATATAAAGTCCTGCAAAAATAATTGGTGAAAATATTTCTAGGATAGATATACTTATCGTTAACTGATTACAATCCAAAAGAAAAAAAAGTTTTTGCTCAAATAATTTTTTCGCTTCCCAGTACAAAGTGGTTCAATCAGTGGACAAGTACAAGTGTGTTATTTAAACAAAGATAGTTCAATCAGAAATCTGAAATTCTACGAAAAGGTAAAAAGAAGTTCCCGCAAAAAATATATTTTTCGGTGGAAAGTGGTATATTAGGGATACTCTATCACTTCCTAATTTTTTCCACTTTGAATTGAATGACCTTATGTAGGTATAGTCCCAATTATAAAATTAAAAATAGAGACTAATAATGAGGTAATTAGTTATTAAAATAAATAATTAAGGTAAATGTATAATGTTAGCCATTAAAATTATAAAGATTTTTGTTTGAAAAACAAAGTGTTCTCAAGTTTTGCGGAGAAAGGCGATTTTGCAAAACTGTTTGAGTGAGACCTGCGGTGGAAAATGTACACAATGATTAATTCTGTATTTTGTTAGGCATGGGAAAAATAAATACTGTACGTGACAACAACCAACAAAAGCATCTCCCGAAATGAGACAATACACTGAATAAAGCGCGGAGAACCAACACGCGCGTTTACTTTACTTTTTTGAAGCGCAAAATTTGAAAAATATCTTTGTATCGGTAATAAAAATATCGCCGATGCCGATATATCGACAAACCCAAAGTATCGCCGATATATCGGTATCGGATGCAACCCTACTATAAACAAAGAAATTAAAAAAAAATTAGTACATTCCTTTCTTTTAAATTAAAGTTTCACTCATCTCTTCGTTCTAACTCACAGTTTCCAGTGTACACCCTAATGTGAACTTCCGCAGCACGCGCCAGGCGTCCCGAAGGTCCTAGTGGGCAACCGCCTCCACCTGGCGTTCAAGCGGCAAGTGTTGGAGCGTGACGCAGAACAGTACGCAGCGAAGAACCACATGGCGTTCTTCGAAGTGAGCCCGCTCTGCGACTTCAACATCCGCGAGAGCTTCTGTGAGCTGTCGAGGATGGCGCTGCATAGGAACGGGATGGAGAGGCTTTGGAGGAGTAATAAAGGTGAGGTGGTTTTCTTCATACATAGTTTCTTTTCTTTTTTGGAATGCTTGAGAAGAGCATTCCCGATTGGCGTAAAGTGTGATACAAACACTGTTTACTACATATACTCCGCGCACCCTGGACAAGTAAACCAAGACCTACGTGATAAATTCGTAAGTGAGAAATTTGGGAAAGGCCTATGTCCAGCAGTGGACGAACCCGACCTAATGAATGGATGGATGGATGAATGGTCAGGACCAAGGTTCAAAGACCGTGTTTGCGAAATACGAAAAATTATTTTTTGTGCCTCTACAGGATGTAAATGCAAAGTCAAGAATCCCAGTAGGGTATAAAAGTATACACGATTCTGATGTCATTACGAGAAAAAAAAATATACCTTGAATTATCACCTAAAATTCCATCATTTTTCTGAGCTAAGGCTACGCAGCTCACCCTTCCTCCCCACCTAATTGCACCCCGCAACCCGCACCCCTCATCCAAGTGGCCAACGACCGTGAGGGTGTCCACGCGATAAGTGTATTTTGGGTAAAGAAAATCGTCATATTATGAGGTACTGCTACTTTATTTAGAGATCCCAGTATTCAAAAAAATATCTTTACCGATCATACTAACACACCCTTAAAGGATTCTTGCCTTTGCTTTTACACCCGGTATACTTGTTCAAGAACAACCTCGACTCAATTAGTATGGGAAGTCCAAATTTTATTTTGCGTATTTCTCAGAAAGGGTCATTGAACCTTGCTCCTACCTAACTTCGGCTATATAAACGAAAGTCAACTTATATAAAGATGGTTGATATCTAAATTAGTAGAAATCTTGATGCAAAAGTTTCGACCATTTTTAAGGATAATAACTGAAACCCTTACAGCGATACTTCAGGATCTATTGTTCGCGATATCGCGGCTGGAATTTGGCACGTAGGTGGGAAGTTATGTAATCTAATACCTGGATTATTATAGCGTGCCTACTAAACGTATTACTACTAAATGTACCTACAACAAATGATATACAAATTCTTGATCTTCGATTCTACAAATATATTTGTGAAATTGTGTACATTTCTTGCAATCCACGACGACTAATCTAATTTACTTGTAGTAAGTCGTATATGTATATGCGTTGCGCAAGCGTGCCTGCTTGCCGGAGCTTGTCGTCAATGGCGTGCATAGAACTTTTAGCTGGAAAAGCTATTTTCACGATAAAAATAACATGAAAAAATTAAAAATCTATCTGAAAACATTTTTTTTTTAATCGTGTTCTCTTGTGTATACAGTGCCTACACCCTGGCGTGTATTAGATTAATAGTATGCTGGCGTCATACAAATGATGATTTCAGGTTGTTGAACTTGACCTTCTCATTGCACTTCCAACAAAAAGTTCTATGCACGCCCGCCACTGCGTGTCGTACGTACATCTGTTGCAAGAACAATATAATTTTTTAAAGATGATATTCCATCAAGAAGCGTTAATCGAATCCATGAAATATCTGTATTACTTTGACGGAATCAGGTATTATTAAAATAAACGTCAGTGTTTTTGTAATTTTATTTTAAATGAAATGGATTATTTGATTAGTAATGAATTGACTGAAACCAAAATTACATTATTTTTTTTTATCTATCCACCGGGTGTAAGTAGACTGCTACCATCAAATGAAACCACATATTGTACCGACCCTACTGAACCACTTTTCCCAAGAATCGGGAAACCTTTAATTTGAAACCTGAAGCTGTTGCACGGACGACGCTCTCTCTAAACTCGCCCGTATGTCGCTGCGTTAGGGTTCACGTTATTTCCTAAACTAAGGGTGTCCGCAGGTATGATTCTTAGGAAAAGTGGTTCAGTAGGGTCGGTAGAATATGTGGTTTCATTTCAGTGCCGGCGTTAGGGGGGGCGCGATGGGGCGACGGCCCAGGGCGCCAAATTTGGGGGGGCGATTGGTGGAGGTGGGATACTTCCCCCACCAAACTTACATTTAAAAACAAATTTTGGACAACAAAAAAAAGAATATCAACAAAAAAATATAAAAAAGGAGCTACATAACTTTCTACGTCCACGTCGTTAGCTCTGGGTCATGCTAAAGGAAAGGAATTCTTAATACACGTTCACATTGGTTCAAAAAAAAATTAACACTCGATTTTGATTTCCTTAAGTGGACGCCAAAATATTCTTGCCCAGGGTGTCAGTCCCTCTAACGCCGGCACTGTTTCATTTCATGGTAGCAGCAGTCTATTTATACCCGGTATATGGAATGTTCCGTTTTAACTCGAGAACCACTCAACGAATTTCGACGTGGTTTTCTTTATTATCGTCGTAGTGACCCTAGACAACATACGGGCTATAAGTGGAGTTGATAAAATAACGTCCAGCCCGAAAACGGGGCAGAGATTAAACATACGCGAGCGGAGCCGCGAGTGAAAATCTAGTACTTTATAAACTCACATCACCATAGAAAGCTGGTCAGGTCAAAGTTCATACAAATCTTGGTACAGACATTATTACCAGCCTATCTGTATTCTTTCACAACGGATCCTTCCAAGTAAAACATCATAATGTATAATGTTTAAACCTACTTACTCTATTTATTTGATTATTTCATTGGTACATCAGTAGGATACATATTATTAAACATTATTTATTACTAGCTTTTGCCCGCAGCTTCGCCCGCGTTCAGAGAATCTTCACCCCGTTTTTCGGCTTGGGCGTTATTTTATGAACACCTCTTATAGCCTATGTGTTGAACACGGTTACTACGATGATAATAAAAAAACACATCAGGAATCCGTTCAGTGGTTCTCGAGTTATAAAAGCGTTTATTTAATATTTTCCCCGTTTCCGGCTTGGGCGTTATTTTATGAACATTCCTTATAGCCTATGTGTTGACCAGGGTCACCACGATTATAATAAAAAAACCGCATCCAAATCTGTTGAGTGGTTCTCGAGTTAAAACGGAACAGACAGACAGACAAAAATTGTTGTTTTGGGCTCAGTACAGTACCAATAACCTATTCCATTTAAAATTTCGCGAAAATATTCAATGTACAGACACGACTTTTTTACTACTTTATTATTAGTATATAGATATTCAAGAAGGTTGTGCATCTGATACGTAGCCTTTTTATAGGTTTATGTTTACACTAAACCCTCGTTCACAATATAAGGTTTCCTTCCAGTGCTAAGCCTCCAAGAGCTGTGCTGTCGAGCGATCGTCGCGCGCACCTCCGTCTACGGTCTCGAAAGGCTACCGCTCCCCACAACTCTCAAGTCTCAGTGCAAATCCTACGCGATCTCAACCGCGCCGAGCCGCCATCGAGCCAGGACATCCAAACCCCACCACGCTAGACTCAACTGCACCGGGCGCAACAACACTTGCAGTATCGCTTGAGTGACAGGTAACTTTGTATTGAAGCATTTGTAGCTGCTTAGAGACTTGGCTGATTGACGAAATAATAAAATATTCATTGAAAATTGTTCTACTTGGAAACAACATGCTTATTAAATATCTTTGTACCGCATCCAGTGTTTGTCATTGGTGACTTGGATTAATGCAGCCAAATTCATACTGCTTTTACCGCAAGTGAAAGAATTGAGGCTCTATTACCTTTTCTGCAAAATTCGGAAATTATAAATTTCTGCCCCCATAGTCTTTTTCCAGCCCAACCTTGAGTCAAATGGGAAGCATTTTTTTTTTAATTATAGGATGGTTCTTTACCTCTTTACTAATGTTTTTTGTTTGATAAACACTTGTACTTGTCCACTTATTTATATTAATTTCCCTTACCGGTTTCGCTGTTAAAGCATTACGTAAACAACCAAACAAACCTTTGATAATGCTTTAACAGCGAAACCGGTAAGGGAAATTAATATAAATAAGTGGACAAGTACAAGTGTTTATCAAACAAAAAATGTTTCAAAAGTTCCACCAAGTGCCAACAATCACGAGCATCAACTCCATTTTTACTAATGACTTACCGAGTCTCCCATAAGAATTTGGTTGTATTAATCAAACCCACGGTATATTTATTCTGATGCATTGCTTATGAAAGGAGAATGCCGCGTAATTTAAGGCACCTCGTACCAAACCCAAAGTCATACCAAGTTTATATTAGGGAGACTAAAATGTACTTACCAAATCACCAAGTCTCATTTAAATTAGTATCCGCAATTCGAATTTACTGTACACTGACAAAGGCAATTGTAACGACTTTTATTACCTTTTGATAGAGGTGATTATTGGTTGGCATCGTAATCATAGTAAAGCGGCAACGGAAATGAAAATACCGAAATATTTTTATTATGATGTTTGAAGTCCGGATTTAAATAAACTCTTTGGATCAAAAAGATGTTGATCTGATTTTAAAATATCTTTGTAATTTTATGACTTTTATTTGGTTGTGACGCCAATAGGTACGATCCCGTGACATTCTCCTTTTTTGATTCATTATATTTTCTCTCTTATGAGCATTAGAGTAACTTTTAATAAAAATTAAAAAACTGTATAGCCAAGTCTAAACCTGAATGATCCTAAATCACAATACAGGCTGTAAGTGACAACGGATTTGTGACTAGTTTGTAGAGATTAGCCTAAGTTTATGTTACTTAACAGGTACATGATGTGAATATACTGTTTATCTGTTTACGTTATTAAATACTAACAATTTAAGCACGGCAATTCACTTCTCTATTGTCCAGTTATATAAAATTTCTAACATCATACTAACACACAACAATAGACAGTAAAATAATGTTAGTGTCAGGTTTTCGTTCACAGCAGCTATTGTTTGAGGTGTGAAACTCTTATTTAAATTTTTATTGTTCCGCTAACAGAGGCTTGCCAAGTTTTAGAATGAATCCATTTGTGCCCAAATGTTATGTAAAATGCGCCTGACTACCTTCTATCATGCCATTCGCGGGTCCAGCCCTTAAAAAGGTGGTCACGGCCATATAAAAATCGGCCAAGTGCCAGTCAGACTATGGGCTCAGCCATATCGATGCATTCCTACGAAGATTATTTTCTTCTAGTATGGGGACTTCCTTCAAAATTTAGCTTTTATGTTATTGTATCACTGGGAACGAAGTACGAAAAAATATTTGTCTGTTTGCCCACTAGCACTAACAAAACCAGTATAGTGAGCTTTTATATTCCAAAGTCCAATTTGCGAGGATGATTTGTTAGGGTTGTGGGCATGCTCATCGTGCCCATAACAATGGATACGCGCCTGTATCATGCTAAAATGTGTATTTGGATTATGGCTGTAGTTTGTAACGAAAACTGGCGTCAATTTAATTGTGTTTTTGTTTCTATTCTGCTTTCCTCAAATAATTTTCACGTGGTCTTTGTTTTGACTTTCTATAAGATATACAAAATAAGGTAAAAAGTTAACTTATAGTTTTTCTGCATATAAAGTCCTTAGAAAGGGATGTAATTGACACCGATCATGTTTCATTGTGCGATCACAATCACACCTATGATTCACCGTATTAAGTAAGCCATGATTCATAAACCATTACATAATAAGTCATGGTCCTATAGGTAGTCTGGCATGTTATGATGAAAGGGCAATATCTACACGTCGCTTAGATCAGTTAATTTATTTTACCTAGACTCCTAACTTTCTACCTATGTGTATAGTAAATAAACCTATTATTACATAAAGTTTATAAATGGCAGTTAGGTTCCAAATGAGATGAGAAAAAAGGGTTTTTCGAAATTGAATTCATAAGGTTATGTTTGAAACAGGTTGTATAAGTTTGCTACCCCTTTAGGGCGGCGTTGTGGGCTATAGAATATGACGCTACATCTTGATATATAGATAAAACACGCGATAATTACAATAAACCTGCAAATCCCATGTAATAAATTACGTTTCGCGTAAGGTGACCATGTATTATATAATGTGTTGATATGGAGCTCCACATAGTGTGACACGAAGGAAAGGGAGTGGTACGACTAGTGATGTCACGTGTAATATGTTTATAATAGATCTTTACCTTTGAAATTGCTGTTTTGTACGGATAATTTGAAGAAAACTCAGTTTTTAGTACCAACGTTTTTCCATTTATTTTAGGAATGACAAATCCAAATTTTATTTGAAAAATTGTGTATGAATAAGACAACATTAAGCTACAGTCAGTCTGGGTAACTTTGACCTAACTAACACGTATTTTTTAGGATTACTACTTAAATTTTCAGGTTAGTCTAACCAGATTTTGTTGTTTTAAGTGTTATCAAGTTACATAGATGTATTTATTAACTCACAATAATCAATATTTTTGTCAGCTATGATTAAAAATTACAAAAATATGTTGTGCCAAAGTTACCAGGGCATTTGGGTAAGATTGACCACCCCCAGACCCAAGGTGATATTTTGCTGTTTTTATGGCTTTTTAGGTGTTTTGGTAACTTTAACCTTAGTTTTATTGAACCCAAAGACCGAAGTCATCGACAATAGACTTTTATTTTCCCCAAAAAGTGATTCAGTGCTGCCAGTAAAGTAAAAAATAAGCGACGTTTGGGAAATGAGCAATTTTAATGAGAATATAAATTTTTAGCTTAAAAGACTATCATATCAGTCTCGTATGTCATTAAAATTATTATTTAGTAACATGGCAAAGTTTAAAAAATATAATTTCTTAACACTCTGAATATATTTTCTCAATACTATAAAGCTTAATCTCCCCATTCTAGGTAGAGCAAATTATCATCAATTGTGTAATGATCCCTTTTTTTAATCACTTTATCTTTAGATAAGCGCATTATGAGATGTTCTGGGCGACACCGAATAATGTCTGGTTTTCGAGGCAATTTCCAGCCCTCATCAGCCTTCTTAAAACTGATATTTTCAGCATCTGTCCATCAAAATCAATGAGGAGTCCTGGAAAGAGAGATTCCTCGTATTTAATAATACAGAACTCTGATTTGTAGTCGTCACGGACAGTTTTTCAAGACTCCGTCTTCTTGGACCTCATATCCTTCTATGACTTCTATTTGCGAACCAGGTAAACAAATAATAGGCTCTGCATTGTGCTGAATATTTGGGCACTCATTTTCAGATTCCACGTACATCACAAGATCATCATTGTCTACAGAATCCTCAATTATTTTGTTTCTTTTTTCAGGAATTGTTATTTTCTCCGAGGGAGCATTATGTATCATGGCATCTACAGTTATCGTCAACGAGGAATCCTCCACTATTGGGCTAGAACGTCTTGATATGGGATTGGTCATGGTGGCCGATAACGTCTACCTTATATTCTTCGTTTTTGTAATCTCCTCAGTTTATTTTTCTTTCTCCTGGTAATCTAAATTTGGTGTTTCAGTCGCAGCTGGTGTTGTTTTCTTTTGTTGCTTTTTCGCAGAGCTAGTTTTTTTCTTGTCTTTCTTCAGTGAACCAACAGCCTTTTCTGTCTTCTTAGTAGTGCTGGCTTTCTTGGTTTCTCTCGACTTATGAAATTCTTCGACTTTTTCCACGGATACTGTTTTTCCTGCTATTACAGGTATTTGAAACTTTTTTCTTCCTTTTGTTCCTAAATCAATGTTCCGGACTTCATTCAAGTAACTTTTAAATGATTCACCCAACTCTTCTCTAATTTCTTCGATCGGTTTGCCATAGTTTGGTAATTTATCTATCACCCTTTTGCTGGATATATGCCACACGCTTTAAAGCCTGCTTTTATGTTTTCGGATGCGGTTTCCTCGCCCAGCTCTAAGGTTTTTCGGAGCAATGTTGTGAAAATATTTTTCGGAAGGGCACCTACGATCTTTCGCCTTGCTGTTTGTCGCCATTTTCCCAGAACTTTTCGCCAATTTGTTTTCAGTGTACTGAAGTAAGACACGTCTAGCGGTTGAAGGAGTTGGGAAGAAGACATATGAATTTGATGTCATTGTCTTTGCACATCTGAAGTGTCTTTAGAGTTATATGCGAGCTCAAGTTGTCGCCAATCACTACCTTTTTTCCTTCTTTTTTTTTTAGTACTGGCAAAAGTTGACGCTCAAACCACTCGTCAAAAGTTTCAGCATCAATCCAACCAGACTTTGTCACTGCCATACGTGCGCCGGGCGAAGCGCCGTCAATCCAGTTAGACCATTTCTGTTTGGCTTTAAAAATCAAGAAGGGAGGTACAAATTCCCCTGCGGCACTTGCGCAAAACATGACAGTGAAGCAAGACTTGGTGCTGTTCTGAATGATTTCGGGGTTTCTGCAACTTCTTCTAAATAACAGCTTACATTTTTTTGGATTGTCATGAAATCCGGATTCATCAAAATTAAATATATTCCCCGGTGGTATACCATCCAGCTCTGTACCCAAGTTTGCAAAGTACTCTTCAATCAATTCTTTGGTAACTTGAGCTCTTTTTCGGCTAATTTTATGCGCAATCTTTTCCTTAAGGACAGGATGCCGTTCCAGAAATAATTTTCCCCACTCCCAGCCTGGTAAATTGTCTGTAAACCTTTCCTCTTTTCTTTTATTTGCATTAAGATACCCTCTGATAATAACCCTCACATCTGACATTCCTAGTGGGATACCCAAGTCGCTAAGCACCGTAACATGGGAAACAATTGTGTCTTCTTCATTAACCATTAGAACTTGCGGCCTTCCTACCTTTCCTTGATGTTTATTTTTCATTTTATTTTTTAGGGTACTCCTGGGAATATTATAGAGTTTTACAGCAGCTCCTATGCTTAACTTGCATTTTTTAACTCTCTCCAACGCCGTACTAAGGTCACTTTCAGTATACCGAGACTTAGGCCTTTTTTCTTGGCATCGGGATGGTCACCCTAAAAGAAAGAGAACAATACATAATCATTGTACATACTTAAATAGAACACAAATCCAAAATGACAAAGTTACCCTATAACTTTCAAGTAGTGACAATAACTTTCAGTAGGTATAACTTTGCCTGCCTAACTTTTTTCGACACTTGCGGAGCGCTACAATCAAAGGCGGTCACAGAAATGCAAAAATGGTCTATGGTTTTTAACTTTTTTTAGGTTATGACACTTGCGAAGCGTTTATGAAGAGTGCTATATGTAAAAAATATTGATATCAAACCAATTATCCCTATAAGTTTGCAGAGTGAAGGGAAAAATGCCGATTCGTAAAATATGGTCAAAGTTAAACGAAAGTTACCCAGACTGACTGTAACAGAAACTACAATTTAAGAAAAGTGTCACCTGCTCAAAGTTATTAATTAGGTACGAATCTTACCTTGAAAATGAATACTTGATTTTAGTAATCAAACTGAAAATAAAAACTAAATTTAATACGGAGATATAAAACCTTGAAATCAACTTTCAAACAAAAAACAAATAATGGAAATAGCTATTGATTTACGGGAATTATGAAATCACGAATCTGTCAGAAAATTTCGGAAACTTCATAGGTAAAGACCTATTAAAAACGTGGAAGAAAACATAATTATCATTTTTTCATTAGACAGATTTGAAGATTTTAAAATCAAAATATCAATCGCAATGTGGTCACATCAGATAACCTGTGACATACACGTATGTCGAAAATTCAAACTGAAATTGGTGACGGTAGCGACACCTTAGAAAAATAAGTTTGGAGATGTTTAATTTTTTATTAATTCTCTACTTTGTGATGTTGATATTCACCAGTAAATATTATAATACAGTTTTCCATCGCCTCCATTCAAGTAACAAGCCTCTAATATTGTCCATTATTGCATAAGAGATGTATTTTAGCTAACCTACAAATTAGAAGTAAGTTCTATCATCAATTAAAATGTAAATATAATTATTGTGTAACTATATCAAGGAATTTATTGCATACCAAAATTATTATTGGATGTCTAACTTAGTTAAAATTTTAATGGAAATAAGATTAAGTCATTGTATTGGAATTTGTTGTTTTCCCGCATGTTTGGTCATTTAAAGTGTAAATGAATTAAGTAAATATCTGAAAATTCAATTTTAATTAAATGAAATATTGCATCTCAAAATTGTAAAGTTGTGGTTGTGTTTGTTTTAGCATGTAACAGTGAAATTGCATTTAACATTTGAATATTTTGACTTCCTATTGCTCTTCTATTGTTGTGTACAATAGAATAGGACAAGTTCAGGCAATCCACACAAGTACTGTGAATCAATACAATCGCGGATTCATCCGTCCCTAGTATTATACTTATTAACTATTCGTAAACACATTCGACTGAAACCCCCCTTTTATAAAATGACTGAAACATCTTACACTATCCAAGAGCATGAAAATTAAATCACTGTTGAAGAATCAAAGACAGTAATGGAACATTGTAAATATGATTTATTTTTTGACTTATTTCCCTTGTGATAGTTTGTTAGTAGATATAAATAATAATCCAAATATCACTAATGCCAGCTATAAGTTTGGGTTAGGTTGGTACAGTCATATGTTATTTACTAAGTACTTGGTAAGTTGTGAAATAAAACTTATTTATAATCATATCTGTCGCAGTTTTATTTATACACGTCATAAAACACAGAAAAAGGCGTTTTTGAAGTTTAGACTGTTAATTTAAAAATAGCGGCATAATAAAGGCGGTTGCGTAGTCTTTGCTGCGCGTTACGCACAAGTAATGAAGAAATCAATATAAAATATCATGCGCGGTCTCAGTACGAGTTGTTACTAAACAATATCACAACTTTCATAGGGAATCTCTAGTGATATAAATAACCCAAATGGTTGATAGCGTGAGGCAATGTAGGCTTTCAAACAAAGTCATGATTCCCCTAAATAACTTTTTATATATTTTTAATTTGCGTCAAGGCACCATTCTTATTGCCGTCCATCAAATTGTAAGTACTGTTTTTACTCTCACGTTCCTTTTAAAACCCGCGTTGGGCGCCAACCTGGAATTATTGCTTATCTATTTGTTTCAGGCACTTTCATCATTCATTTTAATAATCTTGCTAGTTGGCATCTCCCATGTCGGGGACATGCTGTCAATGCTTCACAACGACATGGAAGACGACGCTGAAAGACGGGGGTACTACGCTTATGGAGAACAGTTTATCTATCATCATCAGGGACAGATTGTGAGCACAAACCAGAGGCGATTCGCTAAAGCGCAGCACCTAGCTTCAGGTACCTGTTATTTATAGTTTGACAGATCTCTTTGGTAGTGCTTCTCTAAAATTGAACACACATCATGAACGTCCTAAACCGAGGTCCCCCAGCTGGGGGCCCTCAGGAGTATGTTGATTAAAATTTTCATTGGAGGTGAACGTTTTCGGCCCCCAACTTCTCCAGTAAAGTTGTAAAGGCCAGAATAAGGCCAACAGCAAAGCTAAGCTAATGCACGTAGAGGGAACCTGACATTTCGTGATAGTGGGAAATGCGCTTTTAATTCCTATGGTGCATGAGCCATTTCATATTATCGTGAACTTTTGAATATTTCAATGTGAAATAGCTCATGCATCATATGAGTTAAGGTGGTAACGGAGGATCTCGGTGCAAAATGTACATCATAATACTGTTCTCCTTACTTTTGAATGAAAAGTATGCAATAAATGCGTTTTATAGCAATTCGCGCAAACTGCTTGTTAATAATTAGATGATCACATGAAAATTATTCAATTTTATGCGTTACATTTTAGCTGCATTACATTACAACTGTAAACACGCTTTGCAAACAAAGTGTAATATAATAAAGTACGTAATTTTTTGTGAAGAGTCTATTATTATAGACTATTTCCACAAGTTGCTTTTAAACACATTTATTGCATACTTTTTATTCAAAAGTAAGTATGTGCATTTTATACCGAGGCAAAAAGTTACTCTCTTCAAGCGCATTTTCCACTAGCATGAACTGTCAGTTACCTCTTTCACGCAAAAAAATATACTTCAGATACTTAGTTACGTTATAAACTGTCCTTACGTTAAGTAGGGACTTGATATAGCAAGCGCCCCAGGCGCTTGAACGGGTCGCGCTTTTATAAAATTGTATGAATTTATATACAGCGCGGCGGGCCCTTGTATTTCCTTCCACCGACTGCCATACTATTTGTCTCTGTAGCGTCCCGTCCGCGCGCCCGGGGCGCTAGCTATATCAAGTCCCTTACAGAAATCTCTATAAACCAGACACCTTCACAGAGCCGTCTTTAGCCCATGTAGCGCCTGTGTGCAATCATAACCCTGGCGCCCTCTAGTAGGCGCGCGGTCAAAATGGAATACTTACAGTTACATTTTCACCAATGAACGGAAATTCAAGTGCAAATGTTGCAATTTTAAGTGCACAACTAAAAAGCATTTTTAGGAAGGAAGGGGTTACAAGAATTTTAAGGCACAACTTTTTTGTTTCCACGTTGAAACAAAAGTTATTGTGTAGTGCTACAGTGTAAAAATCATACAGTGATCTAACGCTTCGATGTCCGTGAAAATGCAGACAGCATCTAGCTAGACAGTAGCCTTAGTGCTAGGATAATAGAGACTGGGCCCTAGCTATGGTTCGACTATAACACCGGCTTCGGCCGTAACACGGGCCCGGGCGCAGGGTCTTTGAGAGCACTGGGTCGCCGCGAGTGACCATGCTCTTTCTTTGCAAGTATCGCGAGCGGCGTTCGGCGCCCCCTAAGACCCTGCGCCCGTGTGCGCTGCACACCCTGCACTATAGGTAAAGACGGCTCTGCACCTTCACCTGCATACTTCGTGTCGAATAGCCAAGTTTATCTCTTATGTATGTATGTACATTCTTTATTTCACGCAAAATATACAATGCACAAAGGCGAACTTAATGCTAATTAGCATTCTCTGCCAGTGACAGTAATATTCCTGTACACGAGCACGATCCTGACGTCGATCTACCTGATGTGCTGCGTGTCGCTACTGCACGGAGCCGTCAAGTCGAAGCGCGAGTACGTGGTGCCCTGGATCATGGCCTCCTGTGTGGGGGAGGTGCTTCTGATTGTAGCCATCTTCATCGGGGACGGGTATCCGTGCCTCGTCAATGTGTTCGGGGGACATAATTACTATCGTAAGTAAACGATCCCTTTGACTATACAAGGTGACTTTCGTTTATACCGGGTGTAAATAGAGTGCCACATATTCTACCGACCCTACTGAACCACTTTTCCCAAGAGTCATACCCGCTCACAGCCTTAGTTTAGGAAATAATTGAGTTCCAAACAAAAATGCGTGAACCCTAACGCACCGACATACGGGCGAGTTTAGAGAGAGCGTCGACCGTGAAACCTGCAGCTGTTTTAGGTTAACGCTCTCTCTAACCTCGCCCGTATGTCAGTGCATTAGGGTTCACGCGTTTTTGTTTGGAACTCAATTATTTCCTAAACTAAGGCTGTCCGCGGGTATGACTCTTGGGAAAAGTGGTTCAGTAGGGTCGGTAGAATATGTGGTTTCATTTAATGGTCGCACTCTATTTACACCCGATATAAATATACTTTTATAATTTAAACTGTATGTAGTGCTATGAGAAATTAATATTTTTTGCCTTTGTTTTTTGTATAGCCAAATTCATACTGGAGACTCGTTAAGTGGTCAGGGCCAAGGTTCAATGACCCCGTTTGCGCAATACGAAAAAAATAATGTTGTGCCTCTATACTTGCTTAAGAACAAGCTCGATTCTACGTATGAGTTCGAAGTCTCAATTTTAGGATAAGGGTTTTTGAGCCTTGATCCATAACTTACCGAGTATCCAGTATGAATTTGGCTTTATAAACAAAAGTCACCTTATATCTATACTAATAATAAAGTAGTAAAAATGTCGTGTCTGTATATTGAATATTTTTGTGAAATTTTAAATGAAATGCGTTTTTGGTTACTGAGCCAAAACTAATTTTTTTAGAATTTTTGTCTGTCCGTGTGTTTGTATGTTCCGTTTTAACTGTAGAACCACTCAATGGATTTTATGCGGTTTATTTATTAACATTGTAGCGATCCTTGGTCAACATCACAGAGTACCTTTATATAGTCATATCATATAACATATCTGCACCTTAAATATCTTGCATATTAATTGCATGACTAAAGCTTAAGTAATAACTATACAGCAAGGGATCAAACGAACGCAATTATTTCGCTAAAAGCTCGATACCCCCCTTAAGGCGGAACGTTTCGAGCTCGATACAAAATGCACAACTTATGATTGTTTTTCTTATAATTTAATAAATATTACTAAATAAATGTGATTTATGGCATTTCGCGCCCATAGTAATGTCAATTAGGCTTTTCCACCAAAATTTTGTGATTTTATGCATTGCATTGTAAATTTAATCTGTTATGCTGTGCAGATATATACTACATAAATAAATGAACGTCTACACCAACTTAAAACACGCTTTTGAGTTTGTATAGACATTCACGCTAACTATAATCCATAAAATGACGCAATTCTGCTAAAAACCTCTGATAATTATTAAACAATAGCCGCAAAATAAGAAGAAACTATTTTATTTCATACATTTTATTTAAAAATGAGATAAACAATCATAAGTTATGCATTTTGCACTGAGCACGAAACGTTCCCCCGGGTTACAAAGAAAGATGGTCCAGTGCAGGCTATTCAAGGACATTCCATTTATTATAAAACCTTGGTAAAACCCTAAGTAATATGACTGAATTATAATGTTGAACTGTAATAAGAAGTTTTTCCTTTTTCCAGATATCGGCTGTGCTCTTTTCGTGCTGTGTTTCTTATACGCAATATGCGCGGTATGCAGCTTCGCCCTCGAGGCGGGCACGCGCTGCGCCCGCGCCGCCAGAGCTTTGAGCGACGAACGGGGCGAAAGAGTGATGCTAATCGACCACGTGGCTCACTCCAGCATGCTTTCAACAGCCCAACTGAACAAGCTGAATCGCGGCACGCGATCGCAGTTCGTCTAAAATGTACAATTTAACCACCTTCCATGGTTGTTGTTGTTTTGCAGAAAGGATATACGGATCGTTAAACTAGAGGGCCGACGAGTCAATTTATGAAACCATATTGCAAGCTGTTCAGTTGCCAACTCTTTTCGCCAGTAAAGTTAATTTTTACAAAGATGCATAATGTATTTACCTTCGTCCAGTTCTGCTTAGATTCTGCTTTAAAGACCTAAATACCATTGTGATATTTTTTTGAGATATTTATGGTCAAAGAAGTTTGAAAACACGATCTGTAGGTACAAAAAATGTAAGTACATAAAAAAATACGCTAGTATTAATTTATTTACATGAAAAACTGCAATCAAATCTGGAATACTTTGTATTTGTATTATACAAAACAAACTACTGCTTCAGAATGCTAACATATAATAAAGATATTAATTTTACATTTGTGTTTTTATTAAGTTCACATTTGTATCTCTTGCATGTTGTATCATTATTGTTTTCTGTTATTATCATAGTTTGTTATATACTTACTATACACTCACTGAACACATTTCAACTTGTCTAAAAATATTCTATCTCACGGAGTCCGTTTGGCTATGGATGGAGTGGTGAAGTATATAGATAAGCACGTTTTGTGTGTGTGGCGCGTTTTGTGTTTTGTAGCGCTCCCAAGGTTACGCACACTAGGAAAATGTGCGTGTGTAGACATGTAGCCAAAATCCTCTAGCTACAAAACACAAAACCATAGCCAAACGGACTTCGTGTGATAGAAGAATATCTGTAATATTGAGTAAAACATTAAACTATATTCTCGATTTTATTAGCTAGGCAAAATAATATGTACTTGAGTATATTATTTTCTTCTGTGCTTATTATATCTTGGAAGACATTTCTTACCCAAATTTCTTCACTATTTAGGCTAGACGCCAACACGCAATAATAATGAACAATTAAAATAATCGCAGTAATAATCCCACAATATCGTCTTAAAACAAACAATAATATTGGCAATGTAGAAATTATCTATAGGTGTATTTATACTAATAATAAAGTAATAAAAAGTCGTATACATTGAATATTTTTTCAACATTTTGAATGAAATGGTTATTGAACTGCAGCCAAAACCACATCTTTTTAAATTTTTGTCTGTCTAGCTGTCTATTGGTATGTACGTTCCATTGAAACTCAAGAACCGCTCAACGGATTTGGATGCGGTTTTCGCTATCATCACCGTAGTGACCTTAACCAACATTATAGGCTATAAGGGGTGTTGATAAGATAACGCCAAAGCCGAAAACGGGGCAGATATTGAATTAACGCGGGCGGAGCCGCGGGCATTAAAATAATGTGCGTGTGTGACACTAGCCAAACTCTAGACATCCACTATTAATGTTTTCATAATTCTATCCCCATCTTCCCCCCTCCAACGGTCTCTGTATTCCTTTAAATCCTCTAGCTAAAATGAACTTTTCTGAAGATTCTGACCTGCTTGCTTTTGGCTTCAATATCTTTATACTTTTGTAAAACCTTTCCAAGTCCATCTCTAAAATCGGGACCTCTTTGCCATCCCAAACTTTGAATAGTAAAGTCCCATCCATTTTGCTGACAAGTGCTGCAAATCTAATGGCCATGTAACAAAGTCCTAGTATTCTGTCTTTGTCTAATTCTCTGACCCCCGTAGCACTGGGAGCCATGTCTGATAGAACTACATCGACTTTTCTGCCATCTAGGGCAGTTATTACTTGATTGTGGGCATCCACTGTTGAAAAGTCCAAGCCACCCATTACTTTAGCACCCTGTAAATTATTCATGGTATCAATACTTTTAAATTCACATAATTTATATTCTTGACCAATCAAGTTTTTAGTACATACCACTATTGGAAAGACTTGCAGTTTATCTATAGACAATACAAATCCTTTAGGCTTTGATTTTTCAGCACCATCTGCATTTGTTTTCTGAACAGCCACTTGAGTCCAAGAGCCTGGTGCAGCTCCTAGATCTATAACAGTGTGTCCTGGCAACAATATATTGGTCTTATCATTCATTTCTAGAAGCTTAAAAGCACTGCGACACCTGTAAAACAAAATTACATACTTATTTATAGCACCTTAGCAAAAGATTAGGTTCAAAAGCCAAAAATACATGGTACATATACAAATACATACATACTAGGGAATAGCGAAAAATGCTCAGAGAAGTCTCTGGGCTGATTTTGATAATAACCAAAACTGCATTATTATGTTTTGAAAAAATAATAAAAATTGTACCTATATCATTGCACCAACTGATAGTGTCACTTATAAGGATCAAATTCTGGTAATAATGATATACAGCAAACTAAGAAAAGTGCTCATTTCAACATGCATTGGAATAAGTAATCCTGTAATGTTGAATACTGTACTGTGGCGCTTAGGACATGGAATGATAGATTCTCTTCACTTCTTCAGTATTTATTTATATATCCTAGATCTTTACATATTCAACACATTCCAGGGGAAGCTCTGGATCGATCTGTACCAGAACTCTGCTCGTTTGTTTTTTCGTTTTGTATTTTAACTAGACATCATTTCATTTTTAAAATATTTCATTTCATTTTATCAATATGATGTACAAATGTTCATAAAGAATTTGCTTTTTTAATTATTTGATCTTGTGTGTCTATTATTCCTAAACATTAATAATTTTGTTTCGGCGAGATACACTTGGTATTTCAAAGATACGATTATTTTTTCAAACAGGGTCTACCACAAGTACTTCGAAAAAATAAATTAGTATAAAAAAAAACAAAAAATGCCAGACTAATTTTTTCCATTTTCTTGTCGATAAAATTGGGTCTAGTTTCACCCCCTTTCGGGTGTGCACTTTTACGGGGGACACACTGTATAAGTTCAAATAGCCCAAGAATCAAACATGATTTGCCATTAGCCTGCATCTATGTTGCATCTCATATATCCCTATCAAATTGTTCTAAAGTTAGGTGTAACCTGGACTCACAATTCTTGATAGTACTCTCTTCAAAAACTGTCTGTCTTCCTGATTTTGGTTATTTTACTTTCTTCACTCTAATCTAATTCATCTTCTGTACACCCAAACCACAGAAACAATACCAGTAAAAAAAAAACTTGTAAATCCGTATACTGACCTGTAATTATATATTTTAGCCTTCTCGACGTAAGGATCTACCTTCTGCCGAGACAACCATTCCTGTGAACTCTTCAGTCGTTTCAGGCAATTGACTAGGAAACACATTCTTGTATAGTTACACTTATTCTGCGCATTTGAGCGCAGTGACAGCATTATTCTACGTTGTATTCCAGACGTTTAGCTATCTCGTTGTATCACTAATGAGGATTCAATATGACAATTACTTTAACTTTCGCTGCATCATAACAAAATTCCACAACTCAGAAAATTATAGCCATCCCTAACTGTCAAAATCAGCTGGTTGGTTTGGGAATGCAACAGCGTTCGTAAATCAACATTCTTTTGGGTGTATGCTCTGTTTAGGTTCAGTGCTGCGCTCAGTTTGATCGTCGGACGACCCTCTTCTAACATTGATGAGTGGCGGGGGGCGTGCATTGAGCTGCAACATTTTGCTTTTTCATTATTACGGCTATAATTTTTTTTAACCACTCACGTCACTTCATGTCAGGCAGCATTTTTCATAAAAACTCTTAATTCGGCAGGTACTCGCAAAGTTCAAAGGAAGAGTTGCCTTTAGAAGTAGTATGGATTTTATACTGTGCTATTATTTTCTCTATTTTGCTTAACCAGCGACGCAGTTATCTTCATAACAACCATTTCACAATGCACGCTGATGACTCATTTTGATGCTATTTCATTTTTATCGATGTTTGGTTGTACCTTGTACCAAGCCACCAAGGCACCAACCAACCGACCGATACACTTCGAGCTGCTAATTTAGCTTACTAAAGAAGCCCCTTGATCTACTCCGGCAGCGCAGTGGAGGGAGGCATAATAAGGTTACGTTTGTAAAGTACATTGAGTACATTTGAGTACATTGAATTTTGTAAACGAGTGAATTAATTTCACCCTAGAGCGTTAAAAAATTGCCCCGAGTTAAACCGAGGGTAACCGAACTGTTACCTGACAGTTGCTCGGAAGTGTTTTGAAACGCTTCCGAGTAAAACGAAAATCACATTGGGCCACCTGCGGGGCTATTATATAACTCAGTTTCGGTTGCTAGCTATAGTTGCTATTCACCAAAAACAGATAAAAAATGAACTTCCAAAATAACCTTTAATGGGTATTGAACCATTTACGAATTGTGAAGTCATTTCAAGTACAAACTTATCCTTAGATAAGCGGATATGTATGTTTTAGACGATAGCCACTTGGTTTGGCAACTGAATTTACGATACAGAATCAGGGGGCTGATTGGTGCAACCAGATTTTTATTTTTCTTGCTCCTATATAGATCTGTTTCTTTCTAATAAACGAGTGAGCACTATGATCGCACGTTCTGAAACGCGTGAAACGCTTCCTAAGAGGCAAAATAGACTTGTGTCCAAAGCCGTTAAAGAAAGAATTTAAGTTTTAAATATTCTGTGATGGATGATGGATGACATTTTTTCGGGCGGGCTAAATCCCATGCAGACTGGGATCGATCAGCTGACATTGACACTGACGTCTATGGCTATTTTCAATGCAAATTTTGTTTATTGTTTACGTTGTGTTGTCATGGGCAACCGGCATAAGCCTAACGTTTATTGCTATTTGCATTGCAAGTCATTTTGGGTTAGTTAACTAAGTACGAACATTTTTATTTTGAGGTTTGTAGGTACGTGATTGGTGAAATTAAGATTTGTGTAGGTACCTACCTACTTACTTATTGAACGTCTACTCTAATCAATCGTGGCGTGCGTGGTATTATGATCACTTCAACTGAATTAAACTGGATGACAGTAAACTAGGAAATCATAATACCTAGGTACGTAATATTCGTCGTTGAAAAGCGGCTATACCAAGTGGGGATTGTGACTTGCACCTCCTAGTTTACACATTATAAATAAGAAAATAATTTGTGGCAGGCAAAAGAAAAACAGACATTTCATGTAGAAGTATTGATAATGAATGATTGTGCCTTCTTCCTTTAATCGGGCTGAGGACTGGCACTGTGCACAGTGGCGGAGTTACACAATCACTCATCATTCTTTCTTCAGTTCTTTTCATCATCTCATGCAAACCACCTACATGCAAACCGAAAAATAATAAGTAACCAAAGCGAATAACAGGACAGTGACAGCATGTTAGAAGGAAAAAACACCAAATATAATTATTACTAAGTAGCAGTTAGGTGGTAGAGGTAGGAGGTACCACCATCTTACTCGGAAATCCTCCCGAAGTTATTCGGGGGAGAGTAAGAGGACAGCTCTCAGGCAAAAAAACCAGGCGGCCCACCATTGCCTGGGACCGATGGATGGCGGCGGTATATCCATCCCCAATTGCCCGGCCTTCTATAAAACAGACTGGTGACGGGCAGCGGCGTCACTGGTGCAAGGGTTTCGGCACCGCGCTCACCAACCCGCCTTCCCAGTGTCTGTGAGTATGGGCATTTCTTCCAGGAGGACCGCCCCAGAGTGGCGAAATCCTGGAAAGGCCTATGTCCAGCAGTGGATGAAACAGGCTGATGGATGGATGGAAGTAGCAGACCAAACTTATGGATTAAATCGCGTGGCAAGTTTCCATACAAAAAGCTACGAAGAAACCTTTAAAAATGGGTTGTCTAGGCTGGCACATGCTTGGAACATATTTGTTAATTACTTAACTAATCTTTAGTACATATTTTGTTTGGAAACAAGCAATATTTATAATTAAAAGAGCCTGAAGTTCACTGAGCTAAAATTGCCACCCGTCGACTCTATGCGTTTATTATTAATGTTAGGGCTGCTACTATATGATATGTCTGTGTAAATATATGATGTTAACTGGAACGCAGCATGCAAAAACTCCATATCCATAAAACCTGTTAGTGTATTAGTAGGTAATTAAAATTAACCAACTTATATTTGGAAAAACTATTGATCTTATCGTATGAACAACAAGATACAGCAAGAAAAGCAGTTCCTTCTGAAGGGAAAATGATAATCTAGACCACACGATACATATGCAGATACAATTTTGTTCAGCAACTGCAAATTCTTGAAGCTGGAAAAATATGAAGTATTATGAATTTATGAATGCAATAATAAAAATTTATATTCTTACAATAACCTATATGTATTATCAGGTCCGGTCTGGCCTCAGGGCATACTGGGACTATTCCCGGTGGGCCGGTCCGGAGTGGTGCACGGTGGGACCCAGAGCCGGACTCCAGCTCCATTGTCCCTTCATTTTTATACAGAGTCAAGCCGTGATATGATTATTTTATTTCGAACCTCACAAATGGTGTGGGCTGCAGTTTAAAATAAATTCCCAGTACCTAGTTTTTTTGGCTCGCAGACCGACGACGCTGTATATTATTGTTCCACTTTTGGATTGTGTATGAGGTGCTAACATCAACTCCCTTAGTGCAAATCTATGAAATGAAATGACAGTTCAACGGTAGGATGTGCAAAAATACGTAAACTTTTTCAATATGTACTGCGAAATTATAATGTGGAGAAAATGTAACATTAACCAAGATAATATAATTTGTGGAATTAAAATAAAATGATATCCTTGAAAAAAAATGACAGCTTTGATGATCAATCACTCATGGGTTCATCAACTTCATCATCAGTGCCGAATAGTGACAGATTTGTGAAATAAAATTCAAAGATTTCATTTATAAAACTGTTGAAAATAGATTCAGCTAACAGTTCAGACAACTAAATCGGCTACCATTTCATATTTTGGAGAAGCAATACTATTGATGAATAAACTTATAAACATCAGTAAGTAGGTACCACATAAAATGCAAAAATTTGATTATTATTATTTTACTTGATGGGCTTAAGTCCCTAAGTAATCAATTCATTTGTACTATTATGCAAACGGTACTTTTGAATCCCAATCCAATTGTGGAACAATAATACATTCAGAATATACATAATTGCACCTGAGGGAAATAATTTATTTTATTTCTTTAGAAGGGTATACACACTACATGTATCTTAAAGGATGTAGAATGCACTTGGCTGGCTGCATGATTGCCTCTTTTCTGTTGACTTCTAAAATAGGTAGGTAACATAAAATTTTGTGTAGTTTACAAAAGGCGGCAGAAAAAAAATCTTGTCAATGTAAAAGCCAGTTTGCTGGCTTGCATCAAATTTTTCTCCACCGTTATCTACACAACTCAACAATTTCGAAATGTGCTCAACCTAACATAGTGGTGAGGGCAGGGCCCCGACTTTAAGTTAAAACTTGCTCCTATGGAAAATGTAAGTATGAAATAAAAAACGCTGCACACGCGACGAAGAAAATACGGGAAATCTAAGAATATCCATCACATATTGTACGCCTGTCTCCCAGAGGGGGGGTAAGACTGAGAATGCAGATTTCCATCTGCTACAATCCTGACCTGACACAACTCTTCCAGATCCATCAATCTAATCATACAAGCTTTTCTACTTTGGGTACCTATAGAAATCAAAAATAGGTTTTATGCTTAGAGGAAGAGGACCAAAAATAATGTAGTCTAAATGCTCTAAGGTTTCAAGTGAAATCACGAAAATAAAAAATGCTGTTTTTCAACTATCAAAACAAACGAAATAAATTAATAGGGATGTATGTACATTATATCGACTCGATATATCGAGAAATTCTCGACGAGAACCTGGTATTATCGATAATATGACATTGAAATTTCGATGTTTTTAAATGTACGACGAATGATGTAGCGATATGGTTGAAAATTATAACAAAATGCATTTTTGAAAATACAACGGGCATAAAAGGCCAAGGAGTAGAAATTTTAAAGAGCTGTTTTACGCATGTGTTGTAGTTAGGTACTAAATATACCTAAATAACGCTTTATGTTATTAAAGGCAGTATTTAACAAACATTTTATGGCGTTATTTATTAAGCCTATTTCATAAGTTTATTTGATAAGCTACAAATCTTAGTTACACCGCTTACATTAATAAATGTCGTTTTTGGCACTCCGTGACAATAGTTTAATTTAAATTATGCTTTTCCTGCACAATAACTTTAAAAGCATGCTTAATAATTAAACATATCCAAAATTGGTTTCCAAGTAAAGGTTCATAAATTCATAATTGAAGCATGATGGCGGTTCTTAATTTTAAATTCTATCTTAATAAAAAATGTAACTTGTTTTATTTCTTACCTTGATTTCGATATTTCTTTATTAAATGACCCGAACACTATTTAAATTATATCAATACATTTATTACTTACCATATTAAAATGTTTAAATAAAAAAAAACGAAATGTCGATATTCAAAATGTATGATCAACTCACATCACTATGCCATCTGATGACATTTAAGTTCGGTGTTGCTATAAATAATGGAACATCTATTCTGATGACTTTAAGTTCGGTGTTGCTATAAATAATGGAACATCTATCCACACACCATATATTGGATGTCTGTGCATCATCATTCATGGAACGTAGAAGCAACGTCCTCTTTGACAGATCATTATAGCCACAAAATTTTTAAAAGTACAGACTTAAGACTAGACAAGACTTTTTACAGTTTTTTCTAGTACCCGGCTTTAAAAGACAATGTATCCAGAGCCTTTAAACCAAACTCAGCATTAAAAAAAAACTTCAAAGTCAATATGCGTGTGTGTTGTGTATGTACATAGTTTTTAAACGCACACATGGTTATCTGCATGGAAAATAGCCTCAGCCACATTTTTTTGTTTATGGTATGGCGGGATTTCATTTCAATCAAAATAAATAATCTGAATAAAAATAATCTTTTAGTTGCATTGTAATACTTAGGTAATAATATATATAAACAGTTAAACCTACTTAATATTTTGTACCATGGTAATTACCATTGTCAGCTAATATGAGACTTTTATTTCAAAATGTATATAACCTAAAACGTAGGGCAAACATAAGTTTGTGTACCAGTAAATTCCAAAATTTGTTGATATTTAGGTATAAAAGTGATACTATGAAGTTTCTTAATGTTGCTGAGAAGAATGACGCCGCAAAGAATATTGCCGCACAATTATCACGAGGGACTTCGACTAGAGTAAGTTTCCGTGTTGTAAACTCATATCTCTACTTACTTCCTTCGGTTGAATAATCCTTCTTAAATTCTAGGGAAGACAGACAAAAAGGTTCAGAGTATTGATCGATAAGGGAGCAAAAATTATTTTTTTATAATAGTGCCCTTCTTATCTACTTCTCAACCAATATTTTTATTTCAGAGAGAAGGCCTGTCTCCATACAACAAGATATATGAATTTGAGGCTGATGTATTGGGCCAGAAGGCCCAGATGGTCATGACGTCAGTCTCCGGCCACCTCCTCGCTCTGGAGTTTGTGGGCAACTTCAAACATTGGCAGTCCTGCAGCCCACTGCAACTCTTTGATGCTCCTGTATTCAAATACTGCCCTGAAAACTATGAGAAAATAAAGGTATCTAATTAAATATCCTCCAAAATTATTCTTAAGGACTGGGGTCATAGTAAAGTAATACTGATCAACGTTCAGGATATATGTGAAACAAATTAAAAATATAAATTTTATACAATGGTCCCTAATTTCATAGCTCAGAATTTCAAGTTTAGCAATGCTTAGTTATAAAATGTCCTGCTGTGATTAGTGTTTCAAACAAACATACCTACATTTAAATTGTATATTTTGACTTGGGTTGTGGAATCTTTTGTTCTTTCACTGTTATAGTTAATTACAAACAGGCTTCAACTTCCCTGGATCAGTTTTTCTGTCAACACTCTGAAGCTGTATAGCTCTACTTTACAGGCTGAGCTAGCTGACCAGGGGAAGTCCACAATTCAGCTAATTCAGATAAGTTAAAAGGCTATGATTTACACCAGTGGCGTGCATAGAACGTTTTGCTGGAAATGCAACGAGAAGGTCAAGTTTGACAATAAAAAAAATATGAAAAAAATTTAACGTCACTTTTAAAAATCATTACTTATATGACGCCAGGGTAGGCACTGCCTAACCTAGAGTACATGATTTCATACAAAACTTTTTTTTTTCAAATTGGTTTTCAATTTTTTTCATGTTGTTTTTATCATCAATCTTGACCTCCTTATTGCTTTTCCAGCAAAAACTTCTATGCATGCCACTGATTTACACTTAACTCATGCATATATCATGCCTATAAAATAAAGTCGGTCATCATAATATATTTCAAAATCTTCTTGTATTCTTAGGGTATGGGTTGATTGGCTCACTATGGTAACAACAGTCGCAACAGATAGAATAGAATTGCCTTGTTGAATAGTGGATGCGGTGGTATGACATGAATTCATACAAATAAAATCATAATCGTATGTGCCATGTGTGTGTTGCAGCCAGTGGAAGCCAGTTGATGCATACCTGTGGGTTATTTTATTACTTATTACTGCCATATTATGTATTTTAAAGAATATCTCTTGTAATTCTGCATAAATAACCATAATAATTTAAAAAATGGTTAATCAGACCAGTAGATTAAAATTTATTTCTGTGGACAGCTAGACAATAATTATTAATAAAACCAAAAACTGTAAAATTTAAAACATTTATAATGTATAGGTATAAATCACGTTTAATACAATGAGATTTGCAAAATTAATAAGAGATGTGGAAACTTTGCATAAATTCATAAATATTTTTATTAATATTTTCCTTACAATATTTTCAGAGAACTCTAGAAAGAGAGATACGAAGTTGTCAAGGCTTAATCATCTGGACCGATTGTGACAGAGAAGGAGAGAATATTGGGTTCGAGATTATCCAAGTGTGTACCGCAGTCAAGCAGAACCTCAGGGTGTACCGTGCAAAGTTTTCTGAGATCACCAATGTGTCAGTGCGAAGGGCATTGAGCAACCTGGAACAGCCAGATAAGAATGTCAGTGATGCTGTGGATGTCAGGCAGGAGCTCGATTTGAGGATAGGTGAGCTGTTTTCTTTGGAGTTGATTGTGTTGTTGTTTTGTTTTATGGGTTTATTTGCTCAAAATGTTGAGAGTTACCTTATATATAATGCAGTTAGGTGACTTATCTTTTAGGCGACAAGATTACTGGATAATGCCAATGTAGGTCAAATAACTGCTTTTAATTAATATAAAGAAAAAAATCATTTAGATAAAAATATTAGAATGCCTCAAGATTCCACAAAATTATCTCATCACTCATCACATCTATATTATTATCGCCTGAAGATAATAATCTAATCGCAAATTTAATTATTTCATTAGTGAAGCAAGAAAAACTTAAAATATTTTCCCAAAGTAACCACAGTTGAAACAATTTATATATACAGTAGGCCTTCCATGAGTTTTGATCATAATGCACGTTACCGACTGCGTCAAATATTTTGTTTAAAAAATTCTGGTTCCTCTCGTAAGCCGCTAGGGGCGCTGCACAATTTGGCATATAAATGTTTCACGCAGACGTTAACGTGTATCATGAACAAAACTCATGGTAGGCCTATAGTATACCTATTCGGTTAGCCAATCTTACTATAACAAAAACTGTAGTAGAGTAGACAATTAGTCCATCAACCTGTTAAAATATCACGTTCGATATCCAGGCGCGGCGTTCACGAGGTTCCAGACCCTGCGTCTGCAGCGAGTGTTCCCCTCGAAGCTGGCCGACAGTCTCGTCAGCTACGGCTCCTGCCAGTTCCCGACTCTAGGGTTCGTCGTCGAGCGGTACCGGGCCGTCGAGAGCTTTGTCGCTGAACCGTTTTGGAAGATTAAAGGTATATTTTATTTGTTGTATTTAACCGATTTTGTCCTTATTGTGATGGTATTAAAAGCGATTAGATTGATGTAGAACAGGGATGCACAGACTTATTGGTAGTAGCGGCCACCCAGTCAAAAACATAACTATGTGCGGACTGCAAAAATAAAAACAACGTACGAAAATTAAGAATATATTAATTTCTTATCTAATCCGATGCATGGCACACAGCGTAAGAATCGAAGCGGAGAGGCGGCGCGTGGGCCTCTCTGAAATCGTTCGCGGGCCACGGTCTGTGCATCCATGATGTAGAAGAAGCAAAAGAGGTGTGTCAGGATCGTAGCATCTATAGTCTCTGCCTACCCCTCTGGGAGACAGTCGTGAGTATATGTATGTATGTATTAAAAGCGATAAGAGGGTCAGGAGAACTTTCCCCATTATACCACATCGAGGGAATCCGATTCGAGGGAAAAAAACTGTGTAGCATGGGCGTCGGCAGACGAAAGTCTAGGTTGGGGCAACCTTTCTAATATCAACGGGATTTATAGTTGAAAAATAAAAAAATGTACTTTTGTGCAAACAAAAACAGCCGATGGGTCTTGTCTCTCATATGTCCGCTGTATGTGTACTTTAGTCGTGCTACGAAATCCTATTTTTTACTGTCCCATTCCTTTTTCCAGGGGGGGCGGCTATCCCCCCCCCCCCCTTGCCCCCCTTCCGACGTCAATGCTGTGTAGTGTAGCTATTCGTTAAACTTGAAAACCCAAAGGTTAAGGATAATTTTACTACACATTCTCTTGCCAAAGAACACTAACGCGCAGGGAAAGGCATGGTTATGAAAACAACTGATTTATTACTCTGCTATAATCTTTCAGTAATGGTTTTCGCTCATGGGTTTATTTGAATGTTTAGTTCCAGCATTATAAATTTTACATATTGAAGTTGTAGTTACGATTAGACTAGGTACTTTCTCTGAATTACTTTTATTTATTTAGGACTTGTAATTGAAATGTTTTCTGTATTTTACGAACTCGGTCAGAAGGAAGACACTGAAACCGTAATAAAAAGTAATATAGCGCGGTTTCCAACCTTAAACTACACTAACAACTACTAACTTGTACAACCTGCAGCCTAGCCATTTAATTGACAACCTAGGCGTCCAATCAGGAGGCTGATTTAACCATCTGGCTGTGACATATGCATCTTTATCACACTTTTAATGCGTGTGTGAGAGAAGGGCGTGTGCTCGAACGATGAACGATCGACTGAATCTTTTTGGGAGTATCGGTCCTGGTTAAATATTTTTCTATGATGTTAGTGGTAAATAAAAGTATTAAAATATATTAAAATAATTTTATAGGTTTTTTTATGCCAAATAACAAGATCAGTTATAAACAACAGCATTTTCCCGCAGTAAACCACACAATAAACGAGCTAAGCGTTGACTTTAACTGGGAGCGAGTGCGTCTGTTCGACCGCAACGCTTGCCAAGTCCTGCACGACATCTGCCTGGACAATCCTCAAGCTAAGGTGTTAGATGTAAAGACCAAACCCAAGTCCAAGTGGCGGCCGCTGCCGTTGGATACTGTGGTAAGTTAAACTGGGATTTATTGGGCTTTATGGTAAAATCTTTTTTCGATTCAATTCGTACTGAATACAGATCAGAGACCTTATTGTGTAACCTCAATATCGTACTATCATACTTTATAATATTTTTATGTCAGAGACTCACGGATCCCACAGTCAAACTGTTCATGCAGTTTCGTGGATCATGTACTCGTATTAGTTTTATAAGAAAAAACCTGTTTATTAAATTAAGTATCGCTTTCAAATGTATCGTGATTCTCTAAAAATTATATGTGATATCATCTCTAGCAAATCACGATATATTTGAAAGCGGTAGCAATAGATGTTGAAGCTAGGCTATAAGGGGAAGCTGCAATAGAAACAGAGAAAGTTGATTGTGTCTTCTTGATTCATCAGATTTTTCAACAATATGACACAAAATTGGAGCTCATAAAATCTTCAAAAGACTATCGTTAGGCTAAACATGAATTACGTGTTTTCTATGCCAGCATTATGCTTCTTCACGGAACTTAGCTTTTTTAAGGGGGAACGTTTCGAGCTCAGTGCAAAATGCATAACTTATGATTGTTTATCTCATTTTTAAATAAAATGTATGCAATAAAATAGTTTCATCTTATTTTGCGACTATTGTTTAATAACTATCGGGGGTTTTTAGCAGAATTGCGTCATTTTATGAAGTATAGTTAGCGTGAATGTCCATACAAACTTAAAAACGTATTTAAGTTGGTGTAGACATTCATTTACAACGCAATGAATAGAATTACAAAATTTTGGTGGAGAAGCCTAATTGACATTAAAGTATGTTCGCGAAATGCCATAAATCACATTTATTTAGTACTTTTTATTCAATAATCAGAAAAACAATCATAAGTTGTGCATTTTGCGCCGAGCTCGAAACGTTCCGCCTTAATAACTACATCAATCAAGTTTTAAATTTTTCGCTAGGAATTAGAAAAGTTAGGATCAAGAAAACTGAAAATAAACGCCAAAGAGACAATGCGGATAGCCGAGAAGTTGTACACCCAGGGTTTCATCAGTTACCCGCGTACGGAAACCAACGAGTATCCCAAGGAGATGAACTTGGGCCAACTGGTTCAGCAACAAACGGGGGACCCCAACTGGGGCGCTTTCGCTCAGGGGATCTTGGACCAAGGGGGCCCCACGCCCCGGCAAGGGAACAAGACTGATAAAGCCCATCCGCCTATCCATCCCACGAAGTATGCTCAGAGTAAGACTTATACTAGTTCTTGCCAGCGCTTTTGCTTTGCTTTAGGTTTTTTTTTAAGTTGACAGGAGCAAGATTCATAGAACAGGGGTCTTAGTTATAAAGTACTCGGAATCATAATATTAGTAGAATAGCAGAGAGTTTTTCGCTTACGTTTTACCCGCGTCCAAGTTCAATCTGCTCAGTCATATGTCGCTCTTTTATGTAAGTATAAAAATATAGATACGTAGGTACGCACTCTTCTAACAATGGCGTCGATTCGGTTAAACTCGACATAATTTAAGCATTCCCTCTTTTTCTTTCGGTATCAAAAAGACAGGGATAGGACGCGGGTTACCCATTATGTCTCTTTTCAAATAAGTAATAAATAACGATGATTAAATTTTGTAAAAAATATAATAATATGTCATATTTCACTCTTTGATCTTGATATTTCGGCCGTTCGATACACGATTACTAACATTTTGCTTGATCCAATTAAATCGCAAAGATAGGTCTCAACTATGCTCTGAATATCATTTCATTCGACCTATATTAAATTTTGGACAGTAAAAGTTATACTAAAATACGAGTGAACTTTGTGAAAAATATGATATAAAACGGCCGTCATACTGAAAACCCATCCCTCAAATTCCAAAATAATAAATAAGAACACATCGAAACCGCGAGGTTTCTGAGCGGCCCACTTCCGCTGAGCAGGATAAACATGAGAAAAATGAAAGCGTTGGAGCAGGACAGATTCCTCTGGATAACCTCGCCTTAAACAAGGTTAGTCCTGTCAAATAAGTCAACAACACCGAATCGACACTAGTCTCACTTTCATGATCCTAAATTAGAAAAGGACATTCTCACGTTACAAAATAAATATAATATATACATAAAGGTGCCTTTAATTTATCCAGTCAAATTCTTACTGAAGACTCGGTAAGTGCTCAGTAACAAGGTTCGATGACCCTTTTTGTGAAATCCATAAATTATTCTTTTCGTGTTCCTTACAAACGCAGCTCCGCCCGAGTCAGTTACTATGGCACGTCAAGATTTTATTTTGCGAAATTAGCAAGAAGCGTTATCGATCCGTGTTACTTACGAACTTCCCAGATTTATCCGGCAACGAACAACGCGTCTACGAGTTCATAGTCCGTTCGTTTCTCGCTTGCTGCTCCAAGGACGCTCAAGGTCAAGAGACCACCGTCGCCATAGACGTGGCCAATGAGAAGTTCACCGCCAACGGACTCATGATCACGGCCAGGAACTATCTGGACGTTTATCCGTATGATAAGTGGTCGAGCAAGGAAATACATGTTTATGAGGTAAGTTTGTGTGAGTTGTGAATTGAATAGTGGGTTTAGCAAGGAGAGTACCCACTCCCATAACGGTGTCTCATGTCATGTTGTTGATATTGTATCAAGGGCGTAGCGAGGTACGGGAAGGGAGGGGCAGCTGCCCCCCCCCCCCCCTCCCCCCCCTTAGAAGCGGTCGTTCGCTGGTAAACTGTAATTCTGACGAGCTTCATAGCTTGCGACCCTTCTTATAAGGGTCGATGATATCTAATTAAGAATTCCACTGCTCATGTGAAACTCATACCTATGTTAAAAACAACGATATAATCTAGGATTTTCTTTGTCTGCCCCTCCTATATACAATCCTAGCTACGCTCCTGTATTGTATCATCCTAAACTCTGGCTATTCAAATATGAATGAAAAACGCGGAAATTTCTGAAAATGTTCGTATGTTAGATGGTTGTAGATAATCTGCGATAGAATTATTATATTTTTTTATCTCGCCATATGAGGTGTCATTGTCTAGAAGTACAGTATAAATAAATATACACATATTTTTTTATCTCTTATGCCGGGCTCGTTTGTGAAGGTACCACCATCTTACTCGCAAATCCTCCCGAAGTTATTCGGGGGAGAGTAAGAGAAAAGCTCTCAGGCAAAACCAGGCGGCCCACCATTGCCTGGGACCGATATGGATGGCGGTATATCCATCCCCAATTGCCGGGCCTTATATAAAATAGACTGGTGACGGGTAGCGGAACGTCACTAGTGCGAGGGTTTCGGCACCACGCTCACCAACCCGCCTGCCCAGCGTGTGTGAGTATGGGCATTTCTTCCAGGAGGACCGCCAAGAGTGGCGAAATCCTGGAAAGGCCTATGTCCAGCAGTGGACGAAACAGGCTGGTGGATGGAATAAAAAAATGGGGGGCCAATGGCTATCAAAGTTGTTGCGGAGCTTATCTCAAAAACCAACATGACTAACATGACACCCCAGGCCGAGAAGAATGCCGTTGCACCTTACGCGTGAACAAATAATAAATGTTTAACGGGGTTTATCCCGATTTCGCCTCTTTTCAAATTAATTTTAAGCCAATAAATAGCCAAGATAAAATTTTGTAAAAAATACATGTTATATTTCACTCTTTGATCTTGATATTTCGGCCGTTCGATACGCGATTACTTACATTTTCCTCGATCCATTTAAATCGTAAAGATAGGTCTGAACTATGATCTAATTATCATTTCACTTGAGCTATGTTAAGTTTTGAACAGTAAAACTTATACTAAAATAAACGTCTTATAAAATGTAATATAAAACGGCTGTCATATGAAAAACCCATCCCTCTAATTCCAAAATAATAAATAAAAACGATTTGTTAGCAGTTTAACCTCGCCTTAAATATCTGTTGACAGAACGGACAGACGTTCAATCCGACGGGTATAGACTTGGTGGACGGCAGCACGTCTCCGCCGAATCTTCTCACTGAAGCTGATTTGATCGCTCTCATGGAGAAACATGGCATTGGTGAGATTCGCTTCACATCTTTATCTCATTTATCTGTTACCCTCTGAGACCAGTACTTTTACTGTCTAACTTCAATATATCCATCGCTTTATATAAGGTGTAATCAAAATACCTGCCACGGATGAAATAGGAGATACTATTATGTTTATAGATTACAATAATGCATAAATTTCGTACCCCGGAATCGTTAAATCAATTTGAGAAGATAAAGTAGTGAAATTAAAATTTGCTTTATTCTGCATAACGTGGTTCACAAACTACGCGCGTAGTGTAGTTTCGTCAATGAAAACAATTGCTATCTCTTTCTAACTGTTCTGTCAATGAACTCTGAAATCAGCTGACCAGTTCGTAACGTAACTATCTGAATCTATTAGTTACACAATAATACGCAGGCAAAAGCTAAAAATTGCACTTACTTACCCGTTACTGAATTCCACCAAGCTTACTGCAGATAAAAAAACTGACGTAATAAGATGCTTAACTCCCCATCACACTTAAAACAGGCTACGGACAGTCAAGTTAGTGTAAGAATCGCTATGTTTTTGCTGTGACTCGTCAGTCCACAGAATGTTGCGGCGTTCTTCTCGAATCAAATGACAGAACGCGAGGCGAGCCGCGTAGTCCTGTGGCTGCAATTTTTGTACTCTCGTAAAGTGGTAAGGGTATAGCCCTTCCCGATTTAGAAGTTGCCACACGTAGTTGTCGCTCACGTTGAAGACTCTAGCCCCGTCTCTGGTGCTCGCAAGAGGATGACGTCGGAAGAAGTCCAACACTTCCTCTTCTCTGCGTCAACCGGAGGCGGGTCAAAGGGGCCGTGTACACGGCGTCCAGAATGGTATGAGGACTTATTTGCACACCAAACCCCTGCTGGCATAAGTTCGCTGCATGCGTGTTTATGTTATTGCACTCGCGATAGCACCATACCATTTCAACATATTCTTGATTTGAATATCGTCGTCTGGGAGGCATTTTTAACGAATGCGCGCGCAATTCACACCTCGCTGACGACTGATAACAACGAACTGGGGCGGGCGGGGCACACAAAAACAAAAGCAAGCGCGTGCGACGAACGGGGTGCGGGTGGGGCAGGGGAGTCTTCGGCCTCGCTTTGACGAACGATGCCGACGCGCGGTATTGTTTGTAAGTTTGCATGAATAGCTTCATTGACGTTTTGCGAAATGAAATGCTGGGTTTTTTTCAATTTCAACGCGCGGTTTTTCCCGTAGAAATCTGTGACAAATGTATGAAGCTGCACGGATGCGCGAACTGATAACAGCGAACTGAGGCACAAACACAAGCGCGTGCGACGAACGGGGTAGTGCAGGGGGTAGGCCGTCGTCGGCTTGCGCTTTGATGAATGAATGACGAGCTGCCGGCGCGGACCGGGGCGACATTTGTTTGATAAATATGGCAACAGTACGGGGTGGCTTCATTGAGTTGCGAAATGAAATGGCGATGCGGCAACAGCTAAGTTACTACGGGACGGTTTCAAACAACTAAATCAATTCAAATTTATACGCACATTTTTTTGTATGAAAAAATTTATGACGTTAGATCAATAAAATATCGTTACTATTCTTTTCTATATACACAATACACTCTCCCATTACAGCCGTGGCAGATATTTTGATTACACCTTATATGTATAACAGCCTTTAAAATCGCGTAAATAATAAAAAAAAATAGATTTTCTTTTACCGTTTTGTCCACATGATTAATATGTATACCCATGCCAAATTAGCAGATTACAGCTTTCTAGTACTAATAGTCTCTGAGCTAAGCCGCGGACAGACGGACATGGCGAAACTATAAGGGTACCGTTCTTTGTCCGACTACGGAACCCTAAAAATAGTAGTTTTTGCTTCAGTACATTAAATCAGTGGTTAAACATCGAGTGCTAGATGTGCAGAATGTGCGTTAAACACGACAATTTACTTAATAATAAGGTGACATTTATTTATGCAGCCATATTCATACTGAAGACTCGGTAAGTAGTCTGTATTATGGTTCGATGAGCCATATGAAAATTATAATTTTCCCTTTACCTACAAACGCAAGCCCAGCCCCGAGTCAACGACTAAAGGAGGTCAATATTTTATTTTGCGAATTTTTCAATGCGCTATCGATCCTTCATACCGATCACTTACCAAGCCTACAGTATGAATTTGGGAAGATAAATAAATAAATATATATATATCGTCACGACATGATTCGGGTGTCAAAGGTGTTCGTCGGTGAAACGCGGGTGTACCGAGTGTGGACTATAAATAAATGTCACCTTATACTTTCTCACCCAGGCACGGACGCAACGCATGCAGAACACATAGAAACAATAAAGAGCCGTTCTTACGTCGCTCTAGCTGACGCTATACACTTTGTCCCGGGTTTGCTCGGCATGGGGCTTGTTGAAGGGTACGACGCCATGGGATTGACTATATCGAAGCCGCATTTGAGAGCGCAACTTGAGGCAGATTTGAAAGCCATCAGTGAAGGAACGAAAAACCCACATATCGTTTTGGCTGAACAGGTAAATATTAAATATTACTATCACACGGAAATGGAACCGGTCAAGTGCCAGAAGGACTCGTGCCCCGAGGGTTCCGTAAATACCATTCGAAACACAAACTTACTTCACGTGCAGTTATACGCCAACTTAACTGGACACTTTCAGTTCTTTAAGCTCTTGTATCTAAGGGGTCTATTAAGTTAGTTGCAAATACATCGAACCGACCATGAATTGTAACAGGCCCTTTTGTATATTTTTTCTGAAAATATAGGCTAAATCATGAAGATACCTACTGTTCTTTAACTTTCAGGTGGTGTTTTTTATAAATAAATTATTTTTTGATAATCAGTTTGGTGAAATGGGAATGTGACGGTAATAGTCATACCGTTTAGGCTCAATAGGGAGAGTTCCTTGACGTAAAAAAATTTAGGGGATAAAACCTGAAGATGGCATTACTGAAAATAAAAAAATATAGTTATAAAAAAAACTTGTGGGCAATGTCCTATTTCCTGTAATGCCTAAATGACATGTATATTACGTCATCAAAGCTATTTATTCAGTTACTGAATATTTTTATGTATATCTATTGTATTTCAAGGAGAAAAAAATTATACTTTTATATGTCCTTAAAAAAGTCTATTCCTTTCAAAAAAATCGACAATTAGGTGCTGTTATGGTATTCTGGGCCATTCGAATTTAATATTGAGTAATTTTAAATTTTTTTCAGAAGTAAATAAGACCTACTTCTGAAAGGAATTTTAAGTTTCTAAGTCAACTGGAAGTGCTCTATAGGTTTTCATGGTGTAGCAATTAATATAAACGCGTTGAGTTGGCAGCCTGATTTTTTTACTTGCATATTGCATTGGAGCGTTTACGTAAGCGATTCACTAAAAAAAACTTATACCTTTCGCAATAGAGAATAATGCATGTCGTTTAAATAAGTAATATTTTGCGTTTTTTGTATTCTACTTACTTAGTAGCATTTAATGATGACCATGGGAAACTATTTTATTTTATAGTTTTGTGATTATTTCCATTTAAAAATACAACATTTAAAAATACAAAACGCGTCACCATTGGCTAACTGCCTTTTGTGACAATATTAAGATCAAAATCAATAAATGTAAAATAAAACCCTCAAATATTTTGTAATAGGTTGTTTTAATCAAAAATAATGAAAAAACCGGCCGCTCGCCATACAGCGCAAGCAAGAGCAGTATCATGTGACGTCACACGATGCGCGCCAAAATGGCAGCTGTTTGAATTTTAGAAAATTATTATGAAACTTATTTTGATTTTATAACTATGAAATATGGATAATTTGGTTGTAAATTCTTATTCATAGCCCTATATTGATCATACTTATACGTGGGACGCACTATAAGTTTCCGGAATGAATATGAAAAAATACTATTAAAGGTACAAAATTAATTTATTGTTTTTCAAAATAATCTCCCTTGGCGTCTATGCACTTTTTCATTCGATCAAACCAGTTTTGAAAACTTTTGTGCCACTCCCCTGTGGTGACCTCTGAAACGTGTTTTTCATACTCCTCGACAGCCTCTTCTGGTGATGAAAATCGTTGACCGCGTAATTGGTTCTTAATTTTTGGGAACAGAAAAAAGTCACAATGTGCCAGGTCGGGACTGTATGCAGGATGACTCATGAGTTCTACATTTTTCGTCTTCAAAAAGTCGTTTGTCTGTCTGGCCGTGTGAGAATTAGCATTGTCGTGGTGCAGGATGATACGGCGTTTACGGTTATTTTTACGGAGTTCGTCAATAACTTCCGGCAAAAAAATGGTCGTGTACCAGTCACTATTCACGGTACGACGATTCTCTAAAGCAACAGTAGCCACGTGTCCAGTTTTATTAAAAAAAGAAGCAATCATCCGCTTAGATGCACTTTTCACGCGCGCCACTTTGGTTGGTTTCGGCTCATCTTGAAAGACCCATACGCTCGATTGCTGCTTTGTTTTGGGATCGTAGCAATAAATCCATGTTTCGTCACCTGTTACTATGTCCCACACCAAATTTGACGCACCGTCGTTGAATCTGGTAAGCATGGCACTGCACCAAGTGACGCGGTCCGTTTTTTGAGCCTCGGTCAAGTTGTGTGGGATCCACCGCGAGCACAGCTTTCTCACACCCAAATGTTTGTGTAGGATTGATTGTATTTGACTCATACCTATTTCTAAGGATGCGCGAATTTTATGGTAGGTCACATGCCTGTCTGTTTCAATCATACGGCGCACAGCATCGATGTTTTTGTTGGTCACAGCGGTGGACGGCCGACCATCGCGAGATTCGTCACTGAGATTGATACGACCACGCTTGAATTCTGCAAACCAGCTATAAACAGTCGTTTTGCATGGTGCTTCATTGCCAAAAGCTGTTTCAAGCCGAGCGATGCTCTGTTGAGCTGTCAAATTACACTTAAAATCGTAGAAAATCATACTACGAAAATTTTCCCGAGTTAAATCCATGTTGATGCAGACACACAATTTTTTAAATGGCGCCACAAGGTAAAAACAAAAGACAGTCAGATGAAACAAACTGCATTCTACAGCCAAAGAGTTCTATTTTCAAATGTTGCAATAAATTTTTAAATATTGTTTATGTAAGTGGCCAGTTCCGGAAACTTTTAGTGTTACCTATGTATTAACGATTAGTGCATAAAAAAATTTACTTGCATATTATTTTTTCACTTCTAATAGTTTACATTTAAGGCCAGGCCTACATTTGAAGACAAGGCTCAAAACATTTTTTGTTGAAATTTTTATATGAAGAATCCAATATAATCTAAAATAAACAGAATAATATATTGCAAAAAAAAATGTGGCAATTTTGCATTTCTACAAAGCGCTTTACCGAACCGGATTTAAATACCGCGACATTATGCGGTTTCGCAAATTGCTTGTTCCTTGACGTGGGTCGGGTTAAGTATTTTGTGTTTTATCTGACCTACTGATTAAATCTTATTAATTATTTTCAGATAGCGAAATACAAGGAGGTATATTTGACGGTGACCGCAGAAGCGAACAAAATCGACGCCGCATTGGCAGAAAGATTCAGTGAAAGACCACTCGACTATACTCCAGCACCACAGCAAATTGCTGCTGAAATACCTCCAGGTAATAATAAATATCTTCACGACATGTGTCCTACCTGGGTGGTAGAGTAGATGCCGGGCTCGACTGTGGAGGTACCACCATCTTACTCGCAAATCCTCCCGAAGTTATTCGGTGGAGAGTAAGAAGACAGCTCTCAAACAGGCACAACCAGCTAGTCTAGCATAGTAAACCATATCGAGCTCGATGGCGCTTGATGCAGTGCTCTGTCTCACTCTGTGGATCTACCTAAAGAGGGACAGACAGTGTATATGTAGCTGTCAAAGCTCGATATGGACTACTATGCTAGGTACCCTGGTGGCCCACCATTGCCTGGAAACGAGTGATGGCGGTATTTTCATCCTCAATTGCCGAACCTTGAACAAAACAGACTGATGACGGGCAGCGGCGTCACTAGTGCAATGGTTTCGGCACCGTACTCACCAATCCGCCTGCCCAACGTGGGTAATTATGGGCATTTCTTCCAGAAGGACTGCCAGGAACGACGAAATCTTGGAAAAGCCTATTCTAGCAGTGGACGAACGAGGCTGATGGATGGATCAAAACGGGTTATCAAAGTTGCTCAAAGTGTCACTTTTTAATATGATTGTTGCACCCCAACGTGGTATAGGGTAAGCATAAATGCATCTTTTTTTTAAGACCGTGCAAGTTAGCTACTGGCACTTCACAACTGAGCATGATTCAACATTTTTTTTTATGGAATTCTGTTTCTCTTCCTTTTTATGACATCAGTGATGTTTTACAGTTCTAAAATGTCCAAAATGCGGCACCGACATGGTGGTTCGAGCTAAGAAGAGCAACGCAGACGAGTATTACATCGGGTGTATGTCGTTCCCCAATTGTAAGAACGCGGTGTGGCTGCCGTCCTTCGTCCGGAGCTTGGAGGTTCTGAACGAGACTTGTTCTAGCGTAAGTGCTCTTGTAGAACGTTTCAAGGGAGAAATTCAGACATCTTGTTTTAAATGAGATGCAGTTCTTTAAATCTACAATAATCTGCTCTACTTGTGGTACAGACGATAGCGTGCCTATTGGCAGGTCTTACTGCGACATCATAGCCGTTAAATTTACAAATTGTGAACATCTATACTAATAATAAAGTAGTAAAAAAGTCGTGTCTGTATAGTGAATATTTTTCAAAACTTTAATTGAAAAGTTTACTATTTTTGTACTGAAGCCAAAACTATAATTTTTAGAGTTTTTGTCCATGTGTCTGTCTGTATATATGTATGTTCCGTTTTAACTCAAAAACCATTCAACGGATTTCGATGCGGTTTTCTTTATTATCATCGTGGTGACCCTGGATCAACATAATAGATATGAGGGTTGCTGATAAAATAACGCTCAAGCCGAAAACGAGACAGAACTTGAATAAACGCGGGCGGAATCGCGGGCGAAGGGCAAGTCTAGCCTGCCAAAGCGTTTCGTGTTGCACATTTGTATGATATACAAATACTTCACACAAGCAAACTAAATTAGTCGTCGTAGATTGCAAGAACTATAGCGTATTTAATACTCTTTTTTGTTTTGTAGTGTGGACCGACGTATAAAAAAATCAAATTCCAATGGAGAAACAACTCGATCAGTCATCTTTACCCCTCTCCATGCATTGCCTGTATTGGAGGATGTGACCCTGGGTTTCTAGACTTAATGCAAATCAATGTATCTACCGTCAAGAAAGTACCGGAAAATAGAACACAGCCAACCAGACCACAACCTACAAATAATACGAGACAACCACCAGAAAATACGTCAAATCAAAGACCTAATAATACAGCAATTAGTAGACAAAACACCATAAATAATCCTTTCAATACGGCAAGACAAGTAGCTAACGAAAACAGAAATGAAAGGTCTAATAGTCTACCAAACGGGACAAGGCAATTTCTACCTCCGCCAGCTCCGAATAGAGTTCAAAATGCAACGAATAGGATGCCAACACCTAGGAATACGGGGGATTCAGATGATAATAATGTGACTTGTGCGTGCAATCAACAGGCTATATTATTGACTGTGAGGAAACAAAATGCTAATTTTGGTAAGTGAAATTGATGAGTCCGCCTTATAGTCCAGGAGGTACCGTTGCAAATACAAAAGTCATAAATAAATTATACACAAATTCTTGTACTTTTATTCCACATATATTTATTTTTATTCTAACTTAGGCTACCGGTTTCGTATTACACATCATCGGGCCAACAAATTATTAATTATTTAACATGACAGAAAGAAAACAAAAGAAAACATTTTCAAACAACAAACTTTTTCTTTTGTTTTCTTTCTGTCATGTTAAATAATTAATAATTTGTTGGCCCGATGATGTTTAATACGAAACCGGTAGCCTAAGTTAGAATAAAAATAAATATATGTGGAATAAAAGTACAAGAATTTGTGTATAATTTATTCAAGATGATATTCCACCAAGAACCATCAATCGAATCCATCCAACAAAAGTCATAGTAAGCCGGCTGATATTGACATCGATCGTAGATCTCACATGACTGATATGTGAATCGACCGTCAGCTACTCAAGTAGCGGTGGGTTTGGGAGTTAGAGGTTGCAAAAGTGGTAAAAAAAAGTGATAGTACGCCGGCTGAAACTTTTCTCACAGATAGTTGACATCATACTGAGCTGAAAAAAAACTCGTCAGCTGACGCACCCGTGGTGGGTCTGGATGTGAGAGGTTGGGAAAGTGGTAAAAAAAAGTGATAGTACGCCGGCTGAAACTTTTCTCACAGATAGTTGACATCATACTGAGCTGAAAAAAAACTCGTCAGCTGACGCACCCGTGGTGGGTCTGGATGTGAGAGGTTGGGAAAGTGGTAAAAAAAAGTGATAGTACGCCGGCTGAAACTTTTCTCACACATAGTTGACATCATACTGAGCTGAAAAAAAATCGTCAGCTGACGCACCCGCGGTGGGTGTGGATATGAGAGGTTGCGAAAGTGGTAAAAAAAGTGATAGTACGCGGGCTGAAACTTTTCTCACAGATAGTTGACATCATACTGAGATGAAAAAAACTCGTCAGCTGACGTACCCGTGGTGGGTCTGGATGTGAGAGGTTGCGAAAGTGGTAAAAAAAACGAACGAATCCACGATGCAGCAGATTTTTTTTCAGCTCAGTATGATGTCAACTAGCTGTGAAAAAAGTTTCGGCCGGCGTACTATTACTTTTTTTTTACCACTTTCGCTGCCTCACATCCACACCCACCGCGGGTGCGTTAGCTGACGCTTGGTTCTGTTATTAGCCATTCCAGATCCATTGAAAAAGATGGAAATCAATCGGCTTAAAATCGCTACCTAAAATGCAACGCTACCGCCCGGGTTATTAGGGATGTGCCGCGTGGGGGGGAAATGGCAAAAGTTGATGAACTGTCAGACAATGAATTTGAAACAGCAAACTTTTTGTATTAATTGCTATGTATTTTGAATAATATCTTAACAACAAACTCTTGAAAAACGTAAATTTAATGGTTTTTACCAAAAGTGTAGCTGAAGTGTTTTTATTATTTTAGATAAAATCAACAAATTAATACTAATTTCACATAGACAAAGTAATCTAAATTAATTTTAACAAATAATATGTTTGAAAACCTTCACATTATTGCCAAAATTTTGTTTCTCCTGACACAAGTTTTCAATTTTCGGCCCGCGACGAAATCGGTGCAATTTTATTGCATTCTCAAGTTTTACACGTAATAGCATTACATTTGGTCATTCTCACAGCTGAGTTGCTGCGCTCATGACCACTGTCCTTAAGGAAATTATACCGAATTTTTAATAACACGCGTCTTTTTTTCAGGCAAGAAATTCTACAAATGCGCTCAAGGTAAAGAAAACGGTGGTTGCGATTTCTTCCTTTGGGCTTCAGAGAATGTGCAAGCAGACAGCCCTCAAAACAACTTCGATACCCCACCAACTTCCGGCCAGGGCAATAGTAACGCGTGGGGTAATACCAGCCAGGGCAATAGTAACGCATGGGGTAACACCAGTCAGGGTAGCAGCAGTACAAATACAACCAGGGGGTGGGGAATAGCCCCCTCTAGGGACAGTTTCCCGGCAAATGACGATGATGTGAATTGCAACTGTGGGATGCCATGCAAAAAGTAAGTTTTTAATACATCTGCTCAAAATATGATGGATTACGTGCCTGTTTAGCGTGCGTAAAATTACATATTTCGCGCTATTGCTTTTTTTTTAAATACTAACGCCATCTAGGGGAAACCGGCGACAGCATTCAGTAAGCAGTGAGTAAACCTTATTTTACTTGTCGTTTTGTTGTTATTTCTGAAAGGACCCGGATACACACTGTTGAGTATTTTCAAACTTTTATATATTATTAAATATATTATCTTTTTATGTTAAATTGTAAAAGATGTTTTAAAGATTCAAAAGGATTTTAGACGTCATAATTTATATTCTATTACTTATATCTATCATAGAACTTATTATTAAAAAGATTTTAGCAAGAGACATTGGGGGCTTTGTAGTGTAGATTGGCGCCAACCAGACACTGCGTTTTCTTCTGTCAACTTGTATTGTATTTGTATTTTGATTTGCAACAAAATTACTTTTATTTTATTGTTTCATGTAATTTTTCGCAGCTGTATTAAAAAACGTCGTTTGATACACGTGCGAAAGTGTTGATATTTCGCACTAGAATCAAAATGTACTATTATTTGTTTAAGTCAAGAGCAGATCAAACAGGGGGCATAAACTGTAGGTAGGTAGACCTAGTATCATAGTTTGTGCTAGGCCATGAGATGGGATTACGGTAAATTTTTTACTTTGTTTATTGTACACATGTACATCTTCTAAACTTCTCTAAATAATCTGGCCAAGGCGAGTCAGACTTGCGCACAAAGGGTTCCGTACTACCCCACAATACAAGTGCGGTAACAATAATATAGGTACTTACATGCTTGGACGAATTATTCGTCCAAGCTTACATGCCAAAGCAAACATCAAGGCAACAAAAAATAAAGCCTCTTCAATGGTAGCGCCTGACAAAAAAATTGGCACCGTCTGCTTACGAAACCCTACTTTTTATTATTTTTTCTTTTACTTCAGGATAGTCTCACAATGTGACTAAAGGTGAATGCCAAAAAAAAACCAGAGTGAACAGATACAGGATGTAGCTCAGAATTTTAGTGACATTTAATTACATCATCCTGAAATTATTTTACTATAAGATTCGATGGCTAAATGTGTGGTATTACTATTTGTTTTTTATCAGTGTTCACCCTTCGCCACTGGTGGCCATGGAACACTATCGAATAATGTATTTACATCGTCGGTATATCCAAATCAGGGATATCTTTAAGATGAAAAAATCTCGCCCCTTTTAAAAAAGAAATAGCAATATCACACATTAGTGGCCATAGAAGTGTAATAACACTACATATTGAATAATGTATTTATATCGTCAGGTATATCCAAATCGGAGATATCTTAAAGATGAAAAATCTTGCCCCTTTTAAAAAAGAAATAGCAATATCACACATCAGTGGCCATGGAAGTGTTTGAATTGAATTGAATAATGTATTTACATCGTGGGGTATATCCAAATCGGAGATATCCTCGAGATGAAAACCTCGGCCCTGATCAAAAACAAATAGCAATATCACACATTTAGCCATCGAATCTTATATCATTTCAGAATTATGTAATTAAATGTCACGAAAATTCTGAGCTACATCCTGTATCTGTTCGCTCTGGATTTTTTTTCCATACTCGGTGAGCATTCTCCAAAGCTTGTATGTTTTACTACCATCTTTAAGTAAGAGCCAAAACCAATAACGTTTAAATAATGCAACTTTTTCGAGGTTTCTTGTATGGGGACCCCCCATAAATTATCATTTTTGTATATGTTTTATTATTTGTCGTGGTAGAGGCATAACACGTATTTTGTGAAAAATTTAGCTTTCTACCTGTTACGGTTGAGGCTGTAAACCCCTGTGAAAGGCGGACAGCGGAGGCTTAGTAATAGGGTCTCGTTTGGCACCCTTCGGGTACGGAACCCTAAAAATCTTTAATTCGAAGTGTAAGCCCCCAAATTAAAATCCGCCCCTGATGAGTATAACGGTTATTTTTGAATAGCTTGCAATGTGATTGTAATCGTGTATCTTTTATTCCAGGATAACCGTTCACAAAGAGGGACCGAACAAAGGAAGACCTTTTTATGGATGTCCGAAGGAATTCAACTCACGGTGCGATTTCTTCCAGTGGGCAGATAGCGCACCTCCCGGTGGTGGTAAGATTCCCTGTACACTTACCTACTTTAAGAAAACTTTTTAACTTAACTGCTTAGAGCCATTTCACAAAAATTATGTAAATTTTCTTTGAATTTGGAGTTATGTTATTTATTTTTTCGGTGTAATGAAATGAAAGGATTGTCAATTACTAGTTTGCAATATATAACTACAAAAAACATATAAAACATATAAATTTATTTCTGAAATGATAATAATAGGCGGTGGATATTATATTACTCGCATGGAAATGTGAAATAGCCCTTAACTATACTGTATTATTTCGCAGAACACACTATCTTGAAAAAGCCACTACTGTATCAATATTATAAAGATATCCCGTGTGTGAACTGCCAAAATCACCTAAAATACTAATCCCCTTTTCCAGAGGACTGGGGGGGCAGTAGCGGTAGCAGGGGCGGGTTTTCTCGCGGGCGAGCCAGGGGCAGGGGCGGCGGCGGCGGGAGGGGCGGAAATAACAGTACTGTGGATAGTAGAACTGTGAGGAAGTGTGGTATCTGCAGACAGGAGGGGCATACACGGGGGCGGTGCCCTAATGCTGGTAGCGGCGATTGAAAACGACTTGATGTTGGAGATTTATCCATGATACCACTTCATCATCTGAAGTGAAGACTAATTGCCATAACACTCTTGTTTATAGATTTTTAAGCTGATTTTCTCATTCTGAAAATGTGATATTTAGTGTAAGCCTGCCATTTTTGTAATATTTTATGTATTACAAAATAAGAAAAGAAATAAAACTTTTCCATGAAATAAAAATGGTTTTTATTAAAATTTCTTATGACTACCTACCATTTTTGTTTTTTTAGTTTCTGTTTTAAAGAGCCTGAGTTTAGATTCCTCTGTACTTCAGTTTGTAACTCTGCCTCAACGGTTTTGTCCGTCATCATGTCGAGTAGAATTTCGAACTTTAGTCTAAGCATGTTGTTCTCTTCTTCAAGCTGTTGCATCTCTTTCTTGAGTCGAAGATTCTCTTTATGTGCTGCGCCCGCTCTGCCTGATGCTAAAACGCAATTGAAATCGAATTGGTATCTATTGATGATATCTATTCATAGCCGTCGGAAGGGTGGCGAGTGCACAAAATAACTTTTTTTGAACTAGGTCGCCCCGCCCTAGACTTTCGTCTTCCGAAGCCCATGTATCTATTACTTAAGGATAAGTTATTACGACTAAAGTGACTAAACAAAATGTCAATATTACCCGTTGGGGATAAGGGATCATCCATTCACGTGAGGCTAAAAAGAGAAAATCACGAAATATCACAAGGGGGGACACAACACAGACACAAGAGTCTAGTGCGGTATCACGTGTATTTATTTTTATACCTGTATTTTAAGATAATATTCTGATATTTTTTTAGATCCTTTGTACCAAAACAATACACGTGATTTTGGATAGGGGGGGGTTAAAAGTTACTAAAAAACCATCGCGTGATTAATGGACGAAACCTAAGATTGATTTTGGCTATAATGGGAATGCTTCGCTTCGACCTTGTCTTCAGTTGCCGGCCTCCACTGAGGTTATAAGTTATGATATAATACCAATATCAGTGCCAGCATCTATAATTTGGCAGGTAAAAATAGATTTTGTGGTACAGTTCAAATTTCTTAGTCCTTCAGCGCGGGATGAGCAAATAGTGATTAATAATGTAAAAAAAAATCTTGGTCTCTTGGAATGTTGACCTTCATCCATCCTTCATCAGACTAAACTACATAAAATATGGCTTTGGCAGGATTATTGACATTTAGAGATAAAACTCTTCGCAAAAAATCTCTTTGGCTAAGCCATTTGTATCTGGCTGGTTTTGGTATTATTAAAAAGTTTAAATTTTAAAAAAGATGATTCCACATTCAAATTAGGTAAAATGTGTGATTTTCATTTGTTTTTGTTACTGTTAAGATGAGTGAATCTAATGAAGAAATTCGATACATTTTAAAATTTTACTACAAAAAAGGTAAAAATGCAACGCAAGCCGGGAAAAAAATTTGTGATGTTTATGGACCTAGTGCAGTGTCTGTGAGTGTAGCACAAATTTGGTTTAAGCGTTTTCAATCCCGAAATTTTGATGGCAAAGATGCACCTCGCTCTGGGCGCCCTGTTACGGATAAAATGGGTGCCATTTTTGAAAAAGTGGAGCAAGATCGGCATATCAGTAGTTACGATGTAGCTGAAGAACTGGGGATTGACCACAAAACAGTTTTGGCGCATTTGAAAAAAGCTGGGTACAAAAAAAACTCGATATTTGGGTGCCTCATGAGCAAAATGGCACCTACATACTTTAGTTAAATGTAAATAAACTTTATTAAAAATGTTTTGAATTTTCATATAAAATGCGAAGAAACTTTTTCCCCAGTAGGTATAGATGTAATATTATATAAAGAAATAAATAGTACTGTTTTTAATATTTGTATTGTATATATTGTTTATTATTATTTTATTTGTGCAAATAAATACAAAAGAAAAATTTGAAATTTTGTGCATGTAAATTATACAAGAAATAACTGAGTGTACTCGTAGGTATGATTGATTGAGCGAAATTATATATGTATAAAAGACGTGTGTTTTATTTTTGAAACTTTGGGTTGGCGAGTTTTATTGCAAAGAGAGGAAATAAATTTTGATTTAAAAGACATACCTTTGTTTGCTCTTTAACTGAGGCGTACCTACTGTTTTAACATCTTAAAAAGATGCTTCGTAGGGTACTGCAATGTTGACAGATTTTTTGAGAATAGATAAAATAAAAGCTTTATCAAGGTACGTTGGAACTGACCTGGTATCCACTGCCCATCTTCAAAGGAAAGTTCAAAATCGCCTAACTTCATCTTCAACTGGCCAAGATCCATAGAAAGCTCTTTCGCAGCATAATCGCTCCCAAATTCCTTCTTAATCACAGACGTGTCCTGTCTTCGTACGGGGATTGTTTTTGGAGAGAACTTATTCGTGAAAAGCGGCATGATTTGCTTTTTCCAATGATATTTGGTCAAATCTTCCAATAATGTTTGGTATGCAAAGAAAATGAGACTCCGAAACGTCATGTTAGATGTTAGCAACAAAACAACAACAGACGGTAACCATGGCAACTGTACAGTTGCCTTCAAACACTTCACAGTAAATAAAAGAAAATCTAGGTAGCGTTCCTGTTATGTTTATTTGTAGCAGAGCGTGGTTACGATGCACGGATGTGGAATGAGAAGTGAGATGTAGGTTTTATTATGGATTGATTGAGATAACACATAGGTACAGCACAGTTAATATTTCCGTTTTATTTTGCACAATTTTCAGTATTTACTCGTTGACACTTTAAAAAAAGAGAGATGACAAGTGATAATAATTTAGATAGACTTTCAACCATAAGTTTTCATTCTAGTGTCATGCAACCTTATTACTTTCCCTCACTAGCAGGAAATACTTTGCAGCCCCAAGTCAGCTCTGATTTTTACCAGTCTGGGTTTAGGAACTGCCTTTGTCAAAAGATCAGCTAACTGTTCAGCAGAGCTTGTTTTTTGAACGTTGATAAGTTCTTCTTGCACTGTCTCCCGAACGAAGAAATGTCGTACTCGGATATGTTTAGTCCGCTTGTGGAATTCGGGGTTATATGCAAGACGTATAGCAGCTTCATTATCTACCTTCAATATAGGTATTCCTTCCAGGACCGTTAATGAACTGAATATCCTTTGAAGCCACACTAGCTCACGTGCGCCTTCGCTTGCGGCTACAATCTCATCGTCACTATCATTATTGTATTTGCCCTCAGCTCTGATAGTTGGACCTTGATCCTCTTGAACTTGTTCTCCATTTGTTATATCGTCCTCCATTATCACTTAATAATGTTTTTATAGTATGGCCAGCATTTTTCGCTTCTTGTAGCATTTGCAGAAGTTTGTCTTTCACTTCCGACTTCTCTTTGATAAAATAAACAAATCGATAACTCGAATAGTCGTCCTTGAAAAGTACAAAGTACTGGTACTTCGAGATGCTTTTTGCAAAGGGACCACAAACATCGGTGTGTATCAGCTCTCCAGCTGCTGTTGCTCTTTCCCTTGTTCCAAACGGTTTTCTATGTGACTTTCCATATATGCAGCCTTCACACTTTACTTTTTCTGGACTTAGTTGAATGCCTAACTCACGCTTTACCACGCGAATGACATGTCTCTTGTCTTGATGAGCAAATCGTTCATGGTATAGCTGCAGCATATTCGAGCCTGTCACAGCATTGACTTCTATTGTCACTTGCTTTGTTGGAATGACTGTCTTCATATCCAACTTGTACAGTCCACCATGCGGGACTCTTCTGCCAACAACCCTAGTCGTGCCTGCTATGTCTAGTTTGCACTCTCTAGTCGTCGACATAAAGATGCTGTTCTGCATCCTATCTTGCGCTGCTAATGGCGAAAATAGATTTTTTGTTAGCGATGGTACTAACCACACATCGTTGAGGGTTATTTTCTCCTTGTGTTCACTGACATTTGATTCAACCACTACGGAACCCTTTCCCAACGCAGGTATGATAGTTCCGTCTGCCGTTGTTACGGTGTGATCTGAGTCAAATTCATGAAAAGCGTTGAAAACATTCCTCCTTACTGCAATGTGCGTTGTTGCTCCATTGTCGACATACCAGTTTTCTTGGTCTTGGATTTGACTGATTGAGCATGCATTTACCATCAACGAAATTTGTTGTACTTGTTTGGACTTCGACCCAGAAGATGAGGTGCTTGGTTTAGGTGGCCTCCCATCTTTAATCCACTTCTTACACTTGCGTACTCTATGTCCTTTTCCAGAACAATAGTTGCATATCAACTGGTCATCGTTCTTATGCGTATTTTGTCCATATATGGGCGTAGTCACTAGTGTTTCCTCTTGTGAGTTCTCTTGACTACCCAGATCTCTCTCAAATGTGCAGAGGTGACTCGTCAAACTATCGATAGTTCTTTCGGACTGCTTCAGCATTAGCCAGCTCGATTTGAAATTGAAGAATCTATCATCAAGTGTATCCAAAACTTTACAAATCAGAAGGAGTTCAGGTAGCTTCGCCGTTGTGTCAGTTTTTGATACTTCAACTTTTAAATCGTTCCATAAATTCTTTAACTTTGACATATGAGTAGGTATATCGTCCTCTTTGTTATGTTGCAGTCCAAAGAATTCTAGACACAAATTATAGGCTCTATCATCTGTTTGTCCATCAAAAAGTCTGTGGAGCTCTTGCCAAACCTCGTTTGCCGTTCTGTACCTCATAACTTTTTGTAGTGTTTCCTCTGTCATATTGGTGGTCAGCATCAGCAGAGCGCCGCTTTCAGTCCTCCTATACTTTGCCATTGCGGCGTTATAGGCGCTAGTCGCAGCGTCACCTCCTTCCGCAGCAAGTATTGGTCTTTGAAGTTTCCCTTGGACAGCATCTAAGGCACCTTCTGTACCTTCTAGCATTATAGAAATTTTGTACTTCCATGTTGACCAATTTTTCTTGCCTTCAAGTTTCCCAATATCTATTTTTGTTGAAAAATCCATTGTTACCCTATTCTCTTCTTCTTGTGGGGCACAGAACCTGTTATGTTTATTTGTAGCAGAGCGTGGTTACGATGCACGGATGTGGAATGAGAAGTGAGATGTAGGTTTTATTATGGATTGATTGAGATAACACATAGGTACAGCACAGTTAATATTTCCGTTTTATTTTGCACAATTTTCAGTATTTACTCGTTGACACTTTAAAAAAAGAGAGATGACAAGTGATAATAATTTAGATAGACTTTCAACCATAAGTTTTCATTCTAGTGTCATGCAACCTTATTAGTTCCAAATCACTTTCTCAAGATTAAAATATTGCTCGCTGTCAGATAAAAGTAGCTCGATGCTGGTTCCAAAACCCAAAAGTAGATGTTTTGGAACCAGCATCGAGCTACTTTTGTCTGACAGCGAGCAATATTTTAATCTTGAAAAGTGATTTGGAACGCTACCCTACTTACTTGTCTTGTCACAGAGGAAAATTTCGTATTTTTCGATCATACACATATTTTTGCCCGCAGCTTCGCCCGCGTTCAGTGAATCTTTGCCCCGTTTTCGGCTTAGACGTTATTTTATGAACAACCCTTATGGTCTATGTGTTGACCACGGTAATTACAATAATAATAAAGAAAACCGCATCCAAATGCGTTGAGTGGTTCTCGAGTTATAAAAGCGTTTAACTTGTCCCCGGTTTTCGGCTTGGGCGTTATTTTATGAACAGCCTTTATAGTCTATGCGTTGACCAGGGTAACTACAATGATAATAAATAAAACTGCATTCAAATCTGTTGATTGGTTCTAGAGTTATAAAAGCGTTCATTCAATCTTTGCTCCGTTTCCGGCTTGGGCGTTATTTTATGAACCACCCTTATAGCGTATTATGTGTTGACCAGGGTCACTACGATGATAATAAAAAAAACCGCATCTAAATCCGTTGTTTGGTTCTCGAGTTAAAAGGGAACATACCGACAGACAGATATTCTAAAAATTGTTGTTTCATAACCCATTTCATTTAAAATTTCGCGAAAATATTCAACGCACAAGACACGACTTTTTTACTACTTTATTATTAGTATAGTATATGTATAGATATTTTGATAGTCTTGTGGTTTTGATTACTGGTATTCTTTAAAGTACATACATCGATAATATAATTAATGCATTGTGATTATATTAATAATAAGTTAATGCCTTCCAAAGAAAATGTCAATGCCTTACAGTTTGAATGATGGGTAGGCAACCTAAATACTGTATAGGGAGTTAGTTTTACTCCCTTTGCGCTATTGAACTCTATGTAGTCTATGTACGCACACAGTGTATTAGGTAATACTATTATGATATCTATGACGCACATACATAGATATCTTAATAGTTAGATTAATTAATTATTCTATTATAGGTTTACGCCTAATACCGTTAACTGGCCTTCGACCAATATTATTGGTCGAAGTAACTGGCTGCAAGATACGCGTAGCGACATCCAGTGTGAAAAGAACTAAACTGATGTTTGAATTAATGATTCATTTATTTTTTCGGCGGCAAAGACAATGAATCAAAAAGCCATATAATTAATGAAAAAATCGTTAATTGCAGTTTTCTCAAAAACTACTGCATAATAAATTACAAAGCATTTATATCTAATGGCGGGATAGCTATTTCCAAAAACAGTTGATGGTTTAGCTGCTTTCTTGAAATGAAATCATGGGAATTGCTTTAACAACCATTTTTATGTAGGTCCAAATAATTATGCTCCGAGCTCGGATCTGAAAGAACTCCAAGTTACTCCCAGGACATTGACCTACAAAACAATGAAAACCCCACCCTAATCTGTTCAGTAGCTTGTACGTAAATTGCAAGCATACAGATAGACAGCAAATATGCTTAAATTTATTCTATTTTTTACGGCACCAAGAAAGCTACCTATCTACTTCTATATTTTTTTCCATTGTACCTATGGAAAAACCGGTCAAGTGCGAGTCAGACTTAAAAGCGTGTTAATAGAGTTCTCCTACGATCCTACCATGTTTCTTTTTGCCTGATCGAGCTGTACCATTCATGTTAATCAAATATATTTTTCAAATATTATTATCTTCTGACAAGGTGTTGTTTATCAATATTTATCATTCAATATTAAACCGTTCTCGTACTCCGTTCCTAAATCATACTTTCTTCTAGGTCTTAGAGTCTAGAAGGATTTACAGTTTTTACCTTTTTCCAAGGTGGTGGTAGAGCTGATGCCGGGGTCGACTGTGGAGGTACCATACCACCATCTTGCTCGCAAATCCTCCCGAAGTTATTCGGGGGAGAGTAAGAGAACAGCTGTCAGGCAAAACCAGGCGGCCCACCATTGCCTGGGACCGATGGATGGCGGTATATCCATCCCCAATTGCCGGGCTTCATATAAGACAGACTGGTGACGCGCAGTGGCGTCACTGGTGCTAGGGTTTCGGCACCGCGCTCACCAACCCGCCTGCCCAGCGTGTGTGAGTATGGGCATTTCTTCCAGGAGGACCGCCAAAAATGGCGAAATCCTGGAAAGGCCTATGTCCAGCACCGTTCTCCGTTGCTTCATTAAGGCGCAATATGGCCATCGCACAACGAAAGAGATAAACATATCTGAAAAAGTACGCGGCCGAATAGCGCAGTGAATGAAGAAAAAGTTTGATATTGGTGTTTTAGTGAAAAATTTAATTAAAATTCAAACGAGAGCGTTTAAAAAAAATCGTTATGTTTTAGATAGTAGGTTTATATCATAGATGTTTATATGTTTTCATCACTAATGCTCTGAAAGTAAGTCGTATATAACTCGAAATACGGGAGGTAAATACGATTTACCAACCTAGGGAGGTAAGTAAATTTGAAAATCAAACGGGTGTCCCTTACAGTCACTAATACAGTAAATCACTCGTCTCGCTAAATGACATTAGAACATATCTTTTCTGCCTATCTATTTCCTTTTAATTTTGTTATTCTGTATTTTATTTATGGAATAATGTGACTTGCGCATATAGGTAAATATGCAAAATAAAAGACGTTTAAGAGTTAACACGGCAAATAAATTAGTTTTATTTTTAAAACAATCACACTGACCAGTAAGACAGGATTGCACAAAAAAAGAAAACGTCACATGAAAATAAAATGGCGGCAGTAAAATCATAATTTTATAATTGATTAACGACATATGTCATTGATTGCACGTCGAATTTATTTTTATATCCTGCAAAATGTGTTATCAGACATTATCAGGGTTGGGTTCATATAGTCTAGATTGTAAAACGACTTGGTAGGCAAAATGTCCTGATTGCTAAAGGTCTTGGTTGTAAAACGACTAGATCTATGTGGGCAAAACGTCCAGATTGCAAAAGGTCCTGGTTGTAAAATGTCTAGGTAGGCAAAACGTCCAGATTGCAAAAGGTCTTGGTTATAAAATGTCTAGGTAGGCAAAAGGTCATGGTCATGTACAACTACAATGTCTTGTGATCGATCAACCCTTACCCCGTCAAACAAGTTCTTGCTCAAGAAATCCCGTAAACTGAAGTTACAACTGCATTACTCCTATTTAGAGTTAGGGGCTTGGCTTTAAATTATATCGGATAATAACTTTTTAACAATGTTATCTTGAGAATTTGGGTTTTGATATTTTCCAGACCGAAGCTATGTAGGTTCGAAAATACGACCAAACGCTTCGAGAAAAGGTACGTAGTTTCCCGTTTCCTTTGGCTCTTCTTGGCGGGGGCACTGTCGTGTCCCGTGACCCCAGATTTCACTAGCCTTTCGCCCGCGGCTTCACCTGTGTTTATTTTGTCTCTGCCTCGTTTTCGGCTTGGGCGTTCTTTTATCAACATCCTTTATAGCATAAATGTTGATCATGCTCACTGCGATAGTAAAAAAGCGCAACCAAATCCGTTGAGTGGGTCTCGAGTTAAAACGAAACATACAGACAGACAAAAGTTCTAGAAATGGTAATTTTGGCTTCAGTAAAATACTAATAAAATAACCCATGTCATCAAAATAAAAAAGCAATGTAGAGAAAGACATGACTTTTTTACTACCTTACTACCGCACTCGCCCGATTCACGCTTGACCAATTTGGCTCATGTTCGAACTTGAAAATTCTTTTGTCTTATTTACACCCATACCAAACAAACATTCATACATACATGCAAACGCCGGATTGTTCAAGTAGACTCGGAGAACTTGCTCGCTCGTTCAATTATATTCGTTATTCAATAACTTGTTTACCGGGTAAGGTGATCATTGTACAACTATGACCTTGTGCAAACTGGGCGTTTTGCCTACCAAAGACATTTACAACCAAGACTTTGCAATCTGGGTGTTTTGCCTACCTAGTCATTTTACAACCAAGACCTTTTGCAATCAGGACGTTCTGCCTACCTAGTCATTTTAAAACCAAGACCTTTTGCAGTCAGGACGTTTTGCCTAACAAGTCGTTTTACAATCTTGAACCCAACACCATTATCAGTTATTTTATTATAGATAGACCCTTAATAATGGTGTAAAACCGAAACCGGTTTGGATAAATATAATTACTGTGAAACAAGTACAGGTGCAGTTAATCAACATGATATAATTTTGTAAGTTTTTTTATTTCCTCGCATTAGTGATGAAAAGTAGAGTGTAAGTAATCAATTGCACCCTCGAACTATAAGCACCCTCGCTCGCTAATGCTTCTAAATATCTCGGGTGCAATGGATAACTTACTTCCCTTGTATAACAATCTACTATTACAAGGCATTATTTTTATTTTTACTTCATAAGTTTGGACGGACTTCTGTTTTGAACTGAAAAAAACAGCCTTTATTTTGATTTTTTTTTCATGCAGCGAATTTTTCTCTATCACGTTGCGTTGTGGGCTCTGTTATAACATGTTTCTTTTTTTTCAAAACCCTATCTGTTATATATACATAGTATGTGAGTTCTACTGTTTTAAAATCTATTTTTTTCTACCTATGTCGTCCTCGTTCAAGTAATTATGCGAATTGCTAAATGCAAATAGTCTAAGACAGTTAAGCCAATGAATAGACCCATAATCACCTCTATCACAAGCTAATAAAGTCTGCCATTGGTCTAATTGTGTTAACGGGTAATATGTAGTATGTAGTCCTAATAAAAAATACAATTAATTTAAAACAAAGTATAATTTAATACTGAACAAATAATAAATACTTCTTTAGAAGGTACATTCGAATGATTGAAGTAAAAAAGTAAAGGTTACAACAATATAATACAACTTAGACAAAGAAAAAGTTACAAACGAATACAACTTACACGTTCTTAAAAAGAGTATAAATTAGGGTACAATAAATATGTAGTGGAATATTCTTAAATTCATACAAAGAGAAAAAATATGTATAATTTATTCATTATTGCTCATTATTTTGTTACTTGGCAATGTTGATTTACTTATCTAATCAATACAAGTCACGAAAAAACATGTTTTTTATTATTTGAAAGTAGCTAAAATAAAGGAAAGATATCAAAATATTCTTCTTGCGAAATATATGTATAAGTGTTTGTTTTCTAAAAGAGATTCTACGTTCTAACAGTCATAGTATAAATTCTGAAACTTGCGAGTCTACACTTGTATTTATTCCATTTAGCGATAATAAACCTGGTATGGTAGAATATAAAGTCTTCCTTACGGCAATAATAGTAATATAAAAAAAATACATATTTAAACATCATTGTTCTTGACTTGTACTACACCATCCCCAGTCTTTTAGAGGCAGGAGATCATCAAAAATGGTCTTTATTCCTATGTATTAAGAGTTAAGTCTTGTTGGGATAGTGTAGGTTTTGTTTGACGCTTTACGTTTTCCAATCTACACAACATCACAGCTGGAATGATTAGTATTAGAGATCCGATAGTATAAGTTATTGCCGCGCCTGAACACCAGTACACTGAAAAGGAAAAAACATTATTGTTATCGGATCACTAAATTAAAACCTAAGCTAGAGGCAAAAATTTCTAACGCCATCCAGAGATATCTTCAAAATTATTGTAGACAATGAGGGCATAGTCGGTAACATTATCGCGTCGAGTACCAGAACGACACAGTCACTGTTGAAAGCAGGACAAAAAGTAACTCTTAAAAAAGCTGGCCGACCTGGGCGAAACGAGGCAGGTTACGTACGTACAGTCATGGAAGAAAAAACACAAAATTGTTCATACAAGAAAAAACGGTCAGGCCGAATTATGTTGGACTAAGGGATTTTATAATAGGTAGGTCAAAGCCACAATGTGACTTTAGTCGCATGCTGTTACTTGATGGGTTAAAATATCCCCCGAATCCGAATCTGAAATTAGTCGGACAGACTAAACTGCCAAGCTAACTAGGCTAAAAATGTTTTTTTAGCTATATTTTATATTTTTATGAATAAAGGCCCACTTTTTTCATGACTCTACACAACCTGCCAGGTTTTACCAAGCCTTGCTAGCTTTTTTAAGAGTTACTTTTTGTCCTGCTTCCAACAGTGACTGTGTCATACTGGTACTCGATGAGTTAATGTTACCGACCATGCCCTCATGGTATTTTGGATGTCAGTATTACATATCGTGGAAAGGGAACTAGGTACCCTTTAAGATTAATTTATCCGACGCAATTATGAAACCGGTCATTATTAACTAAACCTTTATAACTTCGTTTCAAGTGAAATTTTAACATCCACCATGATTAAATTTAGTTAAAAGGGCTTTAGAGGACTGCCTCGATCCTGGCCCAGGTTTCAGATAGAAACGCAGATGGTCCTTGAAGTCATACCTGCAGAAGCCACGAGAGGCCCAGCGGCGCGCGCCAAAGCTCCCAAAGACCTCAAACAGCCCAGTACCGCCCCCCTCGCCTCCTCAGGTGCTTGCTCCGCCGCCATTGACGTCATACACGATACTGCGAATGCTGTGGCTGTTGAATACCACATAGAACTTTACAAATTGTGTCAGCGAAGTGAAGGCACAGTAGACATACTGGCACAGAAGAATCACATAGCAAAGGCATCTAAATAAATAGCTACTCTCGATACGTAGCAATAAAGTGTAAACTAGCTCGCACCTTTGCTACTATCCGCTTCAAATGCTAGAAGGACAGGACCTTGTGCCTGTGCGCGTTAGCACACTATGTGCATCTCATTCTCTCGCGTACTTTCGTCAGCGTTTCTAACGCACACAGGCATCAGGTATGACAAGATCCTATCCTAATAACATCTGAAACAGATAGTACGTGCCTTTTTAATTACCGACAAACAGGTACCAAGCGTGTGTGCAGGCGAGAATGTACCTTATCACTACGCGTGAGAGCTTCTTTTATTATGGCCGTCTCAAGGTTGTATTGTATGTCACTGCTCGCTTGATAGGATTGTAATTTGCAAATTGCGAATGAAATTTTGTAACGCGTGAAAGAGGTGTTAATGTTTTTTTTTTTCAATGCAAGTGCTCGTAAAGCTCTGTTTTATATGCGTCTAATCTGTTGTCAAAGTCAACTTTACCACACGAGTGTTTTTTTTTCATTTGTTTTTTTAATTTTGTTCCCCTACATTGTGGAAAGGCAAATAGAATGTAGCTCATACAGCCATGTCTGAGGTACGTTTTATTTTTTTATTTTATTTTGCCAGTCTTATCTCGTGTACCATAGATAGACTTGACAGAAATGAGCTGGTTTCAGTTTGATACGTTCGTAGGCTGCGTTCAGTTTGATGAAATGGAATGAAATTTTTACTTTTTAATTTCTTTTGATAATATATAGGTAACAAGAAGGATACTGGAATCTGGTTAAAATTAACTTTTTGGTAGGTAACCTCATTTAATTTAATAGTAATATGAATAAGAACTTTTTGATTATAATGCCAAAAGACAAAAAGTTTCAATGTGCGAGTTCGCAAAATGATACTGGCCACTTGCATTCTCAGTAAGTACTTTATTTTAAAAAATACAATGTTATCGATCCGTCTTCCAACATACCTAGAATCCGGGCAGCCTAATTTATGTGGAGTCTAATTTATGTTATGTATGACTGAAAGCAGCCTTTGAACGCATCAAACCGACATCAGCTTATTTCCGTCAAGCTGGCAATTTGCGTGCAAAAAAAAAAGAATGCCCGCCTAAAGTTCATTTGGAGTATTTAATGTTTGTTTGTTTCTTTAATTACGTTTGATTTATTTACTCACACTATGCATTGATAAACGTAGTATGATACACGTGCGTAAGGGCAATAACTTACTCGTAAATCGTTCCTCGGAAGCTATTGCCTCCTTTACGCACTTGTATCATAAACTACAATTAATTTGTAATTTGAATATTAAATGCGTGCGTATCGTCGCCGTAACCAGCGTGACGGTCCGCAAAAATATTGTTGCTTATTTGGGTGCATAAATGTACGACTAAAAGTAAAACTTTAGTTCATTTTTAAACTTTTTGCTGATGTAATTCTTATAGGTGTATCTATGGCATGTTACAAAAATTTTACTTTATTGAGGTGCGATAGTTGCTTGACACGCAGTTAAAAACCATACCATTAGATAAGATATGCAATGGTTGCTACTTACACAGAGCAAAAAGCACCAATCCAGTCCACAGCCACGCTAGCGGCGACAACAGCGGCGGCTGCGCAGACGCAGCAAACGCGACGCTGAGGAAGGAGAAGGGCGTCAACAGTAACGCCCCCCGCGCCGCGCGCACTGCCCCTCTCGGGCTCAGACGTCGCGCCGCGCCACCTTGCAGTAACGCCATTACTGCACCTGTAAGACGACTACTCTTAAGGCGAGGCATTGATAAACTTTTAATTTCAAATCGGCGCCTTAGGAGAGTGGAGTGAGGGGGAATTACAAATATGCGCTCATGAACTAGCTTATGCCGTGAGGTCGTATGCGGCAAAACAGTATTAATTAATTTAATAAATCCAATCGACCATATTGCAGTGTATATGTAGACTAATTTAAATAAAAAACTTAGAGGCTTCATTCGCTCCCGTTTGTCAGTAAAATAGAAATCTCTGTTTTAAAAGAGGTTTTCTAAATATATTTTTCTCTGCTATGATAATTAATCATTCAACTAAATCTTCGGGCAAAATGATGGTTAATCTATATAAATTTGTAATTACATATGTTTTTTTATTGCTGAGAAAAATGGAGATCCATGTCGCCGAAATTTCGTGGCGTCGCCTTAAGGACAGCCATCATGCACAAACATAACATTGTGAGATGTCTATGGAATGTTTTTTATAGTATTTAAGGCGGAGTCCATTGACATTATCTAGATTTAGGCCAAATTATAACTTAAAATCGGGAAACTATAATCATATACCTTTAAATCGAGAAAGAATCTTATCTTTAAAACAAACCCATAACAACGTAAATTAATGTTAAGCGTAGCTGAATATGTTTTAATTGTTTAAGATAAAATAAAAAATATATATTTCGCATTAAATGTAAACGTTAATTTTAACCAATAATATGTTTATAAAAACCTTCACAGTATTGACAAAATTTTGTTTCTCCTGACACACGTTTTCAATTCTGTGCCCGCGACGAAATCGGTGCGATTGCTGTATTACCTTCGCAAGGTCGAGATCGATTTGGTCACGCTCACAACAGAGTTACTGCGCTCATGACGATGACGTAAACTTAAAAATAATGCCGATAATTGCAGATTTAAACTAATAAAAAAATTGATACTCCGAACTTTTTTCTAATTGAGACGTTTTATGTGTAATTAATTAATTATTATGCCAAACATCAATATTGCTTCTTACTTACATAATATGTAACCAGTAGGTTTTGACAACAGAATGATGATTTTAATGTAACTGTTGGATATTTTTTTTGTTTTGATATCCTAATATTCCTAATATCATTGTATAGGTAGATAATATAATTTGTTCTCATTATTATATTCTGTTTAGATTTCTTTTTTAAATGTCATCACTGATTATTATGGTAAAAAAATAAATGAATATTATAACTCTATCGTAAACCCGCTTATTTCAAACCGCCGCGGTCGTCTTCCTACGCATCTAAAGGATTATGCGTTAGAGGGGTGTGGAGAGGTGCGCGGGGAGTAACGTCCCGCTCCCGCGCCGATCGAGAAGATTCGATTGGAGTCAGAACAAGCCCGCCGCGCGTATCAAACACTTTGTGATCTTTTTTTAGTTTAAATCCGAGTTACATAGAATAGTTTTACTTCCAATTGTGTTTCTTACCGTGTATCTGATCTGACATTATATATTTCCAATCTACGTCTCTCTTTTACTCGACCAAGTCTACCCTTTCCACTTAAACTATACGAAAATGGCGTCCCCACTGTGAGCCCGAATGCCACGGTCATAAACTCAATGAAATACCTAATGTGCAGTGTAGTAAACTTATAATAGTGTGGTAGTGAAAAGTGTAGTCATGCCAAGAAAAAGGCAATCTGGTTTTAGTGAAGTTGAGGAAGAAGTGAACCCTAACATAACCATGTCCCGCGACACGTTCGCGTCGCTCATATCTTCGATACAGCAATCGAACGCCGAAATGTGTGATCGTATGTTTGAACGACTTTCAAACATGTCCGCATCCACTCCCTTCCAGCAGGCAGACACGCCGCCGCCGCTGAGTTCTACTTCAGGGGGAGAGAGGACCGGGAACTTCGCTCGATGTACCGCGAGATTTTCCGGATCGCCGGACGATAACGTCGACATATTTATCGATGCGATAGAAGCATACAAAGATTGCACGAACATTACGGAAGAAGTCGCCCTCAAGGGCGTATCTATGCTTCTTACCCAGGAAGCTGCGACGTGGTGGAGGAGCATACGCGCTGAGATAAAGTCATGGGAGGAGGTCATACGATATTTACGGGACGCGTACGGCGATCGCCGCCCGGAACACCGGATCTACCGAGAACTGTTCAAATCGGAACAAGGAGAGGAACGAACTGATATTTTCGTCGCTAGGAAGAGAGCCCTCCTTGCACGTCTTCCCATGAACGACCTATCTACAAAGGTCCAACTAGATATGGTTTACAGCCTTCTACACCGAAGGATAAGCAAAAGATTGCGTAGAGAAGAGTTTAGTACTTTTTCGGAGTTGCTATCCAAAGCGAGAATAATAGAAGACTCCATCAGCGATTCATTAAGGAGAGAAACGCCACTCAACCCGACGTCCATTGCCGCACGTACTAGACGAAACCCGCCGGAAGTAACAACTCAGCCCGCAGTGAACACTACGTCGAACACGGCAGCCGCCGCGCCGTCACGTAATAGCGTGGCCGCGCCGCCGCCGCCGCCGTCCGCGCCGCGCGCGTGGCCTCACGCCGCCCGCGCCTCCGCCGCCGCCGCGCCCACTACTCGGCCTCCCCCCGCGGCCGTTGCTACGGACTCTCCAACGACGACGCCGAAGCAGTTACGACCGTTTTGCATTTACTGCAAACGATATGGACACCAGCGCGACCAGTGCCGTAAGTTAGCGGAAAAGGGTGAGTCCTCAAACGATTCTAATAATCCCGTGAACGCTAGTGTGTCGTGTTATAAGTGCGGTTCGAAAAACGTGACGCGTGAAAACTGCAAACGGTGTAATAACAATAATAACCAATGCTTCTATAGTATGGACACGATAGCACAGAAATATAATGTGGAAGTGTCATCTGATTTGTGTTCGTATTCTAGAAGTGATATTAATGAATATGTCACGTACGAGTTGCATCGTGAAAATGATGATCATGTTTATTTCCGTGGTAATTCGACAAATGAACGGAACTACGGTCACGATCAAAAGGGTGATAAAAACAGTTCTAGTTCAGGAAATAATAATTTTTTGTTCGATCGTTTGTCGAATGATCGCGAGTACAGTCACGAGAAAAAGTGTTCTACTGATAATTTTTACGAAAATTCTGTTAACGGAAAATTTTGTTGCGACGATGTTTATAATGATAATCCGTACAGTCGCACACACATAAATGATTGTTTTCACGAAAGTGTTTCGTCTAATGAAAAGTGTTCTTTCGACAATGAAAAATATTTTGTCAATACTTTGTCAAGTGATTGTTTGTTTAATGACCGCGAGTACGGTCACAAAGAAAAGTGTGCTAACGATAAATTTTGTAATAATTCTGTAGATGAAAAATTTTGTTGCGACGATGTTAATAGTGATCATCCGTACAGTCGAGCACACATAAACGATTGTTTTCGCGGAAATGTTTTGTCCAATGAAAAAAGTTCTTTTGACAATGGAAAATGTTTTATCAATACTTTGTCAAGCGATCGCATGTACAGTCGCGTAGAAACGCGTAATGATTGTACTGATGGTTTTTGTTCTTATGAGAATATGCGCGCCGGGAATGGTTCTGATCGGAAAATGCGACAAGTCTTACGGCCGATTTTTGACATTGAGATATTGGGTTCTCCGGGAACTGCTTTAGTCGACACCGGTGCTAAGCACTGCATCGCGGGTCATACTCTCTACGCACTTCTCCTCCGTAAAGAGCACCCCCTCACGCCGGCGCGAAGGCTCATAAAGCTTGCTGACGGTCACGTTCGCGATGTAGACGTACTCATAACTACTCTTGATGTGTACTTAGAGGATAGGGTGATTAAGACTCCCTTTCTTATACTTCCTGAGGCACAAAACAACGAGACGTTGCTCGGCATGGACTTTTTGCTCGACGCTGAAGTAGTTATGGATTTTTCACGAGAATGCTGGTATTTTTCTAATAATCACCGCGTTCAATACAAAATGCGTTTCGAGCCTGCTTCTTTACCAGAAGTTTCCTGCTCTTCTGCGGACGTACTCAGGGATGACGAAGGTACTGTTTTAAATCCGCCTGACCGAGACCTGCTGGCGCAGCTATTGGTTGTCAATACGGATATCTTCCAGCCAGGGGGAGAGCCAACCCCTTTCGCTGAGCACCGCATTGATACAGGTGAACACCCTCCTATATCTGTACCTCCGTATCGATTGACCCCTGCTAAGAAAGAACTCATGCGACAGGAAATTGATAGAATGCTGAAGGACGACATCATCGAAGAGTGTGAGTCTGCTTGGTGCTCGCCAGCACTCCTGGTGCCCAAGCCCAACGGCAGCATCCGCTTCTGCGTTGATTACCGACGCTTGAATGCCATTACCAAAACGGATCATTATCCTATGCCGTTGATTGATGAGTTACTCCAGTCAACGAAGAGAAACTGTTATATGAGCACCTTGGACCTGCGATCCGGCTACTGGCAGGTTGCCGTAAATGAGCAGGATAGAGACAAGACGGCTTTTATCAGCCCATTAGGCACATTTCGCTTTAAGCGCATGCCTTTCGGCCTCAAAAATGCCCCGGCCACGTTCTCGCGCCTAATTGACCGCTTGCGCTCCTGCTCATCCTTGTCCAATGTGACTATTGTGGCCTACTTAGATGACTTGCTGATCATCTCTGAGGGATTCCAGCAGCATCTTCAAGATCTCGAGGCAGTTTTCAATCGCCTGCGTGAATTCAACCTGCGGGTAAATAGAGAGAAATGCGTGTTCGCCAGAGAAAGTGTCAAGTACCTGGGCCACCTTATTACCCAACAAGGCGTTTCTCCCGACCCTGAAAAGGTCCAGGCAGTACTGAACATGAAAGAGCCGAACAATCTGAAACATCTCCGAACATTCTTGCAAACCTGCTCCTGGTTCCGTAAGTTTATACCTAACTTCTCCTCTGTAGCGGAACCACTCACAAGGTTGACGAGAAAGAACCAGACCTGGAACTGGGGTTCAGCTCAAGTGACAGCGTTCAACGAGCTGAAAAGACTTCTCACCTCGGCGCCTATCTTAATCCAGGCTGACTTCAAGCGCCCCTTCATCCTTCGCACGGATAGTAGTAGCTACGGGATCGGCGCGGTCCTCCTTCAGGGGGAGGATAAAGAAGAGCGACCAATCGAATACGCTAGCCGTTTATTGACTTCTGCTGAGCGGAATTATTCCACTACGGAACGTGAAGCTTTGGCCGTAGTGTGGGCAGTAGAACAATTTAGAGGTTACTTGGATGGACATCCAGTAATAGTCGGCAGCGATCACCAACCTCTTCGGTGGCTGTTGACGCTTAAGTCCCCTACCGGACGCCTGGTACGTTGGGCCCTAAAGCTCCAGTCATTTGACATACAGTACCAATATACTCCAGGTAAAGCAAACGTAGTGGCGGACACGTTGAGTAGACCATTTTGCTCCGAAGAGACTCGAGATGGCTGTGGTATCTGCTCCGTGATTGTAAACTTACCCACTAAGAGCCCTGCAGAATTGAGGCAGGAACAACTTGCTGACCCGGAAGTAGAGAAGATTATCAAGGAGGTAGAAGGTCCGGATGAAGTAGCGGCTCGCCGGTGGATTGAGCGTGGGTACCTAATGGAACAAGGTGTACTCTACCGACTGAATCCAGATTCGGAAAGTGAGTCTCCTCAGTTCGTGATACCCTTCAATCTCCGAGCTGAAATCCTGAAAGAGTGCCATGACTCGCCGCTCGCTGGTCACCCTGGAATAGATCGTACGTACCTTAAAATCTCCAAATCCTATTACTTTCCTGGAATGAGAAGAGTCATCACTGATTATGTGAAAGCTTGTGTGGACTGTCAGCGCTACAAAGCTGCCAACGATAAGCCTCCTGGCCTTCTCCAGACTCCAGTGCTACAACAACGAAACGAAGTCTTAGCCATAGACTTATTCGGTCCCTTACCTGAAGGTGAGAACGGCGAGAGGTGGATTTTCTTAGTCGAGGATACCGCCACACGTTGGGTAGAACTCTATGCCCTTCAGGAAGCGACTGCTGAAGCCTGCGCACGTACTCTCATCGAGGAATACTTCCTCAGGTACGGCTTACCTCGCAGAGTAACCTCCGATAATGGCGTACAATTCGTAGGAGCTGTCATGCAACAATGTATGTATATCTTAGGGATCAAACAAAACTTAGTCCCGCTCTATCATCCTGAGGCCAACCCCGCCGAGCGCAAGAATCGGGATTTAAAGACCCAACTCGCTCAGCTCGTGGAGAATGATCATGCCTCATGGCCCAAGAAGCTTGCGGTGATTCGTTTTGCCATGAATAGTTCCGTTTGCCGTACTACTGGCGTTACGCCTTCGTATCTGATGTTTGCTAGAGAAATGAGGTCTCCTATAGAAGCTCGCCATGACTTGCGAGCCATACTGGACAAAGAGAACTTTGTTCATCAAATCACCCCTTATCTAAGGTCTTTCATAAATTCTTTATCAGCGGTACGAGAACGAGTAGAAGCTCAGCAAGATCAGTCTAAACGGGTTGCTGATCAGTCTCGCCGGCTAGGCCATGTGTTCGAGGTAGGAGACAAGGTGCTTGTCAAGTCTCATGTCCTCAGTCAAGGAAGTAAGGGTCTGACAGCCAAGTTTGTGCCTAAGCGGGACGGACCGTATGTCATTACTAAGAAGGTAACCCCCACTACTTACCTTATCTCTCCAGCCGGAAATCCTGAAGAATCCCTAGGAAAATATCATTCTCAGGATCTGACTCCATTCGTTACTCGTGATGAAGAAGCCACACCACCTCGACCTGTTATACCCAAACGCCGCCGCGGTCGTCCGAAACAGCGAGGTAATAATGAGCTAGTCCAGGAACGAGGTCGTCCTCCTAGACTAGAGGGGGAGTCTATCGTAAACCCGCTTATTTCAAACCGCCGCGGTCGTCTTCCTACGCATCTAAAGGATTATGCGTTAGAGGGGTGTGGAGAGGTGCGCGGGGAGTAACGTCCCGCTCCCGCGCCGATCGAGAAGATTCGATTGGAGTCAGAACAAGCCCGCCGCGCGTATCAAACACTTTGTGATCTTTTTTTAGTTTAAATCCGAGTTACATAGAATAGTTTTACTTCCAATTGTGTTTCTTACCGTGTATCTGATCTGACATTATATATTTTCAATCTACGTCTCTCTTTTACTCGACCAAGTCTACCCTTTCCACTTAAACTATACGAAAACTCGAATTATAGCAAACTTCAACTGCCGTGCTGACGACAGTAAAATGTTTTATACGTAGATATATAGCCACTATTCGCCAATAAACATTTGTCGCAGTTTTTTAATCTCTTGGTGGGAATTAGCTGTACAAGTTCCCACGATTTTTCTATCAAATGGAAGTGTACAAAACTCCCATCAATTCATTGTTTCGCACTATATCAACAAATGCGGTCTCTCTTCCATTTTTATGTTTTTTAACTTTGTTTCCAGGCACATATCCGTTAGAAAACTACTCATTCTTTTTCTATGAAGTATCGAATTTCAAAGAAACACGCACATTTTTCAATCGAGAGAATCTTAAAGTTGGTCTTTATTCTTTAAACAACAAAGTATAAAAATCGGTACATAATAGAAAACTGACTTCCGACTAAAACTCTGCGCGAAATATTTCTACGATTAATCGATTGACGACCAAACTGCTAAATAAAAATGTCTGAGCGTATTTAAATTATATTAGTAATATTGATTTTTTGCATAATTATTAATTAATAACACAAACATCAGGGAATAGCAGAGTAACCTTTAACATTAAGTAAATTCATTTTACGTTTGTAGGAACAATCACTCAGTATCTTTTTTATTTAATTTTTTTTTGTAATTTCTTCACATTCTTTGTGAGAAAAGCACTACATTTGCTTCGACAGAAATGGCATTCCATGGAGTCGTATAATGTAATTCGTTGCCTCCGGTATAGGCGTGCGTGAGTGAGTAGGCATGCCCCCCTCAGAGTACCCCAGAAGATTAAGTCTGCCAACCGTCCCGCATCAGAGAAGACAGTCCCATATTTGTCTTCTTTGCTCCCCATATTGAAATCGTTCCACATTGTCCCGCAAACGTAAAATTTTCCCCCGGTGTCCCGCATTTAAGGGGGTAACTTTTACCTCGATACAAAATGCACATCATAATATTAGTTTCCTTACTTTTGAATAAAAAGTATGCAATAGATGTGTTTTAAAACAACCTTAATTCACACAAACAGCTATGTTCAAATTGCGACTTAATTTCCATGAGTTTTGTACGAAATTTGAATGACGCCTCGATGCACGCCGCGCCGCTTCTATGTGGCTTGAACCTAAGGCGTCCATATTTGGTGAAATTACTCTTAAATGAGCCGTGTTACACGAGTCAGTGTTAAAGTAGCCGTAAATAGGAAAGGTGGGAGAGAGGCTTAATCAGCTACCCCCCGCTGATTAGAATACACAAATTTTGTTTATTGGTTTGCATGTGATCTCAGGTTTATCTCTATTTATTTTATTACGAACACAGAATCTTAATTACGCCAGTAGCCACCGGCACAGACTTCTAACTTATACTGGCCCTCAGTAAATAAGCAGCTACTGTACTAATACTCACCAATAACTAAGAACATTTTCCCTTGCTGCATCGCCGTATACTTGAACGTGTGATGCGTCAGGAAGGTGATAGTGAACTCCAAGCCGGAGTAAATAAACAGGTACAGAAGGTAGATAAAGCCGAGTTTAGACAATATCCTGTTCTGGTGATACGATAACTTCTTTACGGCTGTGAATTTGAGCAGGTGCCACGGCGATACGAAGTCTACGGCTTTCGATAAGGAGAACGACAGAGGCGTTCTCTTTTCCTGCAAAGATAAGTAAAGGTTTGATGTTTCATAACAGCTTTTGATGGAGCTACAATACCTTCTGATCCTCTCCCTACCGAAGGCGTATTTTAATTAAAAACATAATGAGGGGTGATTCACGACTAACAAAGTTAACATTTTTCCTGAAATGTTAGCCATACCCGTATACATGTCGTAGGCAGATAGTAGAATTGGGCATATCATGATCTGCCCAGGCATATCGTATTTCTGTTAAAACTAGGGAGGTCGCCTCGCTCCCCAATTATGATTACAAGCAACGTAACACGCTTTTCCTCGCTCCGCTCGTCGTCGCACCTATTTTTCACTTTTGGTGGTGATTTTCCGTTTACTTTACGATCTGCCGACGACAATAATTATCAATTTGGAAATGGAAGACTGCAGCAAGTTGAAGTACCCACTAAAATGTATCATATTTCAAAAGAATTGGGGCGCGATAACTATACCGGGTGTAAATAGAGTGCTACCATTTAAATGAAACCTCATATTCTACGAACCATACTGAACCACTTTTCCCAAGAATCATACCCGCGCTAACTGTTAATTCAGGAAATATTTGAGTTTCAAACTAAAATGCGTGAACTCTAACGCACCGACATAAGGGAGTTTTTTGAAACAGCGTCTTCCGTAAAACAGCTTTACGGTGCAACGTTCTAAAATAGGCTTTTTTCCTACGAAATAAAGTCTCTAAGTTACAGTTGAAAATTTTCTTCTCTGAAGATTTGCGCGGGTATTTTTCTTCAGGCGTTGTTCAGTATGATCAGTAGAGTATGTGGTTTTATTTAAAGGTCGCATTCTATTTATACCCGGTATAAATCCAAAAATAATGATAGGACGAAATAATAGTCGGTAGAACGTTCGTGGACGAGTGTTACGGTTGTGTTACTGTCAACATTTCGAAACACGTCTTGCAATCCCTTTGGCGCGTGTAGTATACAGGTCGTTCAATATTTTTACATGATGTGATAACTGATGTAAATAGATTGGTAACAACAACAGGTGCTAGAGCTGGTGCCGGGCTCGAATGTGGAGGTACCATAATCTTATTCGCAAACCCCCGTATTTAAGTTATTTGGGGGCAGAGAGGCACAGCCAGGTGGCCCACCATTGCCTAGAACTGATTGATGGCGGTCTATATCTATCGCTAATTGTCGGGCCTTATATAAAACAGACTGTTGATGGGCAGCGGCGTCACTGGTACGAAAGTTTAGGCACCGCGTTCACCAAAACGCCTGCCCAGCGTGTGTGACTGTGGGCATTTTTTCCTAGAGGGCCGCCTGTAGTTGGCGAAATCTCGGAAAGGCAGTCCAGCAGGACGAAACAGGCTGATGAATCGAGGTAACATTAAATTATGTTCCATCGGAAAAGTTGTTCAGTTTAACCAGTAGAAATATTGATTTCACTTAACTGACCCCGTCTATAAACCACATTTTGTTCGAATCTTTTTTTTTTACTAGCCTTTGCCCGCGTTTATTCAATCTTTGCCCCGTTTTCGACTTGAGCGTCATTTTATGAACACCCCTTGTAGCCTATGTGTTGAACAGGGTCACTACGATGATAATGAAAAAAATGCATCCAAATCCGTTGAGTGGTTCTTGAGTTAAAACGGAACATACATAAATACAGACAGACAGACAAAAAACCTAAAAATTGTTGTTTCGGCCTCAATACAGTACCAACAACCCATTACAAACAAACAAACAAACAAACAAACAAATTTATTTATTAATGCCATAAGCCAAAAAACCAAAAACAAACAATCTAAATTATAATAACTATAGGGTTACCTAATAATAGTGATGTTAAGTACTTATCAAACTTAAAATAAAACTAAAACATTGTTATAAACAAGATGAAAAATTTAGAAAAACGAAGGTAAAAATTTATTCTACATTTTAAAATGGCTGTGCTAAATAACCGAGCTCTGGCCCATAAAATAAGTATAAAAACCTGTTCTATATGGACCAGCCTCTTTCATCGCGGCGCGGTTAGAAAAATAAATAAATGAATAATCGAAGCGATCGTGTTCGTGTGTAAACGAGTAACTGAATAAGTTATATATAACTAAAATTTTGGTAATAAATATATATATATATGTATATATATATATAATATATATTAATTATAGTAATACATTAGATAATAAACTTGGATAAATATTTATTATGTAATATATATTTATACATTAATAAAGTACAGATTTAATAAATTAAGGAAATAATAATAATAAATTACATTTAAAATTTCGCGAAAATATTAAATGTATAGACACGACTTACTTAGTAGTTAACTTTAAAATTAGTATAGATAGATAAAGGTCCAACTAAACAAACCTTAGGTAATGTTTCAGGCACACAGAACAGCACCAAGGCGACATTGGCAAGTGACAACCCTAGCGCGTAGAAGGCGGGCCGCTCGCCCCACATGCCGGACGATCCGTCCGCCGTCTTTGAGAACCACGCGCCGGCCAGCGGGCCCACTATGAAGCCGATCGAGAAGGCTAGACCTATAAGAGCCTGGAAATGTTGATACTTTCATTAGGTAATTTTGGTATTTACGAAGTACAGTACAGAAGGCTTTTGAGTAATTCCATGAAAAGTGACTGCTTTTGTCGCACATGTTACTCCAATTACTATTTTTTTCTGAGCAAAGTATTGATAATTCGGTACCTATTTCAGTGTGCATAAATTAAAAAATATGGTTTAAATACAACGTTCTTAAATTGTTAAACAAGCATTATATCATTTTATTACACATGTACCTACATATATATTGAAAGAATGTAATGGGTACGACATCTTCAGTGGAATTACTCTTTTGTAAAGTTGTTCACAGATGGGGTCACTTTGACTTTTGCGTAGGCACAGTTTCAAAATCCATCTGGTTGTCCAACGAAAGCGCTCAGACATAGCAATTGTGCGGGGATGTTTTTTTTCTTACAGGTGTGTATCATATTGGTTTGGTTTTGGACTGGGGTCAATGGCAGTGCTATTCGGGATTCTGAGGCAGGGGTGGGAATCTGGGAATGTGGAATCGTGTGGCTGTGGCGCTGGAGGGGCTCATCTGGGGTGTCGAGTTTCGCGGGATTTGTAGGGGTGTCGATGGCTCGAAAGCTGTCGACTTTTGCTGAGGTCATGTTTTGATGTTCTGGACGGTCGTGGGCTGGCCTGTGGGCCCTCCGGGGGATGACGTTGACTTTTGGGACACCCTGTATATAATATTTTTATTCCTAGATTTCTCTATTTTATGTAGGTGTATAATTAAATTTTTGTAGCCCAACCTATATATTTTTTGTGTGTATTTCCCTTATTAGTATATACATATTATTTTTTTATAATAAAGATATTTATTGTAAAGATTAACTTTGACTTGTAGAAAGTATACTTTATGTATCTATTTTAAAAAATAAATATTTTGATTTGATTTGATTGGGCCTACGGGGCGAGACGCGGGAGGTGCCACCGAGCTATTTCGAACAATCAGTTTGGAGTCTCGCCTAGGGTTGTAAAGTTACGTAATTTTACCAAAAACCATCGTAAAATACGGGAATTTTACGGTCATTTATATAAATTACCGTAAGATTAACGTCAAGTTATGACATCTTAAATTTTGATTCCTTTTATATGCCGCGCGCGTCTAGTTGCAAAATAATCACGCGACATTGCCTATTAGTATAAGTAGTCATCGTAGTCGATTTCGCGCCGTTGCCGTTCCGCTTCCGCTCTCTCTCAGCGTTCCGCAGTCGGTTAGCGACGGCTAGTGTTGCCGTTTTAGCCACTTTGTGGCTAGATCTAGCGGATTTTCATCGGTTTTAGCCAAAGAATAATCAATGTTATACACCAAAACGAATCTAGCTACTTCCAGCATTTTTTTATTTAAGATATAATAATAATTTTACAGAAATTTGTGATTATCGCCTTTTACTGAGTAGGCAACACCACCGCGGTCCGCCCTCCACGCCGCAGTTGTAATCTATGATCGGGGTTTCCCCAATGAATGTTTATATTTTTTGATTGGACCGATACAAACATGAAATAAATAAAATGCAAGTTAAATAAAAGCTTGTAAAAATTATTAAACCTATTTATTCATATCATACTACATACCTTAAAGTAATTTACTCTAAGCTACATACCCTCATGAGGCCACATTATGTGGTGAGATACGAGTTCGTATAGTACGGTTTCTACGGAATTTTACCGTAACTTACGTAAAATATCGTTTTTTACCGAAAGTTAGCGTATTTTACTGGCGTAATTTTACGGCTTTCCATCGCTAGTCTCGCCCCGCAAGCCCTGCACAACCGCCCTGCCGAACGCCTTCGTTGGACAACTGTATGATTTTTTAAACTGTGGCATAGGTTTACAGACGTCTTCTGTACTAGCTGGTAGCGGTAGAGTAAATGCGAAAATCTATTTATGTGAATACCAATATGAGGCCAGAACGCTCATTCTTATACTGAGGTATAATAAACTCACGAGAAGCCAGTCAGGCATGAGTATGTTATTTATCTTCAAAAGGGAAAGCCCTCAAAAAGGTGTTTCAAGTGTAAATTTTTGTGGTAAGTATTTGTGTCGATTCGGCGTAACATGACTTATTTGACAGGACTAGCCCTATTTCACGCGTCTTGTTTGTCTTTTCGATACAGAAAGAATAAGACAGAATGCTTAAATTTAGTCCTGTCAAATAAGTTAAGTCGTGTTACACTGAATCGACATCATTGTGTACCATTCCTCGAGCCCTGGTCTTCTCACTGGAGGCGTCGGTGACAACAGCCATGCTGAGGCTGACATTAGCCTTGCTCAGTCCGCCGATGAACCGCGCGAGCACGAACAGACTAAACGTACGCGCGCCGCTCCATATAGCGTGGGATACTGCTATACCGATCTGGAATGATGAGGATACATATGTCAATATCGAAGGATCCTTAAAACACGGTTCCCATAGGCTTGTTAAGGAAATGGCATCCATACTACACTACTTTATTCCGTGCTCTTCGCTTTGTCAAACATTTCGCTAAATCTTCATACGACAAATACACACTTGGCTGACAGGGAGTTGCAAAGTACAAAAAGTTTTCTTTGGTTACATTTCTGAGTAAGGCAATTTTTTTCGGCTTCCCTTTTTAAAATGTTCACCCTTTGCCCCTGGTCAATATATATACACTCGGCGTCAAAAAAATCGCACCTTTTGAAAAATTTACTTCAAACCATTTTAATTCCTATTTGAAACCAAATATGAGAGAACTATTTGGTATCAATTGAAAGGGCATTAAACGACCTTGAAATAAACAATCGTTTCATTTTATAAACGATAAAAATCTCTCGAATATCGTGGTATTAAGAAAAGTATTGCTCAAATACACGTTCAAACGGTCGCTAGTTGCGCTACATAAAAGGGGTATAAAAAGGTAATTACACGTCAAATGTAGGTCATTCACTATCCAAACTTTGAAGATGACACACGTTAAGCGCACAAGTAAAAAATACTACCCTCAACATGGATACTACTCCTGAAGAAGCTGCACAAGTTCTTGCACTGCTGCGCCGAAGGGTGCGGCAGTGTGATATTGCCCGGCAACTCAATCTAAGCCGTTTTGCTGTTCGAAGAGTAGTCCAGCGATTCCGGGAGACTGGTGGCTTTGTCCGAAGACATGGATCTGGGAGACGACGCTGCACATCTGAAAGGGATGACCGCTTCATAGTGTCGACGAGCTTGAGAAATCGGTTCTCCAATGCTGTTGAGATAAGACAGGAACTCCAAGCAGTTCGCGGGACAACTGCAAGTGACTCTACGATTAGAAGAAGATTAACAGAGAAGAAAATAGCCGCCCATAGAGCTGCTACAGGCCCAAGATTGACTGTAGAGCATCGTAGATCCCGCTTGCAGTTTGCCCGCGATCACGTCGATTAGACGCTAGACCAATGGCGAACAGTTCTCTTCTCAGATGAGACAAGGGTGTGCCTTTTCTGTAATGACAGGCGAAAAAGAGTGTACAGGAGGCAGGGGGAGCGATTCGCACAAGCCTGTATTCAAGAAACTGTGGAATACGGGGGTGGCTCCTGCATGTTTTGGGGCGGCATATCTTGCGACGGCAAAACTGACCTTGTATGCGTTTCCCGGACTGGAGGTGCTCGCGGGCAAGGGTCGCTGACTGCTCACCGGTACATCACAGAAGTCCTGGAAGAGAATGTGGTCCCATATGCTGGTTTCGTCGGCCATGGGTTTACTTTGATGCACGACAACGCTCGCTCCCACACCGCGTTTATTGTACGTGACTACCTTCAAGAGGTTGGGATCCCTATCATGCAGTGGCCGGCGAGAAGTCCAGACCTGAACCCGATAGAGCACCTTTAGGATGAACTGAAACGGCAAGTTAGGTCACGAGATCCTGCTCCTACCACCCTCCAGGACCTGCAAGAGGCCGTAATTTCGGAATGGGACAGCATGCCACAAGATCAAGTCCTGAAATTGGTTAGGTCTATGAGAGATCGAATGGAAGCTGTTATCAGGGCAAGAGGAGGTAACACTAGGTTTTAGATTACTTTTAAGAATGATTTTGTGATTTTTTCTGAATAATTAATTCTTTTGTTGTAGAGCGTAAATAAAGATGATTTTTCTTTCCCAATTAACCTGTATATTTTTATGCCCTTGTAATGAAAAACACTCTTTTTTTTTCAATATTTAAATAGTCTGTTTTATTACCTTTCAATTGATACCTAAAAAATCCCGCGAAATTGGTTTCAAATAAGAATAAAATTTGTTTGAAGCACATTTTTTAAAAGGTGCGATTTTTTTGACGCTGAGTGTATATATATATATTATAATAAACCGGGTGTAAATAAACTGCTACCATTAAATGAAACCACATACGTGTATTCTACCGACCCTACTGAACCACTTTTCCCAAGAGTCATACCTTCACCCTTGGTTTAGGAAATAATTGAGTTCCAAACAAAAATTCGTGAACCCTAACGCACCGACATACGGGCGAGTTTAGAGAGAGCGTCCTCCGTGAAGCGACGTCCGGGAATCTCGTCATAATACACCGGGTGTAAATAGACTGCTACCATTAAATGAAACCACATATTCTACCGAACCTACTGTACCACTTTTCCCAAGAATCATACCCGCGGACATCCTTAGTTTAGGAAATAATTGAGTTCCAAACAAAAACGCGTGAACCCTAACGCACCGACATACGGGCGAGTTTAGAGAGAGCGTCGTCCGTGAAGCGACGTCCGGGAAACGGGATTACCGTTAATTAGTTCGTGCCGTACAATAAATTGAAAAAAAAGCGTTTGCGGTCACCCATCCCTAAAATATCCGACACGAGCGTTAAGTACCAGTGCAGTGCTGAATGCGCTAGCGATCGGACGCGCCCCACTGCACTGATACGAATTTTTATTCGCGATCCGCGCGGCTTTGGCCGCTACCCGTTTTTATCGCCAGGAGTACGAAAAAAGTCTTGGCCAATGATCTCCTGGCGTTTCTAGAATCAGACGTCATGGAAGAAGTTAGTGTCGCGCAAATCCTGTGTAGATTCTCCGAGGAGGAGATCCGATATGCGAAGACGCTGTTATGTGTGTTATCAAATATGATCGACAGAATGCCGTCCCACCGTACGGATGACAGGGGAGAAAGGAGTCTCCAGGACATAATCACTATCCTGAAAGAGACCGATCAAAACGACGTACCAGACTTTGTCGCGCCGGGAGCAGTGCTTCACAAGGCTCCTCCGGCCAGTTTCGACCACCTCGATGTAAGCAAGCTGCTCAAGGATATAACGTCTATGAAGGCAAGCTTGGCCGAGATGCAGTTGAAGTTCGAGGCATCACAAAGCATCATCGGTGAACTTCCTACCGAGGTAGTATTGATGCGCAACGCTATCGCGGTGAGTCGGTCACCCGGAACCTCGTACGTAAATTGTCGTGGTGGAGCGCAAAACGTATCTGTGTGCAGTTTCGAGTCAGCGAAATTGGATGAGTCGTCACCGGCCGCTGACCTCAATACTGTACGTGAAGCACCGCGCCCTGCCCACCCCACTCCCCCGCCAGGGGAGTTGCCTCGTGTGCCCGTGCGTACACCCCCAGCACGCGCCTACGCTGCTGCCACCGCCGCCGTCACAGCCAGCCAACCTTGTGTCCTTCAAGACGGTCAGCAGGCAGCAAAAGGGAGAAAGCAGAGCATGAGTCTTAGGAAGGCCACATGCGATGAGGAGGGCTTCACTCTGGTGGAGCGTAAGAAGAGAAAGCCCCCTAACCGCAATCGATGCGGAACCGCACCGACCGGACCGAACCATCTACTGCGTCCGACCGTTCCCGTGACGCAGCTGTATGTGTCCCGTCTGCAGTTCTCCATGAAGGCCGAAGATGTCATTAAGTATGTCATGCTGAAAACCAAACTCCAACCGAGGGTCCAGCGATTGGAGTCACGCCACAGTGCCCATTTTAATTCATTTGTGTTGCGTGTCCCAACTGAACATCTTCCGACCTTTATGAAGGTAGAGTTTTGGCCGAAAAGTGTCGTGTTTCGTCGTTTCCGCGGTAGAATACCGGATACTGACACTCCGGGAATGCGCGGCACGTCGTAAACTAACGTGCATAGTGTTTATTTTTAGATTTTCTTTATTTGTGTAACATCTGTTATGAATCAATATTTTATGTAAAATTTTATTGAATTTGTATAGCGCTTTAGTTTATAACTGTAAAGTTATACAAATTATTGAAATAAATAATAATAATAAAGAACTTCAATGTTAAAGTAAGTGATTCAAAATTGGATATGAAGTCCATTAAATGATTTATTTCTAAAGTTGGATGTATCTAAATATTAAGAGTCAATTACGTATTAAACACCCAATTCATATTTGTTCATTCATCTTATAACCAATAAAGATTTAACCCACATAAATATCAGTTTCAGGTTTGTACCTGGGTAAATACCCGTCTCGGGTTTGTACCTGGGTAAATACTCGTTTCTGGTTTGTACCTGGGTAAATACCCGTTTGGATTATCAGGAAAAGTCTTAAAATAGCTAATAATATATATATTTTAATTTAAACAGGAAAAGTTCCGCGATCCACCTCAGGGCCGCGTACAGTTTGATCGCCCAATCATCACTGACAGCAGGATAGCATATACAAATTCAACTCATGCAAAAGAGATGTCATGATCGCCGGGCTTGAGCGAGCGCTTCAAACTGAACTCAGCCCTGAATAGTATTAAGGGGTGAAATCAGTTTAAAACTGATTCCTGAAAATATGAGCTTTTAAATAGTTTAAAATTTTAATAGAAATGTACAGTAATCTCCCTTAATTTATAGTGGTACATCCAAGGATTGATAAGTATTTTAGTAAAGAGCCACCCTGAACTCTTTGAAAGGGCTGGAGATGTTTGTAAATTTATTAATAGAAATAAAGAAAGACTAAAATTACCATTGATAAAAACTGTATTGCGTAGGAAAAGCTCGTATATTTTAGCGATAAAAATATTTAATAAGATTCCCAACTCAATTAAAGAGCTTCCACTACCTCTATTTCAAAGAAAATTGACTTTGTGGTTAAAACAAAAGCCCTACTATTCAATAAAATCATTTCTAGAATCCAAATTTTGATTATTATTATGTGAGTTGTTATTTGTTATGGTAATTTAATTTTAATTGTGAAATCAATGATATTGTCTGACATTATGTTTATTTAATTGTCGTATATTATTATTTTGTAGATGTTGTGAATTTGATTGCTTTTTATAGTTTTATTTAGTTTTAAGAATTAAATTTTTGCATGCCGAATTTTTTTTGGTTAAATATGAATGAACAAAATATTTTGTAACACCTACAATGTACCATATTTATTGCAAATAAATGATATCTGAATCTGAATCTATATGTAGCAGGTATATTACAAAATATTTATTAACTGGATTTCGCTTAAATGTTAAAGGAAAACACTTATTACCCAAGTTTTAACAGTTTCACCTTCGCGTTGTTTGTTCCACTTGAATAAACAACAGAATAGTCTTGGAAACAAATAGACCAATTAAAATATATCTCAAGAATATGTTATACAAGAGGTACACTTGAGTCCATAAAATTTTGTTAAATAGGTACCTAAAACATCTTAAAAAAATGTATTGTATTTCTTGGCATGCTCTGCTTCTCACAATCAGCTCAAGTACTTTATAAAACCACATATCAATTGGACCATCTTATCAGTAGACAAGATTATAGATGAGATCACCAGCCCTCATTCAATAAATACATACCTACATACTTATCCTTACAAATACTGCCACATCATAAAATTTTCATGGCGAGTTCTAAAAAACACTTTCGTATAAAATAGCTAGAATAAATCAACTTACCAAACAAATGAGCAGCATCGGTTTCCGCCCATATGCATCAGACAAACTTCCAACAATAGGACTCGTTAAAAATTGTAGAAAACTATACATAGATCCGAGAGCTCCTCCAAATAATACTGAAGCAAACCGGTCAGGTGCTCCGGTAAGCCTTTGGAATCCCTGGACCGCTCGTAACAAACTGGCATAAAGACTATTCCCTCTGCCTTCTTCTCTGTTGTAATAATCAAGTAAGGACGGCAAAAGTGGGAGAATCATTGTGAATGCTAAAAGATCCAATAATAACGATACAAAAATTAGTGCAATGGTTTTCGTATCTGTAGGGGCAGTTTTTGATGCAGTTTCGCTTGCCTCATCTTCATGTAATAAACCTTCATTAAATTCTTTAGTAACACCATTTTTCCGACGTTTTATAACACTGTTTTGTTTTAATTCTGCCTGTAAATAAATAGGACACCTTTAGTATGAGTTAAATAAAATATTTGTAAAGATTTATGACACGTACCATATTGAAAATTAAATAGACTACACAACTAATAAAGACGCTTGCCGACCAACTTCTCGAGCCATTAGGTTTCGCAATACTTTTTGAGATTATTGGATTGTAAGGTAGGTACAAAATAAACTTTCACTTTTTTATCACACAACCAAACAAAACCGAACCGACCGACCGAGTGTTGCCAGGTCCCCGCCAAATCTTGTCGCCTAAATTCAAAAGTGAAGTAGCCTAATTCGCCCAAAATCAGGCAAGAGTAGCCTGCATCGCCTAACCATACCAGACGATAGGATTTGATCAACAATGTAGACTTTATGTTGGTCGGGCGGTGTCTCGTTGACAATCCATAGAGATTTCTCGCCGTTGTCGTATAAATACCTAACCTGCAACTTAAGTATAATCATGTCGAATTTATTCACTGTTTTTATATAAACTTATATATAGTTATAAGAATGGATGGAATTAAATAGACAGACTCTTCCGACGAATCATCTTCCTCTAAAACAGACGAAAACGGTTAGAATAGGGAGTTAAAAATTTGTATATAATTTATCAAATAAAAATGTTTTAAACCCCTGAAAGTGTGTTGAAATTCTATATCTCGTATTTTTGGCCTTACTTTACAATTTGTTACCTATATTGTATTTTTAGGATATTTATTTTTTATTTTTCTCTCTTTTGTATTGGAAATATTTTGAACAATTTCAATTTTTTTTAATTCTTTTTTGTATGTAGGCAAATGAATTCTATTTTTGTGGCAAATATCAATAGTTTATCTTTGACGGTGCTAAAAATATGAGGTTGTGACATACGGACGAGCGGATGGACAGACGGAGAACGAAGTCTTACCATAAAGGTTCCTTTTACCTTTTAGGTACTACGGAACCCTGAAAACACTCACAGATACAAGATGGCATGCAGCACCGCCTTTTTAATGACAATTGCGCTTGCGGCGCTCGATTGTCCATCTCTATTCGTCACATCTAGACACGCGGCAAGCTCTAGCTAACAGAATGACGAGCGGTACCGTGTGTAAATAATAATATTACACGAACCATTTGGAGTCACTTTTTACCCCCTCGTAACTCAATATATTTGCCTGCTTATTAGCTTAATGTCACCGATTGTTTGTTTTAAAGTAGCCTAAATGGCGACCAGTCGCCGATCAGAAATTTTGGTCGCCGTTTGTCTCCAGAGATAGCCCAAATGGCGACAAATCGCCTCAGGTGGCAACACTCCGATGTTGAGCAGGGTTAGGGTTACGAAAAAAGTATCGATACTTGAGTATACTCAATACCTTTGTCACGATACCGAGTATTTTCATACTCGATAGTTTTGTTCCGATATTTTACTAAGCATCGATACTTTTATTCAGGAACGTCTCTGATTCAGAGACGTCCCGTTAAAGTATGCATAAAGTTTGGACGATATTTCACGGTGAAAAGGCAATTTTGTCATTGTTCTAATTACCATTCTAATGCAATTAGAGATGGGCGGCGGAAACCGTAACTAGGGTTGCAATCTAAAATGTGTAGCAACCCGAAATGGGCATTTATGCGGGTGAAATCATAATTAGTGTAACTAAATGAAATAACAAATATAAAATGAGTTTTTTTGTTTGATAAACACTTGTACTTGTCCACTTATTTATATTAATTTCCCTTACCGGTTTCGCTGTTAAAGCATTATCAAAGGTTTGTTTGGTTGTTTAACAGCGAAACCGGTAAGGGAAATTAATATAAATAAGTGGACAAGTACAAGTGTTTATCAAACAAAAAATGTTTCAAAAGTTCCACCAAGTGCCAACAATCACGAGCATCAACTCCATAAAATGAGTTCTTGATACGTAATAGACTCTTATTAATTAGTTTTGTAGTTTTTATTTAATCTCTTTACTTACACACATTATTACTAAATAAAGAGACACAATGATTTTAAAATACTTCAAGTCCAATTTCGAACACATGCGCATGAACATTTGCGTTCATTTTAATGTTTATGTTCTTTGTTGCTTCAAGTTAAGCAACGCCCGTCTCGGTTATTTTAGGGATGGGTGACCGTAAAATTTTATTTTCAAAAAGAAACACCTCGGTAATTTTTGACAAATCACAAATAAACAGATTGAAACAAAATGACTTTATTTTCCAATTTATTGTTCAGCATGTACGAATGAACTGTAATACATTAAGGTGGTCTCAAGCCTCATATAAAAACCGTGAGATAACTCCTAATATACCACGTAAAAGTAGTGAAAAACGATAATACCCGCATAAATACCCGTCGGGTGGTTTCGATGGGAATCTTTCCGAAATCGGGAAAGATTCCGGGTGGAATCCCATCTCTAAATGCAATACATCGTGTTGGCTCATTTATTTTTAAAATCTCATACTTATTCTCTTATTAGAACTTTCTTAAAAATATTTCATGGGTTCATCCATCAGCCAGTTTCGTCCACTGCTGGATTTCCAAGATTTTCCCACTCTTGGCTGTCCCCCTGAAAGAAATACCCATATTCACACACGCTGGGCAAGCGGGTTGGTGAACGCAATGCTGAAACCCTCGCAGATTTTCATGAGTAATTTGAGTTTTTAAGCTAACATATTTGATTTGCCAACTCTGTTTTTATTTTATACGAAGTATTAAAGTTACTTATACCAGCACGGCTAACACGAAATAGGATTTAAAATTCCATTACAATATATTTGCCAATCTAATTAGTCTTTATTGCATTCACGATAAGGTTTAAATAGCATTGAAACGGGTCCTAGTATACGTTGTAAATCCAAATCAAAAAAAGTTGAGATCCAAATGAACACATGTGTCGAACTGCATTCTTAGAACCGTATTTTTTCATTTAGTTTTGGTCGCATATCTCACAATATGAAGTCAGCAACAAGAAAGGCATGTCGCCCAGCAAGAATGAGTCACATGGTTGACCCGTATTAGCATTTAAGACAAATTGTAAGAAATGATATAATTTATCACGTCTTGTCACAAACGTCTTGGGCACCCCCGTGTTAGCCCTCAGGTGTAAATGGGAGGTAACTTTGAAAGGAACCGGTTATTTTACTGATCATGCTTAGCAAACTTCTTAAAAAACAAAGCAATGTAAATGAAAAAAAAATTGATATTACGAAATTAACAACAAAGCTGTATAAAATACACAGGAAATATTTAAAATTGGCAAGAATAAATGAAAAAGAAAATTTATTTTCGTAGTTATGTTTCTTCTGAAGAATTGTCCTTCATGATCGGTAGAATGTTTGGTTGTTTTTCATTTATATCCGGTAAAATCCATAAAATATGGAGCATGTAATACATGAACCAAAATTATCCAAATTGAACTCGATACCCATTGGTATCGATACAATCTATTCACTGTTTTACAAGTATCTTAACATTCATCATCATCATTCAAAATATGAAAGTTTCAAATACAAGAAAACTTATCTAGAACATCCAATACAGAACATATATTTATATGCATCATTCAAATATTTGACTGAACGGGAATCGAAACTGATACCCTCTGCCTCGTCTCACCGCAGAAGGCAGTACCATACGGGTTGTCTCATATGACTGTAGTAGTACGAGATCCGGGGTAAAATTACATAAGAGAGGGCAACCCTAATTATTCATGTACTCATGTCTTCTGTCCCTTTCGGCGACACACTAGGCCGCAGTCTATAGTATTCTATGTCTGTGGGTATTAACCCTTTACCGAACACTCACATTTTTGAGTAAAATAAAACTACCAGCGCCATCTCTGAACTTACTTTGATACTATTTCCATACTAAAGTGTGTCATTCACTAAATTACATCAAGTGGCGCCTCCACAGAAGGGCTTACGAACTAAAATCGGTCGGTAAATCAGTTGATTTCGTCATTTTGAATAAGCGTCTTGTCGCCGTTGCTCAATGCGTATTTTTAATCGGTTTTCTTTAAAGTTTATGCGAAAATAGTGATTTATGTTAAAGAAAAATGGATCCAAAACATTTTTATGGCAAAACACGTAAGTCACAACTATAATATCATGTTAATATTATCATTCCAAATTTGTGCCAAATTCGGAACAACATGCAGTTATGAATAAATTGAATGTGACAAATATGGAACTATATGCAATTCAGATAAAAGCTTTCATATTCCAAATTCGGAACATCATGCAGTCTGGTACACAAATTATGATAATTGCACAAATACAATTTGCCAATAAAACTTTAAATTAGCTTTGGCAGATATCTTAATGCACAAAGTATTTACACCTACACGCAAACGAGGACGTCCGCTGAATCAAGATGTTGAGAATGTTAAAAAAGGTAACAAACGGCGACGCATAGAACTGCCTCAAAGAGAAATAGCCGAGGATGGGTTCAACCACTGGCCTGAATGGAAATTGGGTCGTCAAAGGTGCAAAATGGAGGGATGCAAGCAAAAATAACAAGTTATGTGTGAGAAATGTAAATGTTACTTTGTTTCAACAAGGACCGCAATTGTTTTAAAATATTCCATTCTTAAATTGCGTTATGAATGTTATGATTTACGATTAAAGAGTTTGTTTTTGATATTTTATGCATTATTTCTGGGAACCTAAGCTGTGCAATCTTAGCTGTACAATACTGAAAACCACATCTAAATCGGTTTAGTAATTTTCCTATGATGCTCGCACAAACATTCGAACAGTCAAACCAAAAAACAAAAAAAGCAAAACAAAATTGATTCGGCAACGTTTTAATGACTAGACTGCATAATGTTCCAAATATGTAACTTCAAGATTTGAGAACTGGAGTGCATGGTGTTCCATATCTGGAACAATTAATTTTTTCTCAGTATATTTTGAATAAAGACTTGTTTTTTTTTATATTTTTCCTTGGTCCTATTTAGGCTGTGCAATAACATTTTTTGTTTCACGATTTGAAATATCCATGCGGTAATGGGCTAACTACCTAATAAAGGGTAAAGGGAAGCCTATACAATGAGAGTTCAGCTTATACTGAAAGTGTTTAGCTTGATGTGGGCTCCACTGTACTTTTGTAAAACTCTCGTACAGTGGAGCCACTGATCTAGAATAATATATTAAGATGTTTATGAGTGGAGCCCACATCAAGCTAAACACTTTCAGTATAAACTGACCTCTCATTGTATAGGCTTCCCGTACAATGAGAGGTCAGCTTATACTCAATGTGTATAGCTTGATGTGGGCTCCACTGTACCATAAATAAATCTCGTACCTTCGATTTTTATTTATAAAAATCAATGAATAGGAGTAACGTACAATAAGGCGCACGTAAAAAGAGCTCCGAGCGTGGTACCTGCGCAGTGAGCGAATTACCGACCAAATTGGTAGTATGTGGTGCGGTGCGGGCGGCCGCGACGGGGAAAATACCTGGCGCATGGATTTGCTGTCTCGCGATTGGTGACTTTTACTTCACGGCGCAGTGTCCACGTTTGGTTGATCTCAAAATACAGTCACACGCAAAAATTTATTTGCGTTACGATGGGTTTGCATAGAAAAGATAGAAAAATTATTTACAATGTTAACTGTTTCATGAGGAAGGAAGCTGTAGAAGTATTCTGTTTTTGTATGCTTTTTGTTTTGAAAAATCATCATTAACGTATATAAACATTCATCTGACGCAAGTTGTGTCCCAAATCAACACCCACTGTATATTTTTATTTCTAATCTGTTGAAAAATAGCTATTAAACCGATGTTAATCTCCAGTAAACATTTTACTTATATAATCAAACAATATTATAAGTAGGTACTCAAGCCTTTTTGTGCGCGACTACGTGACTTTTACGTGCGTTGACTTATACCTACAACCCGGTCACATTATCTCGAGACCTCGCTGGAATGCGAGCCACCCGCCCCATTCTCCTTTCACCTCCCCGCGCTCGCCACGGCGCGTCAGTACGGTTAGCACTTTCGTTGCCGATACGCGTCGACTTGTTTTCGTGGTATATTTTTAAATATTTCATTGTTACGTTTGGACTTTTATTGTTATTTTGTTATTGCTGTTACGTTAAAATATTGTTTTTGTTGCAACGTTGGACATTTTTGTTAAGTTTGGACATTTTGGTTTAGTTTGGACATTTTTGTTACTATTTCGTTGCTTTGAAGTGGGACAGTGAAAGTTTTTTCAAATATGGGAAAAACTATTCACAGTGAAGCAAGAAATTTAATCCTGAAAGTTCTCGCTTTCTTTGAATCAGAGAAAGCTAACAGGCAATTCGTAATACCTGTACTTCAAGTTGTGAAACGAACCTGTGCTGCAACAGGAATATCAAAATGTACTTTGATTAGAATAAAAAAGGAGGCCAAAGAATTGCGGCATGCGTCACTGCAACATGCTACACCGAGTACGAGTACTAGTCAAGGTTCCAGCAACGATACACGTGAAGAAAAATTGTCAACACCAGGTAAAAAGCGCAAGAAGTACAAAAAAATCGAAATTGATGATTTTGACATCTGTGCCATACGTAATATTATTAACAGTTTTTTTTTTTTTTTTTTTTATTTATTTATTTATTGTGTCAACCAATATACATTGTACAAAAAAAACAGGGAAAATATTTGAGTACATAGATCTTAAACAAATTATTTGTATATTGGGATAAATATTAACATGAAAAATGTGCCGTTGGTAACTGTGGTAATATAAATTGTTATACAGTCACCAACGCCTTCCTATAGGAGAGCGATAACTATAAAATTTACGTGTTACATGGAAGAATAACAGAAAAAGAAAAATAATTAAAAATGAAAAATTTGCATGCAATATACTCTAAAGGTGTGTGGGGGGTGTGTGCGTGTGTGTGAGGGAGAAGGTGTGTGTGTGTGTGAGGGAGAAGGTGTGTGTGTGTGTGAGGGTGTGTTTGCATGTGTGTAGCTGAGTCCGAATAAATATAATAAATACAATAAATGAAATTATGGATGCTGGAGAATTGGTTTTATCACCTACATTTATATACACAATATATATTTAATATATATATATGGAAATTACTATTACTGTTAATACCTCTTACGCAATCACTTTCAAAAGAGCCTCTGAATCCTTGTAATTAAGTGAGAGCAGCCAGTTCAAGACCACAACCTTGCATTTGCCTAAGAGAAGAGGATAAATATTGACCGTTCTATTTACCTTATTATACAGACGAGAACTCAGAACTTTGTAGTGTCGAGCGGCTAACTGAGTCCTGTGCTTCACAACCCTGCAGACTAGGTCCGACCGTCTTATCGAACTAATGGTAGACGGGTCATAAGGAAGTGTAGAGTGTTTACGCAGGATAACGTTAAAAATAAAAAGCCTTCTAACGGAAAGCACCTGACATTCTTTGTACAGCTGGTCTGTGTTATGAAGGATTGGCCTTTTAGTCATGACCTTAAGGACGGCCCTTTGGGCTCGCTCTAGGTGGATGAAGTGCGATGAACATGCACCACCCCAGGATGTAATACAGTATGTAAGTACTGATTGCGCCAGCGCATAATACACAGTTTTTAGGGTATGATTATCAGCTGAATATCTAAGTTTACGAAATATATACATTATTTTTCTAACCCGGGATATTAAGGATTCAAGATGATCTTTCCATGAAAGGGTACTATCTATTATAACGCCCAAGTATTTAATATTAGAGGCTCGAACAATAGGAGTGCAGCCGCATTTGCGGACTTGGGCCCCACAAGTATGAGCTAAAATATTGTAGGAGTCATGGTCAGGCTGATGGCTAGCATAGTGAGAAAATGTTATGTATTTCGTCTTATTAATATTTAAAGTTAAGAGGTTTGACAAAAGCCAACTCATCACAGTTCTAAGAGAGTTTTCAGCGTGGCGACAACACTCTTCCCAATTTTTGCCCCGTATAAGTAAAACAGTATCATCTGCGTAAGTAATTATTTTGCAGTTAGGAATATGCATCGAGCAAAGATTGTTAATATACATAAGGAAGAGAGTTGGACCTAACACGCTACCTTGAGGAACGCCATATGTCAGAGATTGATTACTGCTAGTGAAACTATCAATTCTTACACTCTGGGTTCTTTCCGATAGGTAGCTGCGAAAGATGTCCAAAGGGACGCCTCTTATACCTAAGCTTTCCATTTTGTTTAGTAGAATGGGAACAGAAACAGTGTCGATAGCCTTTGAAAGATCAAGAAAAATACCTATTGTCTTAAGTTTCCCATCCAACTGTTCAACAATGGTATTTGTGAGTTCTAGTACTGCATCTTCGGTAGATTTTCCTTTTCTAAATCCAAATTGGTTCTCTGAAATTATCTTTTGTTGTTCGAGATAATTTATTAGCCTATAATTCAAGACTTTCTCCAGTATTTTCGAAAGGGTGGTTAGCACAGAGATAGGCCGGTAGTTCGTGACACTGCTTCTGTCCCCACTCTTATAAATAGGGTGAACAATGGCCTTTTTAAAAACTTGGGGGAAGATACCCTGCGTCAGGCAAAGGTTGCACACATGTGTAATAGGAGTAGTAAGTGAGGACCGCGCGGCTTTTAGAACTTTAGTTGAAATGTGATCCCAGCCTACGGCGCAGTCACTTCGCAAACCTAAAATCAGTTTGTCAATTTCGGCTTCGTCAGTCGGTAATACGGCCATAGAGTTCCCCTTTTTGTTTCCAGTAAGAGTATTTGAGAAAGCATTATCAACGTTGAGGTTACCATGTTGAGCAAGGATTTGTGAGGCAAGGGTTTCCCCTATACTTGAGAAGTATTGGTTTATAACATTTACTGAGGCTTTTGCATCTTGGGATAAATTCAATAACTCAGTTGGTGGAGTAGGTGGTTGTTTCAAATAAGTTATATTTTTTATTACATTCCACATTGCTTTAGGATTTTTATTCGCCATTTGCAGTTCGTTAGATTCATAGGTTCTCTTAATCTTTTTGAGTAAATTATTACAGTAATTTCGATATCTTGTGAAAGTTACTTGTAGAATTCGATTATCAGGGGAAAGTTTTGCCTTTTTGTGGAGTTTATCGCGATGGCGAACGCACCTAAGAAGACCGGGTGTTATCCAAGGCTTTATATTTCTTCTGCTTCGTGGTATTTTGCCAACTTGGCTTTGAGTTTTTATAGATTGAGCTATTATATTTATCAAGGATTCTGCAGCTTTATTGGCGTCTGTGGTGTTCAAAATTTCGGAGAAGTCAGTTTCTGACAGATCTTTGGCAACTGCAGTAAAGTCTACTCGGACTGCACTTGTTTTGGCTCTATATAGTTTAGGTGCAAAATCAGAACAGAAAAGGATGGGGTTATGATCCGTTATGAGGGAATCTAGAACAAAGGTTGTAGAATTATTATTAGATTTAAACATAACGTGATCAAGACATGTCTTAAGGTGCGTCGGAAAAATATGAGTGGGAAGCAGGCCATGGGATCCTGTTACTTCCAGGTAAGTATCAGCATGGGCGTCGACACTACTTGGAGAAATATCAATGTTCATATCTCCAATCACGGCAACATGTTTAAAAGAAGCCAATGATTTTAAAACGTTGTCAAGGCTTGAAATAAACATATTGGCATCCTTAGTAGAAGGCGATCGATAAATACATGCGGTAGCCATATCTTTGTCACATTTTAATATAAGACAGTTTCCTTCGCGGAAAGACGGTTCCATTACATCGTGTTTAAGATCAGATCGAACGTAGACAATGACTCCAGCGTTTTGGTTTTCATATTTAGAATTATATGAAAGGTAGCCATCAATAACTGGGTTAAATTTAACTTTGGAAAGCCAACATTCAGTAAGTATAATTATGTCAGCAGGTACATCAATTCTAGCTATAAGGGCACTAAGTTTATCAAAATTAGCATTTACGCTGCGAACGTTAACATGTAATATTTTAAACGATTTGGTAGACATACTTTCGTGACTTTGACAGTCTTCAGCAGAGCACTGAAATGATTTTGAAGACGAGAGGGATTCTATCTCGTTAACTATGTTTAAAATGTCACACATTATTAAATAATATTTTTATCGGGGCACTGTTTAGTTGAAGGTTTGTCTTTTCACGTGTAAAGAACGCAACATCTTTAGTGTTAAGACCAAATATGAACAAAAAGTAATAACAATAAGGGGTAATAGTAACATAGAGAAGAGCAACATACTCGTTGTTGTGGGGACAATAGGAAAAATAGTAGATTATTGTGTAAGTGACGATGTGTAAGATTGCTGTTTGAGCAATGTTTAGTGTTTTACATGTGTAAATATATTGTGTGAGTTTGTTGTACTGAATGAATATAGTATTTGTGTGACTTAAACATAAACAATAAGGACTAAAATGCAAGCATGCTAGTTCAAAGGAATTAACTGGCAACACATGAATGTAGAGACCCTGTAACACAGCACTAGTAACTAGTCACTTCGATACAAGAGCCTTCAGTTTCGCGAGATCAGCTTCACAGTCAATGCGAGACGGCGGCATACCTTCTTTTTTCCGTAGAAAGACGTTACCATTGCTGGTCCAGCAAAAGTTGTAGTCTGACGATTTCATGAAATCTCTTGCCAAGTAAAATAATCTCTTCGATTTTTGTGTCAGTGCTTCGGAAATGTATATGGGCTTTGACTCTGGGTCGAGCTGAATATTCCTACGTTCCTTTCTAAGTTTTTTGGCTTTGTTTAGAACGGCATCTTTGGGAAAAACAGTTGTAAATTCAACAACTATCGGTTTCATTTCAGTCTTAGATGGGGTTCTGTAGATGTCTTTGACTTCGCTGTTCTTAATATCGATGTTTAGAGTATTTCCAATTTTTTTAGCTATTTGTAGAAGTGTCTCCTTTGATTCTGATTCTGATTTGGTTTAATGAGACAATGACTGGCATCGAGCCAATCATATATTCTGAAGAAGATTTAACCAAGATTATTTCATTTATTTTTCATCATTTTAATCATATCATTATAATAATATTACCTACATTAAATTAATTAACACAATATTTGTTTTGTTGGAAATCTTATGGTTTATAATAATATCCTACTAGAAAATGCTTGTTTTGCGCACCATATCTGAGCACCGACGCGACGTGACGTCATCGACGCCAGGTCTCGAGATAATGTGACCGGGTTGTACGTACAAAATATTTTTTTATAAAAGTTTCGTCTCCGCATCCGATCAACCCCGGTCCCCGACCATGGATTTAAACGAAAATGATTCCCTTACGCTACACTTCGATACAAAGCTTTATATTTCAATCTCTTTTACTTGAACTAGCAGTAATATTCAACAGAAATTTTAACAAAATTTAAATATGCAATTTTTTTCTGCTATATAACAAAACAGCCCAATTTAATAAACATAAAAATTCATAATCTAAATAAAATTAGCACAGGTATGGTGCTACACGTAACGTTAGTAGAATTTAATATCACGCATAGGAAAATAAAGGACTTTCCACAATGACATACCGCAAGGCGCTAATATTACAATTTAAACGTTATTATTCAGTCTTTCACAATCACTATGAGTCTCTAGCTCTACCTACAAAGAATGTAAGTTTTAGTTTTAATTTTAAAATGACATTATGCAAAAAAATTTATACAAATTAATAAAATTGTGGTATTATTTAAACAATTAATATAATTACTAACATTTAAAAGGTAATTAAAACAAAGTAACAAAACAATAACTTAAAATTTTGCAACAAACGAACGAATTATCATTATTACCTAGGTTCATATTATGTTTATGAAATTTCAATATGATAAAAATTCTTGCTACAGAAACAAAAAACCAAAAAAATATCCCGTAACTTTTATACTGTTACGTAGTAGCGGCGCACAAGACAAAATCTCACACATCATGGAACGCGTAAGAAAGTTCATGAATAATCGGGACGCGGAGCGAAGTGCGCCCGCGCTCCGGGCCAAGGTCCTAACTGGTCATTCAACCATTGAACTTTGAACTCGAAATGTCTCGGACATTCTGACATTGTCGCACAGAGTAGTGGGAGAGAGAAAGCATTCGGGTTGGAAAGGAATGGATATAGACGGGGTCCTTGACGTGCGTTCCACATGCGTGCGTGACTGTTTTGACACTGTTATCTACCTACTGCGTACAAAGACCTGGCTACGAAGATTTTGGTCTCGGCAACCTTTGGCGAAACTGATATGTTAAACATATCTGCTTAAAACTATAGAAGAGCCAACGAGAGATGGCACCTATGACAGTTGCGTTTAGTGATGGGGTGCATTTTTATTTCGGAAAATATAAAAATCAAGTGCGGCTAGCAACCTGAGTAAATAAAATATCGATTGATTTGACACGTCATACAACATGCATCATAATAATATAAATGGCAAATGTGCATTTGCTTACATTAACAAAGCAGCCATAGATTTTAGAAAACTGGTTTACAATTTTTTAATCATAAAAAGATATAGTTTGTAAACAGACGGAGCCGTAGATTAAGAAGAATAGAACCCATTATTTAATGATTACAATTCAGCCACTAAAATCCCTCATGATCCCTTGAGTTTTGAAAAATTAGAAATTTTTGCTATAAAGTCTTTATAAAATCGAAAAATGATCATCGAAACGAGTAGTACGTCACTTTGCGCTGCCAGCAACAATGAAGTGTTGGATTATTTTAGTAACACTTACCCATAAACAATTATGAAACTTGGTAGGCATTTCAACGTCATAGGTGCCTTCTCTCATTGGCTCTAGTTTAGTATCATTAAGATCATAGTGTTTGGTCCCCAGTAGAACTTACAACCGAATAACATTTTCAAGTCCTTAGAGAGCCCTATTTAGGTGATTTTTATGAATGTTGCCTGGAAAACGGCTCATTATTTCATGGATGTTGCTTGTAAAATGACTTTTTTTATATTTAGGTATATTTCCATATCGTCGTTGTATATTGCAAGCTTTTTGCATTATTTTTTGTCCATGGTCTTACTTACCTACCGTTCAGCGTTGCCATCTATCCCATAACTTTAACACCAGTAACTACTACTAACTTATTTATTTATTTAACTACACTACACCATCTTAACAGCTAGGCCAATTCAATAGTAGAGTAAAATTAACTTAAAACCGAGTAAAATTTTCAAGTCCTTAAACAGCCTCATATGTGATTTTTATGGAAGCTAGCCTACAAAACGTCTCATTATTTCATAGATGTCGCCGGTAAAATAACTTTATATATATATAAGTATAGTGCTCTTGACGTCGTTGTATATTACAAGCTTTTTGTATTCTATTTTGTCCATGGTCTTACCTACCGCTAACACAAGTGGCCATACTAAAAAATGTACGTTGTTTGTTAAAATAAAAATGAATACATAATAGTTCTAGACAAATTGACTGTTTCATTTATTTTGCTACGTTCCGTTTTAAGCCGGTTATAGTAATTAAATCAATAAAATGAGAAAATTCTGGATAAAAATCTGTATCCAGTGTGTTAATCTGTATTGCACATCGAAAATCTGTGTAAATGCGGAGAAATCTGTATTTACGGCAACGCTGGTTACGTACGTTAAATATAAATGTCTTTGAAAATGCCGTAGCGTAGGATGGAATTTCCACACAACTTCCTCTTTAGTGTGGAATCCGCATGGTGCAGAATACATACTTATGATCGATAAAGTGCAAAAAATATTTGTAAGATATTTACACAAAAAGTTATATGGCCTTTATCCTTTTCTTTATCCTAAATTATTTATACTGGTTATGGTTGAGTATCGCACATTGGAGGTCAAACCTTGATAAGGTATTTCCGCATCCATAATCCAGTAATGTTAGCACAAATAAATCTGTTTGCGCCGGATAACTACTGCCGAGCTTGCACCCACCGACTTCTCGCTGTCCCTGTGGCGACTCAGACACTTCAATACGTGCCGTTACCGAGAGCCTTGGCTCTCATCAATGTAATCCTCATTTTTGACTCCAACAACTAGCAACTTCTGGATGCTACCTAGAATCGATTACCGTAAATAGCTCGATTCTATCATGATTTAAAGAACACAATAATGTTTAATTCTAATTGATATTATTAAACAGCTTCAGGTTTCACGGACGACACTCTCTCTAAACTCGCCCGTATGTCGGTGCGTTAGGGTTCACGCATTTTTGTTTGGAACTCAATTATTTCCTAAATTAAGGGTTTCCGCGGCTACTATTCTCGGGAAAAGTGGTTCAGTAGGGTCGGTGGAATATGTGGTTTCATTTAATGGTAGCAGTCTATTTACACCCGGTATAAGTGGTTCTGATTCATAGTTTTTCATTAAACTAGGGAAATCATTTTCAACATGTACCTACAGGTAAGGCAATAACTATGTACATATTCGAATTACTAAAATCTATAAAACGCATTTAAAATTTAAGACGTGGTCTAAATGACTTTGCTGTAAGACCCGTGAGCAAAAAAAAGATCATTTGGTCAAAGTAGTCGTCGAGAGCAGTTTTTAGTAACATCAAAAAATTCTCAAATACAATTAAATAAATGGCTAGACGTTATAGACCAGCTTAGGAAGCCGAACCTCAGTTTTCTGGTTAGTTTTAAACTTAGTCATACAGCGTTCTTTTGATAATAGCCGTTTTATTAGCAAGATTTAGGATTAGGCTTAAGATGTTATTATCTTTGATTTATATATTTGAGATCTGAAACAAGTTGAATAATATAAAAACGATATCAACCGTCAATTTGTTAATTCCGCCAAATTAAGTTTGGGGGTTTTGTCTGGAAAACGTATCATTTTAAGGAAAAATATTTTGAATCTGGGGAAATTTAAAAAATCACATCTGGCGACCCTGACACACAACACACACACAAACACAAACACACACACTCTGACCGGGTTCCGAATGGCGCTGACAGCACTAAAAGTACCATCAAACTACACACGCCGCCGTACGGCCATGTGCTTCGGAATGACGATAGATGCGATGTTATCGATTATGTCTTCAATCGGAACGCACTATCTGATCGCCATCTTGTTTTAGAGGCTTGTCTTGTTACTTGTGGCAAATTATTAAATTTTATTCGATTTGTCGAATAAATATAAATTAGGTCATGGGTGAAGATAAAGGTAAGTAAATTCAAGCTCATGACATTTTTGCTTATCCTAAAAAGCTATATTTGTAGTAAATACAATAAAATTTCAGTGGAACGCCGACGCAGATCCCGTTCCCGCGAGGGAAGAGAAAGACGTCGTACAAGATCTCGATCTCCAAGAGAACGTAGAGAACGGGAGAAGAAGAGGAGTAAATCCAAGTCCCCAGGATCTAAGCGTTCTCGCCGCCGCAAGCCTTCTCTGTACTGGGATGTGCCGCCACCAGGCTTTGAACACATCACACCACTTCAGTATAAAGCAATGCAAGCTGCCGGACAGATTCCAGCGAACATCGTGGCTGACACTCCACAAGCTGCTGTGCCGGTTGTGGGCTCCACTATCACACGACAAGCGCGGAGATTGTACGTCGGTAACATCCCATTTGGAGTTACGGAAGAAGAAACAATGGAATTCTTCAACCAGCAGATGCACCTCTCAGGATTGGCTCAGGCGGCTGGCAACCCTGTCTTGGCTTGCCAGATTAATTTGGATAAAAACTTTGCATTCCTTGAGTTCAGATCTATTGATGAAACCACACAAGCTATGGCTTTTGATGGTATCAATTTCAAAGGGCAGAGTTTGAAGATTCGGCGGCCACATGATTACCAACCTATGCCTGGTACTGAGAATCCATCTATCAATGTTCCGGGTATGCATTTAATTTCATGATAGTGAGTTCTAATTATTTTTAGTTGCATACTTTCTATTTTAAGTTGTTTTTTGTTGCAGCCGGTGTCATTAGCACAGTGGTTCCTGACTCGCCACACAAAATATTCATTGGTGGTCTCCCTAACTATCTTAATGAGGATCAGGTAAGTTTAGTTGTCATTAAAATATTAAAACTGCCATGAAACCGCTTTCTTTATTTTACTAGTAGAAGTGGATGTTTGTCTTTTACTGTTTTAACTCTTTTATTAGAGCAATTTGTGGACAATCTCATTTAATTAATGGTGACCAAGTGAGCAAACTTGTTGACCACTTAATTATTTCAAAACTGATTAATGGCTATAGGTTACCCAGATCAACTAATCGGTCTATGAATAATATGTATATCTTGGTTAAAGGCAAACATCTTATTTGTAAGTCAGATGTCACCTCACAGGGCGGGGGTATTTGTGCAGGGTTAAACATAACCTTTTCAAGTGTAAACAATTTGTTACCCACAAAAATATATCAAGAAATACAACAACATATTAGGTTGGGGAAAAAGTTTCTTCACATTTTATATGAAAATTTAAAACACTTTTTAATAAAGTATATTTACATTTAACTAAAGTATGTAGGTGCCATTTTGTTTGATAACTTTCTGCCCTGTTAATAACTTAATCCCATTGCTATAGAAATTGTGGGGCTTCTGATCAAAAAACCGCGACAAGTCGTTTTGGCAGTCCTCTCGTGATGTTAACCTGACACTGCCTAAAGAATTCTCAAGAGACCGAAACAAGTGGAAATCTGAAGGTGCAAGGTCATGACTATACGGCGGATGCATTAATACGTCCCAGCCAAACTCTCTTGATTTTTGCTGAGTGGCTAAAGATGTGTCAGGTCTAGCTTTATCATGATGAAAAACCACACCCCTTCTGTTGACTAATTCTGACCGCTTTCTCTCAACTTCTTGCTTTAATCTCATCTGTTGTTTGCAGTAGAGTTCAGAATCGATACTCCTGCCTGGCGGTAACAGCTCATAATGAATAATGCCCTTCCAATCCCACCATACACATGGCATTACCTTGTTGCGAGATAAGCTGGGTTTCGCCAGAGTCTGTGAAGCCTGACCAGCCTTGGACCACGACCTTTTTCGCATGTTCTTGTCGTACATGATCCACTTTTCTTTACCTGTTATCAGGTTTTTCAAAAATGTTTCGGTTTCATTACGTCGTAATAAAGAATCACAAATGAGTACACGGTTCAATAAGTTTCTTTCAGTGAGCTCATGAGGCACCCAAATATCGAGCTTTTTTGTGTACCCAGCTTTTTTCAAATGCGCCAAAACTGTTTTGTGGTCAATCCCCAGTTCTTCAGCTACATCGTAACTACTGATATGCCGATTTTGCGCCACTTTTTCAAAAATGTCATCCATTTTATCCGTAACAGGGCGCCCAGAGCGAGGTGATCTTTGACATCAAAATTTCCGGATTGAAAACACTTAAACCAAATTTGTGCTACTCTCACAGACACTGCACTAGGTCCATAAACATCACAGTTTTTTTTCGCAGCTTGCGTTTAATTTTTACCTTTTTTGTAGTAAAATTTTAAAATGTATTGAATTTCTTCATTAGATTCACTCATCTTAACAGTAACAAAAACAAATGAAAATCACACATTTTACCTAATTTGAAATTGAATGAATGAAATTGGAATTATCTTTTTTAAAGTACATACATACTATTTGCGAAAAGAGTTTTTCCCCAACCTATTCTTAAATATGTATGTCCTAAAATTGCAAAAAATTAATTAAAAAACAGAACGCAATGAGCATTACATATTAATTCCTCCCGTCCTGTGCAGAGAGACATTAATGTCAAATATGCATAACACCCAATGTAGAAGCATTATTGCAGCTGTTCATATTAATTTAAAAAATAATTTAGTCTGGATGTTCCATCTTAAAGACCTACCATCATTTGGATGATACAATAAACATCTTATTGAAAGGAGGAATTTGTATTCACATTTTGTAAGTCCCAAGTTTGTTTTCTTGATCAAATTTTACAGAACAAAAATTCATACAAATTCTTCTATTTCACTCTTGTGAACATGGTACTGAATGCAAAATTATATGTTGCAGGTAATTTTTAGCCAGACTTCACAATGCCAAATACCGGATCTTGTTCATAGTCAAACATTTCAGTTTCTAGCATCACAGATCTCTTTAGGAACTTTTACCTCTTTTAGGGTGAAGAGCATTCCAGTCCTCAATATTTTACAATATATATTTATGAGACAGAAAAATATATATGTATTGCTGATTAGGTAGTTCCCATTAGGAAGCACTTGCAGCCGCATCATTTTCAGGACGAGATTCAACAGTTGACAGGGCTTGGGCGGAGCCGGAAACGCGTATTTTTTTTCAGCCGTTTTCAGGTATTTCAGGTTCCCAGAGGGAGCGAGCATAACGCTCGCCTTACTTAATGTCAAGTCACTGATAGTTTGCTTTCTGCCCCTCCCTAGCTTAGATATGGCACATTCGAGGCCCGCGTTCCACTGTTGTCTCTCGTATACGTCTTGTACTTGATCGAGACGTCGGCACTCCAAGGCAAGTCCTCAATAACACTTCTAAATCTAACATGCGGCTAGACACAGGTCAGATAACCATTCATTTGTATTCTTTGTTGAACAAACGTTAAGGGAACGACAAATGTACAAAATCCATACTCAAACAAGTTTCAATCAAAATAAATACTCTGTATTTCGAAATTCATACTTATGTATGTGTTAGCTGAGCGAATTAAATAACTAATAGGGTGCTGTGTGAAACAGGTAAAGGAACTTCTGATGTCATTCGGTCAACTTCGAGCCTTCAATCTCGTGAAGGACTCATCGACTGGACTCAGCAAGGGATATGCGTTTGCTGAATATGTGGACATCTCTATGACTGACCAGGTAATGGCTATTTCCTAACTCAGACTAATCTAGATGCTTTTCATTTTGATATTTCGAAAAGAAAGTGTTCTTGGCGAGATTCACTGATAACATCGTTTTTTTTATTGTTTTTCATATTATTAAAATAACTATAATACTCTTCCTCTGCACATTAGCTAAGAAAAGTGACTACAGGTTAATTTATTAGCTGCACTTCTTTGCTATGATATTGACAGCTTTCAGTAACATATGTTATGTTTATATTTCAGGCTATTGCTGGTCTCAACGGAATGCAGCTGGGCGATAAGAAACTGATTGTGCAGAGAGCCAGTATTGGAGCCAAGAATTCCACGTTAGGTATGCCGAATTTTGTTTTTGAGTACAGCTTTCATGTTGAGCTGGGTTTGTGTTTCAGGGTTAAAACTCGATCCTCTGTTAAATAAATTTGCAGGAAGTTATTTGGTAACTTTATGACCAAATAATAGTATTGAATTTAAACTAAACAGTGTCTATTTAGTTAATAAGTGTCCTATTGAATAACCAGATTATGTTTTTTTTAACTGAGACTATACGAGCATCTCCATCACATCTCCATGAACAAATAACTATTTAGTGTGACTTACATATCATGGTCTATCTGTCCTTGTGACCAAACCCTAAGAAGTGTAGTATTAAGCTAGTTCTCAGCCTTCCTTTTCGACGTTCTGAGACTTACATTCGCCCTCTTCTCTCATCCTGACATAATCTTGTGACCATTTGGCGTAACTAGGATTTGTCGCTGGAGGGGCCGGCCCCTGGCTTCAACTCATAAAGCCAATAACAAGATTATGTGATCGTAATAAGATAAATAGATATAACACTTTATACTACGAGATCACATACAAAGCAATAAACAAAACAAATAACGCCTTAAGGGTGTATAATACCTCACTTCGTTTTGCATGATCCTGTTTTATACCAACAAATACTGCAACAATCACTCTGAAATGAATATATGATAAAGTTGAGGACTAATGCTTTGTCCATGCTGTTGTGAAAACTTGATTCCATTAAATTTTCTCGATAGAAAAAAATTGCAAAGTTACTTCTTTGGAAGTACAATAAACCGATAGCATTCAATGGAATACTTGAAATTAGATCTGAAACTTTGCATAATATAACTGATATTAGTATAAAGCAGCTGCAGACTGTTTCATAAAAATGAAAAATCCATCAGTGTAGCCGCGATTTCAAAATAATGTTTTTGCGTGCGCGGCATCTGATTAGAGTAGGATAGACATTTAAAAAGCAGAAGCGTTAGAGCAAGACTGCGAATTGAGGTAATATGGGCCATTAAATTAAATAAAGCATCTTCTTACATCAATGACACCCGTGTTTGCGGGGCGTGCCGTGCGCGTATAGATAGCGCGCGAGTTAAATGCAGTCTGGGGCTGAGGCGAAGGGCGGGAGCACGTCCCCCCGCCGCCGTCCGCATACCTCGCTCGCACGCCTGCTGTGTGTGTAGAGAAAACGTCTGTGTGTATATGTGTGTGCACCCTCCTTGGCTCTGCATTCAACTCGCACGTTGTGACCAGTCGCTCAAAGCCGTGGTATGTTCCAGCGATGACAGGCGCGACACCAGTGCAGCTGCAAGTAGCAGGCCTGACGCTGGCAGGTGCTGGCCCGCCCACCGAAGTGCTGTGTCTACTCAACATGGTCACTGCAGATGAGCTCAGAGACGAGGAGGAGTATGAGGACATTCTCGAGGATATCAAGTGAGTGTTTAGTGACGAATATTGACGGTTTAGTGTTGTTTCCGCATTATAAACTCGAACATCAAGCCACAGAGGTGGTCTAATTAAGAAATTATCAAATTAATTATTTCTGTATATTTTTGTGGTTTGGGTATATACAGATTATACAGGGTGTAAAAGCAAAGGCAAGAATCCTTTATGGGTGTGTTAGTATGATCGGTAAATATATGTTTTTTAATACTGGAATCTCTAAATAAAGTACCAGTACCTCATTTATATTTTCCGTACCCAAAGAGTAACCAACGGGACCCTATTACTAAGACTCCGCTGTCCGTCCGTCCGTCTGTCACCAGGCTGTATCTCATGAACCGAGATAGTTAGACAGTTGACATTTTCACAGATGATGTATTTCTGCCGCTATAACAACATATACTAAAACCGGCCAAGTGCGAGTCGGACCTGCGCACTCCCATACAACAGACATGATTTTTTTGCCGTTTTTATTGATAATGGTACGGAACCCTTCGTGCGCGAGTCCGATTCGCACTTGGCCGTTTTCATTTTAAATTTTTGTTTGACTACTGCATACCCCAGCGGTGGCGGCGGTCACGGTTGAGAGTTGCGGGGTGCAACTACGGGATTATTAAACACTAGCTTTTGCCCGCGGTTTCACCCGCGTTGAATTAGTTTTTGTGTACTCCTATAAAATCCAGTCAATATTTTTCGGACTATTACCTACAGTAAACACAGCTGGTGAAATGTGTGTGTTATGCGCCTCTGTTTCCCATTATGTGTGTCTCTTTTATAGTTTTTCCATGGGAACAAAGGGAAAAAGTAGTTTTTGTCCTATTCAAAGTCTAGAACTACATTTATGAAAAATTTCAGCCTAATAAGTTTCGCAAGCATGGCGTGAAAGAGTGACACATCACTTTTCTATAGAAACTTCATTCCATGGGAACTGATTTATGGGATAAAAAGTAGCTTATGTCCTATTCCAGGTCTAGAACTACATTCATGTAAAATTCCAGCCCAATCGGTTCAGTAGTTACGGCGTGAAAGAGTAACAAACATCCATCCATACATCCAAACTTTTGCATTTATAATATTAGTGGGATTGATAAGAATGCGTAGCCTTAGCTTAGAAAAATGATGGAATTTTTGGTGAAAATTCAAGGTATATTTTTTTTCTCGTAATGACATCAGAATCGTGTATACTTTCATACCCTAGCTAGAGGGATTCACGAGTTTGCATTTACATCCTATCGAGAGGATGAATGCAAGTATCTACTATCTAGTGGTATCTACTATCTAGTATCTAGTGACGAACGAAATTTATGCTACACAAGTGGAAGGTAAAGCTCGACCGGGCCGCCCTAGAAGGATGTATGCCGACCAAATAGGTGACGTACTGAAGAAGGGCAAAGTAAAAAGTACCCGGAATAGAAGAGCTTGTATGACTAGATTGATGGGTGTAGGTAGAAAAAGCAAAAGAAGTGTCTCGGGATCGTAGGAGATCTGTAGTATCTGCCTACCCCTCTGGTAGACAGGCGTGAGTATATGTATGTTAGGACCGACGACCTGAAGGACGTTGTGGGTGGCTGCTGGATGAGGAGGACGGAGGACCGACATGAGTGGCGAAATTTGGGAAAGGCCTATGTCCAGCAGTGAACGAACACGGGCTCATGGAAAGATGGATGGATCAACGCGCATTGCAAAGTGGCTGTTACGACGAGGGTTGCATTTCAGATATCGCAAAATAGGAGAAAATAATGTTTGATTGAAAAATCGTTATATAGCGTTTATAGCTATAAGTTTTTTGGCAAACGAGCAGTAGGGTTTAGAAAGTACCAATTTGACGGTACTAATGGCCTTAATCGCGTTTTTTATTTATAACTTAGATTTTATGCTTGGTTTTATTTATATATTTAATGTTGTATTTTTAAGCGAGTATAGTTTATATTGTTTTGATTACCTTTAGTAAAAGTTTTACATTAGTGACTATACTCATAAATCCTTATCTTTCTGTTCCAGGGAGGAATGTAACAAATATGGTTGTGTGCGAAGTATAGAAATACCAAGACCTATCGAAGGTGTCGAAGTACCGGGTTGTGGAAAGGTAAGCTCTGTCGAAGTTATCTACTTGTTATTTACACTAAAAGTGGTACTTCAAAGTATGGCATTTAAATATAATCTGTGTAAAAAGACACCTCATAAATTTTATACTCCACAAGGGATTTCAACTTATTATGTTATTTGCTTTGTTTTTTTGTCTATTTGGCCATTGGCTTTCTTTGTGCCAATATCAAGTAATTCACAATTTTAAAAACACACTAAGGATGACCACGATAAAAAAATGATACAAATAAAACACAGATACAGTGCAGAAGGTGAGACTGTAGAATTTCGATTGTGTGCGTGCACACCATTGACATTGTGGAAAACAACTCTTATAGCAGTGCAAGCAAGGTCTATTTTTGAAAAATAATTGGAAACTTAAAGAATACATCATAACAAAAGAAGAATAAGACAAAGTCAAACCATAATTTTTTGAAAATAGACCTTGCTTGCACTGCTGTAAGAGTTGTTTTCCACAATGTCAATGGGTCTGCACGCACACAATCGCAATTCTCCAGTCTCACCTTCTGCACTATAAGACAACACACTTTTCAATGTTTGCAATATTTCCCTTCCCGATGATAATAGATGAGACGAATTTATTGTTGTCATTCAGAAAAAAAAACGCCATTTTCGTCCTGGCGAAATTCATAGAATTAAATGACATTCCCATGTGTGTATCATTATGATACACATCTAACATCACCAGACAGAAAGTGTGACGACACGCCACACTGAGCTAGGTGTGGCGCTTGTATCGCGTCTCTCATACACTTCCATAGTAATTCACATTACATCAACAACGCTACGCTTCGTCTGCTTAGCGGTTTTGATTTGTTGACACGTATTTTAAGTTAAATTTACTTTTCCCAGGTATTCGTGGAATTCAACAGCATCGCTGACTGTCAGAAGGCGCAGCAAACGCTCACGGGACGCAAGTTCAGCAACCGGGTCGTCGTGACGTCATACTTCGACCCCGACAAGTACCATCGTAGGGAGTTTTAAATTGAAGAGACGCGCCTGTGAACGTTACGAGCTGGGCCGACTGACATGAATGTGGGTGCTTGGGTCTAGATTACATTTAAATGGCTGGGAGCTAGTCTTCATTCTGATTGCCGAATATCGAGCGCTGCAGGTTTTCGACAGATTGTTGAACGATCACATCTCGAGCGCTCGAGGTGCAGAATGTGTGTTGAACGCGACAATTGTTTCTCAATTGTTAGCGCTTTCTCCAAAATAATTTATTGTCAGAATTTTGTCGGATTGTTCGTTTCGTAGTTCTTGTTACATTCATAGAGAAGCATCCCAGAGAGATAGGCAAAGACTTCAGGACGTCCATCGGTTACGATCCCTTCTCATCTAACTCTTTTTAAAATAAGAACCGAGACCGTTACCTCTACTAAAGTCCCCGTCACGAGAAGCTATAACATTTGTAAATAAAGAACTTCTACTAAGTTACGTAGCGACAATTCAATCAACAAGTAATCCCAAATTCAATCAACGCAATGTAACGTACATGTAATACGAAACTAACAAGCAATTGCTTTTGGTCGGGTTATATTTTAACGATATAAAGCGTTGACGTCTAATATTTTGTGGTACTGGAACGCGTCTCGTGAACATTTGGGCCGCCATTTTGAAGTACCTAAGTTCACGCTGACGCTGTCAATGGTTTCATTCGAGTTTCGAATGCATCTCCAAATCCAAAGGTTGCAAACCCTCGAATGTGTATTTACAAAATTTATAGCTTCTCGTGACGGGCACTTTAGAGTACCGAATTTTCTTAACATTGTAGTTATATTGCCTAATTTTAAATGTTCTCTGGACTCAAGCACAAGCATCGTTTTGTCTCCGTTTTCATTCGTATAGTCGAACCGTTTCGTATTCAATGATTCACCCATCACATTCATGGCTTTTCTTTACATAAGCCCTCCTCCCTCACAATGCGTTAGTACAATCTATAAGTGACATTTTACTAAATATCATTATATCCATTCTATGATAACTGAAATAAAATAAAAGTAATTCTATCGAAGGTTTCTTTTTTTTATTTAAAACGCAAGGTTATTTGTGGAACAAACAACATGTATCATAATAATAAAGAGGTGTTAATGCCATCATTATATTAACTTCCTTAAAATTACAGAATCGAATTGTTTTTAGCTACAGCGTGTTTGTAAGTGCGCGAACCACTTCGACACCTTCCTTTTCGCAGTACAAACCTTATATTATTATCAAAAGCATTACTTTTAGCATAATTTAAAAATCCATACAATTTGTCCAATGAAAAGGCTCAGGCGGGGCCTGCGGGGCAAGACGCGGGAGGTAACCCACCGAGCTACATACAAATTTCGAACAAGCAGTTCAGAGCCTCGCCTCGCACAACCGCTCCGTCCGAACGCTTTCGTTGGACAGCTGTATAGATTTTGAAACTGGTAAAACTCCGCAGCTGACATTTCACGCGCGCTACTGACATTATTGTTGAAGATACTAGAGCGCTGTTATTTCGAAACATAGAAAACAGCTTTGTTTGGTGGGATATCCAATGCTTATACTACTCATAGTTCATACTTTAGCTAGGCATAGCAATGTTAAAGCTAAACGTCTTCGTGCTGCATCGCCGGTTGGTAAGTGTTCAAGGAGGCAGTTTCTGAAGACAGGACGACCTTCCTCATGACCACGTAGAGAATGCCGCCGACCACCAGCATGCCGATACCTGACATCAAGCTTATAGCCCACGCTGGGACTGCGTTACCACCTGAAATAAACGTTGAGTCAATTTAATTGTCTGTTGGAGGAAGTAAATGCGTCCATCCATTGGCGTAATACGATTTGTAACTGGGGGGGGGGGGGGGGGGGGTCCCTGGCTCAATTCGTATAATCGTAATAAGTAAAGATCTGATCTGAGGTACACCGAGATCATATACGAACCAAATAGTCGGCGGCTTGAAGTCAGTCGGGGATAATTATGATCAGTGAACTGCGCTAGTCTGGGAGTTCGGGCGAATAGAGTCGCCTTAACATGATGATGGATGCTTCACGGTAGGCCAAGGGCGGGACCCATTTATGATTATATGTGCAATACTCGAAAAACGTTTAAAGCAAAACTAAAATGGTGTCAGCAAAACCAATTGCAAATTCAAATGGATATAATGGCGACATGTCACAAAGTAAAAGATTTCAGTAGTTTCTGGAAGCAGACCAACAAACTGAACCCCAGGACCGCCCTTCCTGTGAGTGTTGAAGGTGAAACAGAACCCAGTAGGATAGCTAACCTATTTAAACATCATTTTCGGGTAGAGTCTCCCATAAACGAGCCACAGTCGATGGTCGATGCTGAGGAGTCTGGTCTGGAACCTCCGGTTAGATTTAGTGCTAAAGAAGTTGCTAGCGTAATAAAGAATATGACGAGAGGCAAGTCTCCCGGACACGATAGCCTCAGCATCGAGCATCTTCAGCATGCGGGCGTGCACCTTCCTCGTGTTCTATCTATGTTTATTAATCTTTGTGTTAGTCACGCCTATCTGCCCACAGAGCTGATGAGGACGATTATTGTGCCTATTGTTAAAAACAAAACTGGCGATAATGCGGATGTCAACAACTACAGACCGATTTCATTGGCCACTATAATAGCTAAAGTGTTAGACAGTTTGCTCGATAGACACTTAGTGAAGCATCTCCATTTTCAAGATGGCCAGTTCGGTTTTAGACCTAATTTATCGACGGAAACTGCTATTATGTGTTTTAAACAAACTGTCCGCTATTATACAGACAGAAAAACACCAGTTTATGCGTGTTTTCTAGATCTTAGTAAAGCTTTTGATCTTGTCTCTTATCCGCTGTTATGGAGAAAGTTAAAGGACTCCAATGTACCCATCACAACTATCAATCTTCTTAGGTTCTGGTACGGAAATCAAGTTAACAATGTTAGATGGAGAGACGCAATGTCGGAGTCGTACAAATTGAAGTGTGGAGTCAGACAGGGTGGATTATCTTCGCCTAAGCTTTTCAATTTGTACGTCGATGACTTGATAGCATAGCTCTGTAAAGCCAACGTAGAATGCTCTATTGACGGACATATCATTAACAATATAAGTTATGCCGACGATATGGTCCTGTTGGCGCCATCTATTGTAGCACTGAAAAAGCTTATAGGCATCTGTGAATCTTATGTGAGTGCCCATGGGCTCAGGTATAATGCTAAGAAAAGCGAGCTGCTTGTATTCAAGGCAGGAAAGAAAACACACACCTCCTTGCCAACCATCACACTTAATGATTCTCCTCTTCATAGGGTAACGCAGTTTAAATACCTGGGTCACTGGGTCACCGAAGATCTCAGCGACGACGTTGATATAGAACGAGAGCGCAGAGCATTGGCGGTCCGCTGCAATATGCTGGCCCGCAGGTTTGCAAGATGCACGAAACCAGTCAAAATAACGCTGTTTAAAGCATACTGTCAGTCACTTTACACGGGTGGCCTGTGGGTCAGCTATACGCAGAGGGCCTTCAATGCTCTCCGTGTGCAATATAATAATGCATTCAGGGTGATGTTGAGACTGCCCAGATTTTGTAGCGCGTCAGGCATGTTTGCGGAGGCTAGAACTGATGACTTTCATGCTCTCGTTCGTAAACGCATAGCCTCACTAAGAGATAGGGTCAATTGCAGTCTCAACAGCATCCTGAGCACTCTCAGGAATAGAGAGGACTGTCCATTGATGGGACATTGGGTATACCGCCATATGTCCGGAGCTGCAGGTTTGGGCGCTCCAAATTAAAATTATTTTAAATTGAAATTAAAATTTAAAGTAAGTATTTTGTATCTTATATTTTACATTGAATTCTAATTTATTAATTTTCATTTTTATCTTTATTATTGCCTGGTTTTTCTTTTTCATGTTTTGTTTTATTGTGTTTAAATATGGACTAATTTGGTCTGAAATAAATATATTTGATTTGATTTGATTTAACAAAAAACCCCCTTAGATTGAATAAAGCATATTTTTACATCAATGACACCCGTATTTCTGTGGGGGGGGGGGGGCAGACGGTACTCTGCTCTAGGAAAGCCCATGCCCCCTGTCCCCTACCTAGTTACGCCCATCGCTGTATGTACTCGAAGATACAAGGTAAACTGAAACAATGTCCTAATAGACGTGTAGCGCCAGGCCTGACCTGTTCCACTCTGCGAAGGCAACAAATACATCGGCAACGCGCCCGATAGTCGTTTATAAACTCACACCGGCTTGGGTTCGTACCCCGGGTTCCAACACTAAACCGTTCAAAAATCAACCCTGGTCGCGACACCGACCGTTCAAAAATAGCAGTGTCGCTACACCACCGGTGTCGAACTGTTCAACACCAACTCTGAGCGGGGTTCGTATAGAGACGTCAAAATGACAGATAGAAATCTATTGAAGATATGTGAAATGACGTTTGGAGCGTAACAACTCGGCTAAACCCGTTCAAAAACTCACGTGTTGCAACCCCGGTGTTCCTACCTACCTACCCTAGGGTTATTTAATGAACGCACTTCTGGCTCGGTAAATCGGTGGGTTAAGAAGGGATAGAGTTGCGCGATAAAGAGGCATGTCGAAGGTGAATAAAATTTTAGGCACGCAACGCTCTGTGCGAGCTAACTTGCACTTTATTGCAGTAAAGTGTCTTTGTAGAGTGGATCTTCTATAATAAGTACTATTATTTCTTTGTTGGTAGCAACATTACCAGTAACTATTAATAAAGTAAATACCTAACGAGTGTAAATGGACAGGTATTGATTATAGGTATACTGAAGACCTTTCCAAAAGCCTATTGTATTTTTGAAAAAAAATCTTATTAAGAGGTCGTGCGTATTAAAGGAAGGTCCTATATTTATATCCGTTGAGTCGTCCTATGTCGGTATACGTTATACGTGAATACCATTTTCAAAATGTATTATACGTGAACCGAAAGAAAGAATACAAGACATAGACTAAGATACAAGGTATAATTAAATATTTTAGATACAAAACCTTGCTTACGATTATATTACTTACATAATGAAATAGTCGGTACATACCACAGATAGTATAATACTAGTGGCGGTACTTACGGTAATATGTCCGGGTCATCACGCGGCGTCCTCTCAAGATTTTCCTCCTTGCTTCGGTTTCTTGTGTCAGTGTGCTGATTACGACTGTAAGCAATATTAAAAATACTCGATGAAAACCCCCCCCAAAATGTTTCGAAAAAAATACATTATGAAATAAACTACCGATGTTAAACTACAGAATATCTGGAATGTGACAGCAGAAATATTAAAAAGAAAAAATTGGATCGATAACTTTAACTATACAAATACGAAACAAGATCCAAAATTAAGACTTCGACCCAATTTAATCAATTAAGGCAACGCATTGGAAATTTTGGCGACATAAATCTCCATTTTTCTCAGCAATAAAAAACATATTTAATTACCAATTTATATACGAGATTAAGCATTTCATTGACATAATTTTGCCCGAAGATTTAGTTGATTTAATCAATTTTTCATAGCAGAGAAAAAAATATTTAGAAAACCTCTTTTAAAACAGAGATTTCTATTTTACTGACAAACTGGAGAGAATGAAGCCTCTAAGTTTTTTATTTAAATTAGTCTACAAATACACTTCAATGTGGCCGATTGGATTTATTAAATTACTTATAGTTGTCATCTTAAATGAAAAATACTGTTTTGCCGCATACGATCTTACGGCATAAGCTAGTTCGTGAGCGCATATTTGTATGGAGTAAGTCCCCTCACTCCACTCCCCTAAGGCGCCGATTTGAAATTAAAAGTTTGTCAATGCCTCGCCTTAAGTATGCAAAGAAACATTTTGAAAATTAGTATTATAATAACAAACACGTTCTCCATATTATTTTTAAATAACTTTAGTTATGATATTACCATTCCTACATCCATCGCTACCCCAGAAAGGACTTTCTCAAGCCTAAGCAGACTGAAAAACTACCTGCGCAACACAACAAGTGAAAACAGACTGAACATCATTCACTATGGGGCAGAAATTGATACAGATGAAGTAGAGTACTTAGTGGATATATTTAAAGGGAAAACAGAAAAATCATTCTCTAATACGTTTGCAGTAGTTTTTTTTCAATATTATTGTAATTTTTTGTAGTTTTATTTTCTTAACCCCCCCCCCCTCCCCGATACTAAAGCCTGGCTACGCCCAAGGTATAGGGCATTCTTATTAGGTCCTGTTCCTGTTGACACGTCCGTGCACCATTGGCGTAACTAGAATTTGTAGCTGGAGGGTCGGTCGGCTTCAGGCTCCGACTCATGGAGCTATCAACTAATATCTGTTCTAGACAGGCACGTATCCAGACTTTTGTTTCAGGGGGAAACATTGATTGAAACAACAATATGAATTGTGAAAGAAACCTCTGTAATCATTGTACTACAATATTATCAAGTATCAAAAGTACCGTACATTTTTTTGCTAAAACGTACTTTACAGTGGTTATGAATAAACATTCCCGGTCCCGTGTATGTCACGCATAATTTCGGGGGGGATAAATCCCACCTATCCCCCCCTTGGATACGTGCTTGGTTCTCGATTATGTGATCGTGATAGATAAATAGAGATAACCCTACATATGCTTACATACAATGAAATGACATACGAACCAATAAACAAAACAAATAACACCTTACATTGGATAAAGCATCTTTTTACATCAATGACATCTATATTTTCGTAGAAGGTAATTTTGATAAAAAAGAATGGATGTCATATTGACAGACCGACAGACCCACTTTCGTGGACAGACCTGACCTAATGGACAGAACTATTTGGAACTTGTAAATGATGATTCATCTCTTCGATATCAAAGTGAAGAAGCAAGCACTAGATATAACTACATACCTATGATTCATAGCGAAATCCACCTATATTTTAGTTTTTTTTCTTTTATCTATAATGATCTCTAATTAGCTATATTAATGTTGGTATTGTTGTTGTCCTTTACAGAAACGATAGTGTAACTGGGGCAGGATTATATATTTTTGACCTAAATAATGAAAGTATGTTTATTATAAAACAAAGCAATCGCAGCCAATTCGTTTATATCTATTTAAAAAATACATATAGAGTGGTACTCACCTAAAATAACTGCCAAGTAGAACAAAAAGGATTTCCTTTGAGCCATTTTAGTGTTTTGTTCTATTTTTTCACTGATTTCTTAATTAGTTCCCTTGAAAAGGCAACAAAAAGTCCAACTTATGACTAAGTACGACGCAACTTTATGTGGGTCTGACCAACACTCTTATCACATCAGAGATGATAAGATAGCGCGATGATTAACCAAAGTATTTATCTATGTACTATCAAAGAAAAATTCGCAGGCCCATTTATCACCCGTAGCAAGTGGGTCAGCGGGAATTTCTTTGATGGTATGTGTAAATACCTATAAACATTCAACGAACCACTTATGGTATGAACCACATTAGGAGGTAAAGTGCGCGCCAGATAAGGCTGCGCGCGACTGGTGGCGTTACTAACGTTTTACTACTTGACCTTTGGCATGAAGATTGCCAAACTTGACCACTGAAAACTAATAAAAATGATAGACATTCTACACACTCACTAGGTAGGTACATCTAACATAACAACAGCTTGGCGGCTTGCGATTTATGATTTTGGCCACGCGCACTTATCTGGCGCGCACTTTATTTTTCACGTTGTGATCATGTCACATGAAAGTCGACCGTCGCGGTAAAACTTTGTTCAAAAATAAAACGATAATATAAGTAGGCGATCAAATTTTTCCCTTTATTGCTAGCTATAAATAAAATAACATTGCTCTATTCTAATTTTCAAAACAACTCCAGAACATACAGGCCCGGACTTAGAGATACGGCCCCTAGGCGCTCAGCGGCCACTCAAGCACCAAAATAAAAACGGCAAAATTCAAGTCAATATCGCTGGGCCCCTAGGTCCGTGCCTTGTGGGCCCAGGCGGAAATCCGGGCCTGAGAACATATTTACTTTTTTTTTTCTTCACCGAATATATTTGTCAAATCGGCATCAGCTAAGACTTTGGCAGAAACTGATTTAGGATTCAAAGTGTTAATTCTTGGTGTTTCTTGTCTAGCTTGCCTCTCACTGCTTACTGCGTCTACACATTTCTGGATTAGTTCCTCATTTGGCACACCAGCAGATTTTTGCTTTTCATATTGTTGGAGAAGTTTCTTTGTCTGAGTTTCGCCAGATGGGTTCAGCATATTAACTGCTGCCAAGCCATATCCTTTTGAGTGAAATTCCCTGTGGACATAAAACAACATTGTTGCTATCAAAGTACCCATGGTTATTTAAATATAAATAGGTATCGTAGCGATATATAAGGTGACTTTGGTTGGTAGCTATTGGCAAATTCATACTGGAGACTTGGAAGGTGGTCGACACTGGTTTCTGTGAAATACGCAAAATCAAATGTAGACTTCCAAATCTTCATATACTAGTTGAGTCGAGGTTATTCTTAAATAGCGGCACCATCCATCCATCAGCCTGTTTCGTCCACTGCTGGAAATAGGCCTTTCCAGGATTTCGCCACACTTGGCAGTCCTGGAAGAAATGCCCATACTCACACACGTTGGGCAGGCGGTTTGGTGTGCGCGGTGCCGAAACCCTTGCACCAGTGACGCCGCTGCCCGTCACCAGTCTGTTTTATATAAGGCCCGGCAATTGGGGATGGTTATACCGCCATCCATCGGTCCTAGGCAATGGTGGGCCGTCTGGTTTTGCCTGAGAGCTGTTCTCTTACTCTCCCCGGAATAACTTCGGGAGGATTTGCGAGTAAGATGGTGGTACCTCCACAGTCGAGCCCGGCATCAGCTCTACCACCTTACGTATATAGGGGCACAAGAAATACATTTTATATTTCGTATTTTTATGGTGCAAAACGTGCAAAATTGCGCTGCGATCGACTAAAAGTCAGTGTCCCTACAAAGTAGATTGGTTCAATTATATCGTGAGACTAGCCTTTCGGCCGCGGCTTCGCCCACGTTACTCAATCTCTGCCCCTGGCGTTAACAGTCAACACCTCTTATAGCCTATATGTTGACCAAAGTCACTACGACGATAATAAAGTGAACCGTATTTAAATCCTTTGAGTGGTTCTCGAGTTAAAACGGAAAATACAGACAGACAAAAATTTTATTACAAATTCAGTACAATACTTATTAATGGCCCATTTCATTTAAAATAAAATACGATATACAGACACGACTTTTTTACTACTTTATTATCAGTATAAATAGGGTTGCTTGCAGTAGCCGCCCGGAATATTACCTAGCTAGGTAGGTACAGTCCGAGACTATAGAACAGCGGAGCATTCGTTTTTATAAGATGCATCGCCATGGGCGTCGGAAGACGAAAGTCTAGGGGGGGCGACGTCTTTCAAAAATCGATGGGATTCAAAATTGAAAAAAAAAACTTATTTTGTGCAAATAAAAACTGCCAATTGGTCTTCTCGTTCGTATGTCCGCTTGAGATGAGAGCATTGAGAGCAGCTGAGCCACCAGTGCGACGACGCTTGGCTGGCTCGCCAGGAATTATAGCGCTGCGTACTACTGCACGCCTAGATCCCGGCCCGACTACCTCTACAGAAACAAATATTTACGCACCCGATGGACTACTAAACAATATTCAGGACTGAACTATAATTAAGCAATTACATGTTACATGTAATATAAAAATGATAAAACCGTCACTTTAGGGGAAATGACCACGTTTATAATTTTTCTGCCGCTACAAAAATCAAAGACGAACCAACAGCTTTGTGCTGTCAGCAGGGAAAAGTAAAATTACAACTAAGTAATACTGCCGCCTCCAGGCCCTCTTTCTCGATTTCACCAATGATAATTTTGAAATGAAATAATATTTATTCATCACCAACATCATAGAAAAATATTAACCAGGAGATACACAATTTGCTTATAGGTAAATGCATAGCAGTGTAGGTTAACGTTGGAAACCAAGCTAAATTAATTTTTGTTATGGTTTCCAGAACAGAATTTTATTCCAATTTGATAGATGGCGGCCACAAATTCATGCTCTTTGGGTACCTATGCTGGTTTTCTCAATAATTTCCTTCACTGTTGAGTGATGTGATGAGACAATAATATGCACTAAAAATCTTACTGGTACATCCTCGGGCGGAGATCGATAGTAGGTACTTACGCTCGTACAGCATCTTCTTTATAGAGAATTTGTCTGATGGGCTTGATTTCAGGCAGAGGTCTGGCAAGTTTAGGCTCTACAATCGGTGGGAAAGCTTTGTATACATCATACCATAATGGCCTGTCATCTGGTTTCATTCCACCGCGAGTGAGAAGGCCTTCAACTCTGAAACAAATATATAAGGTCTTACAATAATACTTAAGAGTATGGCATACACTAGGAAAAAATGTTATTACCCGTCCAACACAAAAAGGCCAATGTCAAATACTTTATTAGCTTGCGATAGGGGCGATTATTGGTTAGCTAATTGACCTATATGTCTAGGACGCGTAATACTAACAATTACGCGCGAAACAGCAGATCGGATGGTTTTTAGCTAATAATGAAATATTTTGTAGGGAAAAAAATACTGGATTTAAGTAGAAAACCTTTATATTTCTATTACCTATTTTATGAAAAAAAAATCAAGTTGATTTCATAAACGCGTTCTTGAAACGAACGTTTGAAAACAAAAAAAAAAACAGGGCGCAAAACATTTTTTTTTTGACAAAAGTATAAATCTTAGTACATTGTATATAAGAAGATCCCCTAGATAAAAGATCAATAAATCAAATATATTTTTTCCAGTATTAAGATAGTCCTACTTTCGTCAAAAGAACCCTCGAAAATCTGGCTTTTTTCATATTCTAGGGTTATTAGGTATTGTCCCAAAAGTCAACGTTATCCCTTGGAGGGCTGATAGGCCAGCTCATGACTGTGCAGAATATCAAAATATGACCTCAGTAAAAAGTCGATAGTTTTAGAGTTTGCCAAAAGTGGCAAAATATTGGAAAGGCCTATGTCCAACAGTGGATGAAACAGGCTGATGGATGGATGGATTCAATGTACAGACATGACTTTTTACTACTTTATTTATTGTATATCAGCGATATTGCTTTGAGGATGAATAAAATATTTACCTTTTGATCATTGACAAGACTCACAATCTCGCTCAAAAAGTGTCCACGATGCATAGTTTATGAGAGGTCAATGCTTTTGATGTACTTTTGGGACATGAAAAAAAAGTCATTTTTTGTACTTATCGTAACATTTTATTTAACTAAAAAATAATTTGTTTAAGAAATTATTCAATGAACACAGAGTAATAATAAGTTTTACTTTAAACAACAACAAAAGATACTATTTAAAAGTTATTTTGAAAGGATTGAAAAATAGTTTGTTTCAGATTGTCGAAACTGCTTCGCCTGGTTTCATTAATCAATTTTTGATTAAGTTTTTTAATGCTCTCCTCCAATTCATCTGCAAGTTTGCTGCATTGAGACTTGTGTTCAGATTCCATGTCTTCACATCTACAACAAAAAGTAAATTCAACATTCAAAATGCAAAGCCACAAAGCAAAATGGTCAAAGGTATGAATGGAACATACTGTTTCTTAAAAGCATCGTAAATTTCATTCAAAGTTGTTAGTTTTCTCTCTTGTGCTGTAGTAGCTTGAGAAATACATTTCACAAAAGCAGCTGCTAGTAATTGTATCTTTTCGTTGTTACTTTTAAGAACCATGCAATCTTCTTTGATTTCTCCAATCACTTCAGATAAATCATTCAACAAGGTATCATTCCGTTGCTTCCTGAAATCATACCATATTTTCAGAATAATCATTATAACTTGGGACCCTCTCTGTGGCAGAGAGGTAGAGCACTTGCCTACTAACCCAGTGGACATGGGTTAAATCTATGAGTTGGTTTGGTCTGCATGCAAAGCAAGTGCCCAAAGTACAGTGATAAGATGTATCACATTTGGGGCATAATAATTGTTGGTGAAAAGTGGGTGTACTGAGTGTGGACTGTGACTTGAATTTCGCAGTTCACACTTGAGAACTCCTCTGACACCACCTCGGGGATTCATGTCATGAACATTTTTTCTTTTCGAGTTTTATTCAAAGTGAATGTGTATATGCTTACCTAGTTTTGAACTGTCCCTCCATAGCTTCCAACAATGTTCCTTTAATCTCTTTGAGATTCTGTAAATCCACATTTTCTTTTTGTTTCTTGGCACTTGGGCATTTTATTTCAGACTTTGGAGTCTCATCAGTCTTATCATCGATGGTTTCAGTATCAGCTTGAGGTCGTTTGGTAGCTTTCTTGTTTTTTGGAGTGTCTTTTACATATTTGGTTTCTTTCATAAAATCTTCAAAGTCTTCATTCAAAAACTTGGATTTTATAATTTTTTTGGAAGGCATCATGAAAATGGTTACTTTTTTTAATGTACTGACTGAGAAAACGCAGATATGATTGCTAGAAAAACTGTTTTGTTTTTGTTTGCCGCCAAAAAAAACCCGCTTTTTTGTGTTCTTTTATTTTTCTTTTGAGATTTAAGAACAAAAGGAGGTCAGTGTCAAAAAGGAAGCAGAAAAAAGTTTATATAGCAGCGGCTTAACAGCTTGGCCTTCCTGCCGGCCTCGCAGGCTCGGACCACATAAATCTACAGCCTAACCTGAAGGAGGTTAGGTTATATTTACAAATGCAATCAAATTATATTTACCTGGTGAAGATTGTGCCAATTCTTTCCAATCTGCTGCTTGCCATTATTTATTTGCTATTAGAGCAGTAACCCTTACAGGATAATGAATAAAAACAATTTTTTATTGATTAGTTTGCTATTATTGTTCTGGTTCCGTTTGGCAGTGTTGCCTTGCCATGCCAACACCACCACAGATCATAGTAGCAGTGTCGCCAGTGAGAAAACTGATATTACAGTGCCGAGGGCTCAAAATTACAGTGTTTGGGACCAAATTACAGTAGAATCAAAATAGAATTACAGTGGGTTTTACAGTAGAATTAAAAACATTTTTCTTTGAAGTTCATCTTTTTCTAATTAATATACCGTACAATATTTGATATTTGTAAATTATTTATTAACTGTCACTATTGTTTAGGCCGATAAAAGCCGACTCTTTTTTTTATATTGCTGAATCAAACGATTTAATCATTTAATTGGTTGCTTTAAATTTTACGCAATTGTCACTATGACGTAAAATGCGTAGCCAACATATTTCCCCTTATAGTTTTCGTTATAAGTCTAATGCGTTTTTTTCGTTTTTATGTTATTAATCTGACGAAACATCCTTTCGCATTCAGCATTAGAATTTGGAAGAGCTAAGATGCTTATCATGAATTGCCCAATCAAACAGAACTCTTCCAACTGCTTTACTTGAAAAGCAACAATTATTTAAGAAACTAAAATATGAATAAAAATAAAAATAAGAACTTATAAATTATAAAATTGTAAGTACTGACCTTGTCCTAAAATTCATCCGGTCCTATTGTTGCATCAAAGTCCTCTTTTGATTTGGGACATTTTCAACTAACTTACGTGATTTTTGGCGTTAGAAAAATTACAGTGTTCTCCATACACTGTAATTTTGCTATTACAGTATGCAGTAGATCGTGTTAAATTACAGTAGATCTACTGTAATTACAGTGTGTCTGGCAACACTGACTAGCAGGTACAGCAGATAGGAGAGCTCTGATAACATAACACCGAGTAGTTTACATGGGTAAGCACCCAGCGCTAGTGTCATTTTTGTGATAGTAATGGGGCCATATTATAACATAGTCGATATCGATGCCATAGGGATATGAAAATCCGTCGAGTATCGATACAGGGGTTTTAAATTATCATTTTTTGATAAAAATTGGAAATAAAACCAAAATTAATGGAAATACTATAATTCTATTTCTTTTACAACTCTATTTATAATTTACACAATGTCAGTATTGTTATGTGCTTTGCCCTGCAGTTGAATTTTGCTTGATGTTTCCTGATTCAAATTCTAAGGTTTCTTCAACATCAAGGTGGAGATCCAAATAACTTTTCAAGATCAAAATATTGCTCGCTGTCAGACAAAAGTAGCTTGATGCTGGTTCCAAAACATCTACTTTTAGGTTTTGCAACCAGCATCGAACTACTTTTGTCTGGCAGCGAGCAATATTTTAATCATGAAAAAGTGATTTGGAGCACTACCTTAATCTTGAAAAGTGATTTAGAACGCTACCTAAATTTACATCGGTTCCTGTCTACGGTGTGAGCTGTAGCTGTGGTCTGAAAAATTAAAATACAATCATTATCTTATCTTGCAGATAAAGACCTGCTAAGTCAAAGTTTCACTGGAGCACTAAGGGTTCTGGAGCAAATTCAACACTGTAACTTTTCTGTTCAATTGAAATGCGAAATATCTAGGTATTTGTAATTTATATATTATATGAGATATTTAGATTTCTAATTTTCAAACTTTTGAAATAAAGATTGGAAAAATAAGTTTGCAGCAATATTTCAGATCCAGATTACGTCTCCAGCAGAGAATTCTTTAATAATAAGTTGTACAGTACAGATCAAAAATGCAGGCCTAAAAAATTAATTTTAAGGAATAGAAATTAAGAGTAGTAACGAAGTCCACAGCTTTCATACCAACATTTTCTCAAATAAAATTAAGTTATTTCGGCCTTAAATAAAGACCATTGAAATGATGTGACGCCCTAGACGTCAAGGATATAAAAAAAGGATAACTTACTAAAACTCTCCTCATCTATTAATCATTTCAGTCCAGCGGGGCTATTATGTAACTCAGTTTCGGTTGCTAGCTATAGTTGCTATTCACCAAAAACAGATAAAAAATGAACTTCCAAAATAACCTTTAATGGGTATTGAATTATCTACGAATTGTGAAGTCATTTCAAGTGCAAACTTATCCTTAGATAAGCGGATATGTATGTTTTAGACGATAGCCACTTGGTTTGGCAACTGAGTTTACGATACAGAATCAGGGGGCTGAACTATAAGTTTATTGAACAATTATTCTGTTACAGATGGCCACCAACTGTAATAAAATGATAAAATTAATTAGGTAATACAAATAATAAATTATCCCTTTCCATAATGTTAAAGAACCTGTATGATGAATACACAAATACCATACCTTATATTGAATACCCTAATGTTACTTAAACTAAATTAAGTAAGGAGCTTCTGCTATGATTTACCAGTTGAATCATTTTAATGATCTAAATATTATTATTAGAGTGCATTACAAACCAGAAATTAGAAACAAATGTAAAGACAAGAATTTGAAAAAATTTCTCGGGCCAGGATTCGAACCTGTGACCTCTTGTTATCAAGACAAGCGCGCTACTGACTGCGCCACCGAGGTACTTACCTAGACCGTTGAATTTTTCCACTATACTTGTCCACCGAATATTTTTGTAACTATTTGATCTAACTAGCTTGTAATGCATATACTGACGCTCACGAGGGCGATATGTGATTTCACGCCTTGTTCTTAAGAAACAGATGGCGCTGTCGTCGCTACAATATGTGTTGCTTCAGACAGTTAAGAAATTCACAGTTCTCATTAACTGAGATTATGTTTTTATTGCGAAATCCATTGCTTTGAAATACTCTTAATATTATTATTAGAGTGCATTAAAAACCAGAAAAGATAAATTAGAAACAAATGTAAAGACAAGAATTTGAAAAAATTCCTCGGGCCAGGATTCAAACCTGCGACCTCTTGTTATCAAGACAAGCGCGCTACCGACTGCGCCACCGAGGTACTTACCTAGACCTTTTTTAGACTTGCTGGTCATAAAACTTTGGCAAGTATGCAGATACGATTTTACATTCAGTACTGTTTGACATACAAGTGTCCATGGTGAAAAGAGTTGTCTTGGAGACTCATATAGCCATAGTTCGTAGCACATTCTAATCGAGAGCTTCAAGTTTGATATCGGTGCATTCTGAAAATATTGGCAATCAATCAGCACAGAATTTTTGTCGCTAGCTTTAGTCAGCAGTCTGTCCAGCCAGTGTTATAATTATAAATTATGGATGTCAGTGAGCCTTATATTTCAGTTAATTAGTGTCAATAGCGGGCACAGTATTTTTCCTCAGTACTTTCATACGGATTTCTCCAAACCTTCATTGAGTTTTATAAGTGAAATAGACCAAGTTTTTAACTGTTTTGCTGTAGACAGTTTATGTAGATAATATGTAGACAAGTTTCTGAGGAAAGGTTGCAAGTATACTTATAGTCTGTCAAAAAAGCAAAAAAGTGTTGGAATGAAAATGAAACTTTAATGAACTTTATTGGACTTTAAACGTTTATGTACTATAATTTAGGTAATTTATTTATGAAGTAACAACGTGGTTTACTCGATTTAACAGATTTTGTACTTATTTGGTTGGTGTAACCAGGCGAAAGAAAAATAGTTTCTTCAATATTCATTTCAACACTTTTTTGACAGACTATAGGTATACCTACCTTGGGAAATTAAATGTTTGCCATACTGTTTAATTATGTTCGGTGACCATGTATGGACATCCATGCTGCAGGCGATTGCCTCCGGTCCACTAAAGTGTTTTTCTGGATCAGTTTTTCCTTGCATAAACCATCGCCCCTTATTCCAGTCTCTCTCTCTGTTAGAAAAATGTTACCGATTACTGAAACCAGTTTCTATTATTTCTGTACGCACGATGACTGATAATTGCCTTATTTTGATACTTGATTTAAGTAAAAAGTGATGAGAAAACAAAATATAACCTTTAACTTCTATGAAAAAAAAACGGCCATGTTACTGTAATGGGCGTTTTCGTATTTTGTTGTACCTAAGCAAAATCATCCACAAGATTTTTTTGTTCAAAAAGTGCCAATATTGTGACGTTTTTTAAAAGATTATAATATTTTCGAAGTGATTTAAGTAATATCACAATTAAATAACCACTAAAACAAAGATTATATGACTTAATATGTGAACCCAAGCCTCTCTTTGTTCCATTCAGTGACTAAGAAAAAATACTCAAAATTAATTAAATAGACATACCCTAAGCAAAATACATTTTTTTACTAAAAAGCGAACCTCAAAAAGATTTTAAAAAATTAACAAGTAACCAAAAAACAACTTTTCAACATACTTTTTTACTTTAGGTTAATATTGCACCCCTTTTTATTTGCTAGAGTATGTGAAAATCAGTCATAAGTTGAGTAGTATTTTTAATGAAATAACCAACTCTTCGCCATATTATTTAAATAACAAAACTATGCCTTTAGTTCATATTTACCTCATAAATAAAATAATTTGTAACTCCTGTTTTATGGGACAGTTTCGGAAAGGAAAGTTATGGTAACTGATGAATTTTCCGCTAAACAGTTCCGCTGTATTGCAAATTATATTCATATATTCTTTACTTAGTGATGGACTTCCGCAAGGTAACGCCTATTTCAATTAATGATTCCTTCTATCTAAGTATTAGTACGTAAGTTAACTACTTAAATTTTATTCTCGTCGCGGTGTTGATTATTTTCGATTGTTCTTGTTGAAAGGATTAGTTTGGATTCGCAATCGAAACTCTAAACCACTGAGAAAAAACTCGCGAATGAACGCGCCAGTCGCAATAACAAGCCGAGTCAGACTCGAGTCCAAGTCGAAACAATCGAGAACCATCGAGATGTTTGAACAATCGAAACAATCTAAAAAAACCTCTTGCCATCGCGCATCGCGGGCCCATGTCGTGTACTATACGTACTTATTATTATTTTATACTCTAATTATTCAAATACAAACAAATTAATGGCACTCACTCACCTCTTTTTTGTATCTTGAGCCACCTAATCATCGCAACTTACAGGTACTATAATATTTACTGCACTGCTATAATTACTTCTTTGTAACAATATGAGAGAGAATAGCTCAATCCACTGATTGATCACAAAATCCAAATTCTGTGCTAATGCACAGCCTACCACAAATCCACAGTTGATAATCTTAACATTATTCGTTTCGTATTATTTTACAATATATAAATTATCTTATAGTCTATTATTTAGGAAACTTAAATAAAATCAAACAAACCAGCGAAGTTCAGCTACTTACGTAGGTACGAAGCGAAGCTAGCTACAGACAGCCAACGCGAGATAAAGCTATCCGATAGAAAGAGAGACGCGAGAGGTGCTCAGCCTGCGCCTTGCATAATAATTAATTAACAGATGGCGGTGTATTAAATAAATGGTTATTAAGTGGTATCACTGAACATATATTTTTACTGGCAGCAATTTTTCGAACGTCACATTGGGTAGAGATGTAATTAATAGATGTTTTAGGGTAAATAGGGTATTTTACTGGGTACATGTATTATATAATGGGTAATTTTTGCTAACGCATAATATTCTTAATCCTTAGTGCTATGAATGCAATTTAAATTACATGAAAAAAAAAAATGAAAAATGTTTGTAATGGAAATGGGCATACTACCAAATGACGTAATATTTTTCAATAAAATTAATTACTTACCCATTGCAAAATTTCGAAGTACGACACTAGTGAAAACTTTCAAATCATTCCGTTTGCTTTCAGCTTTACGTGAATCAGGCTTGTGACAGCTTTAGTTCCGGGATAAGCACGAAGCGCTAGCATCGCTCGCCATAGTCGCCATATTGGCGGCCATCTCGTTTTTTTGTCATCTGTCTGTCTCTGTCTGTCACTTGTCATTACATTTACCACGGATGTGAAAAAAATACGGATGTAATTTCGCTAAGAAAACAACTTAGGTCCTCCAGTAAGCTAATCCGCTTGTACAACCCGGTCACATTATCTCGAGACCTCGCTGGAATGCGAACCACCCGCCCCTTTCTCCTTTCACCACCCCGCGCTCGCCACGGCGCGTCAGTACGGTTAGCACTTTCGTCGCCGATACGCGTCGACTTGTTTTCGTGGTATATTTTTAAACATTCCATTGCTACGTTTGGACTTTTATTGTTATTTTGTTATTGCTGTTACGTTAAAATATCGTTTTTGTTTTTGTTACAACAGGAGTATTGGGAGAAAGACCACCTTGAAGAAGAAAATGTTCGTGAAATAATTATATCCCTAGGCGAAGAGAGTTCGGACAGTGAGATCAGCGATAGCGATAGCGATAATGGGACAATGACTGGCATCGAGCCAATCATATATTCTGAAGAAGATTTTTAGTCTGTAGTTTTGTGTAATAAACACTTCTTGTACCCACTTAACCAAGATTTTTTCATTTATTTTTCATTATTTTAATCATATCATTATAATAATATTACCTACATTAAAATAATTAACACAATACTTGTTTTGTTGGAAATCTTATTGTTTATAATAATATCCTACTAGAGGATGCTTCCTCATGCTTGTTTTGCGCACCATATCTGAGCGCCGACGCGACGTGACGTCATCGACGCCAGGTCTCGAGATAATGTGACCGGGTTGTACGCACGAACCGGGCTGAGCCGGCATGCACCCATTCCATGATAGTATGACAATAAGCCGCCAGTATGCAGCGTACCTTGATAGAGAAGACGTGTGTAGGTTATGTTGAAAAAAATAACAAAACGCCGCCTTGCGTAATAAAATCGTGCAAAAATAACAGTTGTTTAAAAAAAGCAATCACCTTTTACATAAGTAAGTTACTAAATTTGTAATGTATTTTCTATTCTATACCGTGTTATTGCACTAAGTATATAAATCAGCTTAATTTAATAACACAAAACCCCAACCATTCGGTCAGTGCTGCCAATGGATATTATGCAAAAATAAACTAAAATGTGGGAGATAGATTTCTTTCAGTCTCAACTGGTAATTTAACTTTATTTTTAGGGTTCCATACCCAAAAAATGACTCTCCAAAGTCTGTTTGTCTGTCCGTTTGTCACAGGGGTCTAGCTTCAGCCATAAAAAGTACCTAGCTAGTTGAAATTTTCACAAAACACCTGTTATGTATGTAGTAACTATGGCCTCTACCACGGCAAATATGTAATAATAAAAAAGTTAGGACTCAAAAATTGTCCCGCTAACATAAAGAAACTAAAAAAAAATTTTTTTTCAGCCTTATCGGTTTCATTTCTATCTTAAAAACGGTTTACAACATAAAAGTTTTAAAGGGTTTGATCAGGTTGTAGTAATTACATCAGTACCCACACAATTATATAAAGAGGAAAGATTTGTTTGTTGTACGTATTGGGTAATCTCTGAAAGCTAACCGATTCTAAAAATTCTTTCAGTAATAAAAAGCTGCACTATCGTTGAGTAACATAGGCTAAATTTTATTTTAATAAAAAATAGTATTCAGTTTGATTTTTCAATATTTGTGAATCAAATCCGGAGAAAAACCGCTGCTTGTCTGCTTTATCGGAGTGCGTTGACCAAATGTTTGGTTAGTTATAATTATAAGTGATTAAAAACCGGCCGTTTTCTCATGCGGGAGAACTGTATCAGTTTAATCTGAAGAAAGATTTTAATCTACAATTATATAATCAAGCTTGAAAAAGTGATTACAGCCAGATTTACGCAAGTAGTGATATTTTCCCATAAGGGAAAACTGTACCAGTTCAATCAATCTCACTACAAATTTCCATCTACAACGAGCCTAATACACCTTTTGCTGATTTTTAACTGATCGCAATAAAAAGGAGCGTCTAAATTTTTTTGGTTATGTAACTCTGTAACTCCGTTATTTCTTAATCAATTTGAAAGATTCTTTTTTTATTTGAAAGGATATGCTTTCAGGTAGCTTCCGGTTATTGTTTGGTCGTGATCTAATGATGGTCTTCAGAGATAGGCAGTGGAACTCCTTATCGGATGACAGCATATCACTCGATATTGAAGCAAACGCTTTGTGCCAAGATGTTGATTATTATTTGAAAATTGTCATGAATCCATCTGATCTTCGATCCTGATCTCATCACCATAGAACTCTTCAACAGATAACAATACATAACTCAACATTTCAGCAATCACCTTATGTTAATTTGCGTATTATATATTATGACAATATTAGCCTCTGCAAATATATATAAAATACACTTCTAAATTTAGAATACCAGAAAAATTCCCAGAGGTGACAGTACTCTTAAGTAAACTTTCACGATAAAAAAAAAACGAATCAGCGAAAATAAACATTACATTTTTGGCTAAATATCTGTTATTGTTGCATTAAGCTGTTTTTTTTTGCAATTTCGGAAGAGGCCCCATAATGAAGGTTATCATTTCTCAAAGGTTATTTAAAATTAACGGTGTATAATATCATAATTTTTGCCCAGGTAGTACTTCAATGAAAACATAATTTGCTGGGTTTAATTAAAGGGGACAAATTGATAATTTCTCTGGCAGCCCCAAAAACACACACACAAACAGTGGGTGACCATTTGCAGGCTTCACCAATAGTTTATTCAACAAGACCATGGCCCAAGAAAACAAGGCCTGCTCTTAAGGTTTGCATTCCAAAATTTACACTTAGTTCAATTTGAACACTGAAAACAGGATAGTATTATGTATTTTTCTCAGATAAATCTGAGGTATTTTTGCATGAGTGAGGAAGAGAGCTCGTATGGCTACACTGAGATCATTAAATATTTAGAATGCGCTTCGCGCAACAAGACGTCATTTTTATGAGCTTGTTTTGTCATATACACATACACCCATACACAGTGATCGGCTGATTTCTAAAGTAAATACATGATGACGTCGTCTAGTGCACGTCCGGTGGTCTCGAACCTACCGATTTTTTGGTATTTCTACCGATATGGTGCCTGTCCTACCGAAATACAGAAACAGAACGATTTTTCTTCGATTCCTAATAATCTCCCGATATTTTTAACGATTTTCAACAGTTCCAATTTTTCTTTAACGTTTCTTTTTGGACTGAGTTTTTTTTAAAATTATGTAGGCAACACGTATTCTGATCAGTCTCATGGATCAGTCTACTATAGCCTAAAAAAGACTTGTATCCAGAGCCGGTAAAACAATATAAAAAATAGTTTACCGCGCGCGCGATAGTCGGTGGCTGCTTCCACTCCACCGCGACTGTGTTATTTGATCAGTGACCGCGACCACTGACCGCAACCGCGACGCATTATAATTTTTTTAAAATTTAATAGATTTTTTGCCTACCCCGCCCTTGAGAGTATGTTTGAAAACTTACCTCTTTTAAATTTGTTTGGATTATATAAGAACTCGGATTTTCTGTTTTCATTTATTTTCTTATACCTACCTATACGAGTATTAGAAGTGAAAAGTTCTCCCAATCAATGACCCTTAGACATTATAAAAATAAATTAGATTTAAGTTATCGAATATGTTATTATAGCCAATTCTAAAGGCTTTAATTATAGTTTTAGTGCTGTCAAAACATACATTTTTCCAAAGTAATTTAGATTCTGTTCTTTACGTTTAAGGACTATTTTGCAATGAAGCAAATTTAGTTTTGACAGCACTTAAACTAAAATTAAAGCCTTCAGAATCGGCTCAATTGGACTGATACGTATTTTTTTATTGTTGAATTGATTTCGTTAGGGTTTGTTCTTTGTTGGTATAAATCAGGCATGGGCAACCTTTGGGAAGTCGCGGGCCAAATCATATGCTCATGAATTTGCGGGCCATAAGTCGATTATATACGAAAATAACGACGCAATCGGTGAACCGCAGGTTCAACTAGAAAAGTTACAATGTAATATTTTCATAATTTCGGATTAATGGGCCATATTTTCAGATGCAAGACTACTAACATCTGAATCAATTTCACTAATAATTAAACGTGACTTCAATTTATTGATTTCTATCCCTGCTTGTGTTTTTGTACATATTTGTTAGTTTTCACCTCCGTTAGCACGCTCCTTTACTTAGATCATCAAAGAAGAAGAGCGCGGCCTGGGGCCTTAGATTAGGACGAGGCACAAACAGAGTATCTTTTGAAAGTCTTCAGCTGTCAAACTTGATTTTTTGCATTAGTATCTTCTTGTGCAGTAAAAACGTTATTCCGATTTTAAATTGTTAATCGCTGCGGGCCGTTTAAAAAACCGTAACGGGCCGGATGCGGCCCGCGGGCCGGTGGTTGCCCATATACATATGGTATAAATAGTTACTTTAAAGGTACTATTATAAGTTTTTATTATAAATAAATAAGATATTTGATTAAATATTGTTTTTTTCTCATATACCGATTTTAGGTCCAAATATACCGATTTTAGTTGGTAACTCTACCCATTTCGGGCTACGATCTCAATAGTCATACAAGACAAAACAGGAGAGGTGGCGGTGCGTGTGTTAGTTTACACTCACTCTGACCTCTCTGCATGTGTTTGTGAACCTCCCTTTATTGTGACAGCGGCGGAATGTGATTTGTTTTGGTAAATGTCAGAAAAAATGGTAGTGATGTACTTATTGTAGCCATTTATCGCCCGCCTAAAATCAATCAACAAAACAAATTATCTAAATTTTTAGACGAATTAAAATTGTTATTAAAAAACCTACCTAGCCATAAAAAGATTATAATCTGCGGAGATATAAATATAAATCTATTGGATACTAGTAATAATAATGTCTTAACCTACGAGAATTTGTTGGCGGAATGTGGCTATTCCAAGTGCATCACTAACGTAACTAGAAGAGAAATCTTAAAAGGCGAAATAGTAGAATCGTGCCTTGATCACATATTCGTGAGATGCCCGCGTGATGAACTTTATTCGGCCGTATTAGAGTATAAAATGGCGGACCATTATTGCACCGCTGTTGCTGTAAGCAGCGCTGATTTTAATAATCATAAATTGGATTCCCTAGGCGCGACCACTGACTCACGCCGAGGCACGAACGGGCGCGGAGACGTGCGGCCGGGGGGGTCAGTGACGCGCCTCCTGCTTGATAACAAACTTGTTTACGAAAAACTTGCCTCAATCGACTTTAAACACTTATTGAATATTAGTTGTCCGTTAGAACTGTACAATCAACTTTATGAAATAATTACGAATCAAGTTACCAGACTAAACAAGTCAAAACAAGTGGAAGGGACTCAAAAGGGTGGGTAAACAACAAAATGAAAAAAATGGTATTGGAGAGGGATACACTGTTTATGATATGGTTCCAAGATAAAACAAACATGTTAAAAAGATTAAATTATACAAAATACAGAAATAAGTGTACAAAGCTATTCTCTAAAATAAGAAATGAACATGAGAAACAAAAAATAATCGAATGTAATGGTAACGTAAAGAAAATATGGGATAATATAAATAGAATACTTGGTAATAGAAAAAAGTCAACAGATGAGGTAATATTGAAACACTTGTCAGGAAATACAAAGCAAGAAATATGTAATAACTTTGCAACTACATTTAAAAATGATATCGATAATATAATTCATGATTGTAACGAAACTTTCTTAAACCGTGCTGACTATCGAAATGAGGCTTGTATGTCGATGAGATGGAGAACGGTGAATAGCAAGGAGGTCCAAAAAGTCATAAAGAAAATGAGTGATAAGAAATCGCCAGGGTCAGATGGTATACGTATGAGGGACCTAAGATATATAAGTGAACAAATAAGCCCAGTCATAGCTCACTTAATTAATTTATGTAAAAAAATTCGAAGTTTCCTCAAAAACTAAAAGAAGCCATAGTGCGACCTATTTATAAAAAAGGTGATCATAAAAATTATGCTAACTACAGACCTATAGCTATCTTACCCAGTATAGAAAAAATCATAGAAAAATGTATAGTTAATCAACAAAATAGATTCCTTAATGAACATGCAGTTATAAACGATTGCCAGCACGGTTTTCAGAAGGATAAAAGTACATCAACATTACTTGTAAAATTTACCGACGAAGTTAATAGTTATCTCAACGATAAAAAATTTGTTGTTGCTGTATTTTTCGACTTTAAAAAGGCCTTCGATACCCTACGGCACGAGACGCTGCTTGGGGCGATGGCGGAGTGCGGGATCAGCGGACCGCTTAATAGCTGGTACCGCCAGTACTTGACGGACCGCTCGTACCGGGTGAGAGTGGGCGAGGAGCACAGCGGACCGCAGCAGTGGGCGGCGCGGCGCGGGGTGGCGCAGGGCTCCGGCTGTGGCCCGCTGTGTTACCTGATGCACGTGAACAGCATGTGCAACGTGATCCGCCATTGCTCAGCGTACATGTTCGCGGACGACCTGTGCACGCTGCGGGCCGGCCGCGACATGGGCGAGGTGTCGCGTCTCGTGCAGGAGGATATCGACAACGTAGTGCGATGGTCGCACGATAACGGAATCGTACTCAATGCCGAAAAAACTAACCTCCTTGTTATCCGGTCTCCGTACTCTTGTACCCCGGACTCTTCATGTCAACTGGTTGCCCACGACTTTAACTGTTTCCATAATAACTTATCTAATTGTAAATGTAAAACAATAAAGCAAGTTCCATGTGTTACATACCTAGGAATGTGCATCGATGAAAATATGGGCTGGACTAAACACATAGAAAGGATATTAATAAGCTACGCATATTGTTATTTAAATTCAAACATCTTAGTTACAAAGTACCAATTTCTGTGCTAAAAACTATATATATGTCGTTGGTTGACTCAATTATATCTTATGGTGTGGACTGCTATGGATCTATATTTAAAACATACATGGATAAGATTGAAAATATACAAATAAAATTCTTAAAATTCCTAGTCAGTAAAAATGTTAGGAAAAAACACAAAAATAATATCAAAATATTGTACTCATTATGTAAAATACTACCGGCTTCATTAAAATATAAATACATAATTGCAGTAAATGGCCATGGCACCCCAGATCATAAGATACCTAAACAGCATGGGCTCAACACGAGAGCAACTGCTCAGGGTAAATATGAAACAGTAAAAGTGAATAACTACTTTGGCGGCAGATTGCTTAAACGCAAAATTCCAATGTTATATAATGAAATGCCTGTTCGTATAAGATCTGAACAAAATAAAAATAAATTTGCAAAATTATATAAAACTTACCTTCTACAAAACATGTAAACATAGATTAAAATAACAATGTTATTATTTATTGTTAATGTACCTACCTACTTATAACTTATTAAGTAACTAATTATAGAAAAAGAAGTGCGACTCCCTCCCCACAGACAAACCAAATTCCTACTTGGTTTTGTGGGATGTATTTAGATTTAAGTTATTCTTGAAATAAATAAATAAATATATTCATTCATTCATTCATTCATTTCGCATTTTAACATTCGAGACCACTTCAATCTCAGATAATGTCTATGACTTCAATATACTCTATGATAACGAAACGAGCATCGACATCGAATAAGAACTAAATTATTATTCTGAGAGTAACGACATGACAGTGTTGCCGATTTAGAACACATGATTATGAAATGCACAACATTTTCTATGGAAAGACTTTCGTTTGTTGCTGAAATGAATAAAATTAATGATGAAGATATTCCTCGTCACCTAGAAGAGATACAAAATAGAAAAGAATATTATATTCCATTGTACAAATTCATTAAGATTACATTAGGCAAAATATAAAAACATATATAAAAAAATTAAGATACGACTAAGATACAGTGCCGGTAAAAAAATTGATTTTCATACAAATTTCCTGGACAGTTATTCAGTCAGCTTTCCTGGACACTTTTGAATAGCTCGCCAGGATGAAGTATTTTCGGATATAATATGTGATGGTAATATTACAATGTATTTTTGAGAAAAATGTTTTTTTATTGGATTCGATAGAACTAATCTGGAATTAACTCCTTCAACTACTAACATCATCATAGGACATAGGGTCCCGCTGAGTGTAGGCACACAATTTGTCCCAATAAAAAAAAAATAGATACAATTGATGTACAAAAGTACCAGAGCAAGGAACCTGGTTTTAATAAGACCACAAGGTCCACAATGCTAACAGATTTTAATGAACATATAAATTTAACATATACAAAATGAGTGGAACAATTGATATCGCGATGCAATTGCGAGGAACGCCATCTACTGTGCGTTCAAAGGAAATTACAACAGCGTTAACATACCGCTATATATATATAGGTTCCAGCTTGGAAGTACCATGAACATTATTATACTTAGTTTGTTATTGAAAAAAATAATACACTAGGATGCTCTTAAAACATTTATTGCAATTAAATAAAAATAAAACACAGTAAGTCCAAGGCATTCTCTCTAATTCTAGTTCCGAACGCACCGAGTTCTGTTTACACTATTTACAAGTTACAACTAAAGTATTCTCAGTCCGTTGCTGGAGCATTCTCACTCTTATTTTACTGAGATACGAGTCACTGTAAACAGTAGAATCACATTTACGCCCGTGTGGGTACGGCCTTATGCTAAGATTGCGACCTGTGTTTTCTGAAACACCGCTTGTCGGCTTGTCTCGTCAGAATGTCTGAAACGAAAGTTCTGTGCGTGAACACCCGAAGAATGTCTTCGCGAGCCTCTTGGACGCCCTCGCACACTATCTGGCTTCTTTGCATGTTGCCCTGAAAATGAGAAAAGTAACTTTATTTCCCTACTCCAGACAATTTTGTGTTATATAAATATAATACATGTATTTTTTTACTAGATGAATCACGAGAATAAAGGTTAAAAAATACGGTCAAGGGCGAGCAGGACTCGCGCTCTGGGGATTCCGTGCCATTTTAATAAGTTAATAGGCTTAAGATTTTAATAAAAATTACAAGCTTATCGGTACCTAGAAAATGTAAAAAGCAAAACAGTAAAATTAAGTTTGTCGAGTATTAGGGTACGTAACCCTTAACCTGCATTAAAAATCGTCGTTTTCAGTATTTGTTGTTTAAATACAGTATATGGCACATAATATAAAGAAAATTCCAGATTTAGTTTTTGAGATCGTTCCGATCCACGCACCAAGTAGCAAAAAGACATTATTCTTTTCTGAATCTTTTTTTGTTAAATTTAACGAATACACTGTGATTATTGTCTCGATTTATAGATAAATAATTTATTGTATTTTTGCAATAATGATATACATTCTTTCTAAGACCTAAATTTTTCTTTTATACCTGGGTGAATGTAGTATGGTGTGAGTAGTATAGGTGAAACGGAAAATTACGAACTGTCACCCATATCATGATAATTCGGACAATCTATAGGAAGTAAAAAGAATACACGCAATTACGAAAATTAGACAATATTCTTAATTATTATAGATACCTTATAGGTCGTTGGATAGACCCTGTAACAAACTGACAACTTTGATGGCCACCCTTTCTTTATTTTTTAAGATAAAAAAATAATAAAATATATATTTCTACTCTACTTAACGTGTTTTAGCATATCTAGACAACGACACCTCAAATGCCACATAAGAAAAAACATTTTTTTTAAATTAATTTTAGGTCTGTAACCCATTCCGCCTGCAAGTTAGGAACCCATGACATAGCCGGACAGACAGACAGCAGAGCGACATTAATAGTGCTCCGCGTTGCCCCTCGGGTACGGAACCCTAAAAAAATCTTTTTGGTGAGCATATTTCTACACCACTGCAGGCAAAAAAAAAAACAAAATCTTGTTTCCGTGTAGACCAAAGTTATTCATTACGGAGTCACAATAATGTTAATTCAGCCTGTGTTGGCTATAGATTAGACCTTGTCCAGATGCAGCGTTTTACACGCGCGAACTCGCGCGTAAGCACTCGCTACGCGCGCGTGTAAAACGCTGCATCTGTAAAGGCCTTAGGCGCCGGACACACAGGGCCGCGTTCATAAATTCGGGGTCCCGACACGGGTTCTAATGCCATCTCTGTCGCACGCTTTGAAAATTGTGTACGCTGTCTTTCTGTCAGTATCGGAACCTGACGAAAGTGTTAATTTATGAACGGGGGTCAGCGAGGGTTCTAGAGATCTGCGTTCTAGGTTCACTATGATGTCATTCTTAGACGTGCGGTATTGCCCATCGCGGTCTGTGTGCGTAAAGATAAAGATTACAGTGAACGCAAAACCGCTAGCTGTGTCCGGCGCAGTACTTCGTATAATTTGAACGGCCTGGAGATGTGTTTACCTTGACAAGTTCGAACAGCATGTGTGTGTGCGGTTCGAGCGCGTTCTGCACCTTGGTCGGCGCTGATTCCAATGTCCGTAGCACATGAGAGAGCTGCGCGCCAACATCCGACTCGAGGGCAACCTACAATAAAAAATAATATAAAGATGCGTCACATAATAGGGATTTGATCTTGATAGGAATCACGCACAAGACACACCAAGGTCCTACTGTGATTCTAAATATACATGCAAAATTTTAAGGCAGTTGGGTCATCCAGTTTTGCTACAAATGGTTTCAGCTTTGAAACGGAACCCAAGACTTCGAAGTATTATAATTTCTTAACTGCTCACAAAAATTGGTGAATACCTTAAAGTTACTTAGGCCCAAAACTAGCCTAGTAACTAGTTTTGAGCCTAAGTAACTTTAAGGTATTCACCAATTTTTGTGAGCAGTTAAGAAATTATAATACGAGTCAGATGTTCCTTGGTTTTTAGGCGAGGGCGAAGTGGACCATCGTCGTCCAATGAATTACGACCTTAAATTGCCTCGCCGGTGACTGTCACATTAAGGTGGTAAAACCGAATCCCGGTGCAAAATGCACATCATGATATTGTTTTCCTTACTTTTGAATAAAAAGTATGCGAAAATTGCGTTTTAAAGCAATTAGTGGAATTTGATTAGTAATAATTAGGGTTATACATTCAAATTTTATCATTTTATGATTTACATTTCGATTGCATTCGATTAACAAACCTAAAAGCGTATTTATCGTTGTAATCGAATGTAATCAAAATTTAAAAGTAAGGAAAGCAATATGAGGATGTGCATTTTGCACCGGGATTCGGTTTTACCACCTTAACATCGCAACTATTAAAAAACCCTTCATTGACAAAATTGCGTCTCAATGACATGTGCCCCTTTTTAACATAAAATTATCAAAAGTGCAAATTATAGGATTCGGCCAGGACGTCCTTGGGATGTAGTTTCCGTCTCTACATACTAACCAGGTCTGACATCTGCTGCGTTAAATGATGCACCTTCCATCCCTCGGCGTTGGCCAGCACGTGCTTCTGGCTCGCGATGGCCAGGATATCCTTGGGACGTGGCTCGCGCCGTCTCACATCCGTCGGACGTACGAAGTGGAGCGCTGTGGCGCGCCAGCCGCACACGAACTGGGACCGAAGTTGGGGTCCTGGAAACAAACGAAAACCGGTCAAGGAGGAATCGGTGGATGAAGGAATCTTTTTGCACAATTTCTACTGTAAATATACCGGGTGTAAATAGAGTGCGACCATTAAATAAAACCACATACTCTGCTGATCATACTAAATAACTTTCTGAAGAAAAATACCCGCGCAAATCTCCAGAGAAGATATTCAACTGCAACTTAAAGACTTTATTTCGTAAGGGAAAGGTCTGTTTTAAGAACGCTGCGCCGTAACATCTATTTTACGGACGACAATGTTTCAAAAAACGCCCTTATGTCGGTGCGTTAGAGTTCACGCATTTTTGTTTGAAACTCAAATATTTCCTAAACTAATAGTTTGCGCGGGATGTTTCTTGGGAAAAGTGGTTCAGTATGATCGGTACATTATTTGGTTTCATTTTATGGTATCACTCTATTTACACCCGGTATGTTATATTTAATGTAACATACGAAAATATTTTTTTCAGTTATGTCCTGTTAAGTTATGTCGCCTTTCGTCAAACAATTGTCCAGTCTTACTAAATAGCAGTTTCGGCCGAGAAATCAATGTCCGTAGAAGCATTATTCTGTGATTTTCAATGCCCAGTGATTAAAGAAAACGCCACAGATGTGAACTGTCCCTTGAATTTTCAATGCTATTGTGAATGTGTCTGCGTTTAGCATCTCTACACACTCTATTACAGCGATTTCGCAGTTCTTTATACAGAGCACGATTGCGGTCAGTCGAGTTCTTCTTGTAGCGGAATTTCGCATGATCCCTCTTTGCCACGAGATGCTTAATTTTATTGGTGAGCCATGGAGCTGGAAGTTGCTTAACTTTTACAAGCTGATATGGAGCGTGTTTATCAAATAGTTGGGTAAGTAAGTTATTAAACCGTTCCACTTTCCTATTGATGTCTTGTATCAGATCAAGCCATTCCATTCAATTTTAAGGGTATCTACACAAAGTTTCTGCAAATCCATTCTATTAAAATTACGCTGGAGAATAGTACGCTTTTTGGGCTTAGGGGTACGCACCTTGTAAGAAAGGAAGATGAGATCATGGTATGAGAAACAATCGGCACTGAGTTGTCCGTGATTACTTACAAGGTCAGGAGAAGAGACTATCATAAGGTCTATTTATTTATTTATTTATTTATTTATTTAGGTTTTTCAACAGATACACACTTTACATTTACAAAACAAGATATACAGAGCAAGCCACAGTGGGTATCCAATAATAGAAAAACACAACTTATACATCACAACATCAAGTGAGACTTAGCACTACTAGTTAGCATTTCTACATTATCAAGACAATAGAAATAGAAGAAAAGATAAAACAATTTCGAACTAAAACTAAACTTTAAATTATGTATAGGTACAATAGTCTAACAATTTTTTACAAATTTTATTTTAAAGATAAATTTAACAATTGTGATTTATATCTTCTAAATGAACATGAAAACAAATCAAAGGCCTGAGGATCTTTTATGAAAAGTTGATTGTGCTGTCTACACATTCTATTTATTATTGAGAATTTGCCAATGTTGGTTCTTGCTCGACGAAGATAAAATGGACGGTAATTTACAACCCGGAAAACTTGACGAGGAATAACTATACTAAATTTGGAAAGTAGTTGAGGACAGATTACTTTGTTATTAAATATTTTAAACAAAAATATCTGGTCAGCATTGTGGCGCCTATCTTCCAGCGATAAGAGATTAAAATGTCGCAAACGGTCCGAGTAATGCGGCAAACTGCGACGTTTGCCTTGATGTCCGCTCAAATAGTAAAGAAACCGCTTTTGTACCCTTTCGAGCCTATCTATGTGACAATTGTAGTGAGGGCTCCAGATTGTTGAGCAATATTCCAACGAGCTACGCACTAATGCACAGTATGCTATTTTAAGAGCATTAACATTTCTGAACTCTCGGCAATTTCGCCAAATGAATCCCAACATAGCAAGACCTTTTTTTACTATTTTATCAATATGCGCATTGAATGTTAGGTGTTTGTCTACTATGACACCTAGGTCACGTATTTATGTCACTTGTTCTAGGTTTGTACCACCCAGGCTATAGGCAGCTAATATTGGTGATTTCTTTTTAGTGAACGTTATGAATTTACATTTTTGAATATTTAAAGGCAGTTTATTATTTATGCACCATTGAAGAACTTGTGATAGATCTTCCTGCAATAGGGATACATCATGGGAGTTACAAATGGGTCTATAAATTTTTAAATCGTCAGCAAAAAAAGAGTATTGTGAATTTTTTATTACATCAGAGAGATCATTTATAAATATCAAAAATAATTTAGGACCTAGATTTGAGCCTTGTGGGACGCCACTAGGTCTAAGAGAGTAGGAACAGAATTTGGTGGATGATGGGTTGATAATACTCACAGTCCGGTACCGACGATAGGAACAAACATTTTTGTTATAAATTAAATAAACAAGATGGGAAAAAAACAAGTGTTGTCGATTCGCGAGGTCGGCGGAGAGATGGCGTCATTGCGGAATAATTACTTGGACGGCATTGAAAAGGTAAGTAGATTTTGTTTGTATTTTATAGTCATTTATTTACCCAAGGACAAGGAAATCCAAGGTTGTCATTGCCCTAAAATCACAATTATTTCCTCAAACGTTTTAATTACAGCATAATATTTTCCAATTATCACCAAATTTAAAAACAATTCACCGTATTTTAAACTTATGTAATGCTATTTTATAATGAAGCCAAGAAGCGTCGCCGTTGGAGACGCTAATGTTGATTACCTTGTCAACAGTTCCGACAAGAAACGTTTGCGAGATATTTTGTCGAGCCATAAATTTAAAAATGTTGTTAACATCTCTACTCGTGTTAAGCCGCCATCATCTACTTGCCTCGATCATATGTACACCAACTTGTCCGTTAACTCCGTTAGTGCAGAGCCCATCATATCAAACATTAGCGATCACTTCGCCGTACTAGGTATGATAACGTGTCACAGGGCGCTCGCGACCCCCCTCACTCGACTGATAAGCAGAGATCGGAACACGGGTGCGATTTAAGGCGCTACCAATCATAAAAATAAAATCCCGGGATTCCAAGAAATTTCTTACATGATTTGGAAATCCCGGGATTTCTGAAGTCGAAAAATTCCCTACTACCTAAATTGAGTTTAAAAAAGGGTCTCCAAATCGTGTTTATTTGTCTTAGAAAAAATATTTAATTTTATATTTAAGTGCATTTTAAAATTTAAAACACTGAGTACCTAATATATTGGGAACAGAGAAGCGATCCCATAAAACGGTTTTTTTGGGTAACTAGCTTGGAAAGGGCACCCAAAATTTAGCGCAGCGACTACGAGCTACCCCATAATAATGCTAATTTAACAAGATTTTAATAAAATCTACTCACCCAAACATCGCCAATTCGTTTCAAAGGTATCCAATCCAGTTGCAAAATATCGAAATCCGTTTATCCAAGCCAAAAATGCCAAATGTAGAGAAATCCAAAATCCAAGTAACAAGCAAGGGTCAAACAGATAGATCGATCGCACAAAACACAGAGACAAAATACAGCACTCGACAAACCGAAGTAAGCGAATGAGTCAGAATCACACCTACGAATTTAAGCGAACCATAAAATGGAAAGAGACAAAAATATTTTAATGTTGCCACATGTCACTACGCACTTTAACCTCGCTTGCGTCTTATCCTTAGGGTAAAAAAATAAGGCTTCATATCCTCAGCGAAGCGACGACAGCGCCCCCTTTGCCACAGATTTAAGGGAAATGAGGTAACAGCGCGTAGCGACATGTGGCAGCATTAATATACTTTTGGGCCCTTTCTATTTTGTGATTCGCTTAAATCTTAAGTGTGGCATGTGGCAACATTAAGATATTTTTTATTTTATAAAATGGAAAGGGACAAGAGATATCTTGATGTTGCCACAATTAAGATTTAAGACTTAAGAAATTATGGATATACTCTAAAAATCACAAAATATACTCTAAAAATCACATGATTGTTTTATTTACTTAGTTTAGTAACCATTTCCTGTTATTAATTTAAAGAGAAAGATTGTGTATATTACAAACAGTAGAATCATCCTCATTCGGAATCCTTGTAATGTATTTATATCCGTTACTAAAGTACCGATTACCAGGAAATTTCGGGATTCTTAGTTCTATTAACTTTAATTGTAATTGCACCCGTAAGAAATACCGGGATTTTTAGTCATATCTACTTTTCATAGTATCGCGTGATTTCGAGTCATCGTGTAAATATAAATAACTGAATAACTTAAAGTTCGTTAACAGCGCTATCTAGTAAGATAGTAGAACGTAAGCTCTAGCAGACAGCATACAAAAAGTTTATGGGGTAGCTCGTAGTCGCTGCGCTAAATTTTGGGTGCCCTTTTCAAGCTAGTTACCCAAAAAAACCGTTTTATGGGATCGCTTCTCTGTTCCCAATATATTAGGTACTCAGTGTTTTAAATTTTAAAATGCACTTAAATATAAAATTAAATATTTTTTCTAAGACAAATAAACACGATTTGGAGACCCTTTTTTAAACTCAAGTTAGGTAGTAGGGAATTTTTCGACTTCAGAAATCCCGGGATTTCCAAATCATGTAAGAAATTTCTTGGAATCCCGGGATTTTATTTTTATGATTGGTAGCGCCTTAAATCGCACCCGTGTTCCGATCTCTGCTGATAAGGGATAATACCCAAACAAACCGAGCGAACTTCGCCGCGGCGCTTCTCAGCGTTGACTGGAGAGACGTATGGGCGCGCAAAGGGGCTTCCGTTGAAGAGTTGGCGATGTCCGTCATCAACATAATTATAAATAAATATATTATTTGTTTTCCACAAATACAGAAAGCATACAAGATGGATAGTTCATGGGTTTCAATGGAAGTTAAGAACCTAAAATGTTTGCTATTTGACGCTATCGACTTAAGTAGAAAATTTCCATCTGAAGAAAACATAAAATTATTTACACAAGCGTTAAATAAAAAATACCAAGCCTTTGTGTTTCAGCAGAGGGCGGAACACTACACAAATATGATTTTAAGAAACAAAAATACCGTCAAAACAATGTGGAGAGTGATAAACAAGGAACGGGGAAAAAACTCAAGTCCTTGTGTTGACTTCACGGACATCGCCATCGACTCTAACGGGCAAAAGTTCCAGTGCAAGCAGGACGTTGTGGACGCCATGAATACTCGCTTCACGGGTGCGGCGGCGGCGTGCGGAGCCCCGCCGGCTAACGTGCCAGCTGCATGCGCCGCCCTTACGCACACTCACCCGCCTGCGGACCGCTCGCTGCGCCTGCGACTATTTACTGCTGACGAGGTCTACCGAATCATTACTACTGGGATTCCTTTGAAACCGACAAAAGACGTGTATGACATGTCTATCGAAATTCTCCATAACGTCGCAACTCAACTGTCTCCCGTGTTAGCCGAACTTCACAACAGTTGCATTCGATCCGGTATTTATCCATGTTGCCTTAAACAGAGCAAGATTGCTCCGCTGTTCAAGGGAAGGGGAAGTAGGGAAGAAATCGATGGATATAGACCTGTCGCCGTAGTCCCGACAGTGTCAAAAGTATTTGAGAATGGTATTAGCTCTCGACTTACCAAGTACCTCATATCGATGACAGCGCTGTCAGAGCGGCAATACGCCTACCACGACTGCGCTCGCACGTGACGTTGTTCGGTGCGTGCTCGAGGCTCGGGAGAGGAACTTACATGTCGCTGTGCTCTGTTGCGATCTCTCGAAAGCGTTCGATGTCGCCGACCACAAAATTCTGGCATCGAAAATACGTTATTATGGAATAGAGGGCTTACCACATGCCCTTCTCACCGACTTTCTCGAAAACAGATCACAGGTGGTGGCTGGTGACAGCGGCAGAGTGAGATCGCAACTTATTACATCATCCATGGGTGTGGCTCAAGGCTCGTCAGTTTCAAACATTTTGTTTTCGTTAATTCTAAACGATCTTCCCGAGGCCATACCGAGCAGCGAAATATACACGTATGCGGATGACGTAGCGGGCGTAGTGGTCGCTCCTAGTCTTGGTCAGCTTGAAATACGATTAAACGAGACAGCTTCGAGCTTATCGCAGTGGTTTAGAATGAATGGCCTTGTTCTCAACCTCAGTAAAACTCACTTCCTTCATTTTGATCTTTCCGGACGGCCTATAAAATCCTTGAGTGTCTCAGCGGATGGCATCCAAATTGAGCAGGTCCAGGCGAGCAACTTCCTCGGTTCCGAGCTCGACCGCGGACTCACCTGGGGATCACACATCGAGAAGCTATGCGCGCGTCTGGGTAGCGCGTGCTTCGCTCTGCGCCGGCTGGCTCGCACGGTACCTCGCGACGTCGTACGCACGTGCTACTTCGCGACAGTGCACTCGCTGCTGCAGTATGGTGCCGAGATGTGGGGACGCGCTGCCGACTGGGAGCGCGTCTTCAGGATGCAGAAAAGGGCCATCCGAGCGATTGTTCAAGTATCACAGCGCACATCCGCCAAACCTCACTTTAAAGAGCTAGGTATCCTCACATTACCGTCGATTGTTGTCCTCCAGGTTGCGGTCTTCATGCATGAGAATATCTCTTTATTTAAAAAAGGCAGTGATGTTCACAATTATCGTACCCGAAGAGCCAACAAACTTGTATCACAGAACCACAAGCTCACGAAGTCTTCCAAAAGTACCTACATAATGGGCCCCAAGATCTATATCCATCTCCCCACACACCTGACAGCCGCCAACTCTGTCGACTCGTTCAATGCTAGATTGAAACGTTGGCTAATTGAGCGGAACCTCTACAGTGTGGAGGAATTCTTTAGAGGGTAGATATATTGTAAATAACTCCATTATTTTTATTAACCAATAAGTGATTATTTTTCTTTTTACTGTTTAATATTTAAAATTTATTATTGCAATTTATTTTAATTAAATTCCATGTGACATTGTAATAAAGTACCTGATAGTTATAAGTGACCTGTAATGTACAATTATCAATAAATATGTTCTATGTTCTATGAAGACATTTTTCTCAGTGTATACGTACGTTTAGGTGGCGGTTTACTGGGTACGGGCGGCGGCGTCGCAGGGGCCTCTTCGGGCGGGAACTCGCACTGACGCACTTCGGTCGCTAATCTGAAATATACACCGTATTGTGAGTGCCTACAGATATCCTAACATTTCAGTTTATTGACTAGTTTCAGGATTTTGAAATGACAGTCAGCCAACCCGATTTAACAATATTTGATTTATATATAAGGTGCTCTAAAAATATCTGCCACGGCTGCTGGGAGGCAGTATTGTGTATATAGATTACAATAGTGAAGAAATTTCGTACCCCGGAATCACACTAATATTATAAATGCGAAACGGCTGAACGGATTTGTATGAAATTTAGAATGGATATAGCTTATACCCTAACTTAACACATAGGCTACTTCTTATCCCGGAAAAAAGCATGTCGTTAACCCGAATAACACGCGGGCGGAGCCGCGGGCAAAAGCTAGTAGTTATATAAACTTGAGAAAATAAAGCAAAAAAATGAATATTTACTTTATTCTGAATAACGTTCACAAGCTACGTGCGATGTGTCGTTTCGTCAATGAAAATAATATCTATCTCTTTCCAAGTACGGGACGGTTTCATACAAGTAAATCAATTCTAACTTATACGCACATTTTTTATATGAAAACATTTATAACGTTTGATCAATAAAACATCGTTAGTATTGTAATCTATATACACAATACACTCTCCCATTGCAGCCGTGGCAGATACTTTGATAGCACCTTATATACACTGGTGGACAAAAAAATCGACTCAAGCATTGTTGTCCTACATTCAAGGGAATAACCCAATCATACAAACATAAACATATGAAATATACCTAGTCGGTTCTTAAATACTGTCACTGGCCATTTATTTTAAAAATAGAACACCTAGAAAAATAAAATGAAATGGTTTTCGATTTTCACATATTTTTTGATTAATAATCTGCCAAATCACAATTACATTCGTTCATTTTTTACGATGGAGTGGACTCGCAAAGAGGACCGAGTAGCAGTAATTGCATTGCATCGTTGCGGCCATCCACCGAAGACGATATTCAACTTGCTTCAAAAATTAAAAATCACGAAGAGGTTCGTGTACCGTACCATCAAGAGGTACAATGAAACCTCTAGTGTCGATGACGAGAAAAGAACTGGCAGACCTCGTTCCGTTAGGACTCCAGGGGTCATCAAAGCAATCAAGGCGCGTATTGCAAGAAATCCCGTCCGCAAGCAGAAACTGATGGCTTTGGAGATGGGATTAACCAGAAGTACCGTAAAAAAAGTACTCAATGAAGACCTGGGACTACGAGCTTACCGAAAAAAGAGTGGACATCTTCTGAACGCGCGTCTGATAGCTATGAGAGCCAAAAAATGCAAAGTTTGCTAAAGCGGTACGCAAGAAACAGACACCGCGATATCCTGTTTACGGACGAGAAAATTTCTAATATCGAAGAGAATTACAACAAACAAAATGACAGGGTGTACGCTACCAGCTCTGCGGCCGCTGGAAATGCCATTCCTAGAGTGCAGCACGGCCATCATCCATCATCAGTCATGATTTGGTTGGGAGTGTCCTACTATGGCCCTACTGAAGTGCATTTTTGTGAAAAAGGTGTCAAAACCAGTGCAAAAGTGTACCAAGACACGGTTTTAGACCGCATAGTAAAAGATCTGCCCCAGACACTCTTTCGAGGACGGCCATTTGTGTTTCAATAGGACTCCGCACCTGCTCATAAGGCCAAAACAACTCAGGAGTGGTTCGAGCGCCAGAATATCGAGCTAATAAGGCATCAAGATTGGCCCTCATCTAGCCCTGACCTCAATCCACTGGATTACAAAATTTGGCAGGAATTGGAGGAGAAGATCTGTTCTAAACCTCACAAAAATTTGAGCAGCCTAAAGTCATCATTGATTAAAGCAGTGGCCGATATCGACATGAATATGGTCCGTGCTGCTATTGATGATTGGCCTCGAAGATTGAAGGCTTGTGTGAAAAATGGTGGCAATCATTTTGAATAAATTTTGTGTTTAATGTAAGCTAATTAAATTACCTTTTTTTAAAAAAAAAACTTTTTTTGAATTTCATGATTAGTTTTATATTCATTTACATTCATTTTATAGCCAATTTTGTTTGTGACAGAATTTAAGCACCGACTAGGTATATATCATTTTAAAGGTATAGGCCTCCACCTTTGAATAAATGCGACGAAGTGGTCATCTCACAAACCCCTTTCTGGGGCGTGGGGAGTCAGTATCGGGGCTGAGCCCCCTGACTGAGGTAGCTACCGTTGCCCATGACTATGGGCAGGTCTGTGATGGTGACGCCCGAGGGCGTCCAGTGGAGTGTCCGGTGGCCTGTTGCTCGACTCACAAGTGAGGAGCTACGAGGTGCCCGGCTGCTCTTCTCTCTTCCAGTTGACGTAGGAAGGTGGGGTTGGTCAGGATGAAGTCGAGAAGCCTCGTCATCTCATCCCGTTCCTCCTCCTCTTCCTGGTACGTCTGTGGGGACTCCGCCGGTGCTGCGGTGCCCATGGTCGTCATGGGGGCGGGTTGATCTGCCGCCGTAGCCTTCTTCGGTTTTCTCCTGGTCCTCTCCCTGCGAGCCTTCAGCGCATTGTTCCTGGCCGTAGGCGGGTTCGCCTCGGCCACGAGCGAAGACGGCGCCGTCGTCTCTCGGGGTTTCGGTTGGGAGGTGGGCAGCTCCTTGGGTTTGGAGTCGGTCGCCGTTAGAGCGACGGTTCCCGCCTTTTTGTTCCGGGCCTCCCTCCGGAACACGGAGCAGGAGGTGTTGTTCGCTGCGTGTGGACCCGCGCAGTTGGCGCAGGTCGCAGGCTCTTCCCTCGGGCGTAGGCATTCTCGGGCCAGGTGCTCTTCACCGCAGCGCACGCAGGCCCTGGTGCGATGGCAGTTGTGGGAGGAGTGGCGGAACTGCTGGCACCTGTGGCACTGCGCAGGCCCCCGCTTCCCCCTTCAGGCTTCAACTTTGATGCCTGGCATGTGCATGAGTTCGGTGATCTCATACACAGCCGGCGTCAAGTTGGGCGTCTTCCTGAACTGGACGAAGAATATGCAGCCGGGGCGCCCCGCTCTCGCCCTGATCGGCTTACAGTATTCGGCCTCGAGTCCTAGTTCAGACAGGGCCTCCATCAGCTCTTCCGGCTCGGTGTTCGCCGGGAGCCCTCGTATGGCCGTCTTGAGGGTCCTCTCCGCTGGTGGCGAGTAAGAAAACCACTTGACTCCTTCCTCTGTTGTAAGTCGTGTTAGATGCGACTGCACAATTCGGAATTCGTCGGCATCCGATGGGGTGAGACGCACGCCCCTTTGGAAGGCGCGCGCGTTCGGGGCTCGTCCTATCTGCTGCGTCATCTCCCTGATGTGCAGCCGCCAGTTGGGCAGCGTGTCTACGACCATGGGAGGGTATCGCAGCTTCTTGGGAGCAGTCGCGACGGAGGGCGTCGCGATGGCGGGCGTCGCGGCGGAGGGCGTCGCGGCGGCGGGCGTCGCGGCGGAGGGCGTCGCGACGGAGGGCGTCGCGGCGGAAGGCCTCGCGGCGGAAGGCCCCGCGACGGAGGGCGTCGGCACCGCGGCGGCGGGCGGCGCGGAAATGGGCTGAGCGGCAGTCCGTTTCGTGGGTGGACGCGGTCGGACGGCGCGCGACGTCTGGGTAGGCGGGTTGGCGCGGTGTTGTGGTGCAGGCGGCTGGCGTGCGGCTGCTTGGGCGTACGACGCTACTGGGCGTGGCAGTCTTGACGTCGGGCTTGAGAAGGCAGGAGAAGGTGCGCCGCAGGCGCGCTTCCCCTCGGTCTCCTCTCTGCTTTCGGTCCTGGCGCGCTTGCGTTCCCTCTGAGGAAGGGGCGGCAAGTTGAGCGGCATTGAGGCAGCGAGCTGGCGAGTCTCAGCAACAAGTTGCGAGGTCTCGAGCGCAGCTAGGTCCTCTTCGGCGGTCACGTTGGGACGGTGGTCACGGAGGTACGCTTCCATTGTCTGTAGCAATCCCTCCGAGAGGTATTTGCTACGACGGAGGCGAGATGTAATCATCTCGTCCCATTCGAGCCCACATCTCGGAGAGACGGGATGCTCGAAGACAAATGGGTAGGCGTACTCCGTGCTGGTGGACATGACGAACACGTCGGCTTCAGATCCAGCGTTCAGGTCGTGGGGTGAGTGCGCACGGCTTGAGCTGGAGGCTTCGCTGGGGGTGGAGCGTCGGCTTGAGGCGTCCGAGCCCTGAGAAGGGCTGTTGTTTCCGCTCATTATGAGTGAGCGGCGGCTGCGGGGGGGTGGAACGCGTGCGACCTATGAGTCGTGGCTAATGCCAGTACCCATGCCCCTTTCCTCGGTGATTTCCGCTGGTGGAAGGCCGAGGCAGGAAGCGCAGAGAGCGGCACCACAACTCAGGCGCTCTAGAGGTGAATGATGATCCCCTCCGCGCAGCTGAGGCGCGGGCGCGATTGGCGGAAAATATTAAAAAATAATATTTCGCAAATGCGCAACGAGAGATAGGTCCGTACACGGCGAGCGTTCAGGCAATCAGTCCTGAATAAATGCATTTTGGTTTAAAAGTATTCGCTATACAGGACGTGAAATTCATTTACCGTATTTGGACATTTTTTACCTCGTACAGATACGTACGCGTTAAGCTCCCTTTATCCCGTTAAAAGGACGTGCAATAATTTTTTTTCCTCACTTGCTTACACAATTTCAACCTGTTAACACCTACCCTAATTACCCAGTGATTACGTCATCCGAAAATGGACACCACACCATTCGAGGCCACTCAAGTGCTTGCCCTATTGCGATTGGGGCGGAACCAACGAAGCGTGGCTGCAGAATTACACCTAAGCCAATCAGCTGTCTCCAGAGTCTTCAGACGCTTCGTGGAGACCGGCGGCGTCATTCGGAGGCCAGGGTCTGGCAGAACATGATGCACTTCTGAGCAAGATGACCGCTTCATTGTTTTAAGTTCTTTAAGAAATCGTCACATGACCGCAGTTGAGATCCAACAAGAACTCAGACAAGTACGAGATCGGGCTGTAAGTCGGCAAACGATCGCTAGAAGACTAAAGAAAGCTAACCTGACACCAAAAAGACCAGCAACCGGGCCCCAACTGACCACAGCTCATCGGCAAGTGCGACTTCAATTTGCCCGAGAACACGTAAACTGGACCTTGGACCAATGGCGCTCCATTTTGTTCTCTGACGAGTCCCGAATGTGCTTGCATGGCAACGACGGAAGAGCACGGGTCTACAGGAGGCCTGGGGAACGCTATGCGCAGTGCTGCATCACTGAAACCGTTGCCTACTGAGGAGGTTCTGTCATGGTGTGGGCTGGCATTTCGTTGGATGCAAAGACCGACTTGGTTTTTGTGAATGACGGGACTGGCAGGGGTGGTTTAACCGCTCACCGGTATATTGAAGATAATATTTATATTTTATATGGCTTATCTTAAAATGGCCCCCCGATTCAGGGCTGTTCCTACCTTGGGGGCCGCTAGTGAACATATACATTTTCCATCCATCCATCAGCCTGTTTCGTCCACTGCTGGACATAGGCCTTTCCAGGATTTCGCCACTCTCGGCGGTCCTCCTGGAAGAAATGCTAATACTCACACACGCGAGCGGGTTGGTGAGCGCGACGCCGAAACACTTGTACCAGTGACGCCGCTGCCCGTCACCAGTATACATTTTATTCGAGCTTTTATGTAAACCTAGATTAAGTATTTCTGTTTTTTTATTGTAGACCTTTTAAGTGAAAAATAAACATATTTCTCATCTTGTTATGACACTTGTACTTGTCCACATGATTATAATTTAACTTAATACACCCGACCGGTTTCGCTTATAAGCATTATCTAGGGCATAAAAATATAACATAAAAATAACTTAAATAATATTTACATGTTTAATACGTGCGATAAATGTAAAATAATTTCCGAGGGTAATTTATTAATAAATAAAATGACAGATAGCAAGTAAAGATGGATTAATATGCAACGTTGTTTGATAGTAGTATGGAAAGCTACATTTTTATTTCAACAATCAAATCTGAGTTTGATAATGGAGTTGGTGAAAAAAGTGATGTCAAATTACAAATTTACCCCAGATTGTGGGAATTTATCTATATTTTTATAAGTAAAACGTAAGTAATAAAATAAATGAAGTCAAGCAAAAGATCAATTAAGTGTCAGTTATGAAAGGAAGTATATTGTATTAGTGTTTTATGAAATGAATGTCAAAAGGTTGTTATAAAATGAATGTCAAAATGTTGTTAAAGTTATCTTAATTATAGATTGGTAAAGATAATTAAAATAAAAATAAAAGTCAAAACTGTCTAGATCTAACATTACAAGAAAATGCATGATTGTTTGTGGTACCTGAACAAATTACTTCTATTTACAATTTTAAAAAGTTTATAACAACTTGTTCAGGCCATGAATATCGCTGAAAATCATATTCAAGAGTGTAGTTTTACTTCACAGTAAACGACACGTCACTTTATATCACAGGAGTTCTTATTACGACCGCATAAATATTATTATCGCACAGAAATTATTAAAGTACTTGAAGTATGTAATCAAAATTGCTTAATACTTTCACCTCTGAATCAAAAAATCAAGGAATGGAAATTTATACCGGGTGTAAATAAACTGCTACCATTAAATAAAACCACATATTCTACCGACCCTACTGAACCACTTTTCCCGAGAATCATACCCGCGGACACCCTTAGTTTGGGAAATAATTGAGTTCCAAACAAAAACGCGTGAACCCTGACGCACCGGGCAAGTTTAGAGAGAGCGTCGTCCGTGAAACCTGAAGCTGTTTTAGAGAGAGCGTCGTCCGTAAAACAGCTTCAGGTTTCACGGACGACGCTCTCTCTAAACTTGCCCGGTGCATCAGGGTTCACGCGTTTTTGTTTGGAACTCAATTATTTCCTAAACTAACCCTTATGATTCTTGGGAAAATTGGTTCAGTAGGGTCGGTAGAATATGTGGTTTGATTTAATGGTAGCAGTCTATTTACACCCGGTATATAAGGTCCCACAATAATAAGTGAAAAAAATTCTACGGTAGATCATGTATCGTTAACTAATCCGAATAGAGAAGAAAAAAATTTTTTTTGCTCACATTATTTTTTCACTTCTCAGTACAGGGTGATCTTATCAGCTGACTAAGTATCTATGGAAAGGTACAAAAAAGGTCGCGCAAATTTTTTTGTTTTGTTGGAATGTGGTCTATTTGAGATACTTCATCATCTCTTGAATTTTTTTCACTTTGAATTGTAGGACCTTATATTATAATCTCTGAATACTAACAGCTGCTTTCTTGGCTTTTTCCTTGGCGATATGTCCTGGAAAACCTGCGGGGCGGGGACAGACTGCGGGAGCGGTGGGTCGCGGGGCGGCGGCGGGGGTGAGGAGGGCTCGTCGTCCGGCGCGGGGGACGAGGCGGCCGACTCCGTGGTGCTACCCCCCCCGCCCGCCGCGCCGATACCCTCCTCCCAGAGGGTGTCTGCGCCCGGTGGAGGGGGGTAGTCAATCGTCGGCAGCTGTTTTGTCGGCGACCTGGATAATACACGAAGATACTTATATTTAAGTGTCGATAATCTATATTTATAATAAACTAGTGAAAAGGGCGTGTCTGTACATTGAATATTTTCGGGAAATTTTGAATGAAATGGGAATTTTTGTCTGTATGTTCCGTTTTAATTCGAGAACCACTCAGCGGATTTGGATGCGTTTTTTTAGTATCACTATAGTGACCCTGGTCACCACATAGTGTATTTATTTATTTAGTCAAGAAGATACATAGACTATAAGGGATGTTAATAAAATAACGCGAAAGCCGAAAACGGGACAAAGATTGAATAAACGCGGGCGAAGCCGCGGGCAAAGGCTAGTAAATATATAATTTCATTTCACGTCGTAGCACACGATAAATAACATGCACACTAATCAAAAAGAAGAACTTACTCGTCAACATCTCGCTTCCTGAGTATAGAGGGGCGAGGCGGCGCGGTGAGGGCGACCGCGGGGGTGGACACCGAGGCGGGGGGAGGGCGGTTCTCCGGGGACGCTCGCACGGCGTTCGCTACGTTCACTGGTTAACAAATATAGACAATTTGTTTTCAATAGTAGTTTATGCTATAAGTGCGGTAAGGAGGCAATAGCTAACGAGGACGATTTGAAACGTGAGCGATAAGCGTGTTATAAACGTTACGAGTAAGTTATTGCCCTTACTACGTTTTTCAATGCATAGTGTAAGTAAATAAATGAAACATAATTAAAGAAACAAACAAACAATAGATACTCCAAATGAAAGTTTCCAATTTGACGGAAATAAGCTGCGTTCGTAGCTCATCTCTGTCAAGTCTATCTATGGTTCACAAAAAAAACACAGGCAACTTTATTTAATAAAAAAAAAAAACGCTGGTGTGGTAAAGTTGACTTTGACAACAGTTTTGAAGCACATAAAAAGGTCTTTACGAGCACTTGCATTGAAAATATCGATATTAGTTTTCCAATTAACAAGGACATCAAATTAGATGACGAATTGATCTCGCCATTGCTCATTAATGGAAATAGCTGCGAACAGCCTATCAAGCGTGAAGCCACTCCAGCCGTATGTCTTAAAGTTATAAGAAGTATCACACTACCGTTTGACAAATTAAATGCTAAGTCGTTAAATGTCGTACGGATTTATCTATCAGATTAATAATCGTCACCACCAGACAAAGCATCCGTTGACTAGTACAATGACCTAACATTTTTATGGGGTCCTTTATGTTTTCTAATACATGAAATGTTCCTTGGTATTTATCTGATTACCAGTAGCCGGCGTAGGTAGTGCCATTTGGGGTGAACGATCTCAAACATTATGAATGATATAAATATATAGGTACTCCCAGGATCTAAAATTCTATTGATTACCTATTTACTTTATAAGTAGCGATATTTCCCTTTAGTTGATAATTATTTCGGCGGGATAATGATTATATCTTATCTTACTTTTTACTAATATTATAAATGCGAAAGTTTGTGCGTGTGTGTGTGTATGTTTGTTACTCTTTCACGCTGAAACGGCTGAACGGATTTGGATGAAATTTAGAATGGATATAGGTTATACCCTAACTTAACACATAGGCTACTTTTTATCCCGGAAAAATGCATGGTTCCTGTAGGATAGATCAATATCATTGAAAAGTCAGGTGTCTAATTAGTGCGGTCCAAATCGTTTGTGGAGATATAAGACAAGGCTTTGTTATTTCATACATCAGGTGTCTTATTAGCGCGGTCCTTAATCGTTTGTGGTAAAATAAGACAAGGCTATGTTATCTCATTCATCACTCTTCACACTAATATTATAAATGCGAATGTTTGTGTGTGTGCGTATATGTTTGTTACTCTTTCACGCTGAAACGACTGAACGGATTTTGATGAAATTTAGAATGGATATAGCTTATACCCCAACTTAACATATAGGTTACTTTTTATCCCGGAAAAAAGCATGTCGTTAAACCGAATAACACGCGGGCGGAGCCGCGGGCAAAAGATAGTTATTAATAATATCTTACTAATCTTACTAATATTATAAATGCGAAAGTTTGTGCGTGTGTGTGTGTGTATGTTTGTTACTCTTTCACGCTGAAACGGCTGAACGGATTTGGATGAAATTTAGAATGGATATAGTTTATACCCCAACTTAACACATAAGTTACTTTATATCCCGGAAAAAAGCATGTCGTTAAACCGAATAACACGCGGGCGGAGCCGCGGGCAAAAGCTAGTTATTAATAATATCTTACTAATCTTACTAATATTATAAATGCGAAAGTTTGTGCGTGTGTGTGTGTGTATGTTTGTTACTCTTTCACGCTGAAACGGCTGAACGGATTTGGATGAAATTTAGAATGGATATAGTTTATACCCCAACTTAACACAAAGGTTACTTTTTATCCCGGAAAAAAGCATGTCGTTAAACCTAATAACACGCGGGCGGAGCCGCGGGCAAAAGCTAGTTATTAATAATAATCAAATCGTGCCAAGAAATTTGCCGGAGTTTATACGTTGCTGATGATAATATTTTACGTTTAAATATCAAGTAACAAATTTATTTCCTTTTGAATTGATAATTAAATGCGGATCCCGGAAATCAAGATCTAATCCCGGAATAAGGGCATGTCCACGTTATGCTAGCATTCATAAATCCCGCGAAATGGCACTACCTACGCCGACCATGCTGATAACTATTTTACAATAACATAAAGTTTGATATCTTCTGCCCATTTTGGCATGAGTGGTTGGCTGGTACAGAGATCGGATAAAGGTACTTTTGATACTCTTATAACTTCCAGAGGCTTTCTAGTCCGCCAGACAAAGCCATTGTTGGCATTGGAGCGTTGCCTGACAGCATCAAGAATGCCAGGTAGGCTGGCACAGCGACATAAACATTATCAACACTTTTTGGAAATAAAATATACTTGTTGTAAAAGAATGCATGACGCACAATTAAATTGCCGAATTATTAGTTACCGGCACATGAAATATTAGTACATTACGATACGAGTCGAGAAAAAGTTTCTCGCACGAGTATCGTATAATATTTTATAGCACAAGTGGGGAAAATGCCGACTTTACGCAAGCGCAGCTTGCTCACACTCACACTCGTCAGAAAACGTTTCATCGCTCTCGTATCGTAATGTACTATTATTTTTAATAATTTTAAAACCATACAAATCATTAATTAAAACGTCCAATTCCGAGCCATAATCAGTGACAGATTAAAGAAAATATGCCTGACACACCAATCTTTAGATCAAACTACCGTCTTTTTTAGTTCTAGCAGGCATAACATAGTGTCACTTTAACACCATTTTAATCGCACTTTGACAGTAAATTCCAGGCATTTACTGTCAAATGGTGTTAAAGTGGAATCCATGTTAGGCCTGTAGGTACCGAAGATTCTAATGAAAGCTAAACCATAGCCTCTTTTATCTTTAAATTGACTTCTGCTACCAATTTTGGTATTTACGTGATCGCCTTAAGAGCGAACTATAAAGACGAGAGTTTATAAGTACCAACCTGAAGACTGAATGTTGTTAGTGTTGAGTTGGAAGGGTTGCGGCGGGGCGGGGCGCGGGTCGGGGGCGGGACGCGGCACCTCGTAGTACAGCTGCGCGGGCGCACTGTTGCCGACAGCGCCGCGCACTCCCACACTCGCTACACCGACCAGCTAGGGGCAAACAGACCACTCAGTAAAACCAACAGTCACGATTTATATCGGCAAGTCGATAAAGTACATCGATGGCCGCTCTACGGCTCTACGTGGTAAGGGACTCTATAATAATAAGCCGCATCGTCCAAAAGTTCCTCGTTAAGGACAATGAGCTTTAACATCCTATTCAATCATCACCAAACATATTAATTTTAGGTAAGTAGTTCATGCACTTTGCTTCGACCCGTGCCACCCTGTTTCTGTTTAACAGGAATGAAAAAATTAATAAAAACAACTTAATAGTAGATTGTTATTCAAGGGAGGTAAGCGATCAATTATACCTGAGATATTTAGGCGCACGAGCGGGCAAAGCGAGCGATGGTGCATATAGTTCGAGGGTGCAATTGATCACTTACAACCGTGTGTAACAATCTACTATTAATGTTGTTTTAGACATAATAAAAAAATAACTAATTTAGTTGCTGTGTTAACTCTAAAACGTCTTTAATGTTTTATTTAGCATATTTACATTATATACGCAAGTCACATTTTCCAGAATAATATATAAATAAAATACAGAATAACAAAATAAAAAGGAAATAGGCAGAAAAGATATTTCCATTGTCATTTATCGAGACGAGTGATTAACTACATAATTAGTGACTGTAAGGAACACTCGTTTGATTTTCAAATTTGCTTACCTCCCTAGGTTGGTAAATCGAATTTACCACCCGCATTTCGAGTTAAATACGACTTACTTTCAGAGCATTAGTGATGAAACATTCTTTATTGCTAAAAAAACAAATATTTTACAAAGGCGAGCTTTTTACTTATTAATATTTTGTACTAGCTAACCTTTGACAATGGGGAAACTGTTGAGGGTTTTGCCAAGCCATTTATCGAGAAATGTTTATCGACGTTATTTCGGGCACCAATGCACACTTTTAGGGAAAGCAAGTTTTTCTTTACAAGGCTAGTTTTGTGTGCAGTGGCCTGCTAGTGTTGTAAATATTATATAATAGGGATAGTGCAGTGACCGCTATGCCCCGCTTTGCCAATTTTTGTCCGCCAATAGTCATTAACGCTCAACCATTTTCTTTTTCTAAATTAAAAATATTCTTTCACATGGGTTTACAACTGACCAATCAGTAACTGATGGACCGAAAAACGTCATAAAACAAAAGCGTTTTCATCCCTTATTGGTTTAAACAAAATAAAAAGCAGGGCTAGCCAAGATTGCCACATGCAAGCGACAAAATGTTGCAACTGATCAGGCGAGAGATTTGTTTATAGTACATCTCAAGTACCTCCAGCCAAGCAGACAGATTGAGGAACTGCTATTATCTAAAGATAACATTTTTTTATTGCACTCCATTAAAGAATTTACTTTACGTATGAAGGTAAACAATAAAAAAACCGGTCAAGTGCGAGTCAGACTCGCATACCTAGGGTTCCGTAATTCGACAGTTTTGGGAACAGTCAGGAAGAAGGTATTTAAATCTTGCCCATAACTGTTAATGATAACTAAAAAAATTATCGATTGTACCACAAAAGAGTGACTCAAATATTTTTATACCGTACTCGAAATAAAACTCATGGATGAAAAATTTAATTTTGGCTTTACGTCTTTTAATCTTTACGTCATCCCAAATTACCATATCTTCTTCATATTTTTCGGTTAATCAGTTTCGGAAATCAGGGGGGGGACATGCATTTTATCGTGGTTTTTCAAAGATTTCTCGAAATCGGTGCCAGTAAATAAAGTAAAAGTATATATTTTTATAATCAGCTTCGTATTACGAATTTGATACCCATATTGTATTTTTATAATTATTTTTTTTATTTATCATTCGTTATAATATTTTTTTAATCGCCACAGTTTTCCTGAAATTGGCCTGTTATGACCTATAATCGTCATTTTTTTCATATTTTTCGGTTCATTAGTTTCGGAAATAAGGGGGGGGACATGTATTTTTTGTGGTTTTTAAATATGAAGAAAAAATCATCTCGATTGGTAAAGTACTTCATTAGTTATTCCCATTTTAAAAACTTTTCATTCTAAAAGGTCTGTGCAAATGGTTGGCTCTACGTGACCGAGACCTTTGCCCCATAGAGAAGTTTGCACTAATAAAAAAAGTCACCTGTCAAACATGACATTTGTGAAAGAAGGAGTTCAATATTTAACTCTGTCTAATGTTTGACACAAGTCATAGTATGCTTTATTACGATGAGTTTTTTCAACGGCCTTGTATTTTTATGCCTTTTTGTAGTACTTATTTATATTTTTAGCACAGAAACCCTTCAATTTTGTAGGCTTTAAAAATATTTGCGTGCATTTGTACCGAGTAACATGGTAGAATTATTTAGACCGAGACGGGTTAATTTTTGAACGGCCTTTAGATATTCGGTCTGATTTGAATGAACGACTTTTATTTTGTTTGTGGCAAAGGTTCTATTGCTTGCAGTCAACCATTGAACGAAATTAACAAAAATTCAGTATTTTGCAAATATATCTGAAAATAGCCGCAAATAAAATTTCAAAAAATGATAATTTGCTATTATGAAGGAATAATCCCCATATGGTTTTGGAATTTTTTTTTTCTTTTTCAACATATCTCGTACAATATCCATGGCTTGAACCTAAAACATTTATCAAAATCAAATAAATACAAAAGTTACAAGTGTATAAAATACAAAATACAAATACAAAATATTTATTCGGTTTAAAATACATTTGAACTTAATAGGTAAATTTAAAATAGTAGCAAGAACAAAAATTCATTATAATAAAATATCTTATTATAGGCTGTCCGAGATATCATGATATGGGTGGCAGTTCAAAGTTGACAGTTACAGTGATGTACCCTAATGAAATATAATCGATTTTTTTTAGTATCGAGAAAGTTAACAAGGGCTATCAAATCGATTTTTTATTTGATTGATCTTTGATTATCCAAACTTTTTTTTGTTAATAACTAAACTAATTAAATTAAACGAAGCAATAACTCCAGAGCTTGAGAGATCAAATGTTTTTCTCGTAATTTCGCCAATAACAAAACAAAAAAATCAACAAAAACTGTAACAAACGTCAAAACAAAGCAACCGCAACGAAAACACAAACCGCATACAAGATACACTCATACTCACGCGATCCTTTAGGATGGCCGCACCGATTCATCGATATATTTTCGATTATGTTGTGTCAGTACCTATGGGTTAGCGTTCCGAACAACGCATCACGTACCAAAAAGACATTTTTATTTACTGAATCTTTTCTTCGTTAAATTTAACGAATACACTGAGATTTTTCTTCCGATTTTTAAAGGCATTATTTATTGTGTTTTTGCAATAATTATTTACGTTATTTCTAAAACCTATTATTTTCTTTTGTGCCTGGGTGTATGTAGTATGGTGTGGTATAGGTGAAAGGGAAAATTACGGACTGTCACCCATATCATGATATCTCGGACAGCCTATAGAGAACCAATCAACGGATTTGGACGCGGTTTTCTTTATTATCATCGTGGTTACCCTGGTAAACATAATAGGCTAAATAAAATAACGACCAAGGCGAAAACGAGGCAGGAATGAATAAATGCGGGCACAGCCGTGGACGAAAGGCTAGAATCAGTTTTGTAGTTGTCTTTCAAGTTAATAGTAATATTAATTTTTTCAAACACGTAAACATGACATTACAATTTTTTTCGTTTCTTTGTACGGCGAGAACTAGGCTCAACCCAATAAGGTTACAAAATACACTTTATGAATTTAAAACTAAAGTTAAATAAAAAACATAAAAAAACTACAAGATCAAGAGCACAATTATAAAAAAAAGGTAATTTTATTAATGAATAGCGTAAAATAACGACGAGTGAAAAATGTTGACCAAGAGGTGTGTAAAGTTGGATGATAAGTTTACCTTAGCAGCGGGTTGATAGTTCCTCTGTACAAGGGGCACGGGGCGGGGGGCGGGATGCGCGGGTGCAGAAGCGGGGCGAGGGACGGCCGTTCGCAGCCCGGTAATTACGCTGCTTGCTGGAAGACAACAATAATATTTGTTAAGCTTTTGCCCGCAGTTTCACCCGCGTTGAATTAGTTTTTGTGCACTCCTATAAAATCAGTCAATATTATTCGGACTGTTACCTACAGTAAACAAAGCTGATGAAATGTGTGTGTTATGCGCCTCTGTTTCCCATTGTGTGTGTCTCTTTTATAGCTTTTACATGGGAACAAAGGGAAAAAGTAGTTTTTGTCCTATTCAAAGTCTAGAACTACATTTATGTAAAATTTCAGCCTAATCGGTTTCGTAAGCATGGCGTGGCATCACTTTTCTATAGAAATTTGAAAGCTCATTTTCATCCCATGGGAACTGATTTATGGGATAAAAAGTAGCCTATGTCCTATTCCAGGTCTAGAACTACAATCATGTAAAATTTCAGCCTAATCGGTTCAGTAGTTACGGCGTGAAAGAGTAACAAACATACATCCATCCATCCATACATCCAAACTTTCGCATTTATAATATTAGTGGGAAGTGGGATGGGATTAGTGGGATTAGTTAGAATAGTTTTCATATAACATATATATAGCAGTAACATTATTGGTGTATTAGATTTAATCGTGCAACAAGACAACTAAAAAGAAAGGTTCGTCACTAACTGAAAGTTTTCAAGTTATTTTTTGCGACTGTAGCCGATGTAAGTGTCCATTTTTAGAATACCTTTGTTTAAATTAACAAAAATAGGCATTTCCATAACTTTAAAATACAAGCCGGATATAAATATATCGTCACGACATGAATCCCCGAGTAGGTGTCAGGGGTGTTTCCCAGTATGGACTGTGAAATGAAAGACACAGTCACCAATCGTACACACACGTTTCAACAACATTTTTTTTTATTTCAGCGTAAACCCTGTCGCCGAAGTTCGGGCACAAACATATAAGGTCCAAAAATTCAGTGAAAAAAATTCAAGAAATGATTGAGTATCGCTAAAAGACCACTTTCCAGCTAAAATTTATTTAAATTTGCGTGAACTTTCATCACTTTTCCATAGTATAGCCAGCCGATTGAATACTTTAAAAAAATTATCTTTTGTTGTTCAGTTAACGATACACAATCTACCCTAGAATTATTTTCAGTGCAAAATGCTTTACTTATGATTGCTTATCTTATTTTAAAATAAAATGTATCAAATAAAATAGTTTCATCTTATTTTGCGACTATTGTTTAATAATTATCGAGGGTTTTTAGCAGAGTTGCGTCATTTTATGGATTATAGTTAGCGTGAATATCCATACTAACTTAAAAGCGTGTTTTAAGTTGGTGTGGACATTCATTTACAACGTAATGCATAAAATTACAAATTTTGGTAGAAAAGCCTAATTGACAATAAAATATTGTCGCGAAATGCCATAAAACACATTTATTTAGTACTTTTTATTAAATAATAAGAAAAACAAACATAAGTTGTGCATTTTGCACCGAGCTCGAAATGTTCCGCCTTAAGGGGGTAACTTTTTACCTCTTTACAAAATGCAAATCATAAGATTGTTTTCCTTACTTTTGAATAAAAAGTATGCAATAAATGTGTTTTAAAGCAACTTACGGAAATAGTTTATTAATAATAATGTCTTCATAAAAAAATTACGTACTTTAATGTGTTACATTTCGTATGCATTACATTAACAAACTTAAAAGCGTGTTTACAGTTGTAATGTAATGCAGCTAAAATGTAACGCATAAAATAAAACTATTTTCATTCGATTGATCACCTAACTATTAACAAGCAGTTTGCGCGAATTGCTATAAAACGCATTTATTGCAAACTTTTTATTCAAAAGTAAGGAAAACAATATTATGATGTGCATTTTGCACCGAGATCCTTCGTTACCACCTTAAATAGCTCGCAGGCTAAACACAATACAGGTACAAAATATGCATAATCGTAAGTGGATAAATTAAAAAAAAGAGAATAATGACTTCACTTACAAGTGAGCACACTGGTGGAGGGCAGAGTGACAATGGCGGGAAGGGGCTCCAGAGGGGTGGCGCGGGAGAGAGTGGGGCGGGCGGCACGCGTATATACCACCGCGCCTCGAACTCCGCGCGCAGCGCTTGACCATGCTGTTCCTGAGAAAACATGGTACATTAAGCAGGAATTGTTTATTAAGGTTATGAATATGATAAACTGCCCGATTTTCTGGAACTATGATTGTACTATGAACCCAACACGTCCCTTGTAGAAATAATTTAAAAAATACTCGCAACACCTAAGCTCGTGTTTCTTCTCCCAGAAAGTAGCTGAATCTAGCCGTTATATTTATTTAGGGCCCGTCGCGAAGGGTCCATGGAAGCCGATTACCACCGGCTTACCTTTTAGAAATGCCAATCTCCAACCGATCCACCATTTATTACTAAAAAACCACTGCGCGCAACGAAAAGCAAATCTTCGGTAACCATACTTCAACTCAGCACGCAACGCTATGTGTGCACAAAATTAAGAGTTATGCCGGTCCATTCTAGCTTAACCTTGCGACGTTGCCAAATTACTCTCAATTATTCTATCTCTTACGTTCTTTATTTCTATTGCGTTAGTGTAATCCCGCGCCTTTTACTCGCATGTATCGCGTAAAAGGGGCATAAGTTTTCTGTTTTTTTTTTAATCCGCCTCCAATACAATAAATTTAAGGGAAGTACTAGCCAAATTGTTAGACAGTCTGACCAGGAAAATAAAAAACTTTCTCTAGGAGCCCCACTTTTGCTTCTATGATTGCAACACTAATTTTCACACACACTCACACACCCTCTCTTACACGAAATAACAACAACACACAATAATCCACACCCCAAGAAATAACACCACACTGACACAATCGACACAATGACGTTTTAAAGTTAGTGTTGCTAGTAGAAATTAATCTATTCGTTTTCCGCACATGGTGAGGTTTTTTACTTTCCTGGTAAAGCATTATATCAAAGTTGTTTAGTTGAAGTCTACACATGTTTCAATTTTATCACAGAATTATGTTTTTTATACAACAAGATTCCTTATGTAAATTAATCAAAAACAAGGAAACTGTTAATTATTAGTTATTACCCAATGAAGAGATAGGCATTGTTTGCGATACAGGGGTGATGGGCCTAGTTGCGACGCGAGGTACGGCAAGTGAAGCTGCGATTCCAGGACCTCTAGGGACGTGGCTGGTCAGAGCCTTGGTGACCACAACTCCACTGGCACCCGCATTGCTCACGTTGGATAGTACTGCTGAAATCAAACCAGAACATTAGCATCTTTTACTTCAAGCTTACATTATGACAATGTGTAGACAACTTACATCCATACAAATACATATTATATAAGGCGAGTTTAATTTATGCAGCCAAATTCTTACAAATCAAATCAAATCAAATCAAAATATTTATTTTGTAAAATAGATACATAAAGTATACATTCTACAAGTCAAAGTTAATCTTTACAATAAATATCTTTAGAATAAAAAAATAATATGTACATCCACAAAATATTAAGGTTGGGCTACTAAAATGTAATAAAGTTATAAACCTGCATAAAGTAAAGAAATATAGGAATAAAAATATTATATATACATAATGCCTAACCATCTGCACCATTCGATTAGTATTGCTAAGAAGAAGGGCAAGAAACTTAGCAAACATGAATTTTTTCATTTGTAACATAACCTTAATCTATACAATTTTCTTATACCTACTTAAGTAAAGGCAAATATAAAACCATTGGAGATGTCAAAGAGAGAGAAAAAAAATAAAAAAAAATTGATCTTAGTCAATCCGTCTTACATTGTCTATTACCTTTTACAGCAAAGTCAGTTTACATATTAGTTAACTATAAAGGGCTTAAGATTAGCCTTTAGAGGAATCAAACATTTCGTATTAAAATTTGCTAATTATGACTCACAATTTTGATAAAGATTATTATTATTTATTACACCATGCTTCATTATCGTCCAGTATCGTACCGAAGACTTGGTAAGTGCTCAGTAACAAGATTTGATATAAAACGCAAGCCCAGCCCCGAGTCAATTACTATAGGGCGTCAAGATTTTATTTTGCGAAGTTAGCAAAAAGTGTTATCGATCTGAGTTACTGATTGATCACTTACATGAGTTTGGCTGTATAAATTAAAGTCGCTTTATATATTTGTATTCTAAAAACGCATCTGTTTTTCATTTTGATATTATACATGCATAACTCTGTGCTTCCAATTTAAATTTAAAACATCCAAATTTTACAGGAACCGATAAACAATTTTTTTTGGTGCAAAAATAATACATTTTTGCCAACTATTTACATTTCATACACAAAATCAAAGGGTCATATTTTATCGACAAAATCAAAGGGTCACATTTAGATAACATTAAGTTATATTACTGTGTATCGTTCAGCCCCTAGAAAACATACCATCTTAGAGATAGAGAAGCTGAATTAAACCATTAGGCACCAAAAAAATTATGCATTGTTAAGTGCATTATGTTTTAACCTGTCCGGTCATCGTGCATTTTTGCAAGTTTGCAAATTTTCCCGCCAATTTTGTTTTTGGCTATATCTCCGGAACTAGTTGTCCAATTCTAATGCAATTTTGTTTTTCTAAAACTAGATAAAATTTCCTACAAGAAAACATTTTTTTTTCTTTTTTTTCTTGGCGTAAGTTAGGGGGGCTGGGGCTTTCTCCTTGAAAAAATCTTAGTTATAAAATATATAACTCTATACATATATTAAAAAAAAAAGAAGATTTGGGCCTAAAATAACAATCCACAACTTTTTTTTATATTATTATAATATTTATTTTTTATTTTATTGCTCATCTTAATAGCTTTCGAAAAATACCCATATCAATAGGTTTATAATATATTAACTAACAATAATAATTTTTTATTTACAATTCGGCCTAGGCGTGACGATCGTCACGACTGTGACTCTACGGGTTAAGTCGAGTTTGTACCTTTTGCCATATGAAGTAAAAGTGTAATAAACAAAAAAAAAAACGTGAATATCGATCTAATTCAAGTTATATCTAATTTCACAAATTAGTATGTGACTAACTCTTTTTAAACCATCATGTACCGCCAAAAAATGTACTTAAACCATTTTGTCATATGTCTATATCCAGTGTTTTTAAAGATATTGAAATTCCAGTAAGACAATTTTGTAGAGAAAAATAAAATGGAGCAAAGTGGTAAAAAAATCTCATTTTGATTTAGGGTCGAAGTTGAGTTATTTACCAGGGCCGCGTTCATAAATTCGGGGTCTCGACACAGGTTCTAATGCCATTTCTGTTGCATGCTTTGAAAATTATATACGCTATCCTGCTGTCAGTGGCGAAATTTAATCGTAATGGGTTATTGGTATTGTACTGAGGCCAAAACAACAATTTTTTGAATTTTTGTCTGTCTGTATGTTCCATTTTAACTCGAGAACCACTCAACGGATTTGGATGTGTTTTTTTGATTATCATAGAAAGTATGGAAACTGGACAGTTAATGAATTGAGAAAAAAGGCATTAAGCAATAATTATACTAATTCCATATTCTGACGAAAATTTATCTGTCACATGGGTATTTCAACATGATAATGACCCACAACACAAATCAACAGCTTGAAAATACTTTTTAAAGTATTGGTGTGCGTTAGATTAACCTGCAAACAGTCCAGATTTGAATCCAATTGAAAATGTGTAGTACACTTAAAGAAAATAGTATAGAAAAGATGCAGTACAAACACAAATCAACTTTATGACTCATTCCTGGAAGCATGGAGATCCATAGCCTTGGAACATGTAAAAAGTTAATAGGATAATAAGATCAATGCCATGTCTCTATAGGACTGCAATCAAAATCAGAGGCTAAGCAATGTTTCATTTGTTATTCTTTACTCTTATATTGGGGGGGGGGGGGGGATATTCATTTGAGCAACAATGTGAATTGTGAAAGAAACCTATACAATTACTGTAGTATAATATTATTAAGTATCAAAATCATATTAAAATATACTTTACAGTGGTTATGAATAGACATTCCCGGTCCTGTGATGTCATGCCAAATTTCGGGGGGGGGGGGGGGGGTGAGGATAAATTCCACCTATCCACCCCCTGGATATGTGCTTGATACCAGGAAATTTTAGGCAATATGAATGTAGGTGTATTATAATTATAAGACTATCACAAGCTTTTTAACAGCAGATAAGTATATACATAATGTTGAACAAGGTGTTTCTAATTACATGACCACCATAGTATATGTTTATTGAAACCACATATTCTATTTAAAATATTAAAATTTCGTCAATAAAATGAGATGTGTTCATTTTCACAGATGTTGTTTAGAATGGTGAAATGTGAATGTTTGCTGTCTGTTTTCGACAGTTAAAAAAAGGAATGCAAACTGACCTGGTCTAGCATTGTGATGTGGCAGAGGAGGCAGGACCCTCACACTTGGAGGCAGAGTCCTCACAGTGGAACTAACAACTAAGTTGCCTGTTGCACTGACCAGACCTCCCACATTCAAAACTTGACTTCCACTTGATGATACATTCACTTGAGTGTTCCCAGGACCTGTTCCACTTGGGCCAGAGGAGTTGTTTCCCAGTTGGGCATTCAATTGTGTCCCTTGGCTTATGATCTGGGTGCCTGGACTTACTATCTGGGCATTGGAGCCTAGCAACTGAGCTTTAGATATGATCTGTGATCCTTGGCCAAGCATCTGTGTACCCTGACTGTTAATCTGACTGCCCTGCAAGATGGGTGAGCTGCTGATTATCATGTGTGGCTGAAATATGGAGGAAAACCTGAACTTTTACACAAAAATATGCTTGCTTAGTGAAAGTTACTGGTAGATACAAACAAATACTATAAGACTGAAGAATAAGTTGATACTATTTTAGAAAGCTATATATGTTGAATTATTAAGTAGTTTTCAAGCTGTTTTAATAAAGGTGCGTAGTAAATACCTGTGACGAAACGTTGGAAGAGATTATTTGTGTAGATGGACGCATCAGCGCTAGAGGCCCTGTATGCGTTATGATTTGACCTGTACCAGTTGTTATAGCCTGGCCCGGGACTAAATGTGTCATTTTAACCTCAGAGTTAGGCACATTCTTCATAATAGTAATTTTTTGCGGTGCTAAATCGATTGGATACATTTTGCTTGTGGTGACAGACCTTTCGTTTTCTAAATTATTACTCATTGTGAAATAACGTGGGGAAATTTTGGAGCAAAACTTCTGTAGATTAGAAATGTTGGCTCATGATCACATCTTCCCAGCAAATTTACACAAAACAAACTTGCTTTTGATATTTTATTTGGCGAAATCCCGATCACTTCACAACAAAAAAGCCAAGGCAAAAAACGTCAAACGAAGCGGCGGGGTTGTCAGATGAAATTTTTTAAATATCCATGTATTTGAATTTTTTTTACTGCCTGCCTGCGAGGTGTTCTATTCAAATAATTGTAAATTATAATGATTGATTATAATCAATCTTACGAAAACCTCCCGTGAATTAATAATCTCAGTAGTGAAATATTAATAAACTCTTAGATTTCACAATCTTACAGTGATATATACCTACATCTATAATAATACAGTTGTGTTGTGTGAACTTGTGTGTGGTCATATAACTACGAGTATGAACAAACAACTAATACCGAAGTCACTTTTCAAGAAACAAGGTGCTTGTACTTTTGTTTCACTTATTGTTGCTATTGAAATAAATAAATAAATATATTATATATATATACGTACGTTTATATAAGTGACTTTAATTTATACAGCCAAACTCATACTGGAGGCTTGGTAAGTGATCAGTAACACGGATCGATAACACTTTTTGCTAATTTCGCAAAATAAAATCTTGACGTCCCATAGTAATTGACTCGGGGCTGGGCTTGCGTTTGTAAGAAACACGAAAAGAATAATTTACGAATTTCACAAAAAGTATCATCGAACCTTGTTACTGGGCACTTACCGAGTCTTCAGTAAGAATTTGGCTGCATAAATTAAAGTCACCTTATATATATTTGGCTATACTAATCTTTTCATTTGTTTTAACACTTTACTACTTATTCAAATGTCATGGTAATCAATTTAACATGGTACTTTAGTTATGTAAGCAAATTTTAATACTAAAGCCGATTTTGAAGGCTTTAGTTTTAGTTTGACATATATAAAATTAAACGTAAGTAGGGTTTGTAAGGAAGGTGGTAGAGCTAATGCTGGGCTCAACTGTGGAGGTACCACCATCTTACTTGGAAATCCTCCCAAAGTTATTCGGGAGCGAGTAAGAGAACAGCTCTCAGACAAAAAAACCAGGCGGCCCACCATTGCCTGGGAGTTGGGACTGATGGATGGCGGTATATCCATCCCCAATTGCCGGGCCTTATATAAATCACACTGGTGACGGGCAGCGGCGTCACTGGTGCAAGGGTTTCGGCACCACGCTCACCAACCCGCCTGCCCAGCGTGTGTGAGTATGGGCATTTCTTCCAGGAGGACCACCAAGAGTTGTGAAATCCTGAAAAGGCCTATGTCCAGCAGTGGACGAAACAGGCTTTTGTCTGTCGTCGTCTTTTCGTCGCTTTTTGACGCTTGTAAGATTGAGTTCGGACTCAAAATGGACTCTGAATCTCACCCTTACTCTGGCTCAGCTGAGTATGAGGCGGGCTGAGTCCTCGATATCGGACACTCAAGCCGAACTCAGCGCTGCATAGCGCTATTTAATGGGAATATTTTGCGGGCAAACCGGGACAAACATAGGAACACTTTAACGCGTAAATCACAAAAATGACGTTTCTTTTGTTCCAATTACTCATTTCAACTTTAGATGTTCCATCTTTATCTAGCAAACATCTTTTTTTGAATTGTAAACTCGCCTAAGCGCAACAGGAATAAGAGCCCAAACTTGTCTGTGAATACAACATTTGTGAGTTGTGATCCTGAGAATAAGATTCAAACTCTGCCACCTAGAGCTGTGCTCAAACGACGGCACTGTGAATCTTAGCCTAAGAAACCTTTTCACTGAATGAGCAGTGTGATCATGTTGAAATGTCCAGACTACTCCGATATTTGCTTATATTTAAATTGTAGCATACCTTCCATCTTTTTAATTGGCCCAAAACCATGACCAGAGAAAAATCCCCAAAATTTTATGTTTCCACCGCCCTCCTTTACCACTTTTTTCATGAACTTGGGATTCAGCGCTTGCTTAGGCGATCGACACATATACTGTTCACCGTCAGAACCTAACTTACCTATTTATTTTCGTTTCATCAGAAAAATAAAATACATTTTTCCATTAACTTGCTGTTCAGTTTTATCTGGGTCACGTTATACAGCTGGGTAAAAACAACTTCCAGGCCGAGGGTGACGGAAGAATATGATTGGGTTAGACAGCATTTGAAAAGTTACGTCACATATCTACGTCGTCAATACCGCAGTGTTTAAAGGCCAAGGTGTATAACCAATGCATCCTACACTTGATGACGTATGGCGCTGAGACGTGTTCTTGTACAAAGGGAGCGGGCTATGCTTGTGGTATCTCTGGATATAATTCAAAACTGTACATCTATTCTGTTGGAGATCGAAGGTGACCGACATAGCCTGTCGAACCAGTGGTAGTGGGCAGGCCATATTTGTCGCCAACATGATGGCCATTGGGGCCGAAAGGCGTTAAAATGGAGACCACGTACAGCAAAGCGTAGTGTAGGCTGACCTCGTGCCCGCTGGACCGACGACCTAAAGGAGGTTGTGGATGGCGGCTGTATTAGGAGGACGGAGGACCACCAAGAGTGGTGAAATTTGGGAAAGGCAGTGGGTGAACACACCTGATGTATGGATGGATGAACGCATATTTTGATAAAAAATACTTTTAAAACTTAAAACCAGAAAGAATCTTTTCCATAAACTACGAATAAAAACCCCAATCTGGCAGCTCTGAGCGAGCGTCCAAAACTACATTTCAAATCCATTTTTTGGGTTAAGTTATTTGTCGCGTTTAACGACCTTGCATCGGAGCCGCGATGAATTGTGCAGTGGGTGGCAAAGAGTTATACAGTCTGTCAAAAAACTCATGAAAAGAATGTTTGAGGAACTAAAAATTTTCTGTATGGCTAGCAACACTAAACACAGAGTCATTAGAGATGGGTCGGTACGCGTTTGTGCTATACTGAACCGAAATCAGATATTGCATACCAATACCGGCTTTTAAAACTATATATTGTAATATCCATGTATTGGAGATGCGGCGCGCGCGCGCGGTATGAATACCTACGAATACTACGATGCATTATTTACGCGATATACCTAGATATGTATTTTGATGAGGCTTCGGTTTAATCTACCTAACATGTTACGGAACCAGTAGAATTTGGAGTTTCAAACCACAATAAGTTTATGAAATTTTAAATGGATTTTTATTTTAGAGGATTTCTACGGTTTGTATGTCATAATTCATTTAAATGAAATTATTTTCCTTCATACTTTATCCAGGCTTAGGACTGGCTGCAATTAAATACACTCGAGCGAGACCAATGAATCCGAATCATTTAAAGAAACCTTAAAAGTATAAATTCTTAGAAAAGTAGCATAATGAAATGAATTGCGTTTAATTAGACAAATAATTACTCCTTAAATACTATCAACTATTATCTATTGGACGCTCTTTCTTATTTATCTTTAACTTTTAATAAGATTTATTTTAAGTTTAATCTAAGAATTCCGAGATACATAGGTTTCTTTAAGTGACCCGGACACACTTGCATTTTTGTTTCAACTTTGGCCTTGAACTTGGCCACCAAATTGCAATCCAACCAATGTTTACTAAATTTGATATAATACGTTTAAAAACGCTTCATACTACTTGGACATAAGGGTCAAATCAATTCACCTTCCTTATATCGCTATTTCATTGTTTTGTTTCCGCGCTTTATGATTTATCGGGTTCGGAAATCCCGAATCAGGAGTGTTCGAGAGTATTCGGAAGTATTCGGCAGCGCTCGGCCGGCCGGCCGCGCCGAACCGTTCGCTATTTCGCTAACACTAATACCTACGTAGATACAGGTATACGAAAACAACACGCACAACGCGGTACGCGCGCGCCGCGAATACATGGTTTTTTACATACATAGATATCGTGGATCGCAATATCTGATATTCGGTTTCGACTCAATATATAGATATTGAATCTATATACGGTTTGAACCGCCCACTTCTAAGAGTCATTTCAAGTCGGAGCTGTCATCACGCCTGTGTTGTTTAGCGTTGCTTGTTATATTTTTATATTGTTTCGTTAAAATTGGCATTTTCTTCTATCCGGGTACAAACAATAATATCAACTATGAGAAAAGTAAACCGAAGTGGAACTCGCGAAGTGATTCTTAAAGTATTTCAGCGATGTTTCTTGAAATACCAAGCTGGGCGCATTTTGTCAAATTTAGAGGATGTTTATGTTCGAACAGTAGAAATAACGGGTATGTATCCTTGTAACTGTTTTTAATAAGCAATTTCAAGTTAATAAATGTACAGAACGTACAAGTTTGAGTGTAAAAATACAATGTTTACATTGAACATTCATAGGTTAGATCATGTGTTTGTGTAGTTCACATTATAGCACGAGCAATACAAATTGATACAGTACATTTTACGCTGTTAAAAATAGCATTTTAAATATTAAAGTCATTAATTTTTTTAAATTTTTTCAGGAAAATACAGTCAGGTGAATTGTGAACGAAGGTTTTAAAAATGACGGAAAATTTAGCACTCCTGGCAAGCATAAAAGTGGTCGTCCTTTAAAAGAAATGGATGATTTTTCTATTTGTACACTGTGACAAAAAAAACAGTTCTTTTATTCGGTTCGAAAAGAAGTGGTTAAAATTGAAAATGATTATTATGAGCGAGGAAGGACGCTCTATAAAGATATTGATAGGATCATTATTTGCCTAGGTGATGACAGCAGCAGTGATGACAGTCATGTTGATGAATCTTATGATGATTTGGAAGCAGATAATGATAGTTATTGATATTAAACATATATTTTTTGTGTATGAATAAATATAGTACCTATGTAGGTATTTTGTTTTTTTTTCTCTTTTTATTTATCCATTACTAAATACTTGTTGCAGAGTTATTTATAATATAACACATGGTAGATTTTCTTTAAAACTCAATACTATCCGATGTTTATAAAAACATAACAGTTATTTATAAAAACAAAAGAACTACAAGTATCAAAATCGTTGTGGTCTCACTATACAGAGTTGCTATGTACACGACAGTGGCACCCTCATTTCATTTCATGACTTTTTGACAAACTGTACAACCATTTCACATGACTTTGACAACCATCGAGCAGCGTCAATAATTTCCGCTGCTCTCTGCAACGTATTGGTTAACTGTTGTCATTTTGATGTTAGTTTGGGACGACGCGAAAACGGGATTTTCTGACAGATAATTAAAAAAAAAATAGTTCAAAATATTTGAGTAGATGGCGTTGATTAGACATGGTTTTAATTTATCCTTTCAGGGAATTGAGTAGACATGGCGTGACAATAGATTACACCAGACATTTTTATTTGACAGATAAAATCGATAATTTTTAAACGATAACCCTTAATGTATTGAAATAAGATTTACATTTTCATTTATCGAATCGATAGCAAGTTCATCGTTTGTTATCGTTCGATGTATCATTTGCATTTTTTTTTTCGTTTCTCTTGTGGTTATGCGAATGTGCTACTGTCTGTGTTTTGTGATTATTTCGACAACCCTGGCTATTCTTTTGGACTTCTGTGGCTCTTTACTTCGACTGACCTTCAAGGTACATACCTTGGACCCTTGTTTGCCATTGCGTTTGACCTCTGCTTTTGAGGACTTTGTTTTCATCATGAGTTCTTCAACAACAACGAGAAAGGATTATGGTTCATTCTTTGGCAGATCTGAATAATGAGCTTCGGAGACGCAACGCGAAAGTTACCGAAAAAAAAGCATTTTTCAGGATTTCCATTTAAGTATAAGCCTTTTTATTTAATTTTCTTTCGATTACGTTATTTGCACAACTAAAATAAGTCTCATGTCCGAAAAAAGTTATGCAAGAAAGCCAAAGACAATATAATTTTGGATAAATAAAATAACCTAAAATCAGAGACATTCAAAACGTTTGTGCCAAATGAAATCAAAATGAAATCAGAATTATTTAAAGCAAACATTCATCTGAACCGCCTTGATCATTGGCTACTCAAGTCCATGCCTGGTTAGCGCCATCTTTCGAATATATAGGGATCCAAGTTTTTTTTTAATGAGCTGTCAGAAAATTCCTTATTTTCATTCGTGATGGCTGTGTTTTATTAAATGTCCATAAATGCAGCTAAAAGTTGTGAAAAGTAACGAAATTACAAAAGAGAGTTCGCGTCGATCAAATAAACCGCCAATGGAAAATCATCGAAGCCGCTATGAGTTGTGCAATCACTGCAAAGAGTTATAAACGACCATTTCACATTGCTTTGATAAGCATCGCTGCAAGCATTGAGCAGCACAAATAATTTCTGCATCTCTGTGCAACGTACAGACTGTCAAGTATAAGTTGGCGTTCCATTGCCATGGAAGCCAATGGCAATGGAACGCCAACTTATACTTGACAGTCTGTATCTGTAATTTTGACGTATTACCGTTTATCATCTAACCATCGCTGCAACCCGTTGCAAAAGTCTTCGCTGCTCCGATGGAATGCTGTTAAACGCGACAAATGACAGCTAAAATGGCAGTTGAGGAGTATGGCATACCCTAGGAAAAAATGTTATTACCCGTCCAACACAAAAATGTAATGTAAATACTTTATTAGCTTTTGATAGAGGCGATTATTGGTTAGCTATTTGTCTAAGACGCGTAATACTAATAATAACGCGCGAAACAGCAGATCGGAGGGTTTTTAGCTAAAACTGAAATATTTTGTGGGGGAAAAATACTGTATATAAGTAGAAAACCTTTATGTTTCATTACCTATTTTATGAAAAAAAATCAAGTTAATGTCTTAAACGCTTTCTTGAAACGAACGTTTGAAAGCCAAAAAAGAGGGTAGAAAACCAATATTTTTGACAAAAGTATAAATTTTAGTACATTGTTAATAATCAATAAGTAGATCACCTAGGTAAAAGATCAATAAATCAAATATATGTTTTCCAATATTAAGATAGTCCTACTTTTGACAAAAGAACCCTCGAAAATCTGGCTTTATAATAATAATAATAATTCTTTATTGACACAAAAATTACCACAGGTAACACGAAACAAAAATATAATGGTGATCAGCTAACTGTTATACAAAAATGAGTAGTTGCTCTGACACCTAAGGTAAGAGAGCATCTTGAGATTTAGGTGTCAGCGCCCTCCCTACGTTGACCTTAGCTTAAGTAAACATTATAGACTTTACAAGATAAAGTGCACAACATTAAATTTTAGAATTAAACAAAAAAAAGAATACAATTTCATTATGTAACGCTACGAATTAATAAGGTAGATACAGTAAAATATTAAAATTATTATATTCATCAGCAAGCAGTGTTAGTATTACAATGTGAGTGAGGGTGTGTGAGAGAGGGTGTGGCAGTTGTGTGTGGGTGAGTGTGTGAGTGGGAGTATTTATGCTGCGTGAAGTGATAAGTGTTGGAAGGGGAGGCAGTAAGGGGATAAAAAAGTTGTCTTAAAGCTAATTATGATTATTATTTAAAATTTAATTTTGAATAGCAAGCAAATTTTCCGTTTCATCATAATTTAGCCCAAGCATGTTGAATATTTAAATAGATACAATAATCTAAAACCATCAATGTATAAATTTATTTATCACCAAGCAATGTACACCGAACAATGAATGTTATTTTTTAAATTTTGTCTATGACTGTCTCTGTCTGCTTTTTGGTTGCTTGCATGTGTCAACCAAGATGTTGGTTCAAATAAAACATTAAAACGCAATACCTAATAAAAAACTCTTTTAATAAAATAAAGCTTCCTCAAATAAAATTAAAAACAACAGGTTGTGGGCCCAGTCCCCGCTTACCACTGAAAACTAAAAAAATAAAAAAACCAGTGCTATAACGAAAATAACAAGTAAAAAGTGCCGCCATTGTGGCGTGTTCCTGTGAAACAAAATCGACGAAAGTAAAACATGGAAAAATACGAAGAAATTGCAGGCATTCAGAAGCTTTGTGATGAGAAATCTTTTTCCTGTTGGAAATTCCAACTGAACATAATATTTAAAAGTTATGGGTTGCACGAAATAGTGCACGGTGAAGAAAATGCAATTGCTTTGGGTGGTGACAGAAAGGAGCATGAAAAAAATGATGCAAGAGCTCAGAAAATAATAATGAACACAATTGACAAGAAACACATGCCCCTGATTATGAGCTGCCCTAGTGCAAAAGAAATGTTTGATAAGTTGTGCTTCATATTTGAGAAAAGTACAACACAACAAAAATGTCAACTTCTGCAAGATTTCTTTGAATACAAGTATGATCACAGGCAAGATATGACATACCACATAAGTAAACTAGAAAACATAGCTTTCCACCTAAATTCCATTGATGAAAAAGTTAATGACAACATGATCATGTCAAAGATATTATCCACCTTACCGAATGGATACAATAATTTTGCAACAGCCTGGGATTCATCACCATTAAGTGAAAAAACATTAAGGAATCTGACAGCAAGGCTCCTAACAGAAGAACAAAGACTTGGTAAAGAATCTACTGATAATTATGAACAAAAATGTGCATTCAAAGCGAGCTTCAGAAAGACAAACCAAAACAAATATAATAAAAAGTTCTGCAAGATCTGTAAAAAGAATAATCACAATGAAAATGATTGTTTTTATAAAAAGAAAGAAGAAGTAAAGATGTGCAAAATATGCAAAAAAAATAATCACACGGAAGAAAAGTGCTACTTCAGGAAGAAGGATAATAAGATAGCGTTTATTACTGAAATACAGAAAAGTCCAGAAGAGTTCATAATAGACTCAGGATGTACGTCACATATGACAAATAAATTGGATTTACTGAGCGAGGTTACAAAATACAACTGCGATATTACAGTGGCAAAGAAAAATGAAAAAATCGAGTCCACAGAAAAAGGAAAAATAGAAACACAACAATGTGATTTAAAAAATGTGCTTTTTGTGCCTCAACTACAAAAGAATTTGATGTCTGTTAATGCAATTACAGAAAATGATGGAGAAGTATTGTTCACAAAAAATAAAGTCATTATTAAAAGAAATGAAGAAATAATACTACAAGGGAACAAGAAGAGCAACGGACTGTATTCAATACAATTAGAAACTACAAAACCAGAAAATTCTCTAGTAACAATTAATCATAACAGTGCACTTGAATGGCATATAAAACTGGGACATCCTGGCAAGGTAACTATGAGAAAAATGCTACTATGTGTTGAAGGCTTAAGCATAACCGATAAAGACATTGATATGTTACCAGAAACTTGCACAGTATGCTTACAAGCTAAACAAACAAGACTGCCATTCAGTACACAAAGAACAAAGGCAGAAAGATTACTTCAAATCATTCATAGCGACGTTTGTGGCCCAATTTCGCCAAACACCTATGACGATAAGAAATACATACTCACTATTACTGATGACTTCACAAATTACACTGAAATTAAACTCCTATCCAATAAAAGTGAAGCATTTAAAAATATCAAGGATTATGTTGAAGAAAAAGAAAGAGAAAAAGGGATGAAAATAAGTATGATAAGATGTGACAATGGAGGTGAGTATACCAGTAATGAAATGAAAAATTGGTGCCTGAACAAAGGAATAATATTAGACTACACTATACCATTTAGCCCCCAGCTGAACGGCAAGGCCGAACGATTGAACCGTACCATTATGGAAAAAGTGCGAGCTCTACTCTTTGAATCTAAAGCAGAGATTTACCTATGGGGAGAAGCAGCCAAAACTGCTGCATATTTAATAAACCGATCACCATCTGAGTCAATAAACAATTTGACACCTATTGAAATGTGGTCGGGAAAGAGACCAGATCTTAGAAACATACAAATATTCGGGTCTGATGCATACAGCAAAAGGCTAGGACACTTACAAAAACTGGAATCTAGAATGGAAAAACTAATAATGGTTGGGTATGCCCCAACAGGATATCGACTATTTGATGAAGAAAAAGAAAGAATAATAATAAGAAGAGATGTTTTATTTCAGTCAAAAAAGAACGGTGATGATGATCCTACTGAAGAACCTAAAAACATTGTAGTTCATGAAGAAATTGAAGAAAACAAAGAACCTGTAACAACAAACAAAATAACCGAAGATACCTCACTACAAGATGAGAATGAAAATAATGAAAATTGCTCTGAAACAAATGTTGAAATAGAAATCGTCCAAGAGAATCCTGTCCCAATCCCAATACTGGAAGAAAATACTGAAGAAAATCCAAGAACTGAAAATAATTCTACACAAGAAAATGAAAACAAAGATACAAAAAAGAGACCAACTAGAGAAAGAAAAATACCAACTAGATATAATGATTATGTTTTGATCACATATGAAGATGCAATAAATGGAGAAGACAAACGTAAATGGATAGATGCTATCAATGAAGAGAAGAAATCCCTAATGAAAAATGAAACCTGGAAAGTTGTACCAAAAGAGAAAATTCCTGAAAACCAGAAAATCCTAACTAGCCGATGGGTATTAAAAATCAAAGAAGATGGAACATATAAAGCCAGATTAGTAATAAGAGGCTTCGAACAAGAAAAAGGAATTGACTATAATGAGACATTTAGTCCTGTCATTAACAGTAGCCCATTAAGACTACTATTTGCAATAGCACAAGAGAAAGAATTCACCATAAAATCATTTGACATAAAAACAGCATTTCTGTATGGAAAGATCGATGAGGATATTTATATGTATCCACCAGAAGGAATGGAAGATCTACAAGGAATATGCAAATTGAAGAAAGCCTTATATGGCATGAAACAAGCCCCTTTAAAATGGAATCTGACTTTTACAAGTTTTCTAGAGTCTGAAGGTCTGAAACAAACAACAGCAGAACCATGTATATTCAGAAACGAAGATGCTACAATCTACTTGGGCATACATGTAGACGATGGCATTCTTGTGGGCACAAATGATACAAAAATTGAACAAATATTGGAAAGAATAAGCAAAAGATTTGAAATGAAAGTCGACAGAAACCCCAAAAGATACATCGGAATGGAAATAGAGAAGACAAAAGACACACTGAAACTAAAACAAGCAAAATTCATAAATAAAATCTTAGATGACTATAAAATGACAGATATAAAAACAGCAAACACACCGATGGAAGGAAACAACAATGATGAACAAAGTAATGGTAATACAAATTTTCCATACCGACAACTACTTGGAAGCTTAACTTATATCTCAAATAAAACCAGACCAGACATAAGTTATGCAGTTAACTATTGTGCAAGAAGAACTGAAAATCCTACGGATTCTGATGTCACAACAATAAAAAGAATAGTAAAATACCTGAAAGGAACAAAAGAAAAAGGGTTAGTATACAGAAAAGGCAATGGACTAGTTGAGTTAACAGCGTACTGTGACTCTGACTATGCCGGTGATCCCCTGACAAGAAGAAGCACGACTGGCTACATTATATATTTTTGTGGTAACCCGATAAGCTGGTGCACAAGAAAACAACCAATTGTTGCACTCTCAACCAGCGAAGCAGAATATATAGCAGCAGCTGAATGTTTGAAAGAACTGTTATACCTGAAAAGTGTATGTGAAGAATTACTAAGTGTAAGTGTTAGTGTAAAGCTATATGTGGACAATCAAAGTGCCATAAATTTGATAAAAAACGGAGTGATAAATAGACGGTCTAAACATATTGATGTCCGATTCAAGTTCATTCATGAGAAAGTTTGTAATGGTGAACTAAAAGTATATTACTGTCCAACTAATGAGCAAATTGCAGACTTATTCACTAAACCTTTGCAAAAGATTAAGTTTGATAGATTTGCATCTAAAATAGTGACATGATTTTTTTTTTTTATGTATCTGTTAATTTGTATAAGACTGCTATGTTTCTTTACTAAAAGGATTTTTTTTTATTAATCAGTGTTAATATAAAGATAGAGACAGAAAACAACTTTACCATTGCATAAAAAAAATGTTCAATTTAAAAGTTAATAATATTTTTTTTGTTTAAAAAATTAGATACTTTGAAAACATGAAAATTTAATTTGTAAAATTGAGGATTTTAGATTACGGGGGTGTGTTGAATATTTAAATAGATACAATAATCTAAAACCATCAATGTATAAATTTATTTATCACCAAGCAATGTACACCGAACAATGAATGTTATTTTTTAAATTTTGTCTATGACTGTCTCTGTCTGCTTTTTGGTTGCTTGCATGTGTCAACCAAGATGTTGGTTCAAATAAAACATTAAAACGCAATACCTAATAAAAAACTCTTTTAATAAAATAAAGCTTCCTCAAATAAAATTAAAAACAACAAAGCAACCACTGGGAAATTATTTTTTTGCAATGAAATTTATTAAGGTTTAAAATGGCTATGGTTCGGCTGATTTTGTTGTAGAGACGTGAACTTGCTACTACAAAATTCTTTTTGGCGAGTGAGGTTTTATGGGTGGGAACTTTACAGACGCGATCAACTTTTCGTTTACTGTGAACGATTGTAAGTTACAGAAGAATGTTTAATTAGGACGGTGTGAAGAATATAGAGCTTCCTAACGGTAAGGATATTTAATTCTTTATAAAGGAGTGCAGTGGGATACCGGATAGGTTTATAAGTCATGACCTTTAAAACAGCTCTTTGTGCCCGCTCCAAAAATAAATAAGGAATAAAGTTGGGCCGAGGACACTACCTTGAGGTACTCCATAGGTAACATAATGGTCGTCACTTATATGGTGATCTATTTTTACACGTTGAGTACGCTCTAACAAGTAGCTCCGAAACAGGTCCAGTGCGAGGCCCCTTATTCCAATTGTTTCCATCTTAGAAAGTAGTTTGGAAAAAGAGACAGTATCAAAGGCCTGTGAGAGGTCAAGGAATTCTTTTTCCATATTCTAGGGTCAGGTACAGCCTTAACCCAAATCCATCGTTGCAACTCGTTGCACAATTCATCACTGCTCCGATGCAAGGCTGAAACTTTGCAAACTACATATAATACAAACATTCAATTTATTGTAAAACAAATATAAGGGTTCCATACAAAGGGTAAGGAAGGAACCATTATTGTGGGACTCCGTTGTTCGTCCGTATAACGTATATAACGCTATTTTTAAATAGATATATATATGTTAGGACGCGTGTAGACACATTGCGCCAGTCACTGGCGCATATCAGTAGATTGCACACGCTTTTGCTTTGCTTGTTTTTCCAGAGATTTTTCGCGATGTCTAATAAATGTAATGAGGACGAAACATTAAAATTTGTTCAACTGTATAGAGATCATGAGTGCTTGTGGGATAAGCGTTGCGATGCTTACAAAAATAAGCAAATGCGTGCTTTGGCACTAGAAGTCTTGCGCGATGGGATGAACAAAGGACTGACCATTAATGATATTAAAGCAAAAATTAAGAGTATTCGAAATACTTACTATTTGGAACCCGATAAAATTGAAAAATATACAAGATCCGGGGCTGGGGGGAACGTTTATAAGCCAAAGGCAATATGGTTTGAAGAATATGATTCATTTGTGAAGCCTATTACAGTAAGGAGAAAAACAACAGTAAGTACAAATATATAATGTTTATTTTAAAAGTATAGTAAAAGTAATGTTATTAATGTATACTATTTAGTTGCCACGGAACACTTACTTCGTTCATAAACATATTTTTATAAAGTTCTCTCTTCTCTCTTGCAATTTGTGGTGAATGATTGCTATCTTGATTGGCAATACTTAGTAGGGCATTTATTTGGCTCCTCCATGAACTTGGCAGATAATTTCCCTCTTCATCTTCCACACCTACATAAGTTGTAGTGATGTACGAAGTTGATGTCTTTCGTAGCCAATTATGAAGGGCACAACATGCACAAACGATGGCATCTACTGCTTCCAAATTAGTTTGTTTTGGCTTTTCTAATACCCGGAATCTACTAACTAAGATTCCAAACGCATTTTCGATTATGCGTCTGGCTCAAGATAACCGGTAGTTAAAAACGTTTTCTTCTGTACTGAGATTAACACCTGGATACGGCTTCATTAAGTATTTCTTTAGCGGAAATGCCGCGTCTCCGACAATCACACCATTGCCAGGTAATAAGTTATTTTCCAAGTCTCGGTAAATTGAACTATATTTAAAAACTCCTCCATCAGATGCGCTACCACATGCGCCGACATCTATGTATGAAAAACAGTAATCGTGATCGGCAACAGCTAACAGTACGATGCTGCTTGTTTTTTTATAATTGAAGTACAAACTTCCACTTGAAGGAGGAGCTTTGATTGGTACATGTTTTACGTCTATAGAACCGTAACACAAGGGAAAGTTCCATCTCGTTTTAAACCCAGTTTCAATTTTTTCCATTCTTCTGCATTTGGTACCTGTGAAAAAAATGTTAAATTAAATTTTCTTTTGTTTAATTACAGGATAACACAGAAGTGTCATCGCGCTCAACTGAAAATGAAAATGGAGTAGAAAATGACTCTCAAGAGACACAACAACAGAGACAGCAGCATGAGACACGACAAGAGACACAACAAGAGACACGACAAGATACACAACAAGAGACACCACAATTCACTCCAGCCATAAAGAAATCTACGCGAAGCAAATTATCACAACTATCTGACATGATAAAAGATCTGAGAAATATTAACGACGACAACGCAAACACATCCATATGCAGCGAAGAAACATATCTTGATCTATTTGGGAAAAATGTCTCGGCACAAATGAAAACATTATCAGAAGTACAGGCAGTCATCGCTAAAGAAAAGGTACAGAGTATATTAACTCAATGCAGGCTTACAGATTTACAAGCCAAGAATGCACATTCGGTTGGTAATCTACAATTTTCTCAACCAGTTCAGCAATATCAAAATATATCATCTGCTCATTGGAATCCTACATAAGTTTACAAGATTCCCAGTATCTCAAACCTGTCTTCCTCCAGCGCAAAGTCCAACAGATACAAATTCTTCTTCCAGGAGTTTCCAGTACAGCGATAATACAACTGCTTATTCCCATATAATAATGATAGTCAGGACGAAAATGACCAAGATTTGATACAATTTGCTTTCAATAATGCGTAAAATTATTAGTTTTTTCATTTAAATACAGTTGTGTACTTTACCAACCTATCTGATTTAATACAGCTGTGTACTTATTAGATTTAATTAGAAATAAACACTTACCTTAATAAACTGTTTTAATGCTTCATAAATTGCTCGACAAACTTCTGGTATAAATACTGATATAGACGGTTTGGAGACACGGTAAAAATGACTCAGGCTTCTGTAACTCATTCCAGTAGCTAAGAATGACAACGTTACTTCTAGCTTTATTTTTGCTGTTAATGCATCTCTCATCAGAGTATCATTACGCTGAATCTTGCTGTGTATTAGGTGAAAGCAACTCGTCAAAGTTTTCAGTCGTAACTCGCAATGCCATTCTGTATTCGGAAGGATCTTCTGATCTTAGTTGTTGTAGCAACACAGCAGAAGCTCCAGTTACGGATCTGTCGGGTAGCCATTTTCTCATCCAAATCCTTTTACCTTTTACGATTTCTTCGTCTAATAAATTGATCAACTCTTCTCTTAATAGTGCGGAGATGTTGTTTATACATTCTTTTTTCAAGCGCCACCGCATTAGTCCCGAATTCATTTTAGAACGTGTGCTCACCACAAGAATTAATCCAGTAATAAAATGAATTCACTGGCCTCATCTAAACAACACGGGCCAGGCCAGCGCTGGCTTGTCTGAGGACTGGCGCCAGCGTTACTGGCTTCGTCTAAACCTAGCTAAGTTGCACGCAACCAGACTAAACCTAAGGATCAGTGTTGCCACCTTAGCGATTTTGTCACTAGATCAGCCCTCATATCGTCTAACTTCAATATCCATCGCTACGCTAGAGGTACAACGCTATAATACTTACCAATATGGATTTACAAGGGTCTGAAATAAACTATATTCTATCCTATTGCCTTCAAAAGCGTCGTAATTGACCAAAAAATGACGTGTGATGTCATTTCTAGCCAATCGCGGGTGCGTTTGAAGGTGATTGCGATGGATGTCGAAGTTAGACGATAAGACCCCTGTCCTGGTGATTTTTCGGCCATATTTTTTATCACTTAGCGATATTATTTTTAACCACTAAGATGAAAACTGATGATAATTATTAGTAATTTATATATGTATAATCATACCGATTCCTCTATCGATTATGTCACATCACTATCAGAGTCATAAATTGAAGCGGGGTTGCGGGGCAGTGCGGGCGGTACAGTTACCACCGCGTCCCACGTCATTTGTCTGTGTGTATGGTGAGATTAGAAGGGCATCGTTCATTATAAGCTTTTAACGCCGGGCGAAACCATCGATTCGGATCTCCACTACCAACAGCTGATGAGACTCAAGCAATAAATTGAGAAAAAACAACGAAATTTTTTGTAAGCTGGCGTTGAAATTGATTTTATTTTAATACACTAGATGGCGCTGCATGTTTCAAAATATCGAATTTGACGCAGTCTGGTTCAAATCAACCCACGTTAAAGTTTGTCTACACTATTATGTAACGAAGAAAGATTTGTTTGTTTGCATATAATGGGTAATATCTAGAACTACTGAACTGACTTTAAAAATTCTTTAAGCACTCAATAAGATTTTTAGTTAATCGCCCTGCGTAGTCGCACGTATGTAGTCTCATCGTTGGGGTTTCAATCATCCACTGGTAAATGTTTTTTTTAGGAGACCTCTCAAGTTTAAGTTTATTTGATCGGTATTGATGAGTATTTTTGTAGAACATGGTGACCAGGATCTAATGACAGGACTGTGGGAGGTGGGTACGGGATCTCCTCAACGGATAACAGCAGACCCATCGAGTTTGGGCTTATTTTATTGGTCTTTATTATCACTTTGGTAAAACATGGTGACCAGGGTCTGATTATTGGATTGGAAGGTAGGTACTGGATCTCCTCAACGGACAACAGCAGACACTTCGAGTTTGAACTTATTCGATTGGTATTTATTAGCACTTTGGTGAAATATGGTGACCAGGGTCTGATGATGGGTCTGGAAGGTGGGTACGGGATCTCCTCAACGGACAATAGCAGACTCTTCGAGTTTAGGCTTATTTAGTTGGTATTTATTAGCACTTTGGTAAAACATGGTGACCAGGGTCTGCTGATGGAACTGAAAGGTGGTTATGGGATCTCCTCAACGGATAACAGCAGACCCTTCGAGCTTAGGCTTATTTTGTTGGTATTTATTAGCACTTTGGTAAAACATGGTGACCAAGGTCTGTTGATGGGACTGGAAGGTGGGTATGGGTTCTCCTCAACGGACAACAGCAGACTCTTCAAGTTTGGGCTTATTTGATTGGTCTTTATTAGCACTTTGGTAAAACATGGTGACCGTTGCATATTGTCGTTCAAAAAATCATATTCTTTTGTTTTCCTTATTTCCACGAAAATCTCTTCGACGCGGGCGGAGCCGCGGGCAAAAGCTAGTAATATATACAATATAGGTATATAAATAGTGTTATTAGGTTTCTAACGTGTTAGAAAAGGACCAACGAGTGCCAACACCCATCTCGCTCGGCTCGTTTTTCGTATCGTAGTCGTAGTGCACAGTCTTGTTCTATGTCTTTGCATGTGAGAGACTTCGAGTAAATGAAAAAGCCCCTTTTGTTTATGGTTTAAAAACTTTGATTGTTCAGTAGAAAAATAAAATCTAGTCTATGGTACGCCATGGCGGAGGTAGGGGGCGACAATGGTGAATTTCCAAAAGAAAATATACAAAAATTTAACAATGAAAGGCGAAGTAGTAAGCAATGGGTTAAACTAAACGTCGGGGGAACTTATTTCCTCACTACTAAAACAACACTCTCTAGGGATCCTAATTCATTTTTGTATCGATTAGTTCAAGAGGACAGTGACTTGATTTCTGACAGGGTGAGCACAATAGGATTTCGCAAATCAAATATTTGAGTTTTGAGGTTGTAAGTAACGCCTTTCTTATTGGTTTTCAGGACGAAACTGGCGCGTACCTCATAGACAGAGACCCTACATACTTTTCACCGGTGCTGAACTATCTCCGTCACGGGAAACTGGTAATTAATAACGATATCGCTGAAGAGGGGGTCTTAGAAGAAGCGGAGTTTTACAATATAACGGAGCTCATTAGATTAGTTAAGGAACGAATATGTCTAAGAGAAAGGAGACCTTTGAAAGATTCCAAAAAGCATGTGTACAGAGTGCTGCAGTTTCACGAAGAAGAACTTACTCAAATGGTTTCAACAATGTCAGACGGCTGGAAGTTTGAGCAGTTGATAAACATTGGATCACAGTACAATTATGGTAATGATGAGCATGCAGAATTTCTATGTGTTGTGAGCCGAGAGTGTGGCAACTCCCTTAACAGCAATGATATTGAGCCCACAGATCGAGCAAAAGTACTTCAACAAAAAGGTTCAAGAATGTGAGCATACTCCAAATGAATGACATTTGCAAGTCTCCAGGGACTGATTACTTTGTGTGTGAGATGTGTACATAGTATTTGTAGTGTGAACAGTCTGTAAAACTTATTAGTTTTCTTAGTATTTTGTTTTGAATGTGAAATGAATGCCAATTTTAAAGTCATGGTATTCAATGAAAGGAATGTTCAAACTGTTTTAAATATTTTTGTCTCTGTTAGGTGTTTATCATTACTGCTATTTTATAAATCTGATGTTGATATCTTTTAGCCCACTTTTGAAAACATAATTTTTTGATAAGTCAATTAGATATTGCAATGTTTTGATAATGTCTGGCATTTTATTTATTTAGTGAATATTATTAAAATACTCACAATCTTGTAAAGGACATGTGTATGTAATTTTTTGAGTCTCATAAAAACATGTTTTTATATACATACCTATATGTTAGGAACAAAATCATAATTAAAAAAATTCTGCTACATATGTTAAGCTGCATTTAGACTCAGCGAGTAATCACTAGCATTGTTGGTCTAAACACTTTAGACACAGATTTCAATGAGAAAGAGCATAATAAAAACAAACATAAATATATATGTATGTTTACAGTGATGGATAACAGAAGTAACTCAATGATTTTAATGGAATGTTAGAAAATATTTTGCATTATTATTATGCAGTTTTTACTAGCTTTGAATTATAGTGAAATGTGTTAACTGGTTCATAAATTTTAATGGACTATTTAGATTTATTAACTTTTTCATTATACCTATGCAACATTGTTGTAAATATGATGAATGTATGATAAATTCCAGAATAGAAATTATGTGATGCTCATTTGCGAATAAACCATGATGAAATGATTAAGAATTTATTATTTTAGTGGATTTCACATATAAGGCAATCCAGCAATGGTTCAGAATTCCCATAGTTTGATTAAGGCACTATGATTGGAGCTAATCATAGATATGAATTTTGTTTAGACTGTTATTCCTTAGTGTGTCTAAATACTTTCTAGCTAGTAAGTAAAAAAAATCTATTCATTTTGGTTACCTTTATTTCACTGAATAAGTAAACAACTTTGACTGAAAATGTAATATGATTTGACACGCCTTATAGTCATTCACCTAAAAATATTAATTAAATGTAATCACAATTACTTTCTAAGTTAATCAATTTCATAACTACAATATATATAAATCTTTAACACGATGTTTTAAAAAAATAAACATTAGCACTATTTAAAACTTATTAAATTACACAATTGTATTATAAAATATTGCATTTTAGCTGCATTAAACACAAGTCAACAAGACATCATACGTTAGACGCTCTGTTGTAAAAATAATGCTGAGTTTTATATCAAAATACAGAAATGTTTCACAAGCTTATGTAAGGCAATGGGGGTTTATTGTTATTGAAGATATATCTTGGTTGAATTCAGCACCAATCTGCCATATAGGTAAAGTCGTGGAACATTTTATGATCGGCGGCAGAGAGAGGCCGCGGCTCTTTGGGAGGCGTAAGCACGGCCTGCTCTGAAGTAAACTCGCTGTCAAAGTTGCTCACGTCTTCTAGATTGTTTATAGTTGGCACAAATGGTGGCTTGACTTTACGCAGTAGCAGTTGTTCCCAGTTCACGTTTCTGAAGAAAGCCTGCTTCTTAACGTCTTCTGCGTCTCGCTCTGACGATCCCAATCGCCGCTCGGGGTTTTTCCGCAGCAATCGACGCATCAAGGCTATCGCTTCTAGCGAGAGAGTTCTTGGATAACGCACCTCATCGTTGACGATCGAATCGAAGACCTCGCCCTCATCTTCTCCAGGGAAAGGAGACTCTCCCACCAACATTTCAAAAATCAGAACTCCAAGTCCCCACCAATCAACTGCTCTCGTGTACGATGTCTCGGTCAAAACTTCGGGGGCCAGGAATTCTGGAGTTCCACAGAAAGTGCCAGTCCTATCTCCCCAGCCCATTCCCTCCTTACAGAGACCGAAATCTGCGATTTTTACGTAGCCATCTGTATCTAACAATAAGTTATCTAGCTTAAGATCCCTATAAATAATATTATTCTCATGTAAATACTGTAGGCCCAATACTACGCAGGCTGCATAGAACACCGCTCGCGGTTCGCTGAACACGTCGGCGTGGATGTGCATCATGAGGTCTCCTCCAGCGGCGTACTCCATTACGAAACAGACGTGCTGCTCTGTCTGGAAGCAGGCGAACAGATTCACCAAGAATGGGTGTCGAATCGCATTCGCTACTTCGAAGATTCTCTTCTCTGACAACAATGAGTCTACCTCATCCCTGGCTATAATATCACCTTTCTTTAAAGCTTTTATTGCGAAATATTCATTTGTGGATTTGTACTGAGCAAGTATAACTTTTCCGAAGTGGCCTCTGCCAAGGACACTCAACAATCTGAAGCTCTCCATTGACATTTCACCAGACAGTCTTCTGGCATCGGCTTCTTTTGTGAACGATTCTATAACTGACGATGAACGCGATGATGATATTCTCATGTTGCTGGTTACTTCAACGATTTGATCATCATTGGTTGGGAAGTCGAGAACTAACTTGGGTGATGGTGAAGGTGGGTACTCAACAAGAGGTGTGTCGCAAGGAGTCTGTGGTTCTTTCACAACGTAGTTATCCCTCGCGTATGTGTCCTCTAAAAACGCAAAAGCTTCTTGAAGCTCCTTTTCCATTCTTAGAGTAGAGACATTAGGTGCTTGTTGCAGCGGGAGTGTCGGCTTTGGTGGTGGAGCTACGGGCAACATGGGGGCTGAGGGAGTGGCAGGCAGACCCAGGGGCCTCACCCCAGCCATGCCACCAAGAGTCACATGGGGATTCTCAAGTTCTTTATGCTCTTGAGATGTGGATTCAAAGCTAAACTGCTGTGAGCTAATGTGGGCTGTTTGAATGTTTTGAATTGAGGGTGAAGAGCGCTTCAGAAGCCTACCTAGAACCACAGCTGGGATATGCATTTCACCATATGAAGGTCTTGGTATATTCTTGCCCTGTTGCTTGAAAATCTTTTTCTGACGTTGAAGTTTAGGTTTTCTTGAAATAATAGGGTTCAAAAACTTAATTTCTGCAAACAATAAGCCTTGAGGTTCGAGCTCTAAAGCCATTCCATGGCGTATGTCATCAATAAATTCTTCTAGTCTCAAAAACTTGACAGCACAGAGTCCTCGCCAGTCTTTCCAATGGATGCCGATCTCTAGTTCCCTGGACTTATCCAACTTTATTGTGAACCTGAAATTGGGAAACATTGCACAATAAACTTGGGAATTTTTAACAATGTTATCTTATTTATATGTAGAATGCATTTTTAAATGCTGGGTGAACATATCAGTAATTATGGTTGGTTTACGTGAACAGTGGGCATAATGGTGTGACTAATCTGAACATGAAAAACATTTTGAATCACTTGTACATGGCCATTTTTCAAAGAGATTTCCTGATATTGTAGTCAATTTTGTTGCAGAATTAATCCTAATAATTAAGTTAGTTTACATAGTTAAAACAACTCATGCATGACATGGTTCTTAGCAAAAGCCTACATAGATAAAGGTAATTTATAGTCATTCATCATGGCCATGTTGAAGGAGTACCACATTTTTAGGCCCACATTTTACTGATAAGGGCATGACTCACAGAAATGTAATCAGAGATTGTAAAGTTCTATGAAAATTAGATACACAAGATAACAACACCCATACTTATAATGGCACAGTTAAAGAAATTCCATCCTTTGTTAGCTTGTGAAATTATGATTGTATACAATGCTTACCTCTGATCCCAAGCTTGCTGAGAGCAAGGTTTCCAGCTAGTCTGAGCCACTGTGTGGTTATCCAGCTTCATCACTGCCATTATTTCACTGCTAGTATCGTCTTTGATGCTGTATGTATACTTCATTGAGTTCCGAATAGTGACACCTTTTACAAAGGATTTGAGGTCAGAAGGGCTGGCGAGGGGATCCCGTCGGCTACGCCCAGGGACATCCTCTAGCAAGGCTTGGCAGCCCATCAGTCGTACTTCCAGAGTACCAGTAACTTGCACACAGGGACTGATCATTGGGGCTGGAGATGAAAACTGTGCCCTGGGTCCACTAGGGCCTGACAAGCTCACATACCCCGGGCTGGAGCCTGTACTACGCAGTTCTTGGCTCAGCTCTATGAAAGCTGCACTTTCAGTAGGAAGTTCAAGTCGGCGCATGTCAAGGGATCTGCGCAATAGGTCCAACTTCTGTGTTGATTCCAGGAGGCTTGTTTGAGCCTCTTGTAAAGCTTTCTTGTCAGTCACCTTCTTGTCACTCTGCAGTAATCTTATGGCATTCTTGGAGCCTTCAACAACAGCTGCCTCAATACGTAGACGGTTCCTTAATTCTGCTATTCTTTCATCCAATAAGGGATCTAAACCACTCATATCTGAAGTTCTACCATCTCCATTGGCCCCAGCATTATCACCTTTTTGTTGCTTTGCAAGTCTTGATAAACGGAGTTTCAAATACTCAATCTTATCTTTAGAATCAGCAAGCATTTGATGAGCTTCTGCAAGTAGTTTTTTATCACGAGATTGGTTACTGCTGGTGATGCTCTGAATCATGTTTTCTGCACCCTGTTTCACTTTCAGTTCTATGTTGAGTTGTTTCTCTAAGGAGGCCAATTTACGGTCCGTGGTGGCCTCACCCAGTTGTCGCTGTTGCTGCGCGGCTTCCGAGGCCAGGATGATCTCTTCATCGTAGGACAGATCTTCAGGAGACGTGGGAGTCGACTGCCCGCGCGATAATAAGAGCTGTGATTCAAGCTCTTGCAAATCTGACTTGAGCTCATTCAGCTTGATGTTGGCTTTCTTCACTATGTTAGCGACGTCTGAGAGCGAGCGTCGGTCTTTAGCAACTTCACGCAGTTTCTCAGCGCCTTCCTTTATTTTGAGTTCCTTACGTATCTCTCTACGTATGACATCCTTGAGCTCCTCTAACTTAGAAGGCAAAGCTATTTCTGGAATAGACTCTGTCTTTATCCCGTACTTGTCGCCAAGTTCGTAGAGAACAGGGTGCCGAATATAATCACCGTGATAATAACCTGGGTCTGCCATAATTGAGGATGCACAGGCGAACGTCAGTTAACCATAATTATGTGGGAAAATATTACTACTATTGCTTTTAGATCACAATTGGCGAGAACAGCCAGGCAGTCTATTAAAACTTGTACTTTCTGGTGCAATACACGAAATCATTATGATAAAACGTAAATACGAAACATAAATAGTAAAATAAATGCAAAATTATAAACGAAACACATCTACGACGAACGAACGAAACTCTAGCTTACCATAGACTACATAGAGATTAGCATAAATAAACTATCCATTCTTTTTTTTCATAGACAATAAAGGGACTTTTACACTTGTTACATACGCGACTTCGTTTCTCAGCATAGAAAAATAGTACATATTGTTATACTATTTCGTTCCTTAGTCTGAGTGTATTCAATATACTCTATGGTCTGAGTTATACTATTAAACCACAGATAATATAATACTGATTAAACTAAATCTATGGTGTTTCACCCATTTTATCGCGACACATCGAACAAAAAATTAGCGATTGACCGCGATAAAAAGCGTGACAAACGCAGTGGCGCGTTATCATGCTAGGGCGCAGAGAGAAGAAAAGGGAACTCAGCCGCACGAATCTGAAGTGCGTTCTTAAAATCGGTTGCTCGCCTTGCCGTGCGACCGAACAATTTTTATCGGTCATACGACAATTCCAACGTGTCGACATCGGAGTTTCGGGTGTCGTCAATCGTCAAGATTTTGCTTTATCTAAATGAAAAATTGCAGTTAAAATATTTAATCGCAAAATTAACAGTCAAGAAAAAACAATAACTTATTCTACCAATACTCTACAATTAGAATGAAGATTTGTTTGAAAAGCGTACACATGAAATTACAAACTTTAAGAAGCCTATTTCTGTAGATAATGTTACGAGCTGGGGTTCGGGATAAATTAATTTTATACCAATTTGTACCAAAAACCACTAATTGTCTTTATTTGTAATCACACACACTATTTAAACACAACTGAAACTAAATAACAACTGGAATTACTAACTGAACTCAGTGGACTCGCTGGAATGTCTAATTTGTCCGTACTATAATTTGAAAAATGTCCCACCACCACTAACTAGAATCGTTACCGGGTTATATTCGCTCTATAGAGTCGCAATTCACTAGTCACTACTAGTCCTTGAGAGTTGTCCTTCAGTTCACTAGAGTTTCCGCTTTGTCTCGTAGTTAACACTGAACTGAACTCCCGACCGATCGGTGATCATCTCACACATCCCCTCTGGGGCGTGGGTATACAGCGTCGGGGCGGGTGCCCCCTTGCTGTGGTGTCTTTCGATGCCCATTACTATGGGCATGTCTTGGCGTTGTTTTATCCGGTGGAGTTTGCGGCTCTACTCTCGAGGAGCACGGCTCGATTCAGGGAAGAGCTCGGCTCTACTCAGAGAGGAACCGCGGGTGTCAGGTCCTGTCCGGCGCGAGCGCGCGCGACGCGGGTATCGCGGGCGCGCGCGGCGCGGGGATGCGCGGCGCGGGGGCGCGTGGCGCGGGGGAGCGCGGCGCGGGGGCGCGAGGAGTTGGGGCGCGCGGCGCTGGGAAGCGCGGCGCGGGGGCTCGCGGCGCTGGGGAGCGCGGCGCGGGGGGGCGCAGCGCGGGAGCGCGCAGCGCGGGGGTGCGCGGGGTGAGGGCGCGCGGCGTGGGGGTGCGCGGCGCGGGGTCGCGCGGCGCGGGGTCGCACGGCGCGGGGGCGCGCGGCGCGGGTGGCGCGAGCGCGCAAGTCGCGTCGAGCGGCGCTGAGGTCTCCTCCGGTGGTTGGAGGAGGTCCCGAGGTAGGCGGCGGCGGTCGGGGGGGCGCGCGTGGTGCGGCGCCAGCTCTCGAAGGTGTGAGAGCGGCGCATGCTCTGCGCGCGTAAACATCCCCGCCGCGAGCCGGCTGACGAAGTCATCCAGGCTTTCCATCTTCAGGTCCCTCGCGATCGTGTCGTTCCTCACGTAGCGAGGCGCGCCGACGATGGTGCGGAGGGCTAGGTTTTCTTGAGCTCGGAGACGCTTCTTGTTCGTCTCCGAGACTAGGGCGTACCATGCCGGTGCAGCGTACGTGAGGCGGGATCTAATGTATGTCTTATAGATCCCGAGCTTCGCACGCAGAGGTAGTCCTGAAGATAGGAGCGGTCGCAGTTTTGCTCGCGCTCCTTTCACCTGGATGACGACGTTGTCCACGTGTTTCCGCATAGAGAGTCTCCGGTCTATGGTGACTCCTAGGTACTTCACGTGGGGCTGCCATGGGACCTCTACTCCTTGAAGTTGGAGTGGTGGTGGTAAGCTCATGTTGCCTGTGATGAGGGCCTGCGTCTTCCCGACATTGACCGACAGTCGCCATTTGGACAGCCAGTCTGGGAGCAGGTCTAGGGTCCGCTACATCTTCGCCGCAGCGTGGTTGGCCTTGTAGGACGACACGAAATAGGCCGCGTCGTCGGCGAAGAGAGCGAGTTGGGTTCCCGCTCCCAGGGGGATGTCGTCGGTGTACCGGGAGTAGCAGACCGGGGACAGGCAGCTTCCTTGGGGGACGCCAGCTTTGATAGGGCGCTCCTCCGAGGTGGCGTCTTCCACCACCACTCTGAAGTGGCGGTTAGTCAGGAACGACTCCACGACCCTAACCAGGCGCCGTGGGGCTGGAGAGGTCGACAGTTTATATAGCAGGCCCTCGTGCCATACTCTGTCGAAGGCCTTCTCCATGTCCAAAAGTACTGCAGCGGTGTACTCCTTCTTGTTGAGGCCTACCGTCATGTGGTGCAGTACTCTGGTCAGTTGGAGGGTCGTGGAGTGGTCGGCTCTGAAGCCGAACTGTTCCGGGCGAGGTGTGATGTGGGGCGTCAGCTGTCCGAGCAGGAGTTTCTCGAACACCTTTGAGACGTTGCTGAGCAGGGTGATGGGCCGGTTGTGTTCCGGACGTCTGGAGTCTTTGCCTGGCTTTGGCAGCATGATGACATGGCCGACCTTCCACTGAGTGGGGAAGTGCCCCGTCCGCATGATTCCATTGAACAGGCGCGTCACTGCAGCGACTACTCGAGGGGGTAGGTGCTGGAGCGCCAAGTTGGTGATGGAATCAGCTCCTGGGGCTTTTCGGGGCTTGGTGCGGCTGATCACCCGCTTCACCAGGCCAGGCGAGAAGACGATGGGGTCTTCATCGGCGGCTAACGGCTCAGCAAGGTAGTCTCGCAGGTGAGACTCGACTGCTCTGACGTGCTCCACATCATTGGTCGGGTTGGGCGTGAATTGGCCTTCGAGGCACTCGGCGAATATCTCGGCTCGGTCTTGGGCTCGGAATCTTGGGTGGCCGTTGCTGCCCAGCAGCGGTCGGACTGGAGCTGGGGTCGTTGACAGCTGCCGGCATAGGCGATGCACAGAGGGAACGTGATCGCCTATGGACTCGACATGGCGCTCCCAAGAGTCTTCGGCGTTCGCGTTGAGCTCTTTCTTCACCTTCTCCGTAAGGGCGTTGAGGCGAGCCTTGAGCGTCGGGCAGCGGGTGTGCTGCCACTGCCTCCGGAACTTGCGCTTTTCGCGGATGAGTTCTTGGATCCGAGCGGGGAGAGGTTGCAGTCTACCCGTGCTCGGAACCGTGTGCGATGATGTTTCAAGCGCGTTCTGGATGCAGCTGGTGAGCTCAGACGTCAGCCTTTCCACGTCTTCGGAGTTGGTGACGGGGCGAGATATTGGGGCCTCCTGGAGTGCGGCCTCGAAGGCGGGCCAGTTGTATCGTCGACGTGATGCCGGCGGAGAGACTCTGGTGGGCAGGTCCTCCATTATCAGAAGGACTGGCCTGTGGTCTGATGGAAGGTCGATCAGAACTTCCTGGCTTGGCGGTGTTCTCAGATCTTTGTACACCACTATATCCAGGACGTCTCCAAGCCCCGTTTGCGGGCAGTAATGAGTAGGCTCGCCGGGGCCAATGACGTCATAGTGGTGCGAGATCGAGTCTTGGAGGAGTCGGAGTCCTTGAGCATTCGCCGTCGCGGAGTTCCACGCAGGATGCTTGGAGTTCAGGTCGCCGGCAATGATGGTGGGGTGCGGCGCGCTGAGGATATCATGGAGATCCCTGAAGTCAAGGCGCCGGGCGGGTGCCTTGTAGGTGGCGTAAAGACGCAGGGTTTCACCTGCGACCTGGATTTCGACTCCAAGGGCGTACAACGATGAGTACTCCTTGACGGCGATTGGCTGGTGGATGATCCTCCTCTTGACTAAAACCGCCAAGCCTCTCCAGACTCGGCCAGTCTCGGGGGAGAGCTCATTCTTCCTGTAGACATGGTAGTTTGGGACGTGAAACTTATCCTTGTCTGACAGGAAGGTCTCGCTGATCAGCATCACGTCGACGTTTTGCTCCTTGAGGAAGAGCATGAGCAGTCGCCGCTTTCCAGTGAGCGACTGGGCGTTCCAGTGCACTATTCTTAGTGACTGGAGCTCTGTAGCGGCTGGGCTGCTACGAGTCTCTGGAAAGCGGGTAGGCGTACGAGGTTCTTGACGGCCTGCATCACCGCCTCGTACTCTAACTCCGCTGTAGGTAGGACTGGGGCGGGGGTCGCCTCAGTTGTGGGGTCGGGCTGCTTTGCCGCAGCCTTCTTTTTCTTTCTTCCAGACCTCTTGCGTCGAGGTTTGGCAGCGTCTGACCTGGCCGTGGCTGGGTTAGCCTCGGCCATGAGTGAGGCGGGCGCTGTCCTCTCTTGTGGTGGCTGGAAGGCTGGCTGCGGTCGGCTGGCTGGTTTCGCCGCTGTAGCCGTCAGGGCGATGGTTCCCGCCTTCTTGTTCCGGGCCTCGTTCCGGAACACGGGGCAGGAGGTGTTGTTGGCCGCATGTGGGCCCCCGCAATTCACGCAGGTTGCGGGTTCCTCCCTGGAGCGAGGGCAGTCCTTCGCAGAGTGCTCCCCGCCGCAGCGCACGCAGGCCTGGGTCCGGTGTCAGTTGTGGGAAGAGTGCCTGAACTGCTGGCACCTGTGGCATTGTGCGGGCCCCTTCTTCCCTCTCCAGGCTTCGATTTTTATTCCCGGCATATACATGAGTTCCGTGATCTCATATATAGCCGGGACTAGGGTTGGCGTCTTCTTTATTAGGGCGTAGAAGATGCAGCCGGGGCGCCCTGCTCTAGCCCTAATAGGCTTGCAGTACTCGACCTCAAAGCCGAGGTCGAGCAGTGCTGCTGCGAGCTCCTCCGGTTCTGTGTTGACTGGCAGCCCGCGGATCGCTACCTTAAGGCTGCGCTCAGCGGGGAGGGAGAAGGAGAACCACTTCACACCGTGGTCCTTGTCCAGCTTGTTGAGGTACCGTTGGAGGAGTCGGTACTCATCATCAGCTGCTGGTGTGAAGCGCACTCCCTGCTGGAAGGCGCGGGCATTGGGTGTTCTACCCAGTTGGATGGCGATCTCGCGGATATGATGCTGCCAGTTGGGCAGCTTGTCCACGATCATCGGTGGGTATCGCAGCTTCGTAGGTGCGGAGGTGGGCGCGGGGGCGCGCGGCTTGGGGGCTGGCGGCGCTGCGGCTGGCGGTGCGGCGGCGAGCGGTGCGACGACGGGCGTCGCGGCGACGGGCGGCGCGGCGGCTGGCGGCGCCGCGGCAGCGGCTGGCGGCGCCGCGGCGGCGGGCCTCGCGGCGGCAGGCGTCGTGGCGGCGGCGGGCGTCGCGGCGGCGGGCGTCGCGACGGAGGACGTCGCGGCGGCGCGCGGCGCGGTGGTCTGCGGTGCGCCGGCGCGCGGCGTGGGAGCGCGCGGCGTGGTGGCGCGCGGCGCGATGGCGCGCGGCGCGACGGCGCGCGGCGCGGTGGTGCGTGGAGTTGGGTACCCAAGTGGTGGGCGGTCGGGTCGCGCTCGTTGCGCGACTGGGAGACGCGATGCCGCTCTTCCCTGGGCTGCGCGCGGTGGTTGCGGGTTTTGCTGCAGGGGGGTGGCTGCGGCGGCGGCATAGGTGGGGGGCACTGGAGAAGGCGCGTCGCAGACTCGCTTCACCGTGCTCTCGGTCTTGGGGCTGCTCGTGTCGAGCGCTCTCTTCGTCCGTTGAGGGAGGGGGGGCAGAGTCAGCGGCATAGACGACGCCAATGCTGCATCTGCCGTTGGAGAGCCCTCGACAGCAAGTTCGAGGCGTCGCTGGCGCAGGTGGGCCTCCATCGTAGCGAGAAGACCCTCCGTTAGGCAATTCGCACGACGTAGCCGAGCCGTCATGATCTCGTCGAGCTCGAGACCGCGGCGCGGAGACCCCGGTTGTTCGAGCGCGAACGGCACGGCGTACTCGGTACTCGTGCTGATGCCTCCCCACTGGAAGTCGTGGAGAGAGTGCGCACGACGAGTGGGGGTGGAGGACAGCGTCGATGGTAGGCTCAGGAGCGCTGGGTCCACTTCTTGAGGCTGCGGCTGGGTGGCGGCGGCGTTGGAGGGGCCCTGGACAGGGCTGTTGGAGTAGCCCTGAGAAGAGCTGTTAGAACGCGAGCCCTGAGAAGGGCTGTTGTTTATTTATTTATTTATTTATTTATGATAGGAAAACAAACAGCTTTAAATCGAAAATTAACATAACATGGCAATGCAAGTTAGCCTATAGTTTTCACAATTTAATATAAATACAGTTGATTTGTGAACTGCCTAATAAATAAGAAAACACTCAGTGTAATGTAATATTATTATAATATACTTACTTGTTGTAAATAATATATTTAATATATATATATGTATATTTATATAATACAAAGCTGTATCTATACCTACGTAAAATATTAGTTTATTTGTGGTTGCACCTAAACCTTCTTCATGTCACTCCTTAAAAAATAGATTTGCTGCGAGTCTCTTAAATGTGTCTGAGCTTGTGTGAAACAGGTCAATATCAATTTCATGACTTAACGTATTAAAACTCCGAGCTGCACGTATTGTATACGTATTTTGCCTGTAGTTAGTACGCACAGCGGGAACGTGTAATTTGCTCTGGTGACGAGGGTTGGCAGACCTGGGAACTTGTAAATTGATATAGCTTAAGAGTTCAGGGCAGTCTATATTTCCGTTAGCTATTTTTATGAGGTAGTCTACATCTGCAATATTGCGTCTGACGTCAAGTGGTAGCAGATGGTGTCTCTTGCATCGTGCCTCGTATGTAGCATCAGTTACTCCAGTTTTGTATTCCAGGTATCGGAGAAAACGTTTTTGTATCCCTTCAATTCTTGTGATGTATATGGCATACCTGGGATTCCAAACTTGGGAACAATATTCAAGTGTACTTCGAATGAACGAGCAATAAAGAATTTTTATAGCTTTTATGTTTCTAAAATGCTTGCACGATCTAATTATGAACCCTAGGTTTCTAGAAGCCCTATTAACTATGCTTTCAATATGTTTGTCGTACAGAAGTTTAGAGTCCTGTACGACACCTAAATCTCTAATTGAGTCTGTTCGTGGTAGAAGATGATTTTTAATGGCGTACGGAAAAATTGTCACAGATGATTTACGCGAGAACGACATGACATAGCACTTAGAAACATTGAGGTCGAGTTTGTTTAAGTGGCAATAATCCTCAAACCGCCGAAGGTCCTCTTGTAAGGCGACACAATCTTGATTATTTTGGATTGGCTTTAAAATTTTCATGTCGTCTGCAAAAAGAAGGATCCTCGCAGACCTGAAGTAGCCAGCTATATCGTTCATAAACAAAATAAATAGGAGTGGACCTAAGAGTGAGCCCTGTGGTACACCCGAGGGAACCGTGAGCCACTGTGAGCTATAGTTGTTTATCACAACCGACTGGGTCCTGTTTTTGACGTATGACTGGAACCATCGATAAAGATCTCCATGGATACCTGAAGAGTAAAGCCTCTCTATAAGCCGTACATGGTCTATGCGATCAAAAGCTTTACTATAGTCCGTGAATATTATATCTACTTGACTACCTTCTTCCATTCCAGCTGTAACATGCTCGTGAGTTAGGACAAGATTCGAAGTTGTTGATCGTTGTTTTAGAAAACCGTGCTGCTCTAACGAGAACGAACTCTTTAACGCTGCATAAGTCTGCTCATAAACTATCCTTTCCAATACCTTAGCAAATAAACATAGTTTCGAGATACCTCTATAGTTATCAACAAAATTTACATCTCCTTTTTTGTGGATTGGTGTTATGTACGCGGATTTCCATAAAATCGGCATAATACCTTCATTAACGGAACGTTTGAATAAAATAGATAAGGGCAAAACCAATGCTTCGGCACAATTTGTTATAAATACAGGAGAAATGTTGTCTGGACCTGCCCCTTTTTTAAGATCTAATGATTTTAACACCGTGAGTAAACGAGTTAGATTAATCTCTATACCTGAAATAAGATGAGTCTGGGGAACCTCGATGAGATTGACGTTACCGGTTGAGGGAGGCGAAAAGTTTTTTCCAAAAAAGTCGGAAAATGCTTCACAAATGTCCTTCCCAGAGTCCAACGAGCGACCTTCGTAATTCATGAGGGAGGGAATATTATTAGAACCTTTATTATTATTTTTTACATATGACCAAAAACTGGATGGGTCAGCAATAATATTATTTTCGATATTAGCCATATACTCGGTGAAGCAAATATTTTCAACAATTTTCGCTCTTTTCCTAAGTACCGAGAAAGAGTTGTAATCGGACAAATTATTGTATTTTTTATATTTGCGATGATATTTATCTTTTTCTTTTAATATTTTCAGTAGTGCATCCGAATACCATGGTGGTTTTGTGTGTTTTGTTTCTTTTTTAACGGGAACGAAATCTTTTATAATTTTATAAAGTGAATTATAAAAGAATGTAACAGCTTCTTCGAGGCTAAATTTATATAAATGCCGCTCATTGTGAGTGAGCGGCGGCTGCGGGGGGGTGTAACGCGTGCGACTATGAGTCGTGGCGAGCGCCAGTCCCCATGCCCCTTTCCTCGGTGATTTCCGCTGGTGGAAGGCCGAGGCAGGAAGCACAGCGAGCGGCACCACGACTCAGGCGCTCCTGAGATAGGTAATCCCCTCCGCGCAGCTGAGGCGCGGGCGCTACTCAAACTAAATATTAAAGAATATTGAGCGAGTTCGCACTATAAGAACGTCCGTGCACTGCGAGCGTACAGGCAGTCCGAACTCCCGACCGCTATCTGTCCCGTTTTTATATACCGTACGCCGGCTTTGCGATCTGTCTAGAACCCTCTCGCACATTAAGGAACACGCTTCAAGGATCCCAGCCTATATCCATCTCTCTCCCACTTCTTTCCAGTTCAAGTGACGCGATGTTGCTAGAACCACAGATAATATAATACTAGAGTACTAGAACCCTCTCGCGCATTATGGAACGCGCGTCACGCTTCACGTCAGCGTGTCAAAGACCCTTTCCAACCTGAATGCTTCCTCTCACTTCTTCGTCCGAGACTTTTTGAGCTCAATGGCGGAAACTTCTCGCATTGTCCAGTTGTGACCTTGGCCTGGAAGCGTCCACACGTCATCCGCGCTGAGATTATTTACGAACTTTCTTACGCGTTCCATGATGTGTGAGATTTTTGTTTCGTGCGCCGGTACTACGTAACAATAACTTTTTGTTATAAGTAATCTTCTACCACTTTAGACCACTCCTTGTCTACCAAGTGCAATTTTTGTAGTTTTTGGTCCATTTGTTCCATAAAATTGGCCTTCCTTGTACTTAAGTTATTACGGTATCATTAATTTTATTAATTTTTGGAAACAAACAACTCGTTGACTTTATGCGACCGACACGACAAAATACAAACATGTTTGAAATTTAAACGCGGGAACCGACAAATGCGATGTTGCACAACCGTGCGCGTTGCCAGTTAGGACAAATTCATTCGAAGCGCTGTGTTTGAAATTTTTCGCGTCGGTTGTTCGGTCGGACCACAAAAGTTGTGTCGTATAGCGACTGGTAAATAGAAAAAAAAATTTGGTCATTATTTAACAGGTTACATTACAAAGTGACTGATGTCTCCTTTTAAGCTTGTAAGTTGCCTGTGACAGGTGAAAATACCTGGGTAATTTTTCTTTTATGAGGAAGTTTTCGTGAGAACTTCCAAAAAGTCATTTTGGTCACAAAAAATACCATGAAATAACCTATCAGCCTCTACCAGAGTATATTGCGGTAAGGGTTTTATTGTTCTCTTATCAAAAAGTACATTCATTCATTATAATCCTTCCTAAATATTACACCAGTGCGTCTTTCCTAGACACGAAAAAACTCGTGTTTTCTGACTTGGGCTATTTGGAACAGCATTTTTGCTATTTGGGACACATTTTCCAACTTAATTAAAGCAATGATGATTTCCACGAAATTTATTATTTCAATATTTTTTTTCACAAAGGTACCACTCAAAATAGTTGGAGTCTATAGGCGATAAGCTATTTCCACAAGGAATGGCAAGGTTTTCAAACCATATAAAGCTTATTCACGAGAAAACTTGGAATTGGCGCTAGTGGCTGTTAAATCAAGAATTTTGACTTTCAGACAGGCATCTGAGAAATATGGTGTACCAAAAAACACCATATATCGAAAATGCTTAAATCAAAATACAACTCAAAATTCAGCTGGTCATCCTGCCATCTTCAGTAATGAAGAGGAGCAAATATTCGTACAAGTTGTTGTGATTCTGGGTAATTGGGGATTCCCATTTGATCTTATGGATCTAGTATCTTTTTTAAAAAAGACAGGCAAGAATGACAATATCAAATTTACAACACCTCAAAAACTTGATGTTGACACTATATAAGTCTGTCAATGATTGTTAAAAAAATTTCGTTGATACTTAATGTAAGAAGTAACGAATTTATATTTTATAGTGATGATAATTTGGTATATTTTGATTAGCTTCATTTAAATAACCAAGTGAAAAAGTAATTTGAAATTTATTTTGTGAATTTAACTTAAAATTTAGTTGTGAATTTAACTTAAAATTCAACTTTTTGGCATTTCCGATTACTGTATTGTTGTCAAAAATATCACAAAACCTTAATTTTATTGTCCCAAAACAGGCCAAACACTTCTTTATTTAGGATATGATAGTTTTTACAGGCAAAAACACCTTGATTATTTTCCTGACCCAAAAAGCCCTATCGGCAGGTTAATTGGGACAGGCACCTTTTTTTTTATCTCAGTCCCCGTTGAAGTAACTTTATTTATTATTATGTACAAATATTCCCCTTGAAAAACGAAACTTATATAATTTTTACCGTCGTAGGTTTCACATATAATTTTGGAAGATATGCCTGTTTAAAGATGAAAAACTGTCCCAAATAGCTCGACTTTACGGTACGAAAAAAGCGCGGGAAGCGTTGTCCTGGGAGGAGGAAAAATTTAAAGGCTTTCAGTTTTAATTCACTTTATTTGGTGATACGAATTATTTTGAGTGCATTTCAGCATCTTTGAGGTTTAAATATGGGTAAAAAAAGACGTCGTAAAAAACCTAGACGGCAAAAGGACGATTCCAGTCCAGTACTGATTCCAACACGGAAGAACGCGAACAGGATGAGCCTCAGGAGATGGAGTCCGAGCGAGAGCCAGAGCGAATCCTGCAAAAAGAAGAAAAAGATAAGGATAAGTACATAATTTATAAGACTAAAGAATACACAAGGCGCTACCCCGAAAATGGCGGTAAGTTCGAATATATTGTATTCATACAAAGTAAAGACGAGCGTACACTTGGTAATCAGTTTGGGCAGGTTGGGCAGTTTAATAAAAAGACAATACAGGCGTTAAACAATTATGACGACTAAATAAATTTGGCAAATGAACTACTATCGAATATCAAGTTCTTAAATGAAAACAAATTAAGCGCATCAATTCCAGCAGCTGCATGTGAAGTAACCGGAATTTTTAAATTTGTCCCCATAAATAAGAAAATTTTCAAGTCATTATCCAGCAGCTCAAAAGTAGTGCAAGTAAAAAGTTTCATGAAAAGAATAAAGACAGACAATGACGTAAAATTTGAACCTACGCAAACAGTTGCAATTACATTTTCAACTCCAGAATTGCCCGAAAGTGTAGACATCAACTCATGGTATTTCAAAGTTCATACATACATACCACCAGTTAAACAATGTTTGCGTTGTCTTCGATATGGTCATATTGCTAAATTTTGCAAGAACAGTGAGCGGTGCTCGGTTTGCTCTGAAAAACACAGCTACAAAAATTGTACAAATACCAATCAAGAAGCAAAGTGTGCAAATTGTAACGGGGCACATCTTCCAATATCAAAGGAATGTCCAGAAAAAATGTATGTATGTATGTATGTATGTATGTATTCCCCGTATTTATTCATCATCTTATTTGTTCATTGCATCATTTATATATAATAGTTTTATTCTTAGATTTCTCTATTTTATGCAGGTGTATAGTTACATTTTAGCAGCCCAACCTAAATATTTTTTGTATGTATTTCCCTTATTAGTATACATAAACATTTAAATTAAATCAGCAATTGAATCTCGTAAGGATACTGCCTTTGGTTTAGATGGATTGCCATATAAATTAATAAAACATTTAAATGATTCCTGTTAACTTATAGTATTAAATAAATAAATAAATAAAATATAGATAAATAAATGGATATTCTATTCTATTCTATTCTATTCTTTCTAAATGTTTTTAATCACCTTTGGTCTAAATCAAATTATTCCTGAAACTTGGAAGTCAGATTGTTTGATTCCAGTATTAAAATAAAATAGTAAATAAAGTATAGTAATAATTAAAATAGCCCTAACCTCTTGCATGTGAAAACTTTTTAAGCAACTTTTAAAACAACGTTTAGGGTTTTACATGGAAAAGAATAATCTTTTATCAAATAATCAATTTGGTTTCCGACGTGGTCGCTCAGCTAGAGAAAGTTTAAATCATCTTTATCTTGACATTTTTAACTCTTTGCAGAATAAACAGTATCTTAACAGTGTATTTTTTGACATTATTGGAGCATTTAACAATGTTAATATTGAGACCTTATCTTCTGAGCTTCTTGCACTTATATACCAAAAAAAATTGTAATCTGGAGATGTAATCTCTTATGGGGCAGAGAAGTACTTGTAAAACATAATAACAAATTAAATTAATTGGACCGAGAATATCATACAAAGGAATATGTCAAGGTGGAATTATTAGTCCATTACTATTTATTTTGTACATTCATAAATTAATTTCAGTACTTGGTTCAAATGTAAGTAATTTACAGTTAGTTGATGATTTGGCAGTTTATTGCTCTGATCACAATGTTGGTAATGTTAGTTCTATAGTAAATTCTGCATTAAAAAAGTTACAGGAATGTTTTGAAAATTTAAATTTAGAAATTAATTTAGATAAAACTAAACTGGTAGTCTTCAATAAGGGAAAAATATACAATATTGTAAATATTTGTAACAATAACACTCCTCTTCCTGTAACATCAGTTATCAAGTTATTAGGTGTATTTTTTATTAGTAATTTATCATGGACCAAATACTTGGAATACATAACAGGAAATTCTAATAGAGCTTTTAACATTTTAAAATGTCTAGCTAAATGTTATTGTGATCCAAAAATATTATTAATGTTGCATAAATCTTTGGTTCGTTGTCGTCTTGAGCATGCATACTTCTGCTTATGTGCATATCAGAAAACTTGATGTCTTACAGAATAAAAATCTTCGACTTATTTGTGGTGCAATGAAATCTACTCCAGTCAATTTTTAGCAAATAGAATGCAACACTCCTCCCATTCTGATTAGATTTAATTATTTAAAACATAAATTCATTTTGAAACTTTGTACTCTCAAATATCATTCACTTATTAAAAAAGTAATTCATTATCATAGCACATTAAATGCTTCCTCAAATTACCCGTTTGTTCTTCAAGGCTTTTCTCAAGATTACTATCAGCAATACAAGTTATATAAAACAGATTACCAACGGCAATGTTACACTCATTCTTATAAAAGCAAGTTTTGTGATGTGAAAATTATCATCTAAAAAGATCTAAATAATAAGCAAAATGTTTATGAACTTATATCTCAATGGAAAGATTATCGTCATGTATACAGATGGATCCAAAACAGCAGTACTGTTTCAATGGCTATTTATGACACTACCTACCAAGAAAATTGGACATGGAAGAAAATTCCCTGACTCCTTGAGTATTTTCACAGCTGAAGCTTTGAGCATACTAACTGCACTAAAATATATAGAAAACTACATTCATGAATCTTATAACTGGGTGATTGTTACGGACAACATGAGCGTGTTGAAAGCACTAGAACATACATAACCATTTTAATACTAATACGTGGGACGCACTATAAGTTTCCGGAATGAATATGAAAAAATACTATTAAGGGTACAAAATTAATTTATTGTTTTTCAAAATAATCTCCCTTGGCGTCTATGCACTTTTTCATTCGATCAAACCAGCTTTGAAAACTTTTGTGCCACTCCCCTGTGGTGACCTCTGAAACGTGTTTTTCATACTCCTCGACAGCCTCTTCTGGTGATGAAAATCGTTGACCGCGTAATAGGTTCTTAATTTTTGGGAACAGAAAAAAGTCACAAGGTGCCAGGTCGGGACTGTATGCAGGATGACTCATGAGTTCTACATTTTTCGTCTTCAAAAAGTCGTTTGTCTGTCTGGCCGTGTGAGAACTAGCATTGTCGTGGTGCAGGATGATACGGCGTTTACGGTTATTTTTACGGAGTTCGTCAATAACTTCCGGCAAACAAATGGTCGTGTACCAGTCACTATTCACGGTATGACGATTCTCTAAAGCAACAGTAGCCACGTGTCCAGTTTTATTAAAAAAATAAGCAATCATCCGCTTAGATGCACTTTTCACGCGCGCCACTTTGGTTGGTTTCGGCTCATCTTGAAAGACCCATACGCTCGATTGCTGCTTTGTTTTGGGATCGTAGCAATAAATCCATGTTTCGTCACCTGTTACTATGTCCCACACCAAATTTGACGCACCTTCGTTGAATCTGGTAAGCATGGCACTGCACCAAGTGACGCGGTCCGTTTTTTGAGCCTCGGTCAAGTTGTGTGGGATCCACCGCGAGCACAGCTTTCTCACACCCAAATGTTTGTGTAGGATTGATTGTATTTGACTCATGCCTATTTCTAAGGATGCGCGAATTTCATGGTAGGTCACATGCCTGTCTGTTTCAATCATACGGCGCACAGCATCAATGTTTTTGTTGGTCACAGCGGTGGACGGCCGACCATCGCGAGATTCGTCACTGAGATTGATACGACCACGCTTGAATTCTGCAAACCAGCTATAAACAGTCGTCTTGCATGGTGCTTCATTGCCAAAAGCTGTTTCAAGCCGAGCGATGCTCTGTTGAGCTGTCAAATTACACTTAAAATCGTAGAAAATCATACTACGAAAATTTTCCCGAGTTAAATCCATGTTGATGCAGACACACAATTTTTTAAATGGCGCCACAAGGTAAAAATAAAAGACAGTCAGATGAAACAAACTGCATTCTACAGCCAAAGAGTTCTATTTTCAAATGTTGCAATAAATTTTTAAATATTGTTTATGTAAGTGGCCAGTTCCGGAAACTTTTAGTGTTACCTATGTACTAACCCCTATATTTATGAATGAAACCTTTGGAACTTTTTATTTCACAAAAACGCCAATATCATTTTTATGTAGACTCCATCACACATTGGAGTAACAGGAAATGAAAACGCAGATTATTTAGCAAAGACGATTTCTTCAGTACAAAATAACCAGGGCTGCCAGACATGAATCATCAGATTACCCGCAACGAGTCGCAAAAATAACCGCTTTTACCAGCCTTCAAACAAAAAATACCCGCAAAGAGGGTATTATTTTTCTTCATGTGTGTCGATGGCGATGGCCCTGCAAGTAATATCAAGTATTATCACTTTCTTCAGATTTACAAACACATTCATGTTGCTAATAAGCAACTCAAACGCGTTCTGCTACCAGAAAATGTATGGAAAGGAACCCTGTCCGGTCAAACTAAATATACGGGATTCTATAAAGGGCCCATAGTATATCAGAAACACCATATACCTGGCACGAAATTAGTATGCAGACAGAGTCCTCACCCAGATTAATAAATAATACGAACTCACAGTAGTTCTGCTGAGACTTCCCAGACGCCGGCTGCCCTCGCAGATCTCAACTGATGCTCGAGTGCGCCAAGCTGTCCTGCCTTTCTTCCACGTTAATCCCGACGGCCAAATCTAGGAAGGGATTGAAAGGGCAGATGGGATAGAAACGGGAATTTGGCCACAGGCGTACACGTGGCGTGTCAAAGGTTAGGCCGATCTTGCTTACTGCCCCGTGCATGTAAAGTCTAATCGACGCTTTCTTCACTTCACTGTTCAGCACTTTTGTATTGTCCAATTAAATACTGTCCCGAAACACATAAATTAGCCCTGGAACGAATCCGATTCTCCAGGCGCTGTTCCCGATCTGAACGCAGTGAACGCGGTAACCCCACTTTTCGAATGACAGCTCCAAAAGTCAAAATGAATAGAATGTTGCCAGGGTGCGTTTTCACATTTTGAACCAAACATTCATATAAGCATTATTTTTTATATTAAAGATCTTCCTCCAGTCATCTAAAACATTAGGGTTTTTTTGTAAAACCTGTGTTGTATTTCGGCTTTGTATGCCCTCAATTCTTTCTCCAAATCTTCCAAGCAAAACTGTTTTATGAGGACGGCAAATCTTTTCAAAATAAGTTGCATGTCACAATTTTTAACCAATAGAACAAACGTTTGTTTGATAGACTTTCTACTAATCAGAACAATGTATTGTAGCACTATGGCGCGTAATGGAGAAAAATGACCAATAGCCACAGATCTTCAATACATTAAGTGCCTGCGCCAATAGCGTATGCATTTAGGAGGTGAATCCCTCACCATAGACAATATAAATTCTTTCATATTCTAGCAATAATTAAAATTGTCTACAATACAAAATACCCGCTTTTGCCCTCAAGACAACAAATACCCGCCAAATTACCCGTCTTCTCAATTTATCGTCAAATTACGCGGGTAATTACCCGCCAATTGGCAGCGCTGAAAATAATCTAACTGTCAATAATGACATTTCACAGAGTGTTGCTATTCCATATTCCGATTTAGTTTCAAAATTTGAGAAAAATATGTTGGATGAGTGGCTTGCTGTTTACAATGTTACTCTGGCCCAAAAAGGCTCATTGTTCACTCAAATTAATAATGACGAAGTTGGAAGAACTCCTTTGTTTAAGAATGAAGAAGTCGCAAATTTTACTCCACAATTTGTAGACTTCGTTTTGGAGACTGTCGTTCCAACGCCCATTTATACCGTTTACGCATAATAAATTCACCCAAATGCACTCATTGCTCTGAAGACTCCGATCAAACACTAAATCACATATTTTTCGAATGTCCTGCTTTTGCAATACCTAGAATATTATTATTTGATAGTTTATTAGAAATTTATGAAAAACCTGTTAATATCCCGCGCGATTTGCAGACAATAAAAAAAATCTGCAACTTATTTCGCTATTTTGAATTCATCTGTGTTACTATGATGGACATCTAGAAGATATCAGAAAATATATCTAACGGGCATTTGTGCCTTTTGAACTTGACAAAATACTATTGACAAAAGGCTATTTGCCTACTTATTGGATGAGACCACATTCACACTCATACCGAATCTACCCTGGACATGACATAATTGTATTAAAAACGAAGAAAATATCGTATCAGAGGAGGCTTTCGCCTAAAATTATAATAACTTAAAGAAATAAAATGGAAATTACCTTTGCCTGTCCTTACAAAGGGACGAAAAAAAAAAACTTTGATGCCTGCCTTAACTTGATTAGGTATTTCATAGAGTCAAGTTTATTAGCTTTATATTTTTACGGTTTTAGATTAAATAATTTTCCAAAAGATTAAAAATTTTGTTAGTTTGATTACAAACAATGTATTCCTAAATTATTTGAAGGTAAGTGATACGATAATTCATAACAAAATTGAATGTATTGATTTGTTTATTAATTAATATTATTCAAAGCCAAGTGAACGTCTTAAAAGACCACGCTGAAAGTCCATCACATACATCAAAAATTTAGCACCTCAACTTTCACTTCCTTCTAACACAGAATTAAATAAAAAAATAAGATAATTGGAACCATTTAATTAGAACTTTGTAGGAATTAACTAGTTTGCTACAGAAAAACGAAATTTGCTTTAATGAAATTAATCGAAGATACTGGAAAGAACTGTCAAACCAAAGCGCCGCTGTCAACGCTCGTTCTGGGTCAACGTTTTGATGGAGAAATAATGCCAGTAAAGGTTGATATAACTCCTCCACCGCCGGCAAACTCGAAGCAGCCCGGTGTCACTAAGTCCTTGCTATACAACGGCTCTAAATTTCAAGGACACCAAAAATCCAAAGGCAACTCATACGAAGTGGAAGTAGTTTTGCAGGTTAGTGTATGTACAATAACAAAGTACGCAATATTCTCTCTTATACATATTTATAGCTCATACCTTTTTTTCTTGATTCAGGGAATCAATTAGACTCACTCACTGATATTGGCTTCAGTGTAAACCATTCCTTTTATGAAAATAATCAGTGTGTTGGGTCCGAGTGTTGACAAGACATACAACTGAATTCTGGGTTGTTTTAAAAAATTACCACTTAGTCTCTTTACGCGACTCGCTATCTAACCTACGGGCTTGCTTCTGCCCTGAAGGATTTCTGGGTTGCGAAGTCTTTCTTCCCCACTAGGACACCAACTGTAAGTTGTATCTTTCTTATTTGATTACAGCATGTTGACGAGGCTAATTCATATTTGTGTGGATATTTAAAAATAAAAGGATTGACTGAAGAATTCCCAACACTGACAACATTTTTTGATGGAGAAATTATATCAGCGAAGTATCCATTTCTCACTCGGAAGTGGGATGCTGATGAAGATGTTGATAGAAAACATTGGGTAAGGTATTGTAACCATATTAGGATTCTTAATTGAATTGATTCAAACATCTATAGGGATCATTCTCGTAATTCATTGGTGTACATTGTTCATTCAAGCAATGTTACCAGTTCAAGATGGTCCAAACTTTCCAGTTGAACCAACAAAACCAGAGTTTTGTTTGATTTCCAGTTTAAAACTATGATTTGCCCTTATTTTTAAATACATATTGAAATTAAAATTTACTGAACACAAAGTTAACTGGAAGTGGGATTTGTATGAAACTTTGTGCCAAAGTCTTTGATATACAAGAGTGGATTGGGTGTTTCACAGCTTAGGCATAAAATACATACAAAAAAATATTTATACATTTTAGTTTGCAGGATTGCTCAATATATTTTCTACAAATTATCTGCTCATAGCCCATAGCTGATTGCAGATTTTGGACATATTCTCTGTCTAGCATTATGTATTTCTCCAGCAAAGCTTCTGTAACCAGTTTAAATAAAGAACCTTAGTTTTCAAAATACATTTATTTTGTGGTGTGTGGCAATAAATCTGATTTTAAAGGCTTTAATTTTAGTTTTAGTGCTGTCAAAACTTAAATTTTTCCAAAGTAATGTAGCTTCTGTTGTTAACACTAGAGAACTATTTTGGCATGAATAAAATTTAGCTTCGGCTTTAGTGTCATTTTAAAAGAATATTATTACTCTGTTTTCTCCTGGATGTCCTAAGAGAAAATATTTGAGACCATCACCTTGCTGAGTGGTTCATCAATTTGTCCTACAACAAACTCGTCCATTTAGACTAGGCTAGGGTAATCAACAAAATCTCTAAAATAACTTTAACTTAAATTGATGAAATATTTTTATTTTTTTAACAGAAATTATCAAAACCATAAATTAATAATAACAGATATACATATTTTAACAGATATTAAAAACGATTGTCTTAGCCTAGAAATGTGAAGTTGTATTAAAATCAAATTGGCGCTGCATTCAACCCGCTATAAAAGTATGTTATTTCTGAGAATGGAGATTTTATTTTCGCACTATAGCCTTTCGCACTTGGCTCCACCCACCACCCATGTTGATTCAATCCTTGCCCCGTTTTTGGCTAAGGCCTTATTTTATCAACAACCCTATAGCATCTATGTTGACCAGGGTCACTACAGTGATAATAAAGGAAACCGTATCCAAATCCGTTTTCTGTAAAATTTTCATACAACTTCAACTTAGCCGCCCCTAATACCTGGCTGCCCTAGGCCTGGGCCTAAGACTGTGGGAGAAATTTGCCGCTGAGTATATGAACTTAATGAGGGTAGTTTAATAAATATATATATAATAACTATTTTATGTGAGGCCATGAACATTTCAATCCATTTTCATATATCCATCCATAAACATTACCGGTAGCAAGTTGATATGGATCAGTGAGTTGAAAATCTAAACTACAAAGAGATTAAGAAATTTGCTCAAAGGAGATATCATAGATATTGAAAAAAATAATTATCGAAGCTGTTTTAAAAATTACTTAGCTGGAAATAAAGCCATCTATGAAAAAAAAAAACACATTTTCTATAGTATGTTCGCGATATCATGATATGGGTGGCAGTTCAAAGTTGACAGTTATAGTTATGTGCCCTAACGAAATAGAATCCATTTTTTTTAGCATCGAGAAATTTAACAAGGGCTATCAAATCGATTTTTTATTTAATTGATCTTTGATTATCCAAACTAATTTTTGTTAATTTCTAAAGTAATAAAATTAAACGAACCAATAACTCCCGAAGAATAAAGATGTTTTTTTGTTTTTCTCGGCATTTCACCAAAAACAAACAACAATCCATCCATCCATCAGCCTGTTTCGTCCACTGCTGGACATAGACCTTTCCAGGATTTCGCCACTCTTGGCGGTCCTCCTGGAAGAAATGCTCATACTCACACACGCTGGTCAGGCGGGTTGGTGAGCGCGGTGCCGATACCATTGCACCAGTGACGCCGCTGCCCGTCACCAGTCTGTTTTATATAAGGCCCGGCAATTGGGGATGGATATACCGCCATCCATCGGTCCCAGGCGATGGGGGGCCACCTGGTTTTGCCTGAGAGCTGTTTTCTTACTCTCCCCCGAATAACTTTGGAAGGATTTGCGAGTAAGATGGTGGTACCTCCACAGTCGAGCCCGGCATCAGCTCTACCACCACAACGAAAACACAAACCGCATACAAGATGAACTCATACTGACGCGATCCTATAAGATGGCCATATAAAAAGTACTCTTTGGCTGCACCGATTCATCAATGTATTTTCGATAATGTAGTGTCAGTACCTATGGGTTAACGTTTCAATCCACGCATCAAGTAGGTAGCAAAAAGACATTATTCCTTTCTGAATATATTTTCGTTAAATTGAACGAATACACTGTAAGTATTGTTTCGATTTATAGATAACAAATTTTTTGTATTTTTGCAATAATGATAAACATTCTTTCTAAAACTTAATATTTTCTTTTGTACCTGGGTGTATGTAGTATGGTGTGAGTAGTATAGGTAAAACGGAAAATTACGAACTGTCACCCATATCGCGCTATCTCGGACATACTATAGTAAGAACTGATTCTTGCAAAGAAACATGATGTTTCAAATCAAAGGAAATGCCTTATTACTGTATTTTCTCAAAATTCATTCTACTTTTTAGGGTTCCATACCTGAAGGGTGCCAAACAAATGGGACCCCATTCTAAGCCTCCGTTGTCTGTCTGTCACAGGGGTCTACGCTTGAACTGTAATAGGTAGAAAGTGGAAATTTTCACAAAATACGTGTTACTAGCCTCTACCACACTACCACGACAAAAACTAAAATAAAAAAATTTAAGGAGGGTCCCCAATCCCCATACAAGAAACCTCTAAAAATGGCATTATTTTAACATTATTTGTTTTGGCTCAAATTTAAGGACGGTAATACATAAAAGTTTTAAATTTAGTCAGATTGTAGGACTTACTCTAAAGTAGAATAAAAAATAAACAGTAGGGTTCCGTACGCAGATGGTGCCAAATTTATTGTCAGGCATTACCATTTTAGAGGTTTGTTTTTTATAGTCTTGATGTTGCTTTGGCATATATATTGTTGTTATTTACCATAATGTTATTAGGGTGTCGCACCCGTATTGTGGGGTAGTACGGAATCCTTTGTGCGCTTTTTTACAAGCTTTTATTTAACTTTGTGTTAGTACGGGCGTTGATCCAAAAGTAATGATAATAATAGCAACACATTATTTTTTAGTCTGAGTTTAATTTATTTTGGAAGTGACTAAAGGGCCGCTAGAGGTCCTTTAATTTTTAAAATTATTGAACCTTAAGTCTTTAATAGTCATTATTTAGCTGTTGGAATATCTTCCTTAGCACGAACGGATAAAGTTCACTTTGCAATGTACAGTTCGGAAAGGGAAGCAAACCTTTAATTTTATAACTGATTGAACCGTAAGTCATCGGAAAGTGCTCGGAAAATTATTTTTTCTGCATTATCGTAAATTCTGTTTAAACTACGGGTTCATGGAATCTTTGAAATTCTGAAAGTGGTCCATGGCTACAAAAAGTTCAAGAACCACTGATCTACCTAAAGAGGAACAGACAGTGGTATATCGAGCTGTCAAAGCATATTGATCTGTCAAAGCATATCGAGCATACCGTGCTAGGTACCCTGGAGTCTAGAGCGCGAAATCCTTTAGAAAAAAATCTTTGTCTTGGCTCTCCCAAAACGCTTTTACGGTGGCCATTACCTCGCCGTTGTCGTATTTCTGGCCCTTAAGTTCTTTTTAGGGTTCCGTACCTCAAGAGGAAGCAACGGAGCCCTTATAGTATCACTGTGTTGTCCGTCTGTCTGTCAAGACCCTTTATCTCGGGAACGCGTGGAGGTATCGAGTTGAAATTAAAACCATATACTCAGGTCTACAGTCCCTTGAAGCTGTGAAAAAATCAAACTTCTAACTTAAGAAAACATACGGCCGTTTATGCCGTATATTTCGACACTATCAAGGGAATCAAAATTTATAAGGTATTTTCCGTTGACCTGGAACTATGAAATTTGGCAAGTAATACTGTCTTATACTACAAGTAGGTATAGGGAAAAATCTGAAAACTATACGTATGTAATTAAATAATAAAAAATACAGTCTTTAACGGAACTCTCGGTGGGCGAGTCCGACTCGCACTTGTCCGGTTTTTTAAGCTACGAAGGGAACGAGATACAAGTCGCTGTGAGCCAGATCTTGAGGATATTCAAGCAATTCGAAATGTTCTTCTCGAATGGCAGCCATCGCAACTTTGGATCTTGTGCGCTACCTCGTTGTCTTGATGAAACAGCCTCGTAGCCTTGTCTCTTTTATTTGATAGCTTTCCGCAATCTTCTGATTTGGTCTGCGCGTAATAAGAGTCTGTAACAGTGGCTCCCTTTTCCAGCTAATCCACCATTACAATTCCCTCGGCATCCCAGAAAAGGAACGCCATAACCTTCTGCCCTGAGCTTGCGTCTTTGAATTTCTTCTGCGTCGGTGAAGATGATCTTTTCCAAGTCTATAGATTGTTGTTTGGTTTCAGGATCGAAGTGACGGACCCAGTTTTCTTGGACTTTTTTCACATTTTCTCCGGTGCTCGTTTTCTGTTACACTGACTATGTAATACCTAGCTTAATTTCTTTGCACCAGCGTGCAACTGTAGGATATTGAGGAGCAGGGTCCCCAAATGTTTCTTCCAAGTCAGCGTGTATGTCTTTGTTAGACATTTTTTACTCAGAGGTACTTTTACTCTTGTATTTCGTTTTTCTACATTTTCGTGTTATCGCTCCAACGTATTCAAATAAATTTTGATTCCAGGGATGACATCCTATTTGGGCATGTTTCAGAAAGTTTGTCCATGCGAAAATTACCATGTCCGGTGACTTTAAAAATTTATAAGTTGGCATAAATTATTATTTTTTGAGTTTTACGTAATTAATACACTTAATTACCACATTTTAAATAGATTAATAAGTATAAAAACGCTGCAATTAGCTTTAAATCTCAAATATTGGCGAAAGAAACGAGGGAGACATGCTATTTTGGTATGTCCCACATCCACTTATTCAACTTTAAAGGGAAAAACGATATTGTTGTGTTTCTTTCTCGGCAATGTTTGCGTATTTTCTGAAGAGAATAATACTTTAGTTTTAATTTTACAAGCTTTTTATGATTAAAAATATAATTTAAATACCAATTTTGTGTTGTCCTACAAAATAGCATTAAGTGGAAATTTCCCCTACGTTACGGCATTTTCGAAGACATTCATTTAGAAAACCTACCAAAACAACCATGTTGTTTAATTGCGGCAACGTTGTATTTGTCTATGAAACCCGTAAGTCTTTTTTTTAGGTTAATTTGAAATAAACAAATCATTAAAGTGGTCGCGTCACGACGGAACTATTTGTTCTTCCACTACGAACGGAGTTTTGTGAAGTAATTTATTATGAAACCATATCTTTCAATTTATTATAAAGATGAATAATTTAACTTATCTAAGAGAAGCAACCATAATCATACTACGAATGTTTTCATTTATTGAGCAGAAATTTTAGTTTAAAAATATATTATATAAAATACGTCACATCCTATACGCCATGATTCGTATTACTGATTAATTATATTTTTGGGTGGAATTCCATTACGCTACGGACAAACTTTCTGAAAAACACCCATTTATACGATTTTTACCTGGAATTAGTGTTGAACTGAGAAAGCTACCTACCATACATATGCACTTTTAACAATAAAAACTTTTTCTATGTTTCTTGTACGGTGCCCACAAAATTTATTAAAATATTTTATTATTTGTTCTGATAGAGGCCCCAGTACCACATATTTTGTGAAAATTTCAACTTTATACCTATTACGGTTGAACCTGTAGATCCTTGTGACAGACGGACAGACAGCAGAGGCTTAGAGTATTAAGGTTCCGTTTGGCACCTTTCGGTACGGAACCCTAAAAATTGTAGTTTTAGAATTAGTACAATACTTATAAGCTGTAATAACAATAACCCACCACATTTAAAATTTCGAAAAAGTCGGCAGCGATTGAAAAAGTTAGATAATAAGGCCCTATTAAGGATAATAACCCTAGGTTCTACTTCCAGCTAAGTAAATTTTCAAAAAGCTTTGTGCAGTTTTCGTTTTTTCCAAAATTGCTGACCAGGCCCTGGCACGTGCGCAAAAATTGCGAAGGCAGATTGCGGGTGACTTTAAAATGGATTTTGTATGGATATGTATTAATTTTTCAATTGAAATCTTTTATTGAACATTCCTTACATCCTATAGTTTCTAATTGATGTAGTTTAGTCACTGTAATTTCCATCGCTTGGCATTTATCTAACTTTAAACGAATATCTAATTATTGATATTGCGAGTGAGAAATAATGCCGGAATAGCCGCCCAGGCCCTCAATTCTGGCACGTGCGCAAAAATATCTAAGGTAGATTGCGGGTGATCTTAAAAAGGATATTGTAAGGATATGTGTGGATTTTTTTTTTAATTGAAAACTTGTAGAGAGCATTCCTTATATCCTATAGCTTCTATTTGATGTGGTTTAGTTACTGTAATTTCCATCGCATGGCATTTATCAACCTTAAAACAAATATCTAATGATTGATATTGCAAGTGAGAAATAATGCCGGAATAGCCGCCCTGAGTCCTTTGAGCCAAGTCTGTGTCTTATAGTTTCGATTTTCTCCATGCTGACCTATCTCGCCGCGCTGCCTTGTCAGTATACAGAGCTATAGCGTAGCTATTCTGCTATCTCTTAGGAAACAAACAACCTAAAATTAAATAGTATTATGAACCTTTTAATGTCACTTTCGCATAACCAGTTATATCTCATAATAGTAAGGTTGTTTGTTTAATCGTTGGAAGCTAAAAGAGAAGAAATTTAATGGCTGTTGGTCTAATTTTCACTTTTATGTGTATTTCAGAGTAAGTTCGACTTGTTTGTGCCGTATTTAAAGACATTCAACTCGGATTCGTTCGACTATGACTCCCTAGCAAAGGCTGATTATGTATTTATGAGATGGAAGGAACACTTCTTGGTGCCCGACCATACGATTAAGGATATAAATGGTGCTTCTTTTGCCGGTTTCTACTACATATGCTTCCATAAGTCTGCTGCAACGATAGAAGGATATTATTACCATCGGAGTTCTGAGTGGTGAGTTTCATTTAAAGTTCCTTTAAAAAGAAGCAAAAAATAAAAACAATTTAAAGAAGTTAGCAACCAACCGACAAAAATACTCAATACTGAATTTTGCCTAAGTTATATGAAATTAGTTTGTTTGACAAATTGCATAAGTAAATTTAAAAGTTCTTAATAAATCGCTCTAAAAATATTGGGTGTTAAAGAACTGCTCTTTAATATTTGAGGTTATTATGGTTTTGCTTTTGTAAGTGTTGAATTAACCGTTTTTTTTTTCATTTCAGGTATCAATCATTAACACTAAGCCATGTCCCTGAAAACAGCATTCAAATCTATGAGTTCAGATGAATAGTTTGTGTGAAGACAGTTGAGTCTGCTTGTATGTACTTACTTGTTCCATATTAAGTCTAAATCCACAATTATTGTGTAAAACGATTTCAGTGTTAAGTTATTCTGGCATATCTTAAGTTATAATTGTTTAATGTCAGGTAAGGTGTACTGGTGTCGATTGGAACAATAATTTCAACTCAGTCATAAATGAATGTAAGGTTTTTTTTATTGAACAACATGGCACATAACTTTCACGATCCTGTTATTTGCACATGCTTCTTGTTTAATAAAAAAGAAAGCTCTCTGGCTTCAGCAAAATACTCAAGAGGTTTTTTAAATCATGTTGCTGTTAGACTAGAAACATCATCAGAAAATAATGTAAAGTATTCTTGTATTGTGATATTTTGTACAAATTACTGTATGTAGGTGTAAAATATTTGTTGCATAATTCATTTTATTGTAGGACTGATGAGTTATTTTTATAGTCGTTTTATGCTTAGTTACCGGTTCAAGTGGTTTAAAAGAAGTATGTGCAAGTACTGAGAATCTCAGGCAACTGAACAAGTAAATATATTCAATATTGAATTTGGTAGGCGTTGTTTCATAATGAGTGTTATTATCAATGTTGAAATTTATTTCTTAATTCAATTAAATATCTCGCAGTGAATTTTTTTAAATCGGTGTTTGTTTTCTTTCAACAATTTTAATGGACAGGAATAAAACAAGTTCTCATTTCATAGTATATTTACAGTAAAATACTGGCATTGTTAATTTGTAGTTCTTCAATTGTACTGAGTTAATAGGTAGAGCTCGAAATTTCTAAAATATTATTAGTGGTATAATTAATTTCATAACATTTGTACAAAGCTCGCCTCCAAATATTGCGGGTTAAATAAATTCGCGGCTGGCGTCTCACTTGCTGCACAGTTCACTTCTCATCTGCAAAGTTAGCTGGTGGGTTTGCGTAGCTTACATTTACATGATATTTTACTTGAGGCATATTCAACTTGGGCTTAACATTAAATCGCATCGACGAGATAGGATTAAGAATATTTTTTATGGGCCTAAATTCATTAACGAAGGCTCGTTTCTTTTCTGAAATACAAATTGGGATGATAAAATAAGGATTTGCAGTACAAAAACAGCTAATAAATTGTCAAAAAATTATCACGTTCTACACAATGAAATTGGATACAGTAAAATAGCTGCCATTTTTGTACTATAAGTAAGATAGACATGTTTATAAAAATCGATTCATGATGAATATATTATGTCTACACTGGTTTCAGATATATTGCTAAAAAGAAAAATAAGAATTTATTACTTGAATAATTTTCTGATGCTAGATATCTTTGATTAGAAAAATACATCAAATACTCTATTTTATCTACAATATTCTATTTAGTTAGGCTAGGATAAGAATGCATAATAATGTATTATATATTTTTAGAAACTAAATGCTTAATCTAAACTTTGGTGGGATAGTTAATCTGTGATAGTTCGGTAAAAATATAAAATGCTCAAAAACTGATTAGGAACCTAATTACATAAATTTTCATAACACATTACATACTAGGCAAGTATTTTTGTATTTTAGGCACCTTTGAAGACAATAAAAAATTTGCAAGTTTAGTTATCTATGAACGAAAAAATAAAATAACATGATATCAGCAATGAAAAAAAAAGAATTATTAATTTATGTTTATGATGTTTTAAAGAGTACGGAATGCTGAGTTTGGCATTGTATAATTCCTGAAAGTCGTAGGCAAACCAGTGCCTAAGTTTTATTTTTATTGAGATTTTTGTATATTTTCTACAAACACCAAAAATATCTAATACGACGTACTTACATTCACAACAAGGGAAACATTAAAAAAATATACATCGATATATATAAATTAGTATACATCAAACATAATTTACATTTAAACATTTAAAACAATGATAATACTATGTGAACATTTTCTAGCAGCACAATAAAAACACTTAACTTATATTTACAAGAACTTAAACAACAAAATATTTAACACAACTATGACTGTAATATTTGGCTTTGAAATAAATAGGCTAATATACTGAAAGCTATGGAAGAAAGCCAAATAAGTGTCCAAGAAACTAATTTGAAAGCAGATGGGTAAAATCAAGAACAAAATGTCAGAGGAAACAATGTTTTACACATATTTTCATGACTCTGTAAATGAATATAGCTACATAATTCCATAGCTCACATTATATGTCTTCGGTAACATCCATTTGTCTAATGCCGATGCTAACATTCTATCTCTTAGCGGTTCCTTCACTGCTGAACCAATGTCTGAGGCCAAGGAGGCTGTAGAGGTCTTGGTTGCTGCTTCGTAAACGCGTCGGGTCCGAGTGGTGAGGCGCTATTCGGTGTAGTCCTTGATGCTGTCCGGGGAATACCTCCGGGGGTCCAGGATACGCCCCTGGAAAACTCCCGTAAGGGTTCGGATTCGGGTAGCCACCGTGAGGTCTGAAGTAGTTGTACGAGTGATGATGCCGTCGAGGATTCTCATGTGCTGCGTTGTACACACCTCCTGGCTGGTTACGTCCTGGCCAGTAGTCTTGCAGATGTCGGAACGGATAATCGGGTGGCGGTGTCGGAGAATGTTGTCCTCCCCATGGATACCTCAAGAATTCACCTTTCTGGTAGAGGCGATGAGGAACCATTTTGTCATTGCTTTCGAGTTCTGAAGCTGCTTGGTATTGTATCGGTTGCGGAAACAGCTCTGATGGTTTAAACTTGTTGGGCCTGTGTGGCTTTGTGCGTGTCCCTAAAATGCCATCGTCTTTTTCTAAAAGCTTCTTCTGATCTTTAGAGAAGTTGTCGTCTGTAGTCACTTCTGCGTACCGACTGATGAGTTTAATAGCCTCACCGATATCAGAGTAATCGGTCTCTGGACTCAATTTATTTTTGTTGCCGTCGTTTTTTAATTCATGCGTTTCTGCGTTAGTATTGCTTTCAGTTACATTAGAAATTTCTGTTTCTGTAATGTTTAATGCTGGGACAGTATTATTTAGAGCAGTTGTATTAGTAACTGTTGTCGTTTCGTTTTGAATTTGTGGTTCTAGTTGTGCCAGTTCAACTGGTTTACTAACCTTTGTTTCAGGTTCATCGTCTACTTTAGTGCCATTTGATTGTTGGTCCTGGTAGTAGAGCACAGGGTCAACATTTACGTGTCCATAAACTAACTCTTTCTGTCCTTCGTCTGGTACAGTTTGATTAGATGGTGCCCGTGTTTCGTTGACAGCCATACTGTCTCGTTTCGGCTTATCAGCGAAAGATAAGAAGTTACTGAGAACAGGCGGGTTCATAAGATTTTGCTCTGGTTCTGTGTTGTTTTTGTTATCATTGTGTTGCAGTTTCAGGAGTTCAAGCTCAGCTTCTATGCTCAGGTCAGCGCCTGGCTTTTCTTTTTTGTTCACTTTAACGAAACTTAACTGCATTTCTTGAGGCTGGAAAAGAAATATTTTGATTAGAACTTTATTTTTGGCTCAATTTTGTTGATACGTCTCGTAGGTACTGCCTAATATGATTTGCTGTGGTACCTGCAACTGGCCAGCCTGCTCGGCTTGCAGTGGCGATGCTTGTGGCTCCAGGCCGATGGGTATGGACAGCTGCAGCGGCCCAGGGTCTGTGTCGTCGTAGTCATACAGCACGTCGCCTGGAGCCGACGTGAATAGAGCGTTTAGCTGTTCCAGCAGGATGCGTTCATGCTCGTCTTTGTTTATCGTCACCACCTGGAAATTAAGAATGGGTTTTTTGAAACCTTATACTACTTTGTCATCTATAATGTACGAAAAAATATTCGGACCAAATTGGCGATATTCTGGAGAAAGGCAAAGTCAATGAATATAGATGTGGCAAAGGCGAAAGAGATGTGTCAGGATCGTAGTAGATGGATATCTGTGGTCTTTCCCTCACTGGGACACAAGTGTGAGTATGTAGATATATAATATTCTTAGCTACCAACCTGCACACATCCGTCGCGGTCGAGGCGCTGTCCTTTAGGGCAGACCAGTGGCGTGATAAAGAGAGACTTGGTGGTTATGCGTCGGGGTGGAGCCTGGGGGTTGCCGCTCTCGGGGCTCTGCAGCCAGGATCTCCAAGCCAGCTCAGCCGCCTGCCGGTCGAGGGTGCGTGGTGGCTGCCGTGTGGTGGTCGCAACCCCCCCAGCCTCCTGCCGCCCCACCTCCGTCACCGTCGCCGGCGCCGCTGAGCACACCGCACTCGTCAACACCAACGTGATCCACACGTACCACATCGCAGACACCTGAAACAATCAGTGACATAGAGTTTTATGTCATACATTCGGCTGACATAATGTGGTCTCATAAAACTACAGATCGGTAATCCTTCTTGCCGCCCGAATTAAGGCTCTCTCTTCCAAATACTATATCAGCGCAGCCACTAGTTTTGCCCGGCCAAGTATCGATGCTTAGAAGGACTACTTTCTTTTAAAAATATCTTCAATAAGGTTACAATGACACCTCGACAGACTTTTCACCGTAGTCCCTGTTATCAATAAGCATATATTGATAACTGGAATTAACGGCGCCAGAACCTTTTCATGAATATGAAATAGTATACGACAAAAAAACAAGGATTTTGCAGGATATTTAAAATCCTTATTCTTTTAAATTAAATGATGTTACCCTGTTATATTTTTTCGATGCAAGAGAATTGTGTCAATAGACCTACGTCTGCAAAATTTCCATTAAAATGAGATCTGCTAATAGATTCCAGATCTAGAATGATGTTAACTGGATCAAGGTGCGGCCTTATCCATTAGTAGAATAGATTGAGCATGAGTACAGACCGCACCGACTGCAGACCGCACTATCGGTAAGGACCCAGTTCTAGCGATGCCACCTATATCATTATCCAAACTGGCTTTCGATTTCTACGCACAATAGCACCACATTAATTTATATCACCTATGATAGATAATGCTGACAGCTTATTCATTTGTTAAGCAAGAATAGGTTTGGTGATCATTAAATCGAGATAATAATTTAATGCTTGATCTAAATACCAGAAGTCGACCTTGAGGCCCTTTAATTGAGAAAGTGAAAGCTCTTTAAAGTCACATTTATGCCCACATATTTCAATTCCATTATTGACTTCTCGGCTAGTAATGGATGTCAAATTATACCGGCATGCCATGAGCGATCATGAGATTTGAAACTGCTTCCCAGTTTATCTTGCATGTCACTTTCCAAAAGTCCAGTGGCTTATACAAAAACAGAGGCTTGGAAGCGTCTCGGTAGAAAGGAATGTTGATAAATCCCTGGGAGTAATAAGCGGATGTAGTGCATTTTTTCTCTCGTCATCTCGAAAACCTTTGTCATTTGAGAAAGTGAAAGATAAGTGTATGAATGATTTATATAATGACATGTGTGCGGCGCGTGGGCATTTCGCATATTACCGACGGATGCTTTTACTCTTATTTTAATACTACAGTTATAATTATAACTTACACTGCACTTTCTTTAATCAAGAATTTTACATGTAAGTAAGTATATCGTATATGGAGTTCTTTTTCATTTCCTACCACCTATTACAGGTCATGTATACACGCTCTCAATACCAAATTCAAACAAAATCAATTAGGTACTATTTGTACGTCTCTAGGTTAACGGTCCGTGACGACGACAACTTTGATGAAAAATACTTTTCTGGTCTCTGACGCGATGTTTTTGGAAAAACTGGAGACATACACCACTTCATATTAGCCGTCTAAATAAAGGCCTAGAATTTTTTTGATTGAATTGTTTCTCTTTTGTGAGTTATTTTATTCTTACGTGCCCGCTCCGAATCGTTATTCATAATATCTAAGTATCAAAATAACGCGCAAAGGAGAAACAATTGAATCAAATAAGTTTTAGGTCTTCATTAAGATGGCCAATATGGACTGGTGTATGTCCCTGATTTTTACAAAAACATCGCGGCAATGACAAGAAAAATAATTAGTATAAATAGGTAATGCTTCGCATCAAACAGACGAAAAATACGGAGCCGGTTCTTAATCTTGTACAATGTACATACATATATCATTGGTACCCAAAGATTTACAATACTTAATGTAGGAGATTTTTTAAATTAACTTGAACCCGGTTTAAGGCTGCATCGACAGTTCGCTCATCATCAGACTCAAGATGGGCTATTTTCTATTCACACTTCTTAGCTAGAGCAAGCATGTGTTTGCAATTTTGGCAACAACCAACAACCAACAACCAACCTAACCTAAAAACGTGGACATTTTATGTATACCTACCTACTGCTAAGTAAAAAAAAAACTTTTCTTGATTTCAAACTAAAATCTAAAATAAGTCATAAATATTTGTAGATATCCACAAAAATTTCACAGGAGCTACAAGCCAGAATTAAGTTTTTTTAATATTCTACAGGTAAGGTTTTTAAAAAAATTGAGGGTGTGTGCTTTGGCAGTAGGGTCAACGTTAGGAAAAATGGCAGCCATTATCAGTGAAAAAATACTAGACAGTGTTTTTTTAATGGTAACTTTAAAGCTTAAAATTCGATCCGAAATAATACTATGCCTAAACTTTATCATGACATGACTTATAAAATTATAACTTCCACTCAAGGATTCATCTGGAAAAGCCATTCTAATACAGATGTTTTTGCGGTTCTTATGCAAAAGGCAGATCGAGAATTTTGCAATAAATTCCTTGACCCCGGTCACTGTACCGTATATCAGACAAGGATGGTCTAACTGAGCAAATATAATTCTACGTCGGGAACACTATTGCCGTACTACAATATTGCTCTTTAGGCAGGGTATAGGCATTGTTTTAAACCATTTCTTTTAACGTGTGACTTATATGTTATCAATGTTTTTTTTTTTTAATTTTATAGCGTAAGTATCGTGATTATTGAACGCATCTAATCGACGTTAAATTTCGAATAATGGCGGGGGTTTTCCCAAACTTAAAAATAGGGGCGGATCAACGATATTGGAATATCGTTGGGGCGGATGGTGTGGTGTCCGACGGATGGGACTTGGGAGCGATGGGATGAGGGAAAGGCCCAGACGTATAATACTTAGTAATAATTATATATCTATGGGGAAAGGGTGTATGTGTGTGCGTTTGAGTAGGTATGTGATCTATAGCAGACGACTCGCATACAATTTATTTTATGAGTAGGATATATAGACTGCAATCACTAGGCCTGATAATTTGATAAAACAATAAAATTTATGACAGGGCGTTAATAGTATCAATTTTGGCGTCATTATAGTGCTTTTAGTTCTGGAATTGAAGCACTGAAAGTAAAGTACAAGTATAAAGGCTTGATAGGGCTAATTTCCTTGATAAAAGCACATCTTAGAAACTTTCCTCTCTATGCATGCATCTCGTCATGCATAAGGATACTCGTCCATCGACCTATATGGATAAAGTCGATTGAGAAGACAATTTTCTGGCGAGGAAAGGGGCACTTTTCGAGGGCCTGTGCCGGCCGTGCCTCTTTCTACCTACATCCATGACATACATCTCTTGAATCAAGTTGAGAAACGTCTTTCCGTTTCTAACGTAATACATTTTGATAGCCGCAAAAAATCTAGTAGATAAGTAAACGAGTATAAACAAAATAGGAAATTGCGCAAAATAGGACATTGGCTGTTGACCTCGTGAATGTTCGTGATCTGACGGCGGCATCTGGCAATGATCTCCGCTAGGTGCCGGCGCCGGCGCATGCGGAAGAGACGCTCGAGATCTGCGCGTACGCAACGCAGACCAATTCTCTGAAGTTCATTGAAGTGTGTTCTTTATAGTTGAGGGATTGCCTTTTTATCTCCGTTGTATGATTTATGTGACTTATAAGGAACTTTGGCCGCTTCAGGCATCATTAATAGAATCCTAGCGAATATAGGTAACTTTACGTAAGAATGTGTATTCTCAAAATAGGACTCCACCTGAGAAATTAAAATAAAGGCTCTTTAGTACCCAAACACTTATCCGAAAAGGCAAAAATAAACAAGCTTGTCAGCTTTGGAGTTATGTCGCACCGTACACCATTTACGTATGGGTTTTGTCAATACAGGGACCCTAGACAGAGGCAAAAAAAAGTGTCTTCCGCTGTCAAAGTTGTGTTTTTTTGTATGTAAGAAATCAAATTTGAGAGCTGAAGACTCTTTTTGTGCCTCGTTATAGGCCCCCAGATGTACAAAAATAGGTTTAATACTCCACATGAGTTTTCAAGAGGTATTTCAAAAGGTAAAAGGTAGTGGTGTCGACTCGGTGTAACACGACGTAACTTATTTGACAGAACTAACCTTATTTTAAGCGTCCTGTCCTTGTCTTTTCGATACAGAAAGAGAAAGACAGAATGCCTAAATTAAGTTTAGTCCTGTCAAATAAGTTACGTCGTGTTACACCGAATTGACACCATTGTAGCTTTCTTTTATTTTCCAGAGTTGATGCGGTTTTCCATTCAATTAACACACTGCTTAGTTGACTTAACCGTTGTTGAGTTTCAACGCGGAAGGACAGACGCATCGCTATAAAAGTTTCCAATTCCCAGACCTAACCTTAAAACTGAAGAGTCTGAAATTTCCACCCAAATGTTTTGCCGAGACTGCGTCTGTCGGTCTGACCTAATGAGATCATTCTTGTTTACATAAAGCAGATGGCCGGTCGGGTATTCCGTCGTATTATTATCTCGAACGAATGTTGAACCCTACCTTGACACGTATGAGCGAGCGAGTGCGGAACACGGTCCTCGTACAGGGTTGCACGTAAATAGCTTACCAGTCAAACTTGACTGTCGAGTGGTTCCGAGAATCGGACTGCGCTGCTACCGTGCTGCGCCGACCCAAAACTTCATCTTCGAATATTGGATGGATTCGATTGATGGTTCTTGGTGGAATATCATCTTGAATAAATTATACACAAATTCTTGTACTTTTATTCCACATATATTTATTTTTATTCTAACTTAGGCAAAAATGTGGAACGCTTCACGATTTTGAAGCGTTCCACATTTTTGCCTAAGTTAGAATAAAAATATATGTGGAATAAAAGTACAAGAATTTGTGTATAATTTATTCATCTTCGAACTTGAAGAGTTGCAGAGAAAACGCTCTTTCTGATCAAACAAACAATAACTTTTCAAGTTCAACTTGGTTTTTATGACTGAAGTTACGTTTTTGAGAACTTAATCTGCAATTTTAACCGAAGGTAATTTCTATGCTTAGAACGGGAATCACTGAACTTACTTATAAATTATAAGAGGTATCCGCTTTTTTGATCAGTTCAAATCTGCTGCAAGTGGTCAAGACGAATGGCTTGATCTCCACATCCCGAATAACGTGCTTTTTAAGACTAGACCAGATCGAACTATTGTGGCTATTTCTTCTGTGCCACTGCGAAGACTACATTCGGAGCCTTCTTTGTAATCTGCAGCTCAACTTATTGTACCACGATAGCAGCCTGTAGGTACTCAATTTGACTTTCTTTCCAGGGTACCCGAATGATACAACACGGGACCCTATTACTAAGCCCCAGGCTGTCTGTCCGTCCGTCTGTCACAATAGCTTGAGCCGTAATAGGTAGGCAGTTGAAATTTTCCAAGAACACGTGTTACTATACCTATTAGTATGGCCCCTTTCAGAGAAAAAAAAATAACTTCAAGCGGGTTAATTATTTGTCAGGCTTGCGGCTTGTTTGATGTCCTTGATGTTGCTACGACATCTATTTGTTGTTATTTACGATGTTTTTAGGGTCCCGTATCCGTATTGTGTAGTGACACGGAACCCTTTGTGCGTGAGTACGACCCGCACTTGGTCAAATTTCATTTTAAGCTCAGCAGCGGTAGCTCATTTGTTAGGACTAGGATCCGAATCTTGCCGGTTGAGTATGAACCAATCAGATTTTCGGAATTTATGTATTTGTTTACTTAGTAGGTACTTGCTGACAGTGAAGAAAAACACTAAGCGGTAAAACTGCATATCCTTAAGAAACGTGTATTTGTGTCCGAAGTACGGTGTCACCGTCGTCGGTGAAAAGAAGTCGGTGTGTGTCAACAATTACATGAAATTCGTCATTTCTAACGTGTACCTCTTCCGCTCGGAACTCTAGTTTACACATTGGTTCAATAAGGTCAATTCCTGGACACTAAGGTGTCAGTTCATATAAATTCCGCGGCAGAGCGTCTAATTACCCTTTGTGCGTGCACCAGCAACATTGGACAAGGGGTCGTGATTCATGAGGTGTGTCTAGAGCCGGCGCTCTAGAAGTTGCGAGAATTAAGGTATTTTGGTTCATATTTTAACGTAAATAAGGACTTCGCTGTGAGATTTATTGTTGGCGCGAACTCAAGTAGAGTTATATTAACGCTCGTACAATGTAGTATGTAATTTGGTCCTGCGTGCTTTAATGACCCTCCCGCACCGCAGCCCGCTAGGCAGGTGCGTCCCAAAATACGTTAATAACCCTTACAGTATTAAGGTTCCTTAAAACGGATATCTTTTAAGCTATTACTAATAAAAAAAGTTTTAGCTCGCAAATTGGCTTAGGTGAATAAAGAACAACTGATATTCAGGTGAAAGAGATGTAAGAGCGTGTCTATACACACAACCTAGAACTTTTACTCGTTTCTTGCGTGGTCTGCTAACAAATAAACAAACTAATTTATAAAAAATCCTTTCTAAAATACGAGGTGCTGTATCTACCGAGTAAGTTACCACAAAGCAAAGAAAAATACTAACTATTACTACGTATCAAACGGTATGTAAGTTTTAATGACAGAGCTCTTATAATTGTGGGCGACATTCTCTTTGCTGTTTTTAGGGTTCCGTAGTCATTAAGGAACCCTTATAGTTTCGCCATGTCCGTCTGTCCGCGGCTTAGCTCAGATTAGATTAGCTTTTATTAGTACTAGAAACCTGTAATTACGCCGACAAAATGGTAAAATAAAATCTTGAAAAAAAATTTTTAAGTGTACCTCTCATATACGTAAATTGGGAATGATTTTTTTTTTCTCGTCTATCCTATAGTGTTGGGTATCGTTGGATAGGTCGTTCAAAAACATTGTGGGTAAGTGAAAACTATTTTTCGATTTATTGATCCGTTGGCGAAATATTAAGCTTTAAAGTGAAAATTTTAGTTAGAGTGGAGCCTCCCCCCCCCTGCCGGCTAAAGGGTTGCTTAAAGAAATGTGAAAAAATTCACAGAAGTAGTATATTATAATGAATTTAAAAGGAAATCTATCACAACTAAGACTTTACAGGTTTACGAGTACAGGTTGCGCCAAACTTTTGGTCCCCTCTAATGTATGGGACTAGAAGTTTGGCGCGGTCTGTATTAGTAGACCAACTTATAAAATGTACCGGGTTACTACGGAACCCTACATTGCGCGTCCCGACACGCACTTGGCCAGTTTTTTATACTAATTCCTTGCAAAAGGTTTGACATCGTTATTTTGTAAATTCAGCTTTTATAAGGATTAACATTATTACGGTCAAATGAGGCACTTTTACGCTATTCCGTTAATGAATATTATTGTGAAACTTTTTTTTAAATTATGGAAATTTTTCTTTTGGCCTTTTGTCCTTTACAGCTTTGCGGTAACTTTTTACCTCGGTACAAATGCACATCACAATATTGTTTTGCTTACTTTTAAATAAAAAGTATGCAATAAATGTGTTTTAAAGCAACTTGCGGAAATAGTTTATTAATAATAAAGTCTTCACAAAAAAATTACGTACTTTATTGTATTACATTTTGTTTGCATTACATTAACAAAATTAAAAGCATGTTGCATGTTGTTGTAATGTAATGCAGCTAAAATGTAACGCATAAAATTTAATAATTTCCATGTGATCACCTAACTATTAACAAGCAGTTTGCGCGAATTGCTATAAAACACATTTCTATCTATCTATCAGCCTGTTTCGTCCACTGCTGGACATAGGCCTTTCCAGGATTTCGCCACTCTTGGCGGTCCTCGTGGAAGAAATGCTGGCAGGCGGGTTGGTGAGCGCGATGCCGAAACCCTTGCACCAGTGACGCCGCTGCCCGTCACCAGTCTGTTTTATATAAGGCCCGGCAATTGGGGATGGATATACCGCCATCCATCGGTCCCAGGCAATGGCGGGCCGCCTGGTTTTGCCTGAGAGCTGTTCTCTTACTCTCCCCCGAATAACTTCGGGAGGATTTGCGAGTAAGATGGTGGTACCTCCATAGTCCTCCATAGGAAAACAATATTATGATGTGCATTTTGCACCGAGATTCTCCGTTACCACCTTAAGAGAGAGGAAAACAGAGAGAACCCAACCCAGCCTCAATTTGTGTAGACTATTACTATTATATATACCTACTGTACATCCTAAGTCTATGCAATTACTAGTTAGCGTGGTATCTAAAAGGAATAAAATTCATTTTATGACCGGGACAAGAAATAATGATTCGAGCTGCTGTGGCTCAATAAATCAACATTTTATTGTTATGTCCAATTTGTTGTGACGAAGCACATTCAGGTTCATTGCAGAACTACTTCCATATGTTCCTCTGAATAATGCAATCCGTAGCTAAATTTAATTTATTATAGACTAGCTTTTGCCCGTGGCTCTGCCCGGCTGTTATTCGGTTTAACGACATGATTTTTTCCGGGATATAAAGTAGCCTATGTGTTAATTCAGGATATAAGCTATATCCATTCTAAATTTCATCCAAGTCCGTTCAGCCGTTTCAGCGTGAAAGAGTAACAAACATACACACACGCAAACTTTCGCATTTATAATATTAGTGTGATTTACATAGGTAATTGTGTATACAATGTGAAATTAAATTAAACTACCAAATTCATACTGGAGACTCGATTAGTGATCAGAAACAGGCTTCAATAACCCTTTTGGTAAAATTCGAAAAATATTTATTTTGCTTCCTTACTGCCTAGACTAGGAATTGTACTTAAACTAGTCCAACCAGTAAGAGAGCAAAAAAATATTCGAATTAGGCCAAAAATATTACTGAACCTAATTCTTGATCACTAACCGAGTCTCCAGTATGAATTTGGTCGGTTGATTTAATTTCAGCCTATATAAGGCGACTTTAATTTATACAGCCAAACTCATACTGGAGGCTTGGTAAGTGATCAGTAACACGTATCGATAACACTTTTTGCTAATATCGCAAAATAAAATCTTGACGACCCATAGTAATCGACTCGGGGCTGGGCTTGCGTTTGTAAGGAAAAATATGATTCACAAACGCTCGCCATACAGATTAGTTTTTATACATTTTTCTCAGTTTTTACTTTTTTTGCACTTGTGACGTTCTTGCACCGGATGTGCGACATATTATTAGGTATTTTTACTGCTGAGAAAAATGGAGATCCATTTCGCCAAAATTTCGCGCCTTTGTGCAAGTCAAAGATCTTTTTAGCAGATTCGAACGAGATGAAAACAATTGTCCGCAGTGGTCAAACAGAGGTAGTCTCGTCTACAAGAGGATCGAAGATGATGATGATGGAGGTCATTCCGAGAAAGTGATGTGTGATGAAGTGGATACGACTTGATAATTGGAAGACCACGAAGGACATCACTTTACATAATCAACCTGCTTGTACGATTTTACTTTAAAACTTTTATCACACTAATATTATAAATGCGAAAGTTTGTGTGTGTGTGTGTATGTGGCGACGAACAAGGAGACGCGGGGCGTCAAGCGCCGCGGTGCGCGAACCGGGCCACCGGAAACACAAACATACACCGATGTATGGAGCGTTCAAGGAGAAGCGTTTTTGCACGCGTTTGTTTGAATTGTAGCGTCGCATGCGGCGGGGCGGCAAATGAAGCGATAGGCGACGCCGCGATTGTCGCGGCGGGTGAAGTAACGAGTGACGCAACGGGAGACGCGGCGGATGAAGCGACGGGCGACGCCGCGATAGACGCGGCAAGGAATGCAAGAAATAAGAAAGCTGCGGTAGCCGCAGTGGGCGCCGCAGCGAACGACGCCGAGTGCGCCGCTGCGGAATTCGCGGCGGATGCAGCGGCGTAAACCGCTATTCCGTATGCCCCGCTCGTTCATAAACGAAACTACTACAATATATACTACCATATATAGTTACCATATGTTTGTTTTTACGCGTCAACTGCGGCGGGCAGCGACACGCGCTGCCTCTCCATAAACGGAGAAAAAGCTTGAAGCCACGCAGCCCGCTTCGCGCACCGTGCCGCCTGACGCGACGCGTCTCCTTGAACGTACTCTTTTAAACGGCTGGACGGATTTGGAATTTGGAATTGAAATTTTGAATGGATATAGCTTATACCCTAACGTGACACATAGGTTACTTTTTATCCCAGAAAAAAGCATGTCGTTAACCCAATAACACGCGGGCGGAGCCGCGGGCAATAGCTAGTATTTGATAAATTTCGTTTGTCCCATACAATGTATAATGTCGTTGGTCCCATATCAATAATACAAAATCCTTTTTTCCATGTACTATTTACTGCTATAACATGTCAAAATTACCGTTAAATGAAGAAGGTAATTAGGTGTTAGTCACGTTTCAAATTCTAATGGTGCTACTCCCGAGAAATTTGTGTAGAGTCCATTTGTGAAGTAAAGAAAGCATTTTAAAATCGATAACTTAAAAGCAATGGGGCATAATGGCTGTGTATTGATATTTATTGTGTTTTGAAATCTATTTAATCGGGCACGCGTTTGGTTGGAAAGCTACGCGGTGGTCTCTAAAATATTTGTATCTTTACAAGAACGGAACAAATAAGTGTACGGTCAAAAGAAAAATCCGTAATATCACTTTTCGGCAGCAGTACTGTAATGTAATGTGAAAACAAACCGGACAAGTGCGAGTCGGACTCGCCCACCGAGGGTTCCGTTAAAGACAATATTTTTATGATTTAATTAACAAATGTATTTAGAGTCTTATTGCACATATTTATAAAGTTACATTATTAAATTCCTTCACGTACATCGACATGTAACCATACGTACGTAAATCATTTAATTCCTGTTCGTCGTTGACTACCGAAAAATGTCTTTCCTTTAATCTCTACCACTATACATTTAGAGCTAAGGGATGGCAACTCTACCAGCTGCAAGGCAAGGTGTTTTACAAGTGTGCCGGTGTTCGCTGACCTAGTCCAAGATCACTCCATAATAGACCTTATTACAAGCTATGAAAGTACCAACTACTTCGATAACGTGGTCTCGTCTGGTGGAACATGTAGCGCGACATTTTCACTATCGTTAAACATCACGTCTGCTGTTGGATGTCGAGGTCGGCCGACTACATTAATGATTTGTCGAATATTTTGATAAGTTGCTGTGAATGTGAGGTTTCCATTGACATTCGCCGGTTAATGTTGATATTCACGGAAAAATACATGCGAGTGATCTGAGACTTAGCACGTTGATATTCACTGGTAAATTTCAGACCCAATATTCTTAGACTATGTTATTTATATAACCATTATTGTATTAAAGAAAACCAGAACAGTAAATCTATTTACTTAAAGAATGATTTGGGATTTGCCCCCAGGACCTTTTAAGTCGGGTGATTTGCTCTAATCAATCACCCACAGACATCTTTTGTTTTTAATTATGCTAGTTCTGAATAGTTTTCCATTTCTAGAATAAAGTATTGGGTAAGTACCTGTTTCCTACATTTACAATATAAAACCAACCCACAAAATATAAAAAAAAACTATTGTTACATATAAAAGTTAAATACCTAGTCGAACAAAACAGCCGAAACAGCAGACCTTTTTCCAGATTTCAGGTGTGGCTCAATAGTAAAAGTTGTTCGTACGAAAGAGTACTATCACCAGTTTTCGTTTTTAAAGCCTCGTAAATTTTACGGTGCATTTTTGCAGTCGAATTTAAATATTATTTTTATACAGGACCCACGAAAACAAAAACTTTTACAGTCGGACTTTAACGGCAACATTAGCGACATAGCAATGAAAGTTTTATTGTAGCAAGCAACAGATGGTTGCCTTTCTTCAGATCTGAAAATATTAAAAGCGAATGGGTTCAGTCGAAGAAGTTCGTATGACAAGGCGTTCGTATGCCCTCAGAGGCTGGGGCGAGAAGACACCCGGCGGCCATTGTTTATTTATAAAATGTGCCCATTCATCACACGTTTACTCTTCGCGGTGTCATTTAATTTTACGCTTGAAGATCAAGTATTCTTTATTTCTTTTTGTTTTTGTCGGCGCATGCAAACATGTTTTGGCCTTGGTTAATATACCTAACTGAATTATTTTATTTTGACGTCTTCTAATGGTCTCAAGACAAGACACGGTTTACGAAAGCACATTTTTGTAACGACTAAAATAATATCCGTTTTGTTAATGGTAAATAAAAAGTGTGCCTTAAATAATATTTTTAAAAGTTCAAAGCTGTGTTTAGAATTGAAAACCGTCGTACAAACGGTACAAGTCAGCAAATTAAAGACGCACAGTAAGCAAGCTAAACAATTAACGACCAAAGAAGTTTGTTATTGGGCATGCAAATTTGCGAATACGAACTCATGCGCATCGTACCGCAAAAACGGATGCGTCTGGAATAACATCGTATTTTTGGAAGAAGGCAGACCGCTTTGACGGAAGAAGAGTGTCGTGTTAGCGACAGATTTCGTCGAGAATAATAAATATAGCAGGCACGATTTCAGGGCCAATCCACAATGATGCACCCAGCCGGCCGCGCCTAGCACCGCAATGAATATGTCAGTGAAGTCTGCGTTTAAAGGTTACCTACCTGGATGCGATCACAGCGGCATTGTTTGTTTTATTTGTGTCTTGAGGTCCGGGTTGTAAAAATAAAAAGCTCTCGCTCTTTCTGCGTCACCCGTCATAACATAACCTTTACGGAAATTATAAATTGCCAGTCGAGAACGAAATCTAGATCAAAGGTGTGCTTCGAGTCAGTTGGTGAATTGGAGTATTCATCATCAACATCCTTGACGTGACATTCCGGAAAGTGTCCGTCAGGAACAGGTTATAGCCGTAAATATATGGGTGGGTGCAACGATTTCACTTTTGTCGTCCTTCGTGGTAAAAGGGCTTTAGCCATGTGCGATGGTTTTTATACTAGGTGAAATTAAATCAACCGACCAAATTCATACTGGAAACTCGGTTAGTCATCAGAAACAAGGTTTAATGACCCTCCAGATGAAATTCGAAAAAAAAATATTTTTTGCCCCTTAGTGCCTGCACTAGGAACTGTACTTAAACTAGTCCAAGCAGTAAGGGAGCAAAAAAATATATTTTTTGTAGTTGGCCAAAAGGATAACTGATCACTAACCGAGTCTCCAGTATGAATTTGGTCGGTTGATTTAATTTCACTTAGTATGTAGTAGGCAACTTTGCACCAAACTTTTGTAAGATTGTTGTTGATGTGTAAATCACACAATCAACAGTCAAATAACGCATAGGTTTTTATTTTATTAATTAAAAAGTTGTCTTACCGTGAGAAGAGATGCGCTTCGCCCTGCGCCGGTCACATTATAGCGGGCCCTTGTTGCCGCGCGCATCCACAGCCCTGCAATAAGAAATAGGGATCGTAAATATGAAGCCGATTTAAAAATCAAGGCAAAGTCGTTGGAACGAACAAAACCGGTCAAAATTTTATTTCTTTACTTATTTTATTTATTGACGGGCTTTTGTAAGTGCGTGCCATTTAGGAGTATGTAATGCAAAGGTCAAGTTATTTTTATATATTTTTGTTTATAAATATTGATAGATATAACAGTATTAATTAAACTAAAATAAAAAAAAATAAAGCTAGGTAGGTACACATGTATATTTATACCTATCTATCTTTTGAATATATACATTTACAATACCTGAATTATATTTTATATTGCTTATGATTCAAAGACATATCTTGAAATAGGAATGAGAAATTTAAAAAACCGGACAAGTGCGAGTCTGACTCGCCCACCAAGGGTTCCGTACAAATTAGTAAAAGTTTAAAAAAATCTACAAAAAGATTTCGTCACCCGTACACTCATAACCGCGCATACCGTTTCTTAACCTCGATGATTTTTTTATGATTTAATTACAAATGTATGGTTTTAAGATTTTTTCTTAAACTTGTTGTATAAGACGGTATTACTTGCGAGTTTCTTAGTTCTAGGTCAACGGGGAATACTCTATAAATTTTGATTCTCTTGAGAGTGTCGAAATATACGTTTTTTATATGGCCGTATCTTTTTAACTTAGAAGTTTGATTTTTTCACAGCTTGAAGGGACTGTAGATTTGAGTATATAGTTTTAATTTCAACTCGATACATCCATGCGTTCCCGAGATAAAGGGTCTTGACAGACAGACGGACGTTCAGACGCACAACAAAGTGATCCTATAAGGGTTCCGTTTTTTTCTTTTGTGGTACGGATCCCTAAAAATATAGATACTAATTCTAATTATCATAAAATATCACTTCTTTTTACATTTAGGTAGCGAGGTGTTGTGAAATTAAATGCATGTCAGTGAACGGAAACACGGCACTTAATTAAGCATATAATTAAATACTAGATTAAATCCATTGCCTCTCATAAACAACAAGACACACAGCCTCTAAGAAACAATCGTCAGAAAGTGTCCGAACCTGTAACGTGCATAGTAGCAAAAATCTTCAACCAAATTAAGACGGTATGTCGTTAACATAAGATGCAATTTCAGTTGTACGAAATCGTCATTCAATTTTGTCACCCCATAGTGGTGACAAAATGCATCGCGGACACTTTTTGAGCGAGATTGTGAGTCTGGTTGTTTATGAGAGGTCAACAATGATTAAAACTTTATTTGTTCTTTTGTCAAAATGTTCAAAAAAGCAATGACATTTGTCACATTCAGCTTAGATTGTTGTATGTTCTTGGCTTGTTCAGAATCGTTATTATTTCTAGGTTCCAGGAAAAACCTGGGGTTTTTATGATAGATAAGATATTAATGTATGAATACAATGTATGTAAGGAATAAATAGGTAATTCTAAATATTATTATTAGAGTGAATTACAAACCAGAAAAGATAAATTAGAAACAAATGTAAAGACAAGAATTTGAAAAAATTCCTCGGGCCAGGATTCGAACCTGCGACCTCTTGTTTCCCAGACAAGCGCGCTACCAATTGCGCCACCGAGGTACTTACCTAGACCGTTGAATTTTTCCTCAATTCTTATCCACCGAAGAAACAAGAGGTCGCAGGTTCGAATCCTGGCCCGAGGAATTTTTTCAAATCCTTGTCTTAACATTTGTTTCTAATTTATCTTGTCTGGTTTGTAATGCACTCTAATAATAATATTTAGAGTATTCCAAAGCGATGGATTTCGCAATAAAAACATAATCTCAAATAGGTAATTCTTTTATCAATTGGATGAGTGTTCAAATAATGTTTGTGACTAAACAATGATAAATGCAGAATCACCTATGCTCAACGATATCCTGTTTTGTGATAGTAGAGTCACACCCTTCTTGTCTCTAAGTCCACATTCACCAGGCCATGTCCCAAAGACACGGTTGCCCAGCGACGTCGATGCGGGACGCTTTCTAGCATGATATAGGTGTGCAGCAACAGAATGTTGCGCTGCAACATTGTCCGATTTTATTACGAGGTAAAGTGTTGCCAACCTTAGTAGTTTTATCTCCGATTTTAAGATTTTAAGCTTCACGTTGAAATAAGCAGACATTTTTTTGCTGGTTTGTTATCTAATTATCTTTAATGAAAAATCGGAGTCAGTTACTGTTACTGCAGTATCGTATCTCACCACAAAGAAATGCGTAATAGAGTGTTTTTTGATTTGTTACGACATTTTTACAGCTGTTTTTCTCTGTACACAGATAAAGACAGAAGTGCTTCAAAACAATTTTGGTACAAAAAGTAGGCATATAAAAAAGTTACAGGGCGTGGGCTAAAAATATTAAAATTTCTGCAAAAAATTTCGTGACTTTTACAGCAGCACAGCAGCTATCTTCACAAAAATTATTTTAACTCGTTAAAATCATGTGTTTGCTACCATTACATATAAATAATAGCAGTAAAAAACACCATAAATTATTGAACTGAAAAACTGTAATTTTGGCTTCCACAGTGGAAGTTCCACTGCAAAAAAATACAAATAGGTTGAATTATGGAAAATTTGCTACATTTTGTAGTTTCAACTACTGTTAGTGTGTTGATTTAATCCCTTTTCTTTAATTCGATGAACAAACATATTATCAAACGATGTTTTGAAATATTATTTTATTAAAATGTTATCAAATAATCTTACGTATAATGTATTTTTTTTTAACTTTAACCCCTTGTGGTAGGCAATCAGTAAGTCGTATAAAAATATAAAAATATCACTACATAAATATTTTCATTGTGGATTTTATTGTCCTCGTAAGAAACGTGTAACAACGCAAGGTCTACCAGCTTCAACATAGAAACCACAGACATAATAGAAACTCTAAAGTAGACCGTCTCATCCATCGGTCGGACCATCCCTCACCAGCCGGATTCAAAACTACGGAGTAACGAGCCCTTTCCCCGTACTGATGAATGTGCTAAATTAATACAAGCTTTAATTAATTCGATACGTGCGTGCACGCTACCGCGTCTATAGCTTTTTGTACGATTATCACCCTTTAGCGAACGCAGTAAGATTGTGTTTGAGACTGTACCCACGAAGGAATCATAGAGCAATCTAGATTAGTGTAACTAAATATTTATCTATAATGATCTCATCCCTTATTGCGGTAAAGGAAAGCAGAAGAAAAGTAAATCTAGATGTGAGGAGTTCTGAACTGGGACTTGATCCCGGGACTTCTCGCTAACCGGGCGATTGCTCTACCAACTGAGCTATCCAGTTCTCAACATGTACCGATGTACATCATCTCTTCTTTTCTATACATATAAAATTCAACGTGTGGTAGGTATGTTCACTTGTATAGATAATTAGAGAACCACGGGCGGGACGGAATTTGCAGATGGGTGCACCCGGTAGAGCTGGTGCCGGACTCGACTGTGGAGGTACCACCATCTTACTCGCAAATCCTCCCGAAGTTATTCGGGGGAGAGTAAGAGAACAGCTCTCAGGCAAAACCAGGCGGCCCACCATTGCCTGGGACCGATGGATGGCGGTATATCCATCCCCAATTGCCGGGCCTTACACAAAACAGACTGGTGACGGTCAGCCGCGTCACTGCCCAGCGTGTGTGAGTATGTTCTTCCGAGGGCCGCCAAGAGAGGTGAAACATTGGAAAGGCCTATGTCCAGCAGTGAACGAAACAGGCTGATGGATGGATGGATGGGCTGGACGGATTTTGGATGGAGTTTTATGGGATGAAGCCGGCGCCACAGAGGAGCAATGACCATTTTTGCGTCAAGTTGATGAAAACCGAACGGTAATACAAAACTATATGATTGAGGAAAATGAAGAAATCTTCTTTTAATATAAGAAACCTTTCATTTTAAAGTCTGGCAACTGCCACTCCTTCTTTAGCTTCTATTCTCAGGTTGTGAAGAACAAAACTGTCCATCCAATAAGATGAAACCTAAATGGATGGGAATATGTCCGCTGGGCACAAAAGAAGCCAGCACAAAGGGATTAGCTGCGAGTAGACAAAGGGAACGTCAATATTGGTTAGTAGCGAGCGGCTCTTCTAAACATGCGTCTCCTTGCCTATTCGATATATCACCGACCGGTCTTCATACCTGACGGGAGCATAGTGTTGCATGACTATCGATAGTCGATGTATCGATAGTTAACCTTGGAAAAAAGTAACAATATCGATTGTGTTATCGATGGTATCGATTAAATCGATAGAATCGACACTATAGATAGCCCAAATTGAGTAATACCATCGATAGTATCGATACTATCGATTATATGTTAGCAATACTATCGATACTATGGATAGTATTATTTACGTTAATCAATGAAACTATCGATTGTATCGATACTGTTGAAAGTATCGATTTAGTATTAGGGACTTAAAAGGAACACCTTAAATAATACGTAATAATTTATTACATCGTGATTTCATCATCCACTTTTAAAATTCACAAGATAGATACGCACAATGATTAACAATTAGGTATTTCAAACAAACCTTCGCTCGATCTTGGCTGGCAAGAGTTGCTAGATTACAGTTCTCAAAATCTTTCTTATTTAACCAATTGAACTTTAATAATACCTAAATATTATTTTGCTTACCGCGTTGACAAACAAAGCAATTAGACAAAGCAATAGTATTGCATTTTCATGGACTATCGATGGCGCAAAACAATCGGTACTTTCAATAGTATCGATACAATCGATAGTTTAATTGATTAACGTAAATAATACCATCGATAGTATTGCTAACATCATAATCGATACTTCGGTAGTATTACGGAATTTTTGTTATCGATAGTATCGATATAATCGATACCATCGATAGCACAATCGATATTGTTACTTTTTTCCAAGGTCACGATAGTATCGATAGCCTTTCGCTATACTATCGATTTCCATGTAAAACTACGGCTATGACTACGGGCGCGGCGTAAAAGTAGGAAAATATTTATACAACTTTGTGCAGAAATGTTTCGATTATACTGGACAGTGTGCTTGTCTTCTGGTAGGTGTAAGTTGTTCGACCTTGCAAAATAAACAAATTGTTATAGATTTCGCGCGTGATTAAATTATTACTTAAATGACGACGTGTACATGTTGAAAATACTTCCGATTGGCTTTTATTTGAAAAAAATTATATTTTCATATACTAAAACCTTTTGAATAATAAAAATGTTTATACCTTTTAATTGCATTTTTATTAAAATTTTCGCAATTATATTCAATTTACAGACACGACTTATTTACTACTTTTACGTATTATTTTATCCATCCATCCATCAGCCTGTTTCGTCCACTGCTGGACATAGGCCTTTCCAGGATTTCGCCATGCTTGGCGGGCCTCCTGGAAGAAATGCCCATACTCACACACGCTGGGCAGGCGGTTTGGTGAGCGCGGTGCCGAAACCATTGCACTAGTGACGCCGCTGCCCGTCACTAGTCTGTTTTAGATAAGGCCCGGCAATTGGGGATGGATATACCGCCATCCATCGGTCCCAGGCAATGGTGGGCCGCCTGGTTTTGCCTGAGAGCTGTCCTCTTACTCTCCCCCGAATAACTTCGGGAGGATTTGCGAGTAAGATGGTGGTATTATTATATTATTAGTAAGTAAAATTTGCTGTAATCAACAACTTAAGTGTACGCAGTAACTTGATTCACCTTAATTAAGTCATACTGGCGACACTAAGTGATTAAGAATAACAAATGACGCCATTAACTTAATTTTTGGTTAATAATGGAAAAAAATATGCAACACAAAGTCGGTCAGAATGGGGAAACCGAGTTCACCTTGTGATTTACGAAAAAAAAGTAATTATTGGCTCTTGTTTTGTCGTGTTTGTTGTTTTATCGGAAGCTTCGGGTAAGATGAGGTTTATCCAACGCACAAAACAAACTCGAACATGGGAAAATGTTCGTAGCGATTTTATTTTGCCAAAATAAGGAAACTGGTGAAAATCTCATGTTGTTTGTTACAGATTGCGGTCGAATGGTTTCTGCTCACCTCCCTATAGTAAAGCCCGTTAGCCAGTGTTCGTCCACTGCTGGTCATAGGCCTTTCCCAAATTTCGCCACTCATGGCAGCCCTCCTCCGGAGAATATAAATTAAAATTAAAAGATTTTACACAATGACCAGGCGGCCCACCATTGCCTGGGACCGATGGATGGCGGTATATCCATCCCCAATTGCCGGGCCTTATATAAAACAGACTGGTGACGGGCAGCGGCGCGTCACTGGTGCAAGGGGTTCGGCACCGCGCTCACCAACCCCCTTGCCCAGCGTTTGTGCGCCCGGCATTTCTTCCACGAGGATCGCCAAGAGTGGTGAAATCCCGGAAAGGCCTGTCCATAATGTCTATGGACACAATTACTTCTTTCATAACAATAAAAAATGCATAAATATGGGTTTGCCAGTTATAGGTGAACATTTAAAGAGATGAAAGTGTTAGTTTAAATTAAAAGATGATAAATTAGCGCTCTAAAATATTAAATCCAAAGATCAAATGATAAACAGATGTTCAGAACGCGATGACTACGACGTTTGTGTTTGTGTTTTTTCTTTAATCTTGAATCCGTATCGTCTGTTTGTATTTCCGTTTAGTAGGAAGCACCTGTCGTATCGTGATATAATAACAACCAAAGAACAGATGTTTTGTTTATTTTTGTAACGTTTTGTTTTTGGTTTTGACATCCGATTGATTATTTTTAGGGTTCCGTACCCGAAGGATGGCAAACGAGACATTACCACACATAAAAAAATAAACTGTGCTATTAGTAAGCCTTCGCTGTCTGTCGGTCCAGTTGAAATTTTCACAGAACACTTGTTCCTACCAGGGCTTCTATCTAGGCAAATAATAAAAAAGGGAGTTCAACTCAATATAAAAAAACCTTGAAAAATAGTACATTTTGATGCAAATGCGAAAAGGTTGATATTTAGAGTGCAGTCCAGGCAAGAAACAGTCGGGACGAGAAATATCAACACTTTCGCACGTGTAGTGTATCAAACGACGTTTTTTAATACACCTGCGAAAAATTACATTAAATAATAAAATAAAAGCAACTTTGTTGCAAATCAAAACAGATACAAGTCGACCGAAGAAAATGCAGTCTGATGGGCGGGCGCCAATCTGTACTACAAAGACCAATGTCTCTTTCTAATTTTTGATAATAATTTCTAAGATAGTTAAAAATGAAACTTTGAAAATACTCATCTTAAACAGTTTTAGTGAATCGGGTAAAACAAAGGCTTACATGCTTACTAAATGATGTAGTTTGCCCTAGATGGCGTCAGTAGAAAAAACAAAAAGCACGAGTGCGAAATATGTCATTTTACGTACGCTAAACAGGTGCGTAATCTATCATATTTTGAGCAGGTGTATTAAAAATAGCATTTTACGACCTTATGTGGATCAGCTCTATCTTAAAGAACGTAAGTTTTTCCGGCGCTACCACTTGTTTGTGGTTTGGCTTGTTTTTTTGTCGCCTTGATCTTGCTATGATATCTATAATTATTGTTATTATTTACTATGTTTTTGGGGTCCAATCTAGAAATTGTTACACTACATTCTGTCCCCTGTAAAACTTTTAAATAAGAATTTGATATTATAACATTGTAATATACATATATTGCTGCAGTGAGCTTTTCATTTATATAAATTGTTAAAGTAAATAAAAGAAAACATTTATAGAGATTCAGGTTTTATTTTATTTACTTTAACAATTTATAATATAACATTGTTTGTTATAAAACTTGGAGGACGTCATTACCACAGGCTTTACTACGCTTAAGTAGTCTACCTTATTTTCAAGATTATTATCCCGACCTTTTATCCTGGGTATGCCCGCCATGTAAAATATAAAAAGGCAAAAACGTTCCTCCATTCTTTGTTTATCATGTTAAATTTTCCGGTAGCCGTACATTCATGTATAAACCATCAAAGCAAAACATTGGGGCCGTTTGTTTCTAAACATTGTGTGTAAATTTGTGCCGATAAAAGCAAATATGCATACCGAAGTAAGAAGTTATTATTTGTTTCTGCTTCCGCTTTGAGAAACTCCTCTCACCTAAAAATTTACTCTCGTCATAAACAATTTTGAAAACAATTCTAATACCGTTATACTGAACAAAAGAAAAGTCAAATGTACCCAAAAAAAATGCTTGTATGATTAGATTGAAGGATGTAGAAGAGGCAAAAAAGGTGTGTCGTTGCAGATTGAGTGTATGTATGGCTGTAATCAGATAAGGGTATCTTAAAATTTCGTTATGATGTCATATTGTTTTTTTACGATACCTTGGCGTTTGCATCGTAACAAGGTTAAGGGTTAAGGTACTGAAATTTGACCTTTCCTTAATAGCTGTGGCCTCCTCCGGCCTGTGCAACCCGCCTTCGCGACGCTCTTGCCCTGTTTTTTGTACCGAAATAGAGAAACTGTAAAATAAGTATTTCGTTTTTACTGGTGACGGGCAGCGGCGTCACTGGTGCAAGGGTTTCGGCACCGCGCTCACCAACCCGCCTGCCCAGCGTGTGTGAGTATGGGCATTTCTTCCAGGAGGACCGCCAAGAGTGGCGAAATCCTGGAAAGGCCTATGTCCAGCAGTGGACGAAACAGGCTGATGGATGGATGGGAAGTATTTCGTTATATTTATCTAACTGAAATTCGTATACGGTGACAAACCGTTCAAACGGTACCGAAAAGAATCCCTGGATGTAATACCGTTATAATGCCCAAGTACCTACACAAGTACCACCTTACCTATAGCTATACTGTGGTACAATAACTGTGGATAATTGTATATTTTCATTTCACAGATTGAATCGATAAACCTGATAAAATATCTCACCTCTTTGTAACATGATGATGAGTCACTCTATTCTTTATTGGCTGCTTATGATCCATTGAATGGGTTCGTTCGAATATGTAATGGAAACCTTTCTTATTTCTTTAGCACTGCACAGTACATTCGCGGTCGCACATTAATTAAACACTGGCGCATTACTCGGTTCAACTCTACATTTTTATCAATGGTCAAGCTTCATGTTATTTATCAATTATCGCGTTCCCAGAGGCGTAGTACGCAATGTTTTATGTGCGTTCTTTCAGTGGACTTATACAGGATGATAAAAGACAGTTACCATAAAATGAGACCACATCCACTTTTTGGGCAACTATTCAAAAAAACAGTTACCTGTGCAAACTAAAAAAAAAACATTATTTCCTCTCATAAAATTAACAATTATTTGCTGGTACAAAATTAACAGTAAAACTGAAAATCGATATTCATTTGCGTGAAGGATTGCTTCTTTAGGAAAGTTGTTCATTCTGACAGTAGAGTAGTCATACATATTTAAGACTACTACCTCTAGAATCTCTTATTATGTCAAACTGACGGGTGACATTGTATTAGTCATTGTAGAAACAACAAACCTTGGTCCTGTGATAAGGTGTTTCCTGCCTAAGGTACCAAAACAAACGTAGGCAACCCTAACCTAACCCCAGCTAGTCTAGCATAGCAAACCATATATATCGAGCTCGATAGCGCTTGATACAGTGCTCTGTCTCACTCTGTTGATCTACCTAAAGAGGGACAGACAGTGTATATCGAGCTGTCAAAGCATATCCCAGGAGCACGTAGCGGTAACGTCGCAATACCGTCATGTTTGAAAAGAATATATGCTCGCTGAAGCAACGCACACTTTGTTTTTGTTTATACCTATCTAGTGTGATGGTTCAAGAGCAACTAAGTTTGCTGGCCATGAGGCGGCCACGAACTTGTCAAGGGGCTGAGGACAACAAAATTAAATACTCGATTTTTTAATGGTGATTTATCTCACAGTCTTTTTGTTAACCGTCCTGCAAGTGCATAAGTAAGAACAAATTCAGAAAAACTCATTGGTGCTTGCTTGAGAGATGTAAATGTTGATTTATCTAAAAATACGTCACCACAAATAAAATCACGTCACGTGGAGGATCCATTCGGTGTTGGACGAATGATAAGACGAAAAACAACATTTGATAATTATTTCAGTAGAGCAAAGCACGTTTTTCCTTACGGTACCTACTTTTTTGTACCTACATAAATGTTTCGGTTTGCAATAAGAAGTAATGAATGAATGAATGAATGAATGAATAGTAGTACTTATTTATTACATAAGGGAGTAAAGCAGAAGTTAAAAAAACCTGTCGAGCACGCATAGGACTGTGGGTTCCGTACATACTGTTTAAAACACAAATTTATTCCACGTGCAGTTATGAACTCAGCTTGACACTTACGATCCATTAAAGTCCATGTATCTAAAGGGTCTACGTAAGTTGGTTCTTGTTATTTCTTGAATAATTAAATAGGCAATTTTACTTTTTAATTTTTTATAGGCAATACATGTGCATGTGCTTTCAGTAGGTGGGTTCATTAAGTACGTTATTGATGGAATTTCATGTTTAAAGCCAACTGGAAGTGCCCTCAAAGTTTTGATGGTGATGATTTGTATGAAATCGATTACAAAAAGTACTATAACTTTTTCTCGGATTAAGTCATAAGCCAGATTTTTTTTATCAGCACGATGGTGCTTTAGACTTCTGTGGGACGTATTAGTTTCAATTTGATATTTCTCACGGACCCCGAGAGAAAGACGGATAGACAGACAAAGTGATCCTATAAGGGTTCCATTTTTTTATTGTAAGTTACGAAATCCTAAAACGTAAAAGATTGGTAAGGCATTACCGTATATCTCGTGAAATGTTATCAAACGAACCTTATCAAATATTGTTCAGTATCACGTCATTGATGTTAATTAATAATTAAAACGATATTTGTTTATCGACTTATTAATGAGATCGAACTGTAGCTCATAATCATAATATATGGGTTCAGTAGTGATTTGTTTGAAAATACGGTATACTGTCGTATTCAAACTCGAAGTTTTGCCTACCTAGACATTTTACAAACAAGACCTTTTGCAATTTGGACGTTTTGCCCACATAGATCTAGTCGTTTTACAACCAAGACCTTTTGCAATCAGGACGTTTTGCCTGCCAAGTCGTTTTACAATCTAGACTATATGAACGTAGTTTCATGTAGAAGTAGCTTCTTTGAGTGGCGTAAATAAACTGAGATACAAGCTGATTTATTTTATATCTCTTATTGACGGAAACAGAAATAACTAAAATAAAATTAATTAATAACGATCTAAAATATTCAAATTACCTAAAACCCATGTAACTACGTACAAAAAAAATACTAAATAAAATATTTTCCCTAAATCACCGCCGTCGATCGGCAATATTATACTATATACCTAAAGCCATACTATAAATTTAAATATAAAAAGAACTAAACACACAGACAAAAAACATGTCATGCATAATATAAAAGCATGTCAGCAAATTAAAAAAAAAATATGTCGTCAAGGTTGCATAAAAATGTCAGTTGTCAAAGATAATGATTTTATTATCTTTTCTCTGATTTTCATTAAATTTATATATAATATAATAATAATGATATACTAACTATATTTCATCCCATCTTCCAAAGCCTCTACCATATTCTTCCATGTGAGTTTGTTGGCAGTGCACTACTGCAAGCTGATAGATCACTGTAATAACTACAAATACATGGTGCATCCTGATGCCCAGTTAGACCAATTCAATGTACTCTATGACCAAAACTGACAAATCCTTTCATTCAACTAGGGGTAGGCTTCGGCCATGGCTTGTCACTACCCTGAAGTCGAAACCGTGCCGTCAAGCTTCACGCAGTGTTATGACGTCATAAGAAACCGTACCTAGCAGGGGTTACTCTATTTTTAGGTACTTTTTGGGCAAGCGCGCCTCCCCTAGGCCTCGTCGATGCTTTTTATATGGCGCATCTATAAATTAGAATAATTGAAAAAAGTGCTTTATTTGACTCAATTTGACATGCCCATGAATTTTTCAAATATTTCTGGTGATGACATCGAAGATTTTCTCTAAGGTATTGTAAATCTGCAACTATGATTATACCAAGGGTATATGCTTATGTGCTCAAAAAAACATCAGTTAAAATTAACATACAGAAATAATTTTAATTTACTATTTTATTGGTTATTTTAATAAAACTAAATTTAGATTAAACATTAGCAACGGTACAATTAAATTATTTATATTGGTTAGAACTTGAATGCCGACAAACGAGGCGAATAGTGATCGAGGCTTCGCCGTAAGGTTTTTCGTTTCATCACGGAACCCTTATAGCTAGATCAAGATGGCAAACACATCAATATCATCATATAATTTTGTTTTTCTTCTGCATAAACCAAGGTATTTAATTTTAAAATAGGTATTTAGAATTGGAAAAAGCATAAAATTTTGATCTTCGCTGTAGGTATATGTGTTTACTTTGAACCAACGACCTGTGGTAATCAGTGTTATTATTATAGATAATTGAATAGAATTTTCCATACAATAACATTAAATAACGAAAAATAACAATCATTTTGTTGTTATTTGCTCCTGAAAATAATTCATAAAATGTTTAATAACAACACTGTAGTTGAAAGAGAAAATTTCAACAACAACGTTTAAGTATCTTAGTGTATTAAAAAAGATACACTGATTTTTGATCATACTGAACAACATTTCCATAAAAACCCGTTCCCATAAGCTATATTGAAAACTCTAGGGCTGTACTTACGCATATCATAAAAGTTTACGATATATTAAAAGTCGAAAGCGATGTGAAATACTGATATTGCGTTATGAAGATAGTTCTGAAGTTTGAGTTTAGATTAGATTGTCTATTTTAATAATTATGTATTTGAAAATATATTTTATTAGTTCATTACATGGGTGTCAATAAAGATGGCTTAATTATTACTGAACAACCTTCTCAAGAAAATATACCGGCAAAAATAAATAAGTTGTTTTTTTCTATTAGGTTCTGTAAATTTTGTACGAGCCTTTTAGGGTGCTAAACGGGGCCCTATTACTAAGCCTTCGCTGTCTGTCTGTGTCCATCTGTCACAGGAGTCTACACTAGTCTACAGCTTCAACCGTAATAAGTTCAAATTTTCACAGAATATGTATTACTATGGCCTCTATTACGACGATTATTAAAATAAAATAAAAAATATGGGTGGTTCCCATACAAGAAACCTCTAAAAAGTTGCATTATTTAAACGTTATTGGTTTTGGCTCTTACTCAAAGACATATACGTACATAAATAAATAGACCAAGTTTTAAATTAAGTCAGATTGTAGGACATAATAAAACAAAAAATATAAAAAGTTGGGTTCGGTACGCAGATGACGCCAAATTTTTTGTCAGGCGCTACCATTTTAGCGGCTTGTTTTTTTAATCTTGATATTGTTTTGGCACATATTGTTATTATTTACCATAATGCTTTTAGGGTTCCGCACCCGTATTGTGGGGTGGTACGGAACCCTTTGAACTTGGCCAAATTATATTTTTAATTTCCGTGGGTATTCTTCTTTAGGAAAGTTGTGTAGTTTTATAGTATAGTGATCAATAGAGTAAGTGGATTCATTTAGAGAAAGATTTTCATTTACCCCTGGCATAGTTTGACTTGCAGTTTGAGTTTTTTTCTAAAAGTCGGATACTCTTCTTTATGTATAAATACTGGGATTGTTAAATTTTCGGCGGCTTATACGATTATCGGTTCGTTTACGATTCGACAAGGATTACTTGTACTTTAAAAATCGTATATTTTATAAGTGTAAAATATACTTTTGGAAGGCGTTTTAACAAAAGCCACAGAGCGGGTACTCAAGCATAATAACTTATTCACTTTGGTTCCATTAATATCACTAATCACAAATTTCACATTTTTTCTTGTTTTAGAATACACAGAAAAGGTAATTTCTTATATCGTTACGAAGAAAACGTTTGTACTTTCCTCAAATTTTCTTTTATATAATCTGCTCTGCTTGGGCGATTTCGCTATGAAAATAAAACTTAATAAATGATGTTTACATTGCTGGGTAAACGTTTCTTATAAGTCCTATTTTTATTCAATTCATAAAAATTATATCTTTCTTTTGAAATGAAAACCTAGATAAAGTATTTTTGTAATTCTGTTAGTCATTATAGGGATAAGGTGGTAGAGCTGATGCCATGTTCGACTGTGGAGGTATCACCATCTTACTCGCAAAAAATTTCCATGTTTTCAAACGGTTCTGTCATGGTTACTACTGGCATTATTACTCAAAGCAGCCTTCTGTTCCTTTGAAGGATGCTTAAAAATCCAATGGTTCACTGCGGGAATATGCGTGTTGAAGAATTAAGTATATTACCTTTATAGTATTATTATGTTAGTTAGGTATTTTTCATGTTTTATTTTCTTTCGTGTCCAGGTTTCTACTGGTCAGATTTATTTATTTATTTATATATGCTCAGTATATAATAATAATTATTATATATTTTTTTATATTGCATGCCCTAATATTTACTTCTTAGTAAGCCTTGTTATGAGCCCCTTAAGGGTAAAAACATTATAAATAATATAGTTTATAGTTTTTAGGATAGCTGCTTACATTGTTACACACTGCTGTATGCTGTAAAGTAGTTATTACTCTTAGCTTGAGATTTTTTCATACTTTTATTATTATCTTTTTGTAGATTGCAATATCTTGTCAATATTTCGCGTCATCCTGTGAGGTGATAGTCATTTTGATGCACTTTTGATTCTGTTTAACAGGAGTTGAAGTGTTCAATACATAAATATAATTTTGTATTACTCGCAAACTCCCAGAAGTTATTCGGGAGTGTAAGAGGACTACTAATCAACAGGCATAACTAGGCGGCCCACCATGTCTAGGAACGATAGATGGCATTTGCCGGCCCTTATACCGGGTGTAAATGAAACCTCTACCTATAACAGGGAAAACTGTTCTATGTTCGTAATAAAAATACATGTTTTGTTACTTTTGTCATGATTCATATTACAAAAAAAGATATTGACCGTCAAAGAAGCACTAATACTCCGGTGACAGAGACAAAACCCATGTGCATTATTTACCGCCGGAAATATGTACGGTCTATTGTCAGTCACATGTTGCATCGCATAGGATTGCCATTTTTTTTAAATTTGGTAAAAAAAAATAATGAAAAAAAAAAACTTTTTTTACGGTTTTGTGTTTTACTAGTGATTTCTGAACCATAGAGTTCAATAAAGCTAGTGAAATGAGTAGACATGAGTGGTGAAATCTTGGAAAGGCCTATGTCCAGCAGTAGATGAATGGGATGGATGGATGAAGTTGTTTTTTTTAATTTAGTTATAAGCTTTTATTTAACTTTTATTGTGTCTGTTTGGGCCAAATCATGCAACTGAAATTTAAAACAGTTTTCTCAACCGATTGAGTTGTAATTTTGCACATACGTTTGTGTACTACAATAAGCTCAGTGATGTGATTCTAAATTGAATACGGTGGATGCGATAAGATGACGATTTATTATTTCTATACCAACCCCCTTAACATGGATATAAAAAAGGCTTTGACAACAAAATTCCAATACGGCGGATGCCCTAAAACGGCGGACTACAATCCTTCTTACATGGTTATCAAATAAAAGGTTTTGGCGAGAAAAATAACGTTATGCCCTAAAAAGTACCAAATAAAATGATACTTTAAAAACAAGATTTTATTTAGGCTATGGACTAAAAAACATACACATTTTGGCAAGCAGGACGGAGCTAGGGCAAAATGCTAGTGATGAGGTATAAGTATAAAATCACAGAGAATCCCTATTTTTTAGAAGCGATGACATCATGCAATGACCAATCGCAGTGATCAAGGATATTGAATGCGGTTGCAATATCATAATGATTTATTTCCCCGTCAGTCACGCTCTTAACTGAATGATTACAGATAAAACTTATTCTAACTTGTAAACAAGAACTGGAAACTGGAGGCAAATCAGAAATCGTGTAAAAAATATCGAACCTGCTTCATCAATTTTGGTCAAGTAGGTATTTTTCTTTTCTATGGAACCGTTGATGTTTTTTTCGCGATGGTTCCGTAGTAAAATCACCAGTTTTCGTTTCCAAATCCACTTAGTTTTCACTGCGTATACTCGTATTAGTAAAAGGTGACGTGCTATAAAACTGAAAAAATAAGTATGGTTTACTGATGCCATTATAGTGTCAATTAAATAAAGAATCTATCACTAGGTAATAGTAATTATCCATAATTATATTGAGCATTCTTCATGCTTCGTTCCGCTTCTCTATGGAAGTCTGCATGAACCTAGAGAGATATTTGTCTATGGTCATTGACTGTCCAATAGAACCAAAACAAAGCAAACATGCAAGCCTATGTTAAGAGTCTAGGTACTCTATTTGGTAGTGGCATGGTTCTAGCTAGATCCTAAGTAGAACTAGTCAGTTAACTATTCATGAAAGTTGTCTCGGCAGGAATGTCAACAGGCGCCGGCGCTGCGCTTGTCTCTACCTACGATTACACGTGCAAGTGCGGCAGACTTAGATTTAGGGTTTCATTCAAGAGAAACCCTTACAGCAAACAGTTGGTTTCCCGTACTAATAATAAAGTAAGAAAAAAGAATTGTCATTTGTCTATCCATTTATCTGTCTGTTCCGATTTAACTCGAGAACCAGTCAACGGATTTGGATGCAGTTTTATTTATTATCATGATAGTTACTCTGTTCAACATATAGGCTATATAGGATGTTGATAAAATAACCGTTAAGCCGAAAGCTTTCGATACTAGTTTTTATCTATAAGACAGTTCTACGCAAGCGAAGTAACATGTTTCGAGCCCTAAATAACAGTGAAGCACAATTTTTTTTCACTTTACTTTCGAAAAAACAGGGTAAATGGAAACAAATACGAAATTCAGAGTGGGTATATTAAAATTATTCTCAAATAAAAAGATCTTTTTATTTCATTACGCGTTTGTTTCTTTGAGAAAGTTGTTTCGTAAAGTCATTGTGGTTTCAATTAGTCCATTAATAGCCGGTTATTCGTACTTTAGAAGAACTAAATGCATCTATTGAGCTATCGAATAATGATTCAGAATTATGTGTAAGGGTATTTTTAAGGTTTAGTCTTCTTAAAATGCTTAAAATGTTTTCTATGATGTTTAGTATTAAGTTTATATTTTGTATGCCGAATGGCAAAGCATATGGGACATTTTTTTATGTTTAACAACCCTTTACCAACTAGTCTGCACAAATAAAGATATTCTCATTATCTATTTTCAGATCAATAACAATTATACTGTAAGGCTGTGGCGTGCATTGGACTTTTTCCTAGAAAAGCAATGAGTAGGTCAAGTCTGACGATAAAATAACATGAAAAAAAATTTAAACCAATTTGAAAAAAAATCTTGCTAGCCTAAAGCAGTGCTACCCTGGCGTCATACAAATAATGATTTTTCAAAGTGACATTTAAATTTTTCCATATTTTTTTATTATTAAACTTGACTTTCTCATTGCATTTCCAGGAAAAAGTTCAATGCACGCCACTGCTGTAAGGTGTGACTCCTTGATGGAACTTCATTCTAACACTAATAAAGTCTCCGTGTACAAGTTCCACTATATATTTATTAATTAGCGACTAGTTTCACCTCTTAGACGAACATAGTCGCAAATTAATAAATATATAGTGGAACTTGTACACGGAGACTTTTATTAGCGTTAAGTCCTCTACAATTTGTTTAGTAGATAGTAAAGATGAACAAGTCCTCTACAATTTATTCAGTAGATAGTGTGGCGGCACGTGTGTTAGATGTAGATAAGAGATGTACTTTTTGGTATAAACATGGAACCATTTATTTAAATATATAATTAGCTACTACAGTGTCAACCAGACTAATAATTATAAATAAAAAAATCTCCCAAATTGGTGACCCCGACGTGATCGGCGGCACGATCGCCACAGATAGTAAAAATGAACAACTCTAAAATTTGTTCAGTAAATAGTAAAGATGAACAAGTCCTCTAAAATTTATTCAGTAGATAGTGTGGCGGTACGTGTGTTAGATGTAGATAAGAGATGTATTTTTTGGTATAAATGTGGAACCATTTATTTAAATATATAATTAGCTACTACAGTGTCAACCAGACTAATAATTATAAATAAAAAAATCTCCCAAATTGGTGACCCCGACGTGATCGGCGGCACGATCGCCACAGATAGTAAAAATGAACAACTCTAAAATTTGTTCAGTAAATAGTAAAGATGAACAAGTCCTCTACAATTTACACGGATGTGTAAAAATAACTGGGGACGGCTATTCTGGCTCGTGCAAAAAATTGCCAAGGCGGATTTCGAGTGATTTTAAAACGGGATTTTCTACGGATGTGTACTGATTTTTTTGTTTGAAAATTTGTAGTGACCATTCTTTATGTTCCAAAGTTTTTATTTGATGTGGCTTAGTCACTCCACTTTTCATCGCATAGCATGAACCTACAATTATTAACAATTAACATATGCACAAAGAACGAACGGTAAAATTTCAATGATAACATCATCCGCGAGTGAACGTGAGTGTTGATTATTGTAATATCATTGCGAATGTTTTTATCTTTTTGCGAAATAAATATCGTAAGCTTTGCTTTGTATTTTTGTTTCGAAACCTCTATCATACGCAGTTCATATTATAATACCTTCGGTGAAATACGACCGTAATTTTGTAAGAGTCCAACGTATGTTATATCATTGTTAGCCAATTAATGTATTTTTTTAATCAAAGTGGGTATTGTATTCACTGGTGTGTTCAATTATGAATAAAGTTAATTTGTTTCTAGTTCTTTATTTCTATTCCATTCCATAACATATTTTTATTTGATTGAAATATTTGATAAGCCATTATTTTACATTTCAAGATTTTTATTAAGTTATTTATTATTTTATGCACATTTATGAACCTAATGGGTATCCTCTCAAAATAGAAAAATAGTTGTTATTACTTAATTTATCTTATCTTTATTATGTAAGGTGTCCATGCACTATGTGTAGGGCATTCTGAGGTTCTGTTGATACGTCCGTGTACTTTATATAAGGTGAAATTAATTTATGCAGCCAAATTCATACTCGAGACTCAGTAAGTGATCAGTATCAGGGATCGATAACACTTTTTCGCAAAATAAAATGTTGCCTTCCCACAGTAATTGGGGCTGGGCATACGTTTGTAGGGAACAGATTTTTTTTTTTCATAAAACTTGTTATCAAACTTTGACACTAACTGAGCACTTACTGAGTCTTCAGCATGAATTTGGCTAGATAAATTAATGTCACCTTATATAGCAAACGTCCTTAGTAAGAATTGGAAATTTGGTTTTTGGTGCACGTGTGGACAACATTTAAGTTTTTTATGTTTTAATATTTATATTCTACAAGATGATGGCGATCTGGCCAATATTTTTTACTTAGTTTAAATCAATGACATTTTTTATTTATTATAAATAGTTTAGTATTTATATAATTTATGTTTATTATTTATTTATTTTCTTCATTGGGAAAACCAGTAGTTAGTAAGCTAATTTTAACAATATACATTGAACTGAAATAACTGCTAAACTTCTAACTTATTAAGGTAATCAATAACAGCATGCATTTTATATAAGTGACATGTAAGTATAAATCATCAATTCTTAATTACTAAAATTACATTAATAATTTACATATTTTAAATTTTATCTTAATATCTAACTACTAACATTAACAAACATCATTTAACTTTAGATAGAGCTTTTCTACACAATCATTTAAAACATGCTAAACTATCTGCATTAATATCACAGGTGTGAATTACTTTATTATAGGTGTTTAGAAGTCTGAACACTGGAGCAAATTGATTGTTTTGTTAGCAAATTGTTGTGTGTAGTTTTTAGGTCAAGTTTTTTTTTTTTTTTTTTTATCACAACAATTTTTTTTAAAACTAGATTTTAGGTAGGTTATTTATTTTTCTTTTTGTTAAGTTTAATTAATTTAGTTTTAGACTTTGACTCTAAATTTAAAAAAAAATGTTGCAACGAAACGAGCAGACATATCAGCAGCAAAATTATATTGTTCAAGGGTATTTATTTCACTAGTTTGGTTTTTTACTAATATAAATTTTATACAAACCGTTTAGCGAGATATCAAACGACATATTATACAAGAAAAAAAAGAACGTTGGAGTTGATGCTTGTGATTGTTGGCACTTGGTGGAACTTTTGATACATTTTTGATGAAAAACACTTGTACTTGTCCACTTATTTATATTATTTCCCTTACCGGTTTCGTTTGCCAAGCGATTCACATATTGTACGTAAACAACCAAAAAACCTTTGATAATGCTATAACAGCGAAACCGGTAAGGGAAATAATATAAATAAGTGGACAAGTACAAGTGTTTATCAATCAAAAAGAACGTTGTAAATTTCTTGCTTGTATTATTAATATTATTATTGCTAGTAGACCTCAAACACTCACGGTCACGATATAATCGTACCATGATTAGGCTAAAAAGGAGTACCGAGTCGACTGGAGCATCACAATGTGTTTCACTTTTGCTCCTCGTATTACAACATCAATGTCATATTGTCTATTACAACAAACCGATGACAAAAGGATCTGCGCTACTCAGCTCTTATATAACTTAACGACTTAGCGTAATACAAAAGATAAGGCTGCATTTCAAGTGTGAATGACACTTTGTTTTAAACTGAACACAGACGTTGGAAAATGGAGCAACGGCTACCTGTGATTTAGCTACTATTGCTGATTGGGTGAGTAATACATAGGTATAAATAAATATTTTGATTTGATTTGATTTGAGTCGAGGTTGTTCTTGATCAAGTATAGAGGCACAACATTTTTTTATATTTCGCAAACAGGCTCATTGAACATTGGTCCTGACTTTCTCCAGTATGAATTTGGCTATATAAATAAACGAGAGTCTTATTATATATTTTTTAAAATTGGTATTATTCATAAGTTTCAACAGAATACTAACTTCATTATTCTCTTATTCAAAGACAAATTCGCAATGACAAAATAAACGGTAGCAGTTTTCGCTTTCATTATTCATAAACTGAGTAGGTATGTATGATAAATGAGCCGATTAGCCATTCCAAGCGCAGGCAGGACGTGCTACGCAGCTTCCGTGTTTGATGTCCCATGACACCTTCTGACGTCACGTCCGCCAGACAGGACGGAACAGTGTGCACGGGCCTTTACTTTCTACTCTTTCACGCTGAATATTTTTAATAATTGTTTTGATTGCGCGTAGGTAGGCGATTGACTGTTAGCATTGTATGCTTTCTCTACCTAATGGGTTATCTATTTTATGATGATGATATCACCAGTATTACATTAAATACTTATATATTATGCAATTCATGACTTTTATAGTGAATAATGATTAAAAATAACCCAATAAGATCAATAAAATATCAAATAAGTCATGTAAGTGATATAAGTTGAGTGGGATAGAAGCAGAATATAATGTAAAATGTTTGCAATGAAAAAGCAAATCTTTATAAAAAATTATATGTTCTCTTTTTAGATTTTCACAAATACTTACACCTTAAATAAAAATATTTTTTATAACAAACATAAACATTACGTCCATTATACATTTTGTTTTTTTTAAATACAAATTTGTATTTGTAATTTCGTGTAAATACCTACGCGTCAAAGCAGAAAAAACCTTTTATGCTACTGTAACCAACTCAATGAGATCATCTCATACATGTACCACATCTATTTATGCTCCCCGAGAAAACCTTCCCAGAAATATGGTCAAATTTTGCAAATTCAGAAATGTAACCAGCTAAACAGTCAGCAAGGGATAAAATTGATGTCGACCATTAAATGGAATTGAATAGACAAAATCTCTCCAGTACTTGGAAATGTATTTTCAACACAGTTGATTATAAAGTGGCCCTTATTGCAGCGTTCTTAGGGTCATAAAGCAGCATATTAATCACGTGTGCTTTTTATTTTACATTATCGCCATCCATCCATCCATCCATCAGCCTGTTCTGTCCACTGCTGGACATAGACCTTTCCAGGATTTCGCCACTCTTGGCGGTCCTCCTGGAAGTAATGCCCATACTCACACACGCTGGGCAGGCGGGTTGGTGAGCGCGGTGCCGAAACCTTTGCACTAGTGACGCCGCTGCCTCCCACTAGTCTGTTTTATATAAGGCCCGGCAATTGGGGATGGATATACCGCCATCCATCGGTCCCAGGCAATGGTGGGCCGCCTGGTTTTGCCTGAGAGCTGTTCTCTTACTCTCCCCCGAATAACTTCGGGAGGATTTTCGAGTAAGATGGTGGTACCGCCACAGTCGAGCCCGGCATCAGCTCTACCACCTATAAGCATATCGCACTAGTGTTTTTTACATTACAGTTTTTTTTTAAATATTAGCAAAGAGTTTTGATGCCTTGAGAAATAGTAATAGTTTGCAAATAAATAGACTGTCTCAGTTAAAATATAACAAATAATAATTTAATTTCATCAAATTATTTATTTTTATCAACAAATAACTCAAATTTTGTTGTAAATATAAAAATATTCAGTTTGTTAATATTTAATATTTGGCTGTTTGGCTTTTTGCGTCAGTGCCTCTATTTCCATCTGCACAAAAAACTATATCTCCGCCGCCATTTTTCAAAGAAAAGTGTTAGTTCATAGCTGTGGTTTCGATTATGTGGAACAAAATACAGTGAAATTTTATAATTTTTCCTCGCAAGTGTGTTGAAAAACGTCGTATGAAACGCGTGAGCATTAGACATTACAGTCGAGGCGGGATTGCAGGCCGAGCCAAAGCAGCTCACTTGTATCATAATGTACTATTATCCTATTCAAAATTGAAATCTAGTCTGCTTATTATATAACTGACGAATAAAAGAGCACAACAAAGCCAACACCTAATTACATTACACAGTCATGACAAAAACCACGAAAAGAAAATTGAAGCTGGGAATGGTGGTTGAACATTAATATGTAATTAAGAATCGATATGTGGCCGGTTCTTTGACCGCAGTGGGTACAGCCAATGCATTATGAGAAGACACGTGAGCGTGATAGAAGCTTCATAACATGAAATCGCGTTCGGCCAGTAACATAATAAAAATCTTTTAACGCTTTGCTTGTTTTTGCTACGGCGTAGCAAGCGTGCGAGGAATTGGTAAATTTTCAGGCTTAGGGGAGTGGAGTAAGGGGGACTTACTCCATACAAATATGCGCTCACGAACTAGCTTATGCCGTAAGGTCGTAAGCGGAAAAACAGTATGTTTCATTTAAAATGACAACTATAAGTAATTTAATAAACCCAATCGGCCATATTGAAGTGTATTTGTAGACTAATTTAGCACGGCGAATACTCTTTGCCCTTGTTTAAAATTCCGAGGCATATGTACATCAAACTTAGGTAGTAATATATACAAATTTTAGTATAACCCTAGCCATAAGTCCTTTCACTTTGTAATATTTCATAAGTTTATTACGTACTTTTTATTATGAAATAAATTCTCAGTCTCAGTTTTTTGGATTTGTAGACGGGCTACGTTTTAGTTACGTCAAATAATATAATTAAGGTTTAGCCAACAAATTGTGGCTGTACCTAAAAAGCTTAGGACGGATATGGAAAAATGTTCAATTCCCTGTATTTTAGTATAGTTAGTAGCTTTACCAATTGTCCTACCATTCGATGGGATCAACAAAACGGTGGTCCGTTTTCTGTGTATGTTTGTTATGATAAACATATCGTCACGACATGAATCCCCGAGGGGGTGTCAGAGGTGTTCCGGGTGTGAACTGTGAAATGCAAGTCACAGTCACACTTGGTAAATCCGCGTGTCAGCGACGATTATTACGTTCCAACATGATGGGTGGTGAGGTGAGCCCTATGTCCGCACTTTAGGCACAATTACACGCTTTTTAGGGCATGCAGGTTTTTTCACGATGTTTACCTTCACCGTTCAGCAAGTGGTAAGTGTAAGGTAAGAACACAAATATTACGCACATAAATTCCGAAAAACTCCTTGGTGCATGCCCGACCAGCGGGAATCGATCCTGGGTCTCAAGATTGAGAGGCCAGCGTTCTACCGCCTGAGCTACCGCCGCTCGTTTTTTATGATGTACCTAAATAATTCCTCGCGAGCTTTAAATATAACCATGCTTTACTGTACAACTTATTTCCACAATCTAGCTATTATCAACTAATGGCCTGGGAAACGGTTAACTCCAAAAGAATTAGTCATGATTGTAAAAACGATTTTTTGTCAGAAACGGGAATTCGTTCACAGAATCGTTAAAATATTTGAGATAAGAACAGCAAAACTAATTAAGGTAGCACCTCATGAAATATTACTGATATTATTAGGTATAATCGTAATGAGAAATCGTAAAAACAATGGTTTAACTAAAATGATTTGGTATTTAAATTCAAAAGGTTAAATCACCAGTGGTATTATTACCAAGATTTCAATAGAAATGATCATATAAAACAGCATATTATTTTAAAACAAACATTTATTGGAGTCACGGTCGATCAGTTACGTTATTGGTAAATAAGTAATTAAATAAAATAAGTAATTACAATTTTTAATGCTCGGGTGACCGTCACTACCGCAGAGCAGTATTATGTATACCTATACATTATACGCGCATAATGCAGTACACTGTAATTAATTTTCTATGATGGTGACAAAACTTCAATTCAGTAATGGTCAAAACCATAATTGCCTTTTAATTAAATTAATATTTTTCCTTTGGGAATTATTCAAACTAAGTATCTATGTCCTCATAAAATAAAATACTGGATAGAGCTACAAAGATCCAAAGTATATTTTTTGCACAAAGGGGGAAACTGACAGTTCGTGATAGTGGGAAATACGTTTTTAATTCCTATGGTCCATGTGCCATTTCAATTTGTCGCGAACTTTTGAATGTTGTAATCTGAATTGCTCATGCATGTTTCATAGGAATTAGGTAAAAGCGCATGTTCCACAGCATGAACGCTCAGTTTCCTCCTTCGTACAAAAAATATACTTTTTAATACACCTGCTCGAAATATGATAGATAACGTACCTGTTTAGCTTACGTAAAATGACATATTTCGCACTCATGCTTTTTGTTTTTACTACCTACTGACTCCATCCAGGGGAAACCAGCCACATCATTTAGTGGCATGTAAACCTTTGTTTTACCAGATACTCTATAATAAGATGAGTATTTTCAAACTTTTATAATTTTATTATTAAATATATTATGTATGTTAAATTGTGAAAGATGTTTTAAAAATTCAAAACGATTTAAGACGTCATAATTTATATTCTATTTTAACTATCTTAGAAATTATTATTAAAAAGATTTTAGAAAGAGACATTGGTCTTTGTAGTAGGGATTGGCGCCAATCAGGCTGCGTATTCTTCAGTCGACTTGTATTGTATCTGTTTTGATGTGCAACAAAATTGCTTTTATTTTACTCCCTCTCGGCAAAAAAGTCAATTGTGACTCTAAATATCAACCTTTTCGCACTTGCATCAAAATGTACTATTAGTTTTCTGTTCATTTATAATTATTAATACGTATTTTTGCTTTAAAGAATTTCTTGAAATATTTTGCTACTTCTACTTAAATTTAGACGACGCATTGTAATTTAAAGTGTAATTGCTTTCGAAAAGTTAGGTTAAATTTGTAACTTTCAGTCACAAATATTTAGGTCAATTTATTTACAGTCAACAACAATATTCGATTACCAAAATTAAATGGCTCGTAACAGTGTCTAGCTACAACTTTCATTTTTGTAATATTATATTATCTACTTTCTTACGCCAATTATAACATCAAAAACCATTTCGCTATGAACATTTATGTCAGTACCACAAATCGTTTTTCGGCATAAAAGTACAAAAGTACTTAAATCTTTTGCGGTACCCTTACAGGATCACTTTGTTATCCGTCTGTCTGTCTGTCAAGACCCTTTGTCTCGGGCCCAGTGAGAGATATCAAGTTGAAACTAATATCTCTTACAGAAATCTGCGGAAAATCAGGCTTCTAACTCAATGCAAAAAAAGTTAATACCCTTTACGTAAACAATTTAATACAAATTGACTCACCGTGAAAACCTATAGGATACTTTGAGGTAACTTAGAAACTTGAAATTCCGTTTGCGGGTAGGTCTTATAGCAAATGTTATGTATAGGAAAAACCCAAAAAAAAACTTATTTAATTACTCAAGGAGATATTGATGATGACTAAGTTAAAGAATGTATTTAATGTATCGTAATGTCAAGTTAAGTTAGTCATCCGTAACTGCACGTGCGATAAGTTTGTGTTTTAAACGGTATGTACGGAATCTTACTCGCATTTGACCGGTTTTTTTATAGGTAATATAGATAGGAAATATCTACGAGGCCCTCGAAGCTCGTCTAGCAAAACACAAAGAAATCTCGATTGAAAAGAAACAAAGACTCCCTGTGCCAGCGACGCAGCTCGATCTACCCAGTTCCACGAGTATTTCTCGAATGAAGTGGCTTGTAATTACAATAGATTACATGATCGTCTACATAGTCTGCTTTTATTCGACCGATAATTTCGATCAGGAAAAAGACAATTAGGCATAGTTTCGATTGTTTGTCCGCACTTTTACTCTGTGCGTGAAACACGGCCGCCATGCTATTATTGTTGTGCCTTGGTCTTCGCTGTTTTCTTTATGCAGACAATAGCCCGATTGTTTGCTGTTCCTACCTTTCAATGGTCATTTCTTTGGAAGTTCGGAATACAAGGCCTCTGGTATGATTGTTATTGAGGAATCCAGATGATAATGAGTTGGAGAGGAATTAAATGGATGTGTTGGCATAACTTTTTATGTAATACTTGCTTAAAGCACTTTGTTCGATGCTTACAGATAATACAATATTATAGAGGGAATGTGATGGTATTTTAAGTTATTGTTATCTAAGAAACAATCCGCCCGTAAGTATATCAAGTACATGAAGAATGTCGTCTTATGTACAAACAGCTACGCGCTACGGTATACCATTATGTATCTACAGTTTCCATCTTCACTCGGTGTAGTAAAAAATACTATTGTAACCGTAACGTGACGTGCTACACATGAAATGATCTCAGTTATGTGTCTTGTACATATCAGTTTGATCATGGGGAGTACTTTAATAAATCGATAATTTACATGAAAATCATGAGTTTTGATGTAGCTTTTATTCTTGAGTTTATGTAAATTTTCACAGCAGTCACTTATTCAAAAGCCTTTAGAAAAGTACCAGTTAAGTGCCGGGTGAAATTTTTTTTTTACAATCAGCAGTTTTTGCACCAAACCACTGATTTTAAATCCACACTTAATGGGATCAAAATTATTGCAAATGAACTCTAGTATAACTCAGTCAAAGAATTGGTCAAATTATCAGTCAACCTGTACATATATAACTTTAAATAAACATTAATAAAAGAGTAAAGAAAGCTCGAAATATATTTCGGTCCTAAGTCGGTGTTGTCAGTACTTACTCGACTTACAATTAACCATTTAGGGCCGAAATATATATCGAGTTTAGAATATTATTTAATTTACGAGTAGAAGATGACGTCATAATATGTACAATATAGATGTGTTCACCGGCGGCGTCGACCATGTTGCTCATACATATTGGGCCATCGAGGAATCGGATGCGGAAGTAAGGCATGTCAGTTGTGTGGCAGTAGCATACTGATGCGGATCGTGCCTTGATGAAGGTACGAGCACCTACAGCGATCTTTGCTTTTATTGTTTAAGGCTGTACCTGACCCTAGACTAGAACATGAACCAAGCCAGATTTTCGAGGGTTATTTTGAAGAAAGTAGGACTATCTTAATATTGGAAAAAAAATTGATTTATTGGTCTTTTATCTAAGTGATCTACGTATAAACAATGTACTAAGATTGATACTTATGTAAAAAAAATATTTTTCCGCCCTCTTTTTTTGGGTTTTCAAACGTTCGTTTCAAGAACGCGGGTACGTAATCAAATTGTTTTTTTTTTCATAAAATAGGTAAATAGAAATATAAAGGTTTTCAATGTAAATCCAATATTTTTTCCCTACAAAATATTTCAGTATTAGCTCAAATAAAAACCCTCTGATCTGCTGTTTCGCGCGTCATTATTAGTATTACGCGTCCTAGACAAATAGGTCACTTAGCTAACCAATAATCGCCTCTATCAAAACCTAATAAAGTATTTGACATTGGCCTTTTTGTGTTGGACGGGTAATGACTTTTTTCCTAGGCTATGCCATACTCTTAAAAATCTAGACTAGAAATAGGTAGACGCACAAAAATTACGAGATACTTTCGACACTCCAATAAAATAATATTTATATTTAATTATAGTCATTTATGATTGATTGACGCACGAAAATCAGTCTATATATAGGTATACATATTTTTAACTAACACTAACTGGTTGATTGACTGCTGCTGGGTGCCTCATTAAAATTTTAATATATACAAACGAGTATATAAAACCTTTGCCCACGGCGCCGCTCGCGTTTATTTAATCTTTGCACTGTTTTCGGCCGAGACCTTATTTTATGAACACCCCCTATAGCCTATGCGTTGACCAGGGTCGCTACAATGATAATAAAAAAAAACACATCCTAATCTGTTGAGTGGTACTCGGGTTAAAACGGAAAATACAGACAGACAAAAATTCAAAAAATGGAGATTTTGGCCTCGGTACGACCCATTTTGTGTAAAATTTCGCAAAAATTTCAATTTTACAAACACTATTTTTTTACTACTTTATTGACTATTAGTAAAGATACTCGTATTACTTTTTTAAAGATCTTATACGAATTCTGATAAAGCTCATCGAGGCGCAAGAAATCCACGAAAAAAAATTCAGTACAAACATGAATGGTGAAAATACATCAACAAATTAGTTAATGAAATTGTAATAACGAAATGCTAGGCCATTACTGGAACAGCGAAACATATAGACGGGAGGAAGTATTTGCATTACATAAGCCAATTTACCTCATTTCATTTCAGTGTACGATTACCAACTAGAAGTCCGTCAAAAATAGAACCTTTATTTGCTATTTTTCTCATTGTTTTTCTAGTGACGTAGGCTATAATATTATTCCAACTATCTCACGAATAAGAAGGTATATTCTACACACACTGAAAATGTTTACAGAGGAGCAAAACGACAAATTGATTTTTTTTTCATGAGTTCTGTAATTTATTTTCCGGTATTCTTTGGTTTGGGTATAATGAGTGCCTGCTTAGCATGTAATAAATGAAAGTTTGTAGCGTCACTTCAAACAACAGACTTCAAAAAACCGGCCAAGTGTGAATCGGACTCGCGCGCGAAGGGTTCCGTACCATTATCTATTATAAAAAAATCATGTCTGTTGTATGGGAGCCCCCTTTAATATTTATTTTATTCTGTCTTTTAGTATTTGTTGTTATAGCGGCAAAAGAAATACATCATCTGTGAAAATTTCAACTGTCTAGCTATCACGGTTCATGAGATGCAGCTTGGTGACAGACAGACGGACGGACAGCGGAGTCTTAGTAATAGTAGGGTCCCGTTGGTTACCCTTTGGGTACGGAACCCTAAAAATTGCATTTTTAACATCACGTCGCACAGACAGACAGCATACATGCAGACAGGCTTTACATTGAATAGCGGAAAGCACCAATGAGACAGGGGCCCAGAAGATATAGAACACTTCAAATGCAGGGCATTTTTGAAAAAATCATGGTCGTCCAAGATGAAGACTATTAGAAAAAATTAATTTGAAAACTAAGTAAGTTATATAACTAAGGTATGTAATGGTAAATTTAGATTATAAAATAATTGTGACTTCGACATAAAAAAACGGACTCAATTTTCCAAAGCTACGGACAAATTTAACGTTTAAAATGTCCAATTTGAAAATTGCCGAAGTGAAGAAGTAATTGTTCTTACCTCCCCGATCTTGTCAAAATTGTCCCTGGATGGATGGATATAACGTTTTGAACACCTTCTAGGAACCCACACTAAACGCCAAGCTCATATACCCGCCTATAACTGCTTAGGTTCTACAAGTAGAACAGTTGCAGCAACAGCAATCACATAAATAAATGAACGCAGGTCACTGACATGACAGAGACGGCTCAGGTAAACTAACAAGGGGGGAAACTCAGTAATTTCCCCCCAGGGAGCAAGACAAACGACCTACACTTTTCCAATTTGTCCCTATGGGTCCCTGCAGAAGTTGCATTCTATGTATAGCTAGCGTCTGATGCAGTATTGCCATATAGTGGTTTTAGAGTAACGCAAAAAACTAATATAATAAACAGATTTTTAAAACGGTATACAAAAATACCGGTATAAAGAGTTTTCTAGAGTCATGTTACGATTGATTCGTGTCTTTAGTGATGTGATCAAGTTACGGAGTATCGAAAAATAAACGGAACAATAGGTATGATACAAAACGTAATGTAATGCGTATTTGTAATAAAATATTTATATTACTTCAGATTTCGTTCTCAAACGCACAACTTATGATTGTTTTTATTAATTTTGAATAAAAAGTATTGAATAAATGTGCTATAAAGCACTATGCGGCAATAGTATATAAGGTCCTACAATTCAAAGTAAAAAAAATTAACAGATTATAGAGTATCCCTAATAGACAACATACCACCGAAAAAAAATTTTTTTGCGCTTACCTTTTTTCTCCTTTCCATGGAAATTTTGTCAGCTGATTGAACCACTTTGTACTGGGAAGTAAAAAAATTATTTGATCAAAAATTTTTTTTCTTTTCTTCATTGTTTTCAGTGAACGATACGATCTACCCTAGAATTATTTTCACTTATTATTGTAGGACCTTATATAAACGCGCTTCAAAGTTTTTGTGCATTATATTAATTTATAAAGTAATTAATAAAATAACACAACTTTAATACAAAAGCATACCCGCATAGTACCAAAGCTGTTGTCCATTTGTGCCCAAGGTACGGCGAAAGTGCTCACCTCCCATTACGTTTGGGACGTAATGATCGTCGGTGGAAAGCGGTTGTATCAAGTGTTGACTGTGACTTGCATTTCACAGTTCACACTTGGTAACGCCTGTGACAACCCATCGGGGATTCATATCGTAACGATGTCTTTAGGTATAATTATCATATCACCAATAATTAAAGAATTTGAAAATAGTCCAAATCCTTTCAAAATTCCTGGTTTTTCAAAAAACTTGCAACACAGGTTAATTCAACTCGATTCCACGATGTATTTTCGCAGTAGTGGCGGTTAGTAATGATCCCACGTGTACGTATATATAAAGACGCATAAAGGCTAGAGGCTAGAGGGGTGTGGTGTAGACGATGAATTTTTCAAAAGGCTCTTGTCTGATTGCAGTTACCTACGGGCTTAGTATTTAACGGGTATGTGGTCCGTGCGTACCTAGATCCTTAATGCAACAAACATATTTGTTTACCAAAATAAGATTTGCGTCCCTAAACATACACATTACCCTTGAAACGACAAAGAACACAAAAAAAAATTAATGTAAGAAATAGTAAATTCGCATTGCAAAATAAGAAGTATTCATAATCATATCTGATAAATTGATGCTTGAACTTTAAAATGTAAACAGAAGTCAAATTAGGTAAATGTTGACCAAATTTACTCCATCCAATTTCAACCAGGCGTCATAATTAGACTACATTTTTTGCTTAACAAGGTTTAAAATAAGCACCCTGATCTATACCGGGTGTAAATAGACTGCTACCATTATGTGAAACCACATATTCTACCAACCCTACTGTATGTCGGTGCGTTAGGGTTCACGCATTTTTGTTTGGAACTCGGTTATTTCCTAAACTAAGAGTGTCCGTGGGTATGATTTTTGGGAAAAGTGGTTCAGTAGGGTCGGTAGAATATGTCGTTTCATTTAATGGCAGCAGTCTATTTACACGCGGTATATTTAGAAATCAATTTAAGATTAAATTTAAGATTTTTATAATGTTATTCAAAATGTGGGCAAACTTAACGTTTTTTGGAGGAAGCCGAATTTTTTCAACATGCAGATATTTTGTTAGAGTAAAAAAAGGGTCATATTTAGATAACATCTCACAACAAATTGGGGTTGGGGTCAGGTACTTTATGTGACTAACAAAGACTTAATTAATATAGGTAACGTTTTAGTATAAAATAGGGTGTAAAATTTTGGTGAACATTTATTATTTTGGGTAAAAATTGTATTTTTTTAATGTAACTTTTTACTCCATTCGGTAAGCAGTTTTAAGCCTATGTTTTTAGCCGTTCGTGCATGACAGGTTTTTTTTGCATCAAAAGTGTTAGGTCCACAGTCTGTGCTGAATTAATATCTCGTATTTTTTTCGGATTTGGTAGTAAGGGTCATTGGACCTTCTTATGAGCCATTTACCAAGTCTTCAACATGAATTTGGCTGCAATAATCAAGTAACTTTGTAGCCATCTCCTGGCGTGTTGTATCAGCTCGACGTCGCCTATGGAGCTATGTTATTCATTGGGACGTGACTTGGGACTCCACTCGTTTAGTTATTCATTGTCATATTCGCATATCACACTTTGAGATGATAATTATGAGTTTATTTTTGTTACATATTGAGAATCCATTTAAAAATTAAATCCCTTATTATGGAGCCCCAGTGTCTGCTTATTTAATTAAAAACCACAAGAACGATTGAATTAAAATCTGGTAAACGGTTAAGGGCATCGGTGACTCGGGATTAGGCACGGTCTTTGACAACAAGTACAAATTGTACGTTATGACGTTCTGAGCCGTGGTTGGTATGACAACCAAAATGTCACGAGCTCTCGAAAAAACCGAGTTTTTAATACTTTACTCTTCTAGTTAAATGAAAACACGTTATTTTTCAAAATCGCTAGCTATCAGTCCACAATAATTGTAAATAATGATATTAAAAGCCGATTTTAATTTTCGTTTTAGTGCTGTCAAAACTTAAATTTTTCCAAAGTAATGTAGCTTCTGTTGTTAACACTAGAGGACTATTTTGGCATGAATAAAATTTAGTTTTGACAGCACTAAAACTAAAATTAAAGCCTTCAGAATCGCTTTAGTATAGCAACAAAATATATTTTTTATGTGGGTGCTTGTGATTGTAGGAACTATGATACAATTTGATTGAAATGCACTCTTGTACTTGTCCACTGTATTTATTTGATTTAACCTTACCTTTGGATTTTATTTATATTTGCTTCACCTTCTCCCTTAAGGCGCGTGTTCCCAGCGTCTACCGAAAATTACTCCCACTGATAAAGTTATTTCTCTTAAACAGCTTACTTAAAAATTATGAAAAAAATATATGTCATTATTAAAAATATAAGAATCAATCTCCTTGCAGGAAATTATTCTCGCCTATAAGAAACACCTTGAAAATATTTTCCAAAGTCAAGCTGTTTTTAGAATAAAATTGGCTATTTCTCGGAAACCGCTAATGTTATTTGTGTGGTTCTTGTACTAAAATACAAAAAAAGTATAGCTTATAAAGCTCATTGTAGGAAAGTTAAAAAATATGTTGATTTAGAGCAGAGTTAATAAATAAAAACTAGATATTTTGAGAGCGTGCGGCGTCAACGTTGCCGTAAACGTAAAGTTTTCGACTTTATTTAAAATATCTCAAGGTCAATGGAGGCTACAAGGGCCTTAATAAACAAACACAAGGTGACTATGATTTATGCAGCTACATTCATACTGGAGTTTCGGTGGTAAGAAATGAGACCAAATATTGTTATGTGCCTCCATACACACTCAAGCCTAACCGCACGTCTTTCTGTATATGGGACACCTAAATATTGTTATTTTTTATTAAGTTTATTATTACTTGTGATTGTCGGCACTCAGTGAAACATCATCAACATTTTATATATTATAAGGTCCTACAATAATAAGTGAAAATAATTCTACGGTCTGTTCACTTCCCAGTACAAAGTAGTTCATTCAGCTGACAAAATTTCTATGGACAAGCCAGAAAATAGTTCGCATTAGGAAAAAAAAAATTGGTAGAAAGTGGTCTATTAGGGATACTCTATCATCTCTAAAATTTTTTTCACTTTGAATTGTATGACATTATACAGGTGGAAAATGAAACCCCTGCTTCATTGAAATCTATGAATTAGAATCAGTAATCAGTAATCATTTATTAACCATAAATTATAACAGTGATTGTTACTAGGAGAACACAAAAAAGATTTCTTTTTTATTTTGTTCCTAAATTTCCATTGAATGGCCAACCTACGCGCCGAGACATGCGTCTGACAATAGACCGTACATAATCCCGGCGGTAAATAATGCACATAAAGCTATTACCTTCTATAATATGTACCTTCGACTTCGTAGAGCGTCGTCCCTATCACCGGAGTTTTAGTTTTTATTTGGCAGTCGATGTCTTTTTTAAATTTTGTCATGCATGAAAAAAGTAACAAAACATGTATTTTTCATTTCGAACATAGATCAGTTTCCTTTGATATAGCATGTTCAACCTGTATAAGGTGACTTTAGCAAACAGGGTCACTGAACCTTGGTCCTGACCACTTACCGAGTCTCCAGTATGAATGTGGCTACATAAACTTGTTTTGTGCTCCTATGCATTCTCAAAAGGCTCTCAGCAGGTCAGTTAGTATGGGATGCTAAAATATTGTTACCTGTGTAGATAGTTTGCGTTTTTTATTTTTATTTTGTATTTACAAAGGAGGCAAGTGTTTACATACTATGGTGACGTGATATGACCGCTGCACGGAGAATATTAACCAACAATACACAAAATTAAACGGAAATAACAAAGTAAAACTCATGAATATTCAAAACATGAACATTCAATACATCGTAAAAATTCAGCACGTTTTTCGACACCAAAAAAAGATTCAAACAAATACCGGTTTTAGAAAAAATACCGACTCTATCACGAGATCATTGCTGTAACTTGTTACTAATTACCTTGTCAGCCATTATTATAGGACTGGTTGCCAAGCAAAGCCGCGTTAAGAGCTTGTTAACATGCCTTGGATATGTACCAATCCTAATCTTACTTTCTATAAAAGGAAATCGAAATTATCTCTACATGGGGCATCTATCTTTCTCGTTAGTCTCAATAATGGTGCATCGTTTTTACTTTTATCGAAAATAGAAGTGGGATTCTGTGCAATCAACATTCCAAGCGATTCACACATTGCTGCGGTCTGTATCTTTTGAATATTTCTTATAGATCGGGAGCCGATAAGGAAATGTTTACCTTATCGCAACGTGAAAAATAATGCTAGACCTCGGAAGGGACAGCTCGCGCCAAAATGAAATTCATAGAGTTATAAGAACGAGCAACAAAAAGAGTTTCTTTGAAAGTGTCTTCAGCTGGCTGTCAAACTTGATTTCTTACATACTAAAAATCAAGCTTGACAGCAGAATACTCTTTCAAAAGATACGCTTTTCGTGCCTCGTTCTAAGCCCCTAGGTGGCCAAATTATTAGGGACATTACACATTTTTGTTACTTAAATAATGAATTGGTTCTATAAATTAATTTTAATACATTTTTCTTTCTGTATTTTTGGTTCTTATAAAATCATTATCATGCTTTTAAGAGAGGAAGAAATTTCAGTCTGTCTTTTTTCATGAGCAAATTGAGTCGAAAAAGTTAACCTGGAAAGCACGCTTGACAGTTGGTACTGGCTACGATTAAAAGACAGTATAGTAGATCTTAACAAAGACAAGATGAATTTTGCTTGCGTCCGCAGGAGATTATCTTTGATACCTTGCATCCTCTGATAAAAAGTACCTAGTTTGTTGTACCCGTCTCTTCTGATTCAACACAACACGATTTAAATGGCCACATACTAAAAAAATAAAAATAACTGAACTTTGTTTTTTTTTACCAATTGAGTGACCCGCTGTGTATAATTTTTCAATTGTCTGTTAACATGATCCCGTAACACACTCAAGGAAATATAATCTTATGTTATATTCATTCTACTAGAGCATTTATTTGCGTGTGTTGGCGCCGTTGAATTGTAAAACAAAAGTTTTAAAAAACAAAGGAAAACAGTTACTGTGATGTTTAACGCGGTATGAAGTATTTCTTATCCGTAAACGGGTATCCGTGTTTCTTTTATTATAAAAAATAAATGCACCCGGCTGGAAATACAAAACTCATTAAGACACAAGTAATTTCAAAAATCGTCCACATTGAGCTGAGGCGCTCTTTTTCACGCACCAATTAGGTAAAATTTTGCTCTTGGGCTCTCGTTCCATTATTACCAAGAAAGCTCTCTCTTTCATAGCGTAGTTAGGGTTCCCTCGGTGAGTGTGACATCCGAGTTCCATTAATCAATTGGGTCGCATCAGTGGGTGACTCCTCCAATCATTGGTGTGTGCACGTTTGCTGCTCCATTTGAGTTCATTGTTTTGAGACTGACCAACCAGACAGAACTGCCACTTTATCAACTCCTGCATTGTTTGACATCTATTTGATTAACTAATCCGATATTGTTGGACAAGGAATTCAATCTGGATAGTGTGTGAAGTAACAGACTTTCTTTTTGAGGTAACTTTTTCCTCAAACGCATTTTTCTTAAATCGGGTCTGGCTACTGTTTACTAACAAAACAAAGGGCTCTAAAAGCGATCAGTACAACGACCTCTTATAAAACGCAGTTACACGAAGTTAAACGAAGCAAAAAAAAGATGTTAAGCAAAAAGTTGCACAGCAATTCATGACGAAGAGAGGAAGCGAGTAAAAATGTCTCAATGCACAAAACACGCAGGTAATTGCCGCTCATTGCGTCGTCCACAATCTAGTTTGCCATAGAAGGAGGCAGATCTGCCCCCGGGCGTTATAAATAGCCAGTCTGGTGACTCGTAGACGAAGTGGACACCAGCTCAAAGCTCGTCTATTTCGAACAAGTGTAAATAAATCTAGCGTGTCACTTTCGGCCACGGTTTGTCACTTTCGTTCCGCGCTGCCTCTAGTCCTGCCTACATAACACACACTAGCGCATTCTCTTTTGCTCACCGATTACAAACGTGTCGTCGTAATAGACACTAATTAATTCAATTCCCATTAGTGTAATCAAAACTTCTTTCAAAACTTCCTGGGTAGCCCTTCACAGCGAGTCTTCTGAGAAGGGTTGCTATTTTAGAACATTCCGCGTAGGGCAACTGTGCATCAAGTCAGCGGCGCCACGTCGCCGGCTGTCGCGAGATGTTGACTTTGTTTTTCCTCTTTTCCTTCGATAGTCTCGTGACTCCATGTTAACTGTCGTGGGAGTGCGCCCGCGCAGCTCGTGTCATCTCGCCACATGTCATAAATCACTGCACTTGGATAAAATATCTTAAAACTGGTATTTCAAATTAAATCTAACCTCAATTCTAGAATATTGAGGTCCACTCGTGGGAATTCAAATCAAAATACTCTGAGTGTTATCTATTACTTGATGTCGCAATATATCGGTAACCTTTCACATTTATAACCACTTATTAAATTGGATATAAATGATGTATTATTAAATAGCCTCGCACGCGGCAGATGTTTGTCGATTATGGCATTTTACTTGCTGATTAAAGTGCTGTTTGTATTTTGAATAGATATTTCCACAAGTAAATTAATTAATACTTTGACAAATGACCTCGTCCAATGTTTGTTTGAATTTGTTTACGTTTCCAATGATATGCAGTTAATTCCATTATTGGGAGAACTTGTATGTCACTTATAAATACTGGTTTTAGATGTAAATTCCAAATCACGAAAAATTCTAGAGCACTTTCTTTAGAACTTGTTATAGCTATGTTAGGTACAGTGATGACTTGTGTCATGGTCATCATTGCATTAATTTACTTTTTCTGTTTTACCCAGAATACCACTTTAATTCACCAGTTTCTATTAAATACTCGTCTATACGAATAACTTTTACTATAGAGACAAATCCGAAATCGCGAAAGAAAATCAGCTGTTCCATAAAGAAGGTACGTACACCAGCATGTGAGGCATGATTTTAAAATCGTAGGAGCCATCGGTACATATCTAATTGACCAAAATGTAACGAACACTTAGGGTCTCCAGATAGAGATTTTGAAATTTCTCCGAATGAGACAAATATACAATTTCAGCAACTTTTCCCCAAATAATCGTGTCTTAAAACTATCTATTCCTTTACTATATACAAATTCATTCTATTTTACATAATTATGATGATAGACCATAACATGTTACTTAGCCATATTTATTAAAATTTTCACACACCACACTTACTTATGTATTTCGCAATTTTCTTTTCCAACAATTTCCCCTAGACAGTATTTTCCCTATTTTTTAAATTTCCCCAGTACCAAAATTTTCTTCCCCAAAAATTTCGTCAAAGTTTTCGTTTCCCCAAAAGTTCCTTGAATTGTAAAAAAAATCCCCAAAATTGCAAAAAAAACAAACTGGAGAGAGTTCACATTTTTAGCGTTTTTAGGTTTCATCGTAAAAGTTGTTTGTATATTCAGTATTATCAACGGATATGGTTTTTCAGCGACTGAAATTGTATTTATTAGATCATTTTTGTATTGCAAATAATTTCCGAGGTTATGTTCTTACCTAAACAAAAGCGCATTATTAGATGTTTCTTGCAGAATTATGCCAATCATGTCGAGTGCAGACAGAGGGAATTTTCATTACATTTCCGTTTTGATCGGCAGTGTAATGCAATGATTGCATACTTATTTGTCTGCACTGGACTGCACGTGGCAGTCAATTCGTCAAATCGTCACATTTCGCTGGCGCCGCGCCGCGTCGGTAACTAGACAAATTCCGCACGCAACGACTGCATTACTTCCCACAACATTGTGTCCGCGATTTAGCATTAATTAGATAATTAGCAACTTGACTCGAATTGAACTTTGTATGTGTTACAGCGTTATGGTTTTAAAATAAGGCTTTCCTAGCTTGTTTTGTCGGCAAGTAAATTTATGGCAGCCTTTTTTTCTACGCTTTAAGTTATGCTGAGGCGATTAAATTTAATTAGGTACATGGTCTGAAGTTTGCATGTAAGAGAAAACTTTATAATAAAATTAATTTTAAACTGAGCAAAATTTTATAGGCTAGAATGAAAACGCTAGATAGGAATCCTTCATAGCACGCAAACTAATCCAAGAGTGATGATATTTATTATGATACAACAATGCAATTTGTGCTGCACTGGCTTTTTGCGTCACATGTTTTTTTACATAACATGCAATAATATTTCATCGAGCTCAAGTCCGTAATCAGTGATACATGATTTATAATGACAGTTGATTACTGAGTTTGTCTTGTATCACCGTTTGCGCTTATCTCTACAACACAATTCCTGTTAAAAGCCCAAGTACAAGAATCGAACTAAGTACAACGAGATTCACCAACTTATTCGTTCAGTTGGAACGCGTACACTTGATTCTTATTTCACTGAAATAAGGATTATACTGATTGTCTAAATATATTTGCCAGGTTGTTATGCCATCTGAAGGCACAGTACGAACCAAAACAAATGCAGCCGTGAACTGAGCACCGTTATCAGCACTTTGCGGAATTAAAAAAAGAATAAAGCAAAAAATGCATGGTGGGCAACGGTTTTCTTTATCGGTGTGCTGTGTAAGGTCGAAACCTCGTCACGGTAAGCTACACCACCATCAGGTAACAGATGTAGATTACTCTTCAGTCCGTATATAAATTATTAAAATAAGACATAATTGGTTCGTTGCCCCCGCACGCCCGCACGGCACTGCTCTTGAATATGATTTTGCGATTTAAGATGGTACTTGGACTGGACGGCTATTCTGGCACGTGCGGAAAAATTGCTAAGGCAGATTTTAAAAGGGATTCACTATGGATATGTCTTGTTTTATTTTCACCTACAGTGAGCATTCCTTACATCCCATAATTTTCATTTGATGAGATTTAGTCACTCCACTTTACATCGCAAGGCATTTCTCATAATATACATACAAAAGTGGAATGACTGACATTACGAGTTAAAAATAATACCAGAATAGCCGTGCTGGACTGGCAGACCAATGAATCAATGGTTTTTTACACACTATTTTTTTTTTACGACGACGGTTCAGGTATTTGGGTAAGAGGTTGTTACTTCACATAATCTCACATTACGACCAAAAACATCGTAAATGTCCAAACTCATCGGACGAGTGGGACAGTTTAATGCAATATTTGGATGTGTAGTAAAAAATACGTCATATTGAGGGTTCTGCGTGTTTTAAAAGGGCAATAAATAAGCGGAACGCGGTCGGGTGTCACCTTTAGTGCACCCAGATGGCACAGTTCCCAGTGAAAACTGTTTTGGCTCTAGACATCGTTTTCATGCGTCCTCTTTGTACATGTTTACTGCATTGTAATAGTAGCGAAAATTCTCTGTTTCCCGAGACTTTGGGAATGGTATGTACGCACGCACGAGATGCGACGACGATTGACGGCGCCAACACACTTGACAACAGTTTTTTTTTTAACTCTTGTTGTCATACAAGGTCTGTCGCAGATCGCAGACTTTTTGCGTGTCCCTGCACGCGACAACACAAAATTTTTGTGCGTAGAGCAATAAAATTCATGGAAAGTCGCGGAGAAGAACACGCGAAAAATCTGTCGACTGCAGCAAGAGACAATTCGAGGTCGTCTTCATTTAAATTTTTTAGGAGTTTAGAATATAAAGCATAAAAACTTTTATTTTATTTATTAAATGCAACGGCAGTAGCAAAATGAGCCTACGTAGCGGTTGTACTTCTGGTCTTGCGCACTTTATTGTATACTGATCGTTGCGTTCCAGATCTAAACAGAAACAGGTCGGCGTCTGGCCCGAAGGACTGGCATCGATGGCGCGATCGACAAAAACGATACACGGAAGCCATTGCGACTGGAAAACATCGAAGTTTCTATTCCTGGAACTCATAATGAACGATATGAACAACAGAGGGATAAAAAATAATGAAGAATACTTGAAGCTATTGTGTCCGTGAAGACGGAAGACAAGGCACAACTGTGGGACCTGAGCTCACGGGAAAATGTCGCCCTACAATGTATCTCGCATTAATCGCTCATGCATTTTGTATTAGAATTAGATTCACAAATGTGAACTTTTTCCGTAGCATAGCATATTTTCCATAGATGACAGAGCTAAAAATCAAACGAGGAATAGAAAGATGCTTGTGCCTTGTGCGTTATCATGTGAAATAAATGAACACCACTTATTCTGCTTTTAGTGCTGCCTTTTCTATGGCGTAAATCTATAGTTGGTTATGAGTTGGCAAAACCATCAAAGTTGCCCAGTTTTTATAGTAGTTACAATGTTTTTTATAGAACACACCTACTTAACATTTGAGCCGGGTCAAAAAAGCCTAAGTAGATTTAGTATTGCTGTTGCGATATTTTGAGAATTTTCTGAGTGACCCCAAAAAAACAAACAAGTTTCAGTGTGCGTTTCTGTATTTTATTCAACCCTAAGAACACATTTTATTTTGGAATGATGAGATGATTTCATGCTAGCAAGCAGATTCTTTTCCGACAACAAAGACAACGAAACGTATCTATTAAATTGTGCACATACATGAGTACATCAGTGTCGTAAAGATATAGTACACGACATGGCGGGAGTGAGTGGGGGTGAGTACATGTCAGTATGAAATGGCCCGCACTCCCGCCTGTCGCGAAATATACGGTCCTACATTAATAAGTGAAAATAATTCTAGGGTAGATTATGTATCGTTAACTGATCAAATTCCAGAAGAAAAAATTTTTTTTGCTCAAATAATTTTTTCACTTCCCAGTACAGTGGTTCAATCAGGTGACTAAATTTCTATGGAAAGGTGAAAAAAAAGTACACAAAATTTTTTTGTTTCGGTGGAATGTGGTCTATTAGGGATACATACTTTAACATCTGTTAATTTTTTTTCACTTTGAATTGTATTGTCGATGGTCGTAAAGCAACGTCATCTTAAGAGGTAACGTTTCGAGCTCAGTGCAAAGTGCATAACATAAGTTTGTTTACCTTATTTTAAAATCAAATGTATGAAATAAAATAGTTTCATCTTATTTTGCGACTATTGTTGAACAGTTATCAGGGGTTTTTAGCAGAATTGCGTCATTTTATGCATTGCGTTGTAAATGAATGGGTATACAAACTTAAAACACGCTTATCACAGTTATCAGTTATTAAAACACAGTTATCAGGGGTTTTTAGCAGAATTGCGTCATTTTATGCATTGCGTTGTAAATGAATGGGTATACAAACTTAAAACACGCTTTTAGTTTTAGTTTTTAATCGCAAAATAAGATGAAAGCGTGTTTTAAGTTTGTATGCCCATTCATTTACAACGTAATGCAAAAAATTACAAAATTTTGGTAGAAAAGCCTAATTGACACTAAATAATGGTCGCGAAATGCCATATATCACATTTATTTAGTACTTTTTATGCAATAGTAAGAAAAACAATCAGTTGTGCATTTTGCACCGAGGTCGAAACGTTCCCCCTTAAAGAATATTGTCACTCCGTGTCTTGACATGGATGTCGTAAAAGGCGACTAAGGGATTAAAAACACTGACTTCTATTAGAATAGTATTATCATGATGACTATGTAATAAAAGATAAAAAAGTGGAATAAATCGTTTATTGAACCAAAAGAAAAGATTGGTAAAACTAAAATTCGCAACCTAAAAACACACTTAAAAGCAATTTAACCCATGTACTATAGACATCAAACAATCTATTTTATTGAGGGTCATAATCATAATTACTTACATACCTATTTACTGGTGAAAGACTTCAGCCGTGGTTTGTCACTACCCTCATGACGTCACCATGCCGCTAAGCGACTCGTCCTGTTCCGGTATGACGTCATAGAGTAGCCTAGCCATATACCGGGCGAGTGATTACTTTATCTCCAAGTTTCTGGGCGAGTGCGTTTTATCCCAGGTCTATTGACGCTTTCTACCAGATGCGGTAATAACCAAGCGAAGTAAATTTCATGTTTTAAAAAAATATACCCCCGCCTGTGTGCCACGATCCCGACACACCTCTATACCCTAAACTGTGGACAGTCTAACAAATCACGCGGTATACCACAGCAGTCTTAACTACGTTCGCGTAAAGGCGATAATAATCGTACAAATTGTTTATGTGCGTGGCCGCATGTACAACATGAGTTTTTGTAACAAAAAGGAAGTTTCAATTACCTGTCTAGGTATTTCTTCCTCCAGAGGCAAAAGAAATAACATAATTCAACAATGTCCATTTCTTGTTTGCTGTTGGGTCGATGCCTTTAAATGTCAGAGTACACGTATGACATTGACGTAGAACATCGTACTATGTTATTTTAAACATAGTAATCTATTTGATCCAAAACTTAGCTGTGGTTCTTTAGGGTAGATTTATATTTTCGGGAATGCTTAGTCGGGGTATTCAGATAAATCTGATCTGCTCATTTTATTTTATACTTGTCTCAGGTGAGTGAAATATGATAATATATTATTATATACATATATATATTTTTTTAATTTAATCCTCGTATTTACAAACAAACCACAAATAAAGGTCTTATTGTACAAGTTCCTCTATATTTACTTATTAAATTGCGATTCTTTACGTTCGTCTGTAATGTAATTAGAATTAGTGAAAAGATAAACCAACAAAAGGTCAAAAAAAAAATTATCTGTATTTGAATGAAGTTCCATCAAGGAATACTGTATCCTAATATCCTCACTGTATAAATTATAACAAAAGCATACGACATTTTATCCGGGAAAATCCGGAAAACAGTTCTGACTCTGGTGCAAGCCCGCAAGGACATTTGTCACTTATTTGTTTTATTGGTTTTCCCGTTATGACGTCATAATATTTTTGCATGTTTTTTTCTAAAACTTACCATATAAATTATTAAAAAAAGAGTACATGAGCCAAGAATCTTCAAAAAATGTATTTAATAACATAATTTCAGTATATTCAACCGAGGATTAAAAAAATTAAGAACGTTTACATTCGAGCTTGTAGAGTTGGTTGTATTTATTTTCGTAACACATAAAATATCTTATTTCTATGGACATTGAGAGTGAGCTGCGCAGTTTAACCCGATAGTACATTATTTAGGTAAACGTAACCTAGTGAAGGTAAGGTAAGCCCCGAGAAGGCGGGGGCTACAAGAGGAGAAAGTCGAGTCGTCGCGTCGGTCGGGAATGAATTGTGGCATAATGGCCACGTCGATAAGGACTCCTTAACTTTTTAATTACCAGTTCGAGGTTTTTCAGAATCTTATATTATAATCGGTGAGAGGAGAGAGTGAATGGTATCGACACGGTTAACCACGGAAGTTGGAAAAAGATAAAAATGTAACTTTTCATTTTAACAATAAGTATATATTTTATATTACATTCATAAGAACAAAGCAAATTAATAATTAAATTCCTTGAAAGTTACGTCTATTACAATCAATTATAAATATGGAGGGGTCATTTATAAATTACGTAACGTAAAATTCTCAAATTTTCGACTCCCCTCTCTCCCTCCACGTAACAGAACCGTAACGCTTGGCTGAAACCCCCCCCCCGCTTGTTATTTACGCATGTATTTTTTTTTTGAAAATGTTGGAAAAAAAAACAAAGAAAAGTGGTAAAAAAGTGTAATGTTGGACCTAAGTCTGTTTAAACCGTTATTCACTGAACACACACGCAATTTCTCATCTATCACTGACTCGGTTCAGCAACAGTGTTTGTTTGGTTAATTATCTCTGTCGCTGACTGTACATTCGGTTCACGATTTGGACAGGTGTTTTTGTGACTGGTTGCTCTTGGACTCGCCACGCCGCCGCCGGAGGCTTTAGTTCCAATGCTATGCTCGACATGCTTGCTCATTCATTTACCAATAATAATCGTTTTAAATTATTATCGAAATCAGATTTAATGAGACTGCTTTCTTTGACTAGATCTAGGTAAAGAGGTAAGATAACTTAAAAAAAATACTTATGAAAATATGGAACAGGTTATTTGGTTGGAGTTTGTGTAGAACAGATAAATTTGCTTTCGAAAAGTGAAAAATGTTCGTATGTCAATCGTAAATAAGTAGTTACGACGTACATAGGACATTAATACCTTAAATAGTTCACCTACTTATGTAGCCAATATGCCAATATGTATTTATGTGCAGAAGTGTGTTTATGCAATTTCTACAGTCAGAACGATAGTTGTGGAGTATAATTAGTACAAAATGTGGTTAGTCTTGAATGAAGCACATCACAGCTATGTCTGCGTACAACCCGTGTAAAGTTAAAAAATCCCTCCCGTATGGGCTTCTGCTACCTTTGAGAGGTAACTGAGGTCCTCAGTCAACTTTATCAAGTTGTTATTTGTAGTAGTAGCCTAAATAGGCAAGAACTGGCGTGCGCCTAGTTACTAAACGGAATAATTCGATCTACGGTAGGTCTGCCATAAATGTTAGAACGTCGACCGGGACATTTGGAATAACTATAACTATTTATAATATTATAAAAACTTAGATCGGACTTCATTAACGATAATTTTTTGGTGGATATTTTTTCCTCAAAGTAAAAGAAATCAACATCCTAGCATTTTTAGGTTTGTTCCACGTTTTCAGTGACATTTTTCTTTGCCTATGTATTTGTTTATATCGTTTATTGCACGGACATCTAGCAGTAAACATTGTTTTAAAATATATTTTTTACTTTAATTTAAAGGCCCTTGATGATGCTTATAGGAAACCGGTTGGGTATGGGTAGTGTGGAAAAGTACGAGTAATTTTCATCACAACATTGTATGTATTTGTATTTTTCTTTGTATGTTTTCTAATAGCGTTGCCAAACGTCTCGTATTTCCCGGATCGTCCCGTATTTTTGGTAAAAATTTAAATGTCCCACCGACGCGACGCAAGCTTCGTCCCGGTGTGGGTCTAGTGAAAAGGGGGACAAGTCCAATTTTTTTGAAAATGAGATATTTAACACATGTATTAATCCCCGCCGTAGATACTTAAATGACAAAAATCTTTGTTCGATAGATAAGTTAATGAATACAATAAGAAAATTTGCCAAAAATGATAGTTCAAATATGTTCAATATCATCTCCATTGACTTATCATCTCTTCATCTTTTACGAAGCTCGAAGAAGTATTTTCATAAATAACAGTTAAATGGCCAGATGTTCAGTAAATTCGATTAAAGCTGAACTTCTGACAATGTTTAAACTATAAGTAATTGTGTTCGGTTTTATAAAACTCGTACAGACAATAAATATGCTGGGATCGGTCCGTTGTAAATACAGTCTTAGGAATAAATAGATTAGAGGATAAAATAACAGCAGTAACCATTTATTTCTGACTAGCTTTTGCCCGCGGCATCACCCGCGTTGAATTAGTTTTTGTGTAGGTACTCCTATAAACTCTGTCAGTATTTTTCGTACTGTTACCGGTGATCGACAACTGTTACACATACACAGTAAACATAGCCGCTGGTGAAAGTAGTTTTTGTCCTATTCTAGACCTAGAACTTTAATTGTGCAACGTTTCAGCCCAATCGGTTCAATAGGTACAGAGCGGCGTGAAAGGGTGACACATCACATCACGTTTCTATAGAAACTTGAAACCACATTTTCATCCCATGGGAATTGATTTATGGGTTGAAAAGTAGCATGTCCTAGTCCAGGTCTAGAACTACGTTCATGCGAAATTTCAGCCTAATCGGTTCAGTGGCTACGGCGGGAAAGAGTAACAAACATCCATCCATCCATCCATACTTTCGCATTTATAATATTAGTGGGACTATTGTCTATTTCTATTGATCATATTATCACTGCTGGCGTATGGACGCGTGCATTCGTGTGCGCGACCGTGCGGTTTCAGTGGGAGGACTTCATCTCCGGCACTCTATCTGGATATTAGAGGAGACAACCCGACGCTAGAGGTGTTGTCCGGGTCACCCGTCCGCGTAGGAGTTATCGAAGCCGCAAGGTCAAGATAGCGTTTGGAACAAGGGTTTGGCGTAATTATGTTTCGTGCATTTTTATTCCGCGAGGTGAGCGTGCGTGCAGCTCCGAGTACCTCCTTGGATAATGAGGGAGCCAGCTTCTCTGGCGGGTCCAACAACACTTAGTTGAGTCAATCATGTCATATATTGTTTGACGGCGGAGGAGCAGCGCTTGGTACTGCTCGGGGCTATCCTGTCTTGACCCTTTTAAGGCGTTATTGTTGCATACACAGGTAGGCAGAGTGCGGATGAGGTGGGTGCGATGTCGGGTGACCTGTGCCTGTTGCGGTAAAACGTGACGATCACAGGTACTGTTGTTAGTTGACAGTAGTCAATAACATCAGCGGTGCGATCCGCTGCCCTTAAGTGGGAAAGTGATTACTTGAACTTATTCTTGAGTCAAGTTTGAGTTGAAGTTACAGAGGACCTCCATAACGTAAGGTTGATATCGGCGGTCCACTATAACCTAAACTAAGTAGAAACGTAGCGTTGGGGATTGATCATATTATCCTTGAATTAAAGAAAAAAAAAGTTGGTAACCTACTTACCCACCTGTAAAGTATTATTTATTACACAAAGCACTGGGACAACTGACGTGCTGACCGGGACCCAACTTTTCAAACCGGGACATGTCCCGGTGTACTAGGATGTACGGCAGACAGCCCTAGTCCATGACCGTGTAAGTAAAACGTCGGATTTATGAAGATGAGCACCGATTTTTCACAATATTTAATAGCATATTCTACACAGAGTATAGTTAACCGTTATGCTCGCTACTCGCGACACGATTCTCCGGGGTTCATGCTGTTCTAAACAATGCCTCGTAAGCCTTCAATACAATACTCATTGCAAATACACTCCGGCGCAGGTAAAGTTGCAATGTTTGTAACATTTGAGGATTTTATGACACGTTTTGTTCACACGGGCTTTTAATTGTGAAGTGACACAATAATTATGAAATAATTTGGTAAATGTGACATAATAGCTAACTCTTCGGTCTACTACTGTACATATTATATTACTAGGCTTGGGAACTTCTGCGACAAATATACATTTGTAAGTGCGAAAACATCTTAATCTGCTTTCTTTGAAAAATGCTGTGCGAAGCCCTTTCTTGCTTCCCTTTAACTCGTTTGTATATACCTAGACATAAAAATAAATAAAAAATACTGCACGTATCTCCAATAAATTGCCGTGCAGTTTCATAAATCAATTATTTTCTAACTTTTGAAAACCTTAAGATATTTGCTTTCGAAATAATGACTGATATTTACTGTTTTCATGCATCTACACCTCAAATTGACGTTATTTATTTTCGAGTAAAACACGAATGGTTGGAGAATTTGATAAGTAAAATATTACACAAATAAAATTTACGAATGAATAATTGCTTCCATGTGAAAATTACAATTTTCGCCTATTTTGTGGTATTTGGAGACGCAGCGATCATCGTAACAGCCACTTTGCCGTGCGCGCTGATATAAACGTTATTTCAATGCCTTTTCCGTCGATATTTGTACCGACACAAATCGAGTTGCTAATTTAGGTCGGGGACGCCCCTTCAATTGCAATTCTACAATTTTGCACAATAATGTATCTTCTCTCGTGTCCCTCAGTACTATCAAGTAGGTAGTGTAAATCGGCTGCACTCGAAGTTAAACCTTTTTGTTCGTTTGTAACGCTTACGCGGTTATAATAAGAAATGCGGTGGTATACCGGCGTGACTTGTTGGATACTGTACTATTAACTAGGTGGTGTAAACTGCAAGTTCGTGAGTGCGTCGCTTCACCTCGGACAATGTTACAAAGTGCCGGTGATTGCGCCTGCACTGCTACTGTCAACACCGAGTCTTTCTATTACACAAGGACTCATTTCGTTTAAAATAATTAAAAGTTTTTATAGCACACCGTGCGTAAAATGACCACTTTACGCACGCTGCGCTTGCGTAAAGTCGGCATTTTCGGCACTTTTGCTATAAAATATTATACGATACTCGTGCGAGAAACTTTTTCTCGACTCGTGTGATTGCAGCACTCACCTTCGGCTCGTGCCGCAAACTCACACTCGTCAGAAAACGTTTCATCGCTCTCGTATCGTAATGTACTATTATTTTTATTTTACTCTAAAATCTATCATTCCCACAGACATATAATTATTACTACTATAGAACGTGAAATTTAAGTCGAAAACGAAAACGTTTTGTGAACGAAAACTGGTGATAGTACTCGTCCATATGAACAACTTTTACTATGAAGCCAACCCTAAAATCAGCTGTTCCATAGAAAAGTTAAATAACTACTCGACCCAAATGTATGAAACAGCTGATATTATTTTCACGATTTCAGGGTTGGCCCCATAGTAAAAGTTGTTCATATGGACGAGGACTATCACCAGTTTTCGTTAACAAAATGACTTAAATTTCACGTGTATATTATACGTCTATGATCATTCCTTAAAAGTAGTGCCTTTTGTGTACTGCCATAAAAGCCATACAGTGATTTTCAAGTTATAGGCGAACATAAATACACTGATATAAAAATCATGATAAGATGTATTTAACATTAAAAATATCAGTAACCAAGCATTTGTGCAAGAACCTAATTTATGTTCCTTCGATTTTTTTTCTTTATAATCTAATTAGGTTTGCAAAATTGAAGCAGGAACTAGTAGATATTCGTCAAAAGGCTGGGGTAAATAAGGACATTGAGTCGTCGATTGCATATCAAGCACAAACAAACACAAGTATCATAAACATAATGCTTGTTTAACGATAAATCATGTTACTCAAACAAGAATATCCATACAACCCCTCCCCCCACTAATAACATTTAATATGGATACGATATATATGAGTATAGTAGGATTACATACATTTACATGTTGACATAATTGGTTAATTTAACGATGGAAAAATGTGACATTAATTTATGCAGCTAAATTGATACTGGAGCCTTTGATAAGTAATCAATTACGGATCAATAAAAATTATTGCGAAATTTGAAAAAGATAATTTTGACTAGAACTAATGCCGGGCTCGACTGTGGAGGTACCACCATCTTACTCGCAAATCCTCCCGAAGTTATTCGGGGGAGAGTAAGAGAACAGCTCTCAGGCAAAACCAGGCGGCCCACCATTGCCTGGGACCGATGGATGGCGGTATATCCATCCCCAATTGCCGGGCCTTATCTAAAACAGACTAGTGACGGGCAGCGGCGTCACTAGTGCAATGGTTTCGGCACCGCGCTCACCAAACCGCCTGCCCAGCGTGTGTGAGTATGGGCATTTCTTCCAGGAGGCCCGCCAAGCATGGCGAAATCCTGGAAAGGCCTATGTCCAGCAGTGGACGAAACAGGCTGATGGATGGATGGATGGAATTTTGACTTTCCATAGTAGTACTGCTGACTCGCGTTTGCGAATTTCCCAAAAAGCGTCATCGAACCTTGAATCTTGATACCGACTACTTACTGAGTCTTCAGTAAGAATTTGGCTGTAAACATTTATGTCAACTTATACTTAAATGTTTTAATTGGAAATTGATGGACTTCATCATCTGGTATTAATTTGTTAAATAAATAATTAAAAAAACATGTTTTGTACAAAATTTATATTTTCGCGGTATCAACAATGATGGCGGTGCTTTTAGCATATTACATATTTAGTTGTAATATTATATTTTTAAGTACTTTAGTATTATAAAATTTCAATATAATTTTACTAGGTGCTACGTATTTACAAGAAGACCATTGTATCGAAAATAGGCGGTCTTTAAAGCAATTTTGCGTGGTTTGGTTCTAGGCAACAGTAAATTAGTCGATTACGCAAATGTTTAATTCGTAGGCTTGGGGGGGGGGAGGAGGGGGGGCGATGATTCTGCACTGACTCGCTTTATTATTTATTATTATTATTTAATTGATTGATTATTATTATTATGCACTTGATAAGACTACTACATCGGAAAGATAACCGCTTACTCTTTTTTCGGTCTAATTTCTATTGCATTACGGGTATGTTTGGGAATTTGCGGATTTGTCTTTGATGATACACAAAAAGCTAAGGTTGTATTGCAGGAGCCTACAAAAGACACCAACGCGCGCTATTATAAAAATAAAACTGGGAATAGCGAATGTTTCCTTTTGTTTATTTTATACCTCGGTTGTATAGTACCTATTAAAGGTATTTATATTTCAATAATCACCTTATACCTATTGTGTAAGAAATGATGTCGATATAAAAAGTTAAATAATTAGCAAAATAGATTTTTTGTTCCGCGTAGAAAACAAATCAGCTAATGGCCAATTGTTTTGCTTTATATATTTCTCAATGCTTAGAAAATTATTATACATTATGATAATGACATCATTAACTCCTGGGGTAAAAACTATTTATATTGAATGCCACACAATTAATTATAAATCTCTTTACGTCTTATGTAACACGTCTTAAATCTAAGTCAACACTAAAGTTAATTGAACCTAATGATTAACAATTACCAATAAATTGTTTGATGTTTTGACCTTACAACTTGCATAGATAAGAAATTGCGAGCAAAAAACGGCCTTCGATATAAAAACAAATAAAATGCGGTTCAGTTCATGGGCCTCAAGCCCGCTATCTACCTCATAAATCAGTGCTCGAGCACACACATGCATATAAATTAAAATTCAATCTGTACTCACCGCAAATACTCGGCTGTTTCGGAAACGAAAAGAGCACCTCCAATGTGCAGTCACAAACAAAATAAACACAACACAACAAAAAATGTGCAAAACTGTCCTCAGTCAGTAGAGAACCAAAAAGAAAGTATAAAACACTGATCGAAAGTTTAAATAAAACAATTCACAATTCATTCACGAGTCGTCTCGACAAATAAACAGTTGGGGCGAGTTAAGTTTCGCTTTGGAGCGGAGCGTACGATACGCGTGCGCTTTGCGGCACGGTCAGCGATCGAGTGACTTCTTGCGCTCTCAGCTTCAGCGGCTTTTGTCGGTCGCCTGCTTCTAGACCGGGAGCCGACTGTATAACTAATTCACCTTATTCGAAATTCAGATTAAATTAGAGGAAATATATTCGAAATGTAGCAACCACTTAGCACGCGAGCCCTGGCATGTGTAGCTTGCTTACCCTATCAGTAGTAGGGCATAGATGTGAAATGTATAATTTAATAGCCTTTGCCCGCGGCTTCGCCCGCCTTCATTGAATCTTTGCACTGTTTTCGGCTTGAGCGTTATTTTATGAACACGTATTTATTTATGTGTTGACCAGGGACACTATGAAATAATAAAACAAAAAACACATCCAAATCCATTGAGTGGTTCCCGAGTTAAAATAGTCTATTTGCCCCATTTTTGGTTTGAAAACGGAACATACAGACAGACAAACAAACAGACATTTTCGCATTTATAATATTGGTAGGGAAGTAGAGATAGGGATTAGTAGGGATGCGGTATAAGTGTATATAAAACTTGAGTGAGGAAAAGGTTGGAAATAGGGAGAATTTAAAAGAAGAATTACACGTTGTTACACCATTAGATGATTATCAGAGATCGGAACACGGGTGCGATTTAAGGCGCTACCAATCATAAAAATAAAATCCCGGGATTCCAAGAAATTTCTTACATGATTTGGAAATCCCGGGATTTCTGAAGTCGAAAAATTCCCTACTAGCTAACTTGAGTTTAAAAAAGGGTCTCCAAATCGTGTTTATTTGTCTTAGAAAAAATATTTAATTTTATATTTAAGTGCATTTTAAAATTTAAAACACTGAGTACCTAATATATTGGGAACAGAGAAGCAATCCCATAAAACGGTTTTTTGGGTAACTAGCTTGGAAAGGGCACCCAAAATTTAGCGCAGCGACTACGAGCTACCCCATAAACTTTTTATATGCTGTCTGCTAGAGCTTACGTTCTACTATCTTACTAGATAGCGCTGTTAACGAACTTTAAGTTATTCAGTTATTTATATTTACACGATGACTCGAAATCACGCGATACTATGAAAAGTAGATACTAAAAATCCCGGTATTTCTTACAGGTGCAATTACAATAAAATTTAATAGAACTAAGAATCCCGAAATTTCCTGGTAATCGGTACTTTAGTAACGGATATAAATACATTACAAGGATTCCGAATGAGGATGATTCTACTGCTTGTAATATACACAATATTTCTCTTTAAATTAATAACAGGAAATGGTTACTAAACTACGAGTAAGTAAATAAAACAATCATGTGATTTTTAGAGTATATTTTGTGATTTTTAGAGTATATCCATAATTTCTTAAATCTTAAGTGTGGCATGTGGCAACATCAAGATATCTCTTGTCCCTTTCCATTTTATAAAATAAAAAATATCTTAATGTTGCCACATGCCACACTTAAGATTTAAGCGAATCACAAAATAGAAAGGGCCCAAAAGTATATTAATGCTGCCACATGTCGCTACGCGCTGTTACCTCATTTCCCTTAAATCTGTGGCAAAGGGGGCGCTGTCATCGCTTGGCTGAGGATATGAAGCCTTATTTTTTTACCCTAAGGATAAGACGCAAGCGAGGTTAAAGTGCGTAGTGACATGTGGCAACATTAAGATATTTTTGTCTCTTTCCATTTTATGGTTCGCTTAAATTTGTAGGTGTGATTCTGACTCATTCGCTTACTTCGGTTTGTCGAGTGCTGTATTTTGTCTGTGTGTTTTGTGCGATCGATCTATCTGTTTGACCCTTGCTTGTTACTTGGATTTTGGATTTCTCTACATTTGGCATTTTTGGCTTGGATAAACGGATTTCGATATTTTGCAACTGGATTGGATACCTTTGAAACGAATTGGCGTTGTTTGGGTGAGTAGATTTTATTAAAATCTTGTTAAATTAGCATTTTTTTACCCGGAAAAAAGGATTGCAGATTATATTTTGGCAAACAGTAATTATTGTGTAGCAATGTTTTACTTGACTCTTGCAAAATTGTAGTCCAGCAACTAGTAGGAAAAGGCTGCAAGAATGCAAGTTTGGTACTCGTATGAGTTTAATTCAAAAATAGATAACCTCAAATTACTTCCGTTCCAATCGTCTCAATTAAAACTGCTCTCTATTTCGAGCACTGTAATTAACATGCTTTAAGTCTCTACTATCCTTCAATATTTTTTCTAAGACAAATAAACACGATTTGGAGACCCTTTTTTAAACTCAAGTTAGGTAGTAGGGAATTTTTCGACTTCAGAAATCCCGGGATTTCCAAATCATGTAAGAAATTTCTTGGAATCCCGGGATTTTATTTTTATGATTGGTAGCGCCTTAAATCGCACCCGTGTTCCGATCTCTGATGATTATTCATAGTATTTAGCAAGAATAAAATTAAGTTACAGAAATTGTTGATAACTTATTGAATAAAGATTTTTCTCTCTCATCTAAGTAAACAAATTAAAAAGGAGCGATATCGCTTCAAAGATGTCCACGATTATGTCTTTTATCATACCTGACAGGTTAAAGAAGTTTGTTTTGGAATTAGGCTAAGAAAATTGTTAATTGTTTTTTTCCTTGAAATGTCCAAAAGTCTCAAGAATATTTTACATTATTTTCGTAATTTATATTTACAGACGAAGAGATTTAACATGGCAATATACCTAGTTTCCGTTTTGAAAAAAAAACTAATTTTAATTAGGTAAGTTGATCAAAACAATGTACTTCTCTACAGACATCAGCGTAAAATCAGCTGCTCAGCTAAAGATTATAATAATGGTAAATTTGATCGATATTTTGGCTCGAATGGTAATTGAGACTAAATTTTCATCGATAAAAAAAAACTGGTGAAGTGCGCATAGTACAGGTGCGTTGAGGGTTACGATCATACTATGGTAACCAGAAGTTTATTCCACGTTAATTTCAAGCGTCCAACTTAACTTGACACTTACGATCTATTAAACTCTATCTATCCAAGGGGTCTAATTAAGTTGGTTAAGTATTATTTCTTGAATAATCAAATATAGATAATTTTCCAAGACCCTAAACAGACATAGAGCAGGTGTTGGATGGTTCAAAAACAATCTCCAGAAATAGAGTTTCCTGTCACCAAGTGTTGAAATCAACTGTGACTGTTGTTATACACACGCACCCAAGCATGCAGTTCTCCATGTCCCTTTACGAGGGCTAACTCTCGTGCAATTGATGTAGCGAAATATCTGCAATTTACAATATGATAAAACCTAAATATGAAGATCACTTTATAACTAATAAAAAGATTCTAAGCAAAATATCACCTTATGAGTATCCATCCATCCATCAGCCTGTTTCGTCCACTGCTGGACATAGGCCTTTCCAGGATTTCGCCACTCTTGGCGGTCCTCCTGGAAGAAATGCCCATACTCACACACGCTGGGCAGGCGGGTTGGTGAGCGCGGTGCCGAAACCCTTGCACCAGTGACGCCGCTGCCCGTCACTAGTCTGTTTTTTATAAGGCTTGGCAATTGGGAATGGATAAACCGCCATCCATCGGTCCCGAGTTATGAGTATGTTGCACATCAATAGAAGCTTGCACATTGAAATGTCACCAACTAAAATTCGCTCCTGTTCTATCCACCCTAATCCATCGTTTTCGCACGCATCGGGGACAAATTACGGCAAAATGTAGTGCTTTATTATGTAATCTATCCGGTCCTAGATCCTGTGTCTTTTGAGTTGGTTGCCAACTGGTTGCCAAATATTGAAAACATAGATATAATAGCGAATGATGATTATCTAAGGATATGTGACATCACAGTTCGTGAACAGTTCAATACACACTGAAGGAAATTTTGAAAGTTTAGTTTTTATCCATGTTTTTAATGTTTGGCAACCTGCCCCCTGATACTGTATCGTAAAATCTGTTGCCAAACCGAGTGCCTATCGTTGAAAACATACATATCCGCTTATCTAAGTATACGTTCGCACTTGAAATGACGTCATAATTCGTAAATAGTTCAATACTCATTGAAGGTTATTTTGGAAGTTAATTTTTTATCTGTTTTTGGTGAATCATAGTTGGCAACCGATTCCAGTAGGCAACTGATACAACGTTACATTATAGGCCCGCTGGTCTGATCTTGATATCTTGTATCCCGGGCCTAGGGCAAGTGGTTCCAGGGTTTTGCTTGAATAGTTAATTTAATAGTGGGTCAAAACCAATTAAGCGTTTCCGCTGGTCAACCGAAGGAATTAGTTCTGACGCACCCAAATTGAGTTTACTAAACTCTTACTGGCCAGTTATCCGGGTCGTCAACTCGTCACCCATCTCTAGCCACAACGAGCATACTCGACCAGAGCCCAGAGGTACAATTGTGTAAGCCAATGTTATTCAAATTCGCTTGTCAGATTGCTATTCGGCTAAGCAAATAAGCCCGTTTGACAAAATGAAATCGTACGTTTTTGGTTGTCAACAACAAAATAAGACAATTGTATTAATTTGACAGACAATAATGTACGATTTCAACTGTCAAACGGGCTAACCATATGACAATCAATTTGAATACCATTGGCTTACACAATTGCACCTCTGTTTAATAATGATTATTTTTTCTTTACCGTTCAGCAAATACGATGTACATAAATTCCAAAAAACTTGGTGCATATCATATCCGACTGGCAGGGTTGAGCTTTTTCAAGATGAGAGTTGGCATTCTATCGAGTACCACCGCCAGAGAATATAAAGTATGCCACTTTTTACAAGTACTAGCTTTTCCCGCCTGTTATTCGGTTTAACGACATACTTTTTTCCGGGATAAAAAGTAACCTATGTGTTAAATTGGGGTATAAGCTATATCTATTCTAAATTTCATCCAAATCCGTCCAGCCGTTTCGGCGTGAAAGAGTAACAAACATACACACACACAAACTTTCGCATTTATAATATTAGTGTGAAGTGTGATGAGATAACATAGCCTTGTCTTATTTCACCACAAACGATTATAGACTGCGCCAATTAGACACCTCATGTATGAAATAACAAAGCCCTGTCTTATTTTACCGCAAACGATTAGTACCGCGCTAATTAGACACCTGATATTTCAATGATATTGATGTATCCTACAGGAACCATGCATTTTTCCGGGATAAAAAGTAGCCTTGTTAAGTTAGGGTATAAGCTATATACATTCTAAATTTCATCCAAATCCGTTCAGCCGTTTCAGCGTGAAAGAGTAACAAACATACACACACACACACGCACAAACTTTCGCATTTATAATATTAGTAGGAAGTAGGATAGTAGGATTATAGACCGGTAGGTATATAGGTATGTAGGAGTATAGCGACCGATTTGGTGTACTTGTAACTTAGGATTATTGTTGATTTTGGAGATATTCATACCAATTATTGAAGACTGCTTGTTCGCAGCGAGGTCACCTACTTTTAAAATTTTAACATAAAAGAAACCACTGAAAAGAGCCTGCAGACGCTTCCTCGTCTAGAAAGCCCCGAAACTATAATTTCGTACTTTAACTGAACATAATAAGAAAAGGATGTGTATAAAAGTAATAGTTTAACTTGCTTTTTCATATTTTTAATAATGTTTAGATGCAATTCAGTTCGTGCGAGGCCGAAAGCCGAGCTATGAAATCTACGAAAGCAAAACAAGCCCTGCGTTTATATTAATTTTCGAGAAGATTGAAGTTAACGGGTACACCACATTCTAGTGATGGTATTTTGCTGCCCCTCCAGGCGTCATGTCTCAGGCAACTCCTTTTTATAGGGTAATCTGGCTGTGGATCTCGGGTTGAGTACCTAGAATGAGGCCGAGAGCCGAGCAATATATTCCAAGATCCAAAGGTAAATCACAAGTAAAACGGGGCCGAAGTCCGTGCCATAAAATTCAAAATAATTTTAAATTTTGAGTTAAACGAGGCCAAAGGCTGAGCCATGCACTCCAAGTAAATCAAGAGTGGGTGGACTGAGACGGAATGCAGAGTCTTATATTTCGAACCCTTAATATGAATCTCGAGTAAGAGCGAGGCCAAAGGCAAGGGCAAAGCCATGTATGTTGTATATGTATGTTTGTGTGATATGATAAATAACATTCCTTCACATTTCTATAGTCAATTATAACAAGGAAATACTGCATATTTTCTTGTTCTATGCATCCAATTCAATACCATACTTACTCAAAGCAATCTTGATTTCACACGACATTTTCTCCCATGTTTTCATACGAAATGGATTCATTTCATCGCAAGATCATTTTCATGTCGACACTTCGCGGCTCCCCGGAGGTACAAACACCAACAACATTGGGCATAAGAAAAGTTCTTAGTGTCTTAACATAGAAGTGTTTTTATCTTGGCATAAAACCTAACTTGATTAGGTCGCCCAGTAAAACGTGGGAAACTGAGAGGTTAAAATATCTCGCTAGTCTATTGTTTTATTTTTATTTTATTCTTCATAAAATACTGTGTTGTCCATGAAAGTTTGTTCCATAATAAAAATAAGATTCCCGTAAAGTTTTAAGTATTTTGTTGCGAGGTCTTTGTCTTTATAGCCGCAGAGTTATTCGATAGAAGTATATCAGCTGGCCGAGGAAAACTGGGGGGCTACTCTTAAAGTGAAAAAATCCAATCGATTTGATTAGGGTTGCCTCGGTAAAACTTCCATAGTAATTAATATCACAACCAATATCACGCTATCATCGCGTCCCGCTACCGCCAAGCTTTCTGTGTGCATTACAGTCATCCCTTAAAAATCAAGGCAAAGCTGTTACGGCTAATATTAATAACAAATATAATCAATAAAAAAAAAAAACAATTTTCCAATGCAAGTGCTCGTAAAGCATTATTTTATATGCATCAAAACTGTTGTCAAAGTTAACTTTACCTCAGTAGAGTTTTTTATTTTATTGATTGAAAAAAGTTGCTAGTCTTTCCTTGTGTACCATAGACAGACTTGACGGAAATGAACTGCTTTCAGTTTGATGCCTTCGTAGGCTGCGTTCTATTTTACCATCGGACGACAACCGCCTACCACTAACACAGGACAGTATCAGTGAACTGGCAACTTTCTTTCAATAAATAAAAAAAATATGTATAATATAGCATTAGTGTGGAAAAATCGACTTTGCCAAAAGTTTTGAAGCATTTAGAATGGGTTTTTACGAGCACTTGCATTGAAAATATGATTCTAGTATTAAAAATATCAGTTTGACCAATGTATATAAGGTGACTGTCGTTTATGTAGCCTGATTCATACTGGAGACTCGCAAGTGGTCAGAAACAAGGTTCAATTAAAATTTAGACTTCTTATACTAAGTCGGGGTTGTTGTTGACCAAGTAAAGAAGGACAAAAGATATTTTTCGTATTTCGCAAACATGGCCATTGAACCTTGGTTCTGACCACTTACCAGTTTCCAGTATAAATTTGGCTATATAAACGAAAGTCAAGAAAGTGTTTTTCAATAAAAAAAAAATAAATAAATAAATAAACGAAAGTCATTTTGTCGCAGTATTTGCATGACAATTTGTACATGCCATTCTTCTGTATAGCTGCAGTAGGATGTTTATTATTGCATATAAACTTTTTAAGAGAATTGGTCGTATAAAAAGCCAGTTTACAACCCTTGAGTGCGCCTTGCCCATTTCTAGAATATATGCGATCTGATTATACATACATACACTTCGTTTGAACTAACCGTGGTATTTATTTAATCAAAAACATATCGCCACGAGAATCCGCTTTTCTCCGACGATTATTACGTCTCAAAAGTGATGGGCTGTAAGCCCTATAACCTTACTTCGGGCAAAAATTTACCAACACAGCTCAAAGTGTCTTCCGAATTATGCAGACCGAACACAGTTTTACAATTAATATAATACAGTTTTATATGTGCCCGCGAAGCGACCTCGGCTTAGCAGGTGAGCGCTCTACCACTTATTTTAACTGTATTTTTCATGGGGCTAGCCTAAAACTCAATGGGCAATTTCAGTTTAAAAGTGTTTTTGTTTCTGTGTAGCCCTCAAAACTATAGGGATGATTTACTGCCAAGTTATTTCTCTGTTCAAAAATGTAGGTATGCAAATAAATAGGTAATAATAGTAATAATAGCCATAGTGGTGTCAGTCGCGGGTTCAAGTTATATTACGTTGCATAAAATCTAGGAATGTGCGTGCAATGTTGTTTCCAGTTTCCATTGTCTTTTTACCTTATTTAAATCGAAAAATGTATATTTTTTTCAATAACATATTAGCTTTTGCCCGTTGGAAGTGTATTTCAATCAATGTATCTTTTATTTGCCCTTCAGATATTTTTCAACAGTTTTTGGTTTGGCGTTTATTTTGCCAACATCCCTTATAGCCTTAGTGATGGACTATTATGTAACTCAGTGTCGGTTGCCATCTATGGTTGCTATTGACCAAAAACAGATAAAAAATAACCTTCAATGGGTATTGAACAATTTATGAATTGTGACGTCATTTCAAGTGCGAACATATCCTTAGATACGCGGATATATGTTTTCAACGATAGGTACTTGGTTTGGCATCAGGGGGCAAGGTGACTACCATAGAAATCTGAGAAACCGCATCAAAATCAGTTGAGTGGTTCTCGATTTAAAAACGTAACAGAGAGATAGGCAGACAAAAAATCCAAAACATTTAAGTTTTGACCAATTACCCTTTTCATTTAAGACTTCAATATACAAACACGATTTATTTCCTACTGTATTATTAGTTTAGATAGAGAGATGTACTTAGATAATCAAGAGTCATGCATAATAAAACGGAGCGGTATTTAAGTTAAAAGCTTTCATTGGACATGACTTTATTGTAAAAAACCGGTCAAGTGCAAGTAGGAATCTCGCCTGTGGGTTCCGTAGCATTCAAATAAGTTAAATGATTCGAATAAAAATTACAAACTTATGAAATGTATGAAAATATATGAAACATAAGTGCAATATTAAGTTGATCGAATATTACTCGTTAACTTATAAAGCGTACGTATAGCGTACTTACTAGCAGAGATAGTTTTTCTATGAATTTAGTGCTTAATAAATTTGATAGAAAAAACATTTTTTTTGGGAAAAAACTGATTATTCGCGGTTGTAGAATTGATAGAACGTGTAAAAAGTAGAGCAAGGAGGCAAAATTAATGCAAATCCAGTAAAGCCCGAGTTTTGTTGAAATTATAACGTACTCGTAGCTGCAATCTTAGTAGTATTCAGACTCTAATCGATTATTATGATATACAGAATGATAATATAATGTTTACTTGAAATTATTAATAATTAATGCTGAATAAATATTGATAATGTAAAAATCAAAATCAAAATATTTATTTTGTAGAATAGATACATAAAGTATACTTCCTACAAGTCAAAGTTACAATATGGTATATCTTTAGAATATAAAAAAAAAAATATACTAATAAGGGAAATTCATATAAAAAAATTTTGGTTGGACTACTAAAATAAAAAAACAAAGAAACTATTCTGGGAATAAAAATATTATATATAAATGATGCAATAAACAAATAAGTTGATAAATAAATACGGGAAATACATACAAAAAATATTAAGGTTGGGCTACTTAAATGTAATAAAGTTAAACACCTGATTAAAATAGAGAAATATAGGAATAAAAATATTATTTAAACATAATGCCTAACCATCCGCACCATTCAATCAGTATTGCTAAGAAGAAGGGCAAGAAACTTAGCGAACATTCCTTTTAAAAAAACATTTACTTCAAAATCATATACCATACAACTTTTTTTATACCTACTTAAGTAAAGGCATAAAAATATAAGAATGCAGGAATTATGTCAAAATTTAATTCAATGTGTATATAGATAAATGTGTAGATATAAGAATAGTAGTTATAATAAATACTAGAAATCTAATGTTACCTTATTGGTAAAATCATATTGAAACCATTTTGAATATAAGATCTTGACATTAATATACATATGATTTGCGGCAGTAAATAAATTGATTGATTGACTAAAATAAATATAAAAAAATATACAGATCAGTTTTTGTTGACATAGTACTTGTAGAAAGAAATATAATATAGGTATTACATAAGGCGACTTTAATTTATGCAGCCAAATTCGTAGTGAAGACTCGGTAAGTACTCAGTAACAAGGTTCATTGTTCCTTTTTGTGAAATTCGTAAATTATTCTTTTCGTGTTCCTTACAAACTCACGCCCAGCCCCGAGTCAATTACTTTGGGACGTCAAGATTTTATTTTGCGAAATCAGCAAAAAGTTTTATCGATCCGTGTTACTGATCACTTACCAAGCCTCCAGTATGAGTTTGGCTGCATAAATTAAAGTCACCTTATATACTGGGTGTTAATATGAAGTTGTAGGAGCCGGAAACTGGCGATTAGTACTCGTCCATACGAACAACTTTTACTATGAAGCCAACCCTGAAATCGCGAAAAAAATAACAGCTGTTCCATACATTTCGGTCGAGTAGGTATTTAAGTTTTCTATAGAACAGCTGATTTTTTTTCGCGATTTCAGTGTTGGCTCCATACTGAAAGTTGTTTGTATGGACGAGTACTATCGCTAGTTTCCGGCTCCTACAACATCATATTCACACCCAGTATAAGGTTCTACAATTCAAAGTGAAAAAAAACCAACACATGATATAGAGTATCCCTAATACATAGCACATTCCAACAAAAATTTTTTTTTGGCGCTTTCTTTTTTTTTTACCTTTCCATAGAAATTTACTCAGCTGATTGAACCAATTTGTACTGCGAAGTGAAAAAATCATTTGAGCAAAACATTTTTGATTCTTTTGGAATTTGATAAGTTATCGATATATGATCTACCCTAGAATTATTGTCACTTATTATCGTAGGACCTCATATAATATGCTTATACGATGTGCCATGTTCTTGGCGGAGACTTAATATTTTATTTATAAAAAATTTAAATAAGCTGAGAAAAAAAAACCTATCGATATAGTATTCACATTGTGCCACTAGATGGTGCTACGTCTACATACATATAGTGAACAATCTATACAATGTGTTAATTAGTTGATCAATTAACAACTACCTACCTATATATTTATGTATCTGCACTGTGTTTTAAAGAGAATAATATAACTAAATATTCTGTGAATATTTCAAGCGTCTACCTGTTGCTGTTATCAATATCGAGCAAAAACGAGCAAAAAATCACGTTTGTTGTATGGGAGCCCCCTTTAACATTTATTTTATTCCGTTTTTTAGTATTTGCTGTTATAGCGGCAACAGAAATACATCACCTGTGAAAATTTCAACTGTCTAACTATCACGGTTCATGAGATATAGCCTGGTGACAGACGGACAGCGGAGCCTTCGTAATAGGGTGCCGTTGGTTACCCTTCGGGTACGGAACCCTAAAAAAACCTTGTTCAAGTAGGAGTTCGTCCGGTCAGCGCAGCAACCATCATGTTGCTAAAATATGTTAACAATGAGCAAAGTGAAGTAACATTTAGTTTAGTGTACATACTTGCAAGGACGGGTATGTATTTTAGTCCCGTTATATTTTGTCCAAAAGCTCCACATAATTGGCATAATTTCTCGGCTTAACAACGAGAATGGATTTAACAACTTTTACCTTGAGATTAAACAAATAGGCTTTGTCCGTGTTATAAGGCTGACAATGATGCGGATTTATGTCCAGAAGCTTAGAATATAAGTCTAAAAGTACTTAACCGAATTTTCTATCGAACGATTGTGTGTAAACCAATTTATTATTCTCGTTTTCGCGAAACAATATATTGCTGTCCAAATTGTAGCTCAGATCCATCTTACAAATTAAGAAAAAATATATTGCAAAATTTATATTTTACAGTGACTACTAAATTAAGTTCAAAATTGTAAAAGAAAATATGCATTGAATACACTATAATTAAAAGAAGCCAAAATAGTTCAAAACGTAAAATAATAAAATTGCTTTGTTAGAAAAAAACTGGTCAAGTGCGAGCAGGACCAGTGTCCAGAGGTTCCCGTACATACCGTTTCTAACATGAACTTATTAATTTCACGAACATACCGTTTTTAATATGAACTCATCCATCCATCCATCAGCCTGTTTCGTCCACTGCTGGACATAGACCTTTCCAGGATTTCACCACTCTTGGCGGTCCTCCTGGAAGAAATGCCCATACTCATACACGCTGGGCAGGCGGGTTGGTGAACGCGGTGCCGAAACACTTGCACCAGTGACGCCGTTGCCCGTCACCAATTATACTCGCAAATCCTCCCGAAGTTATTCGGGGGAGAGTAAGAGGACAGCTCTCAGGCAAAACCAGGCGGCCCACCATTGCCTGGGACCGATGGATGGCGGTTTATCCATCCCCACAATTGCCCGGCCTTATATAAAACAGACTGTTGACGCGCAGCGGCGTCACTGGTGCTAGGGTTTCGGCACCGCGCTCACCAACCCGCTGCCCAGCGTGTGTGAGTATGGGCATTTCTTTCAGGAGGACCGCCAAGAGCGGCGAAATCCTGGAAAGGCCTATGTCCAGCAGTGGACGAAACAGGCTGGTGGATGGATAGAGGTAATCATTTTTTCTGGACATGTGCTATGAGACCCATTTGTGAACGAAATTTCAAGCTTCTATGTCCTGGAAGTACCCTCTAGGTTTTCATGGTGACCAATTTTGTACGAAATTGATTATTGATTACGTAAAGAGCAATAACTTTTTTTGCCGTGAGTATTTAACAGCACTATACGAGTATATGGGGCCGTAGACTTCTGTAGGGTATAGGTCTTGGTATCTCTAACGGGACCTGAGAATATGGGTTTTAACATACGGACAGACAAATAGACAAAAAAGTGATGTAGAGGTCCCATTTTTTCATTTTGAGGTATGGAACCCTAAAAATCTAGAAGTTACGTCTAGTTTTTACCGAGTTTCTATTTGCGCTGTGTATGGTGCAAATTTCTAAGCCAAAAATTTGGTAAACAAAATCTATTTAGGTATATCATTCATCATCTATATGCTAATAATAAAGTAGTAAAAAAGCCGTGCTGTACATGGAATATTTTTACATGATTTATTTTAATTGAAATGTGTTATTGGAATTGAACTGAGGCCAAAAATCCAATTTTTAGAATTTTCGTCTGTCTATCTGTCTGTATGTACGAGTGTATAATATGTTCCGTTTTACCTCGAGAACCACTCAACGTGTTTGGATGCGGTTTTTTTTATTATCATCGTAGTGACCCTGGTCAACATTTAGGTAGGCTATAATGTGTGTTCATAAAATAACGGCCAAGCCGAAACCGAGCCAGACATTGAAAAAACCGTGGGCGTAGTCCCAGGAAAATTCTAGTGTTTCTATAAACAAGACCCCAAAAAGCGATTATAATAGCCATAATTATATATCAAGGGGTAATAAAAAAAAACATTACTCCAATTGTTGTGATCGCAGGTTTCTCGGTTGTCATAAGCCACGGCTTAGAACGCGCTATTTTCATAGAAAGAGTTCAGTTCTGATCATAGACAAATTTGTCTACGGTTCTGATTGATGCAAAGTGAGGTGTTCCACACAATCTGATTAAAAAAATTATTTGTGCCGTTATACTAGTTCAAGAACAATATCGACTCAATTAGTATAGGAAGTCTAAATTTGATTTGGCGTATTTCACAAAAAGGGTAATTGAACCTTGGTCCTGACCACTTACCGAGTCTCCACTATACATTTGGCTTTATAAACGAAAGTCACATTATACAGGCTGTAAATGCAAAGTCAAGAATCCCTTTAGGGTACGAAAGTATACACGATTCTGATGTCATTACGAGAAAAACCATATACCTTGAATTTTCACCAAAAATTCCATCATTTTTCTAAGCTATGGCTACGCAGCTCACCGGCCTTTCCGCACACCTAATTGCACCCCGCAACCCGCACCCCTCATCCGAGTGGCCAGCGACCAGTGAGGGTGTCCACGCGATTAGTGTATTTTGAGTAAAGAAAATCGTCTTATGATGAAGTACTGGTACTTTATTTAGAGATCCCAGTATTTTAAATAATATCTTTACCGATCATACTAAGACACCCTTTAAGGATTCTTGCCTTTGCTTTTACACCCGGTATAACATGTATCAATTAGCCCTTGTCACGTGGATACGTAAAAATTGCATTGGGGTGAATGAGTTCTGACTATTACAATAACCGTCCTGTCCACATTTTGGAACATCTCTGACATCCCTTGTTGGGCATTCACTTCGTCATAAAAATAGCGCGCAAAATTATTACATTTTAATAAAAGGCTTTGAAGAACCTCGGTCAACACTGACGCAGAGGATTCTTATGGTTTTGAGGATGAAAGGAAGGTTCTGTGATCGTAGGCCCTGAAAAATCTAATAATTTTTTTTTTCATTTCATTTCATACATTTATTAAATTCAAAGCAAAATACATGGACACAACAATTATTCATAAGATACAAGTTTAAAAATGCAAATAACGAATTTAAACAACTAAAATTGAATACTACAATTTAAATATTTGCAGGTTTACACAGACTGAACACAAATTAGGAACAAAAGAATAGGTATAAGCAAACTTTTTACAATAATAGAAATACTTAACTTATAAAAATAACAAAAAAAGCGACGACACAAAAAAACAATAAAAATTATGAAAAGATGAAGTAACACAAACATAAGACAAAATGAAACTAATACTTTTTTTTAAATTACTCTTTATGTACATTTACACACATATTCAACAACACATTTTAACAAACAGAACAGACATTGCTTACAAATGCGGCACTTATTGCTTTAAGCAATATCTCCCAGGCAACCTTTGGGTGGAAAGAAAAGACGTTAACCAAATTAAACTTTAAAGTTGTGAAAGTGTGTGAAAGTTGTAAGACTGAGTACATATTAAAATATGTACTCGTGTTTAATTGCTAGTCGTAGGGAAGGCAATATTTTGTTCTCATAAAACGGCTTTCGAGTTGCGAGTTGCTAGTACTTGCTCGTGTGAAGCGAGGAAAATAAGGCCTAATAAAAAAATAATAGTTTTTCTTTAAAGTCTTTTTCTATCAAAAACACACATATTTCGACACAGAAAATGTTCATCACATTTTACACACAAACATCACTTATACCTATAGACTAAGGGCGCTTAGTAAACTATAGTATAAGTGATTTAAGTGTGTAGTACTTATTACACTAGTAACAATAAGCCTTTAATCAATTCCCATTCAAAAATTCACCAATATACCCAATAAATGTAACCTACATAGAAATATTTTACGATATTGTTAATTTTAATTTAGATTCAGTATTCATAAATCAATCAATATATTTATTACCATAAATCACATGTACTTAAATGTTAAAATCTTATATGTATGTTTAAAGTAGTTCCAATAAGATTTCACCAATACGGTGTAGCAAAGTAAATTCTTAATATTATTAAACTGTTCAAATAATTTACATATACGAGGGGTGGCTGAAAAGTAATCTACCTGACTATGAAAGAAAATACATGGATTAATAATTTATTTTTTATTTTTCAATATAGTCCCCTGCAACTGAAATGCACTTACGACATTTGTCAATAAGTGACAGCATACCATTAAAATAATAATTATTATTTTGTTCGTCAAAATAGTCATTCACAGCGTCCTTCATCTCTTCGTCTGTTGAAAATCTGCGCCCTCTCGAATTTTTCTTTAAATTTTTAAATAAGAAGTAGTCAGAGGGAGCCAGGTCTGGACTATAGGGTGGGTGGTTGATCTCTGTAAAGCCGTTTTTTGTCAGAGATGACCGCGCCTTAAAGGCCGTGTGCGCGGGTGCATTATCATGCAAAATCAAAACGCCTTTGCTAAGTTTGCCCCTCCTGTCTTCTTTTATTTTTTTGCGTAGCTGGTCAAGTAAGTTCGCATAGTATTCAGCATTCATCGTGGTGTTTTTTGGCAGGTAATCTATCATAAGAATCCCCTCAACATCCCAAAAAATGGTTGCCATTAGTTTGCCCGCTGACAGCCGGACCTTAAACTTCCTTGGTGGTTTTTCCCCTTTAAATTTCCATTGCATCGATTCTTGTTTGCTTTCGGGATCCCACTGACGAATCCAAGTTTCATCACAGGTCACTATTCGCAAGATAGTTTCTTCCTCTTTATCCTTTACCAAGTCTAAAAATGACTGACAACATTCCACACGCCTTTGCTTATCAAACGGGGTCAACATTTTAGGCACCCAACGTGCGCTCACCTTGGACATTCCCAAATGTTCATGAATTATTTCATGAACTCGTTCCTTGCTAATGCCAACATCTCTAGCTATTATATATATCCCACTGCTTAATTCGCCGATCGGCAAGGATCAGTTTCTTCACTTTTTCCACATTATCTGCGGTAACTGCAGAAATGGGCCTTCCACTACGGGGATCGTCTTCTAAGCTCACACGGCCTTGTTTAAACTGCTTTGACCAAAACTTTATTACAAATTCGGAAGGACATGAATCTCCGAACACCTTAAACATGCGCTCTCGGATCTGCGTCGGCGTATTCCCTTCTTTACCGAGGAATTTAATCACAGCGCGATACTCAATTTTATCCATTTTTAATTTTATTGCAACTTGATAAAAACGAAGACGCGCCAAAAAAAATTGAACTCGTAGAAACAAATAAGTGTCATAATTTAAAAAAAAGGAATAAACAAAGAATACGAGAATATAGTGGCCAGTAACATTTTTTAAACTTTCTTTAACAAAGGAGATTTTATATCAGCCACCCCTCGTATGTATGCACACATTGACTCTCATCTTATAACAAACTAGCTTTTGCGCGCGGCTCCGCCCGCGTCGAAGAGATTTTCGTGAAAATAAAAGAATATGATTTTTTGAACTACTATATGCAACGGACACCATGTTTAACCAAGGCGTTAATAAATACCAATCAAATAAGTCCAAACTCGAAGGGTCTGCTTTTGTCCTTTAAGGAGATCCCGTACCCATCTTCTAGTCCCATCACCAGATCCTGGTCACCATGTTTTACCAAAGTGCTAATAAAGACAAATCAAATAAGCCCAAACTCGAATGGTTTGCTGTTGTCCGTTGAGAGATCCCGTACCCATCTTCTAGTTCATCATCATCAGACCCTGGTCACCATGTTTTATCAAAGTGCTAATAAAGACCAATCAAATAAGCCAAAACTCGAAGAGTCTGCTGTTGCCCGTTGAGGAGATCCCGTACCCATCTTCCAGTCCCATCATCATTCCCTGGTTACCATATTTTACCAAAGTGCTAATAAATACCAATCAATAAGCCTAAACTCGAAGGGTCTGCTGTTGTCCGTTGAGGAGATCCCGTACCCATCTTCCAGTCCAATCATCAGACCCTGGTTACAATTTATTTAGCAAAGTGCCTAGAAGTGTGTCAGGATCGTTGTAGATGGAAATCTGTAGTCAGATTAAACTGATACAGTTTTCTCGTATGGAAAAAAATCAATACATAAACCTGGCTTTAATCACTTTTTAAGCTAAATATTAGCAAGAGGTGTGTTCGGGTCGTTGTAGATGTAAACCTGTAGTCAGATTAAACTGATATAGTTTTCCCGTATGGGAAAAAATCATTACTTAAACCATAGTATTTGATGTATCTATGCTGTAGTCAATTTTTCAAGCTTAATATTAGCAAGAGGTGTGTCAGGATCGTTGTAGATGGAAATCTTTAGTCAGATTAAACTGATACAGTTTCCTCGTATGGAAAAACAACCAGTTTTATGACGTATAACTAACCATTTGGTCAGGGCACGCCGATAAAGCAGCTAAGCAGCGTTTTTTCTCCCGACGTGGTTCACAAATACTGAATTTTCAAGCTGAAAACTTGCTTTCATTTAAACAAAATATATCATTTGTTACTCAGCAATAGTGTGGCTTTTTACAAAAGAAAGAATTTTTGAATCGGTTCCGTAGTTCCAAAGTTTACCTCAAACATACAAACAAATAAATCTTTCCTCTTTATATAATACGTGTAGTGTAGATGTAGATGTAGATAGATGTAGATGTAGATAAATGTAGATGTAGAATTGTAGATGTGGATTTATTATTTATTAAAAGTATTATTTATAGTATCCATAGATTTATAGTTACAATTATCTTTAATTTTCATTACCCCTGTAAAATTCCTTTAAATTTTAAGGACACACTTTAACAAGATATCTTTTTAAAGTGTTCATAAATTTATTCCCTTTTAGACATTTGATATTATATTATTGAAAATTAACTATTGAAATTTTTTATAGCACCCAGTTTAGTAGACCTCACATAAATCTATTCATTCTTTATTTAATGCAGTATTATACTTATTTTTTTCCGGGATACCCGTTTTCGCGCAAAGCCTCTTTCAATCAAAATATTTTCTAGAAACCAACCTGGCTCACACTTGAACTCAGATCATGTAAGATTCCAATTAGTTGCGCGCGTCCAAGTTATACCAGTAGTGTAGTGTGCTTAGAGCACACCAATGAATGTACCATTGTATGTACGCCTAGTCATGTGAGGATAGTTCAAGATCATATATAGGACCGATCACTGTAGATCATCGTTGCATTATAGGTATATTAAGTACAATATACGTAATTTACTGAATTGAATGCAACGATGATCTACAGTGAGCGGTCCTATACCGGGTGTAAAAGCAAAGGCAAGAATCCTTTAAGGGTATGTTAGTATGATCGGTGAAGATATTATTTTAAATATAGGGATCTCTAAATAAAGTACCAGTACCTTATTAAGACGATTTTCTTTACTCAAAATACACTAATCGCGTGGACACCCTCACTGGTCGCTGGCTACTCGGATGAGGGGTGCGGGTTGCGGGGTTCAATTAGGTGTGTGGGGAGGCCGGTGAGCTGCGTAGCCATAGCTTAGAAAAATGATGGAGTTTTTGGTGAAAATTCAAGGTATATTTTTTTTCTCGTAATGACATCAGAATCGTGTATGTATACTTTCATAACCTAAAGGGATTCTTGACTTTGCATTTACACTCTGTATATGATCTTACACTATCCTCACATGGCTATGACATTGCATACATACAATGGTACATTAATTGGTGTGCTTTACGCACACTACACTAGCGAATGCAGTGACGTTGTCACGCCATCGACGTTTTGGTCGTCCGGGTGCTCTGGTAGTGTCGCGGGGGTACCAGTGGAGGATTTTCTCACTCCAGCGGCCATCTGTAGTTCTTGAAACATGGCCAGCCCATCTCCTCTTTAGTATGCATGCCAGTTTTGTGGCGTCCATCACTATTTTGTCACGTATTTGTCACCTTACTCTGTCGGATTAGTCCAAGCCTGCTCCTTTCTGCTGCTCTCTGAAAAACTTGAAGCTTGTGAAACTGCTTGATGATAGTCTCATTCGCAAAGGCCCAGCTCTGACAAAACATTTAATATTTTTTTATATTCGTACGTTCATTAAATTCGCAGCAAACAATGGACACAATAACCGAATATGCCAATGTCACAGTTAAAACCCGTTTGCTATAAAAAAAAAATAGGTTGCGACGACGAGCAAAGCGAGGAGGAGCGGTTAGGTTGACATGTTAATACGTTTAGGAGCCGAGCGAAGTTTTGTATGGCGCTAACTAGTTAAAACGCGTTCTAACTGATTTCGGGTTTTAAAGGTAACACCAATAATTTGATCATAATTTAGGTAGGTAGGGAATTATACCAATTCTTTAATACAGTGGCGTGCATAGAACTTTTTGCCGGAAAAGCAATGAGAAGGTCAAGTTTACGATAAAAATAACATGAGAAAAATTAAAAACCATTATGAAAAAAAAAAGTTTTAAATCATGTACTCTAGGGTAGGCAGTGGCTACCCTCGCATCATACAAATAATTATTTTTCAAAGTCATATTTAAATTTATTGTTTTTTTTTTATTGTCAAACTTAACCTTCTCATTGCATTTCCAGCAAAAAGTCCTATGCATGCCACTGCTGGAAAACATGGCTTTTTTCATATTTAGTGCCGTTTTTGATTTCAAAACTTCGTTATGAGACCAATATCGCTTAGTGTAGTGTAGTATAGAAGAAATAATTACATTCAAAAAAGAGGGTTGTCTTGGCGCATCCTCGAGCATTTTGTACAGTCAGCGAAAATATCGCAATTTTTCTGATAAAAAAATTATACCTATATTGGTTTAGTAGTTTCAAAAATTGCCCTCCTCATACAAACAAACAAACAAATGACAAATCTAGAAGAGACCAAATTAGGTTTGTCGCCATTTTCCAAGGCTGACAACAAAAGTTCGATTCATTATTACCCAATATGACCGAATTCGATTACGTAAATGTCTCTCGCTGTTACAATAATCATAATTTTGAGATAGAAAGCTCGTTTTCTCCGGCGCCCGCGCAATGAGATTTGCGTCGTGACGACCGCGCTTTCTTGCGTCACGCGCGCGCTCAACTTCTAGGGAATTGATGGAACCGCTGATGAGAGGAAACCGAGTGTTTTGATTGGTCCAATAATGATGATTGGTAGCTTAGTCATTAGTCCCTATACAGGTAGAAAATGAACCCTATGAATCAGAATCACTAACAGAACACAAAATCGTAAAAAAATATTTTCGTTTTTTTTTCATTTGTTCTCAAATTTTGAATGAATACGCGACGAGACATGTGACTGACAATAGACCGTACATATTCCCGGCGGTAAATAATGCACATAGGCTAAGTACACATAGGTTTTGCAGAGCGTCGTCTCTGTCACCGGAGTATTATTCTTTGGCGGTCGATATCTTTTTTTTATGAATCTTAACAAGTAACAAAACATATATTTTTTATTTCGAACATAGAATAGTTTCTTTTATGTAGCTAGTGGGTTCATTTTTAATCTGTATACTGGCTTATGATTATAAACCATAAACATGGGATTTGCAATCCTACATACCGAATGTAAATAAATAAGTATTTAAATTAAACCATATAATCTACTGATCATACTGAATAGACAGACAGGCAGCAGAGGCTTGGTAATAGTGTCCCGTTTGGCCCCCTCGGGTACGGAACCCTAAAAATCGAATCGAGAGTTTCAAAGTATTTACTTTTTGGAACGAATACTGTCGGCTGAACCATGCATGTATTGCTTTTAACATACAAGTGGTTAAATTTTAATTTTAGCTTAGTGAACTTCGGGCTCTTTTAAATATAAATATTACTTGTTTCCAAACAAAATATATACTAGAGATTAGTTTAGGAATTCACAAATACATAAAGCATAAGCGAGCCAAAACAACCCATTTTTATACGTATTTTCATAGTTTTCTTCTTGTATTCTATTCAAATTCTTCTTATCTCTAAAAGATTTTCACCAATTTTCACTCGTTGGAAGGTATTATTTTTACAATTAAACTTTTTGATTAAGGGCATGGTGCCTTGAGATTAAGCACCTCATTTACCATCAATTACTTTGAACCAATAAGAAATTAAGAAGTCTAAAACATAGTAAAATTATGGATTACGAAAGTCTTTATTTACGGTTAATAAATAAATCAACTGTAATGGTTAGATCCTACTTCATTAACATTATTTATTTATTTATTTATTTATTATAATCAACTAAAACTAACATTACAGAATTACCTATTGCGTTAGTTTAGTAATTCTAAATTCTCACATAATAATAGAAATATATAATTAAATTACCAAAAATAAATCCCAGATAACTTAATTACTACTTAACCTAGTACATATAATTAATATGGCCCCCGCGAACTCGTTCAACGTACAAGAAAATACATCAACGTGTCCAACGGTCGCGTTAAGCGAGCGTAGTGCTCGCGTTAGCGGAGCTTGTTGCAACAAGTTGGTGCGCGCGCGCGGCACCTTCAGCAACGGTGGCCGCCGCCTCCGCGACACATACTCTTCGGGCACGCACAGCTGCAACTCCCGAAGGAGGCTCGGGTTGTGCACTTTTCCACGTAGCACTTTAAACAAGTACGTGGCGGTGGACGCTTCCCTCCTCACTTCCAAATTTAATATCCTACCATGCCAAGAACAAACAAAGTCGGATATAACAATGGAAATCCAGGATTAACACCGTATATTTTTTTATATAAGAATCGCATGAATTTATTCTGAATGCGCTCTAACATTATTATATATTATAAAAATATAGGTACATATCAGGGGCGAAGGGTCCATATAACACGATTCCCATCGGCTTCCCTTTAGGAAATGGCCATCCCTACTACATTTCTTTATTCCGTGCTCTTCGCTTTGTCAAACCTTTCCATAAATCTCATTAATACGACAAATATACTTGGCTAACAGGGAGTTGCAAAGTACAAAAAGTATTATGTTTTTATGTTTCTGAGTGGGGCAATTTTTTTCCGGCTTCCCTTTTTAAATTGTTCGCCCTTCGCCACTGGTACATAAATAAAATAAATAAATAAAGTCAATTGTAAATCAATTGTTATCTAGAATCAATAATTGTACTAACATGATATATACTACTGTGGGGACTAGAGGACTTCTATGAAATGTATTACTGATAACTACTAACTACTAGTATTAATGTAACTTTAAAATCTGTGAATAAATCATTGAATTTAAAAAAATTGTTTTACCTAGCCAAATTCATACTGGAGATTCGGTAAGTACTCAGGACCAAGGTTAAATGACCCTTTTTGTCAAATACACAAAATAAAATTTAGACTTCATATACTAATTGACTCGAGGTTGTTCTTGAACAAGTATAGAGGTACAACATTTCTTTTTCGTTTTTCGCTTTTAGGGTCATTGAACCTTGGTCCTGACCATTTTCCAAGTCTTCCGTATGAATATGGCTAGTAAACGAAAGTCACCTTATAAATAATTAAGACGATTAAAATATTAATATTTTCGAAAAGTCTTTCATAGTACAAAATGAATTAAGCAATAAATAATATATTATACTACTGAGTGAACCGCACGTAACCGGGACAGTGGGCGTTGTTTGAGGCTCGTTTCGCCAGTTTCTTAAACTTAAAATATAATTCAATATCAGCATACAAAAAACATTTCATATTTCGAACATCACGAAAACGGATAAAATCACAATGTTATGGCTGAATAAAACACTTGCACTGTTTCACGAACATTGTTATTTCCGACACGTTTCGCCAATGCGGAATTCTCAAGGATTAATAAAAATGTATATCATTTCACACAAATGCTGTTTATGTATTAAAGAACGGGATGACAATAAACATCCAATGTTATGATTGACAGTGTCATCCATCCCATTAACTGAATATGTCGTTAAAACCAATATTCCGATGACACTTGTAATTGTTAGCAGTCTGGTTTGATAAACCCTTGTTATTGTGATTAAACAACGTAGTTCATTGCTTACATAAATAGGAAGATATCATATGGTTACTTACACGTTAGTTTGTTAATTAATAGGTAAGTACTGATTAGACATCATAAATTGGTGTGTTAGATGTATTCTGATTTGTGTCTATTCCTAAGATAAAGATGAGACTTTTTATACTAGGCTAAGTGTTTGTGAAGTCACTAGCTTTGACCCGCAAATTTGTCCCGCGAGCCTATTATGTAAAAATGAACTTCCAAAATAACCTTCAATGGGTATTGAACTATTTACGAATTGTGACGTCATTTCAAGTGCGAACGTATCCCTAGATAAGCGGATAGGCACTCGGTTTGGCAACTGTTTTGTTGAATCAGGGGGCTGGTTTCTGAATTAACCCGTTGGAAAACGTGCATTTTTGCAAATTTGCAAATTTTCCGGCCAATTTTGTTTTTGGCTATATCTCCGAAACTAGTTATCCAATTCTAATGCGTTTTTTTTTTCTAAAAGTAGATAAAATTTCATAAAAGAAAACATTTTCTCCTTGAAAAAAATCTTAATTATATATATAAATATATGTATGTATACTATATATATATGTCTATTCAAATTTTATAATATTTTAAAAAATATAAAGAATATTAAAAAAATATATATATATATATATAACTCTATACATATATAAAAAAAAAAGAAAATTTGGGCCTAGAATAACAATCCACAACTTTTTTATATTATTGTAATATTTTTTTTGTTGCTCATCTTGATAGCTTTTGAAGAATAAACATATCACTAGGTTTATAATATATTAACTAACAATAATATTTTTTTATTTATAATTCGGCCTAGGCGTGACGATCGTCACGACTGTGACTCTACGGGTTTCGGATAAAATTTAACCATAGAACTTCAACATCCCGTAAGGTGGAACGATTTTCTTACAAACGTACAATTACACCCTTTTAGGGATTGATGTTTGAAAAATCGTTTCTTGGTGCACCCCTAATAAAAGAAAGAGTTTTATGCCAAGTTTCAAGTTGACACACAATGGGAAATACGATTTTCCTTACAAAGGGATTAGGGGATGATTTTTGCAAAATGATATAATGCCTACATATTTTATTCTTTGTTAATAAAACAGTATTTCAATCAAGTTTCAAATTGATACACGCAGGGAATACGGTTTTCGATTCAAACACTCTCACTTTCACCCTTGGAGTTGATTTTCGTAAAATCCTTTCTTACCCCTGCACTAACTTAAGTTTCAATTTCCACGTTCATAAGGTCCTACAATAATAAGTGAAAATAATTCTAGAATAGATTGTGTATCGTGAAATGATAGCTAAAATACAGAGAAAAAAAATTTTTGTTTGTATAATTTTTTACTTCCCAGTGTCAAGTAATTCAATCAGCTGACAAAATTTCTATGAAACAGGATATAAAATTAAAAAATAGTATATTTTTTATGGAGTGTGGTCTATTAAGGAACTCTATCATCTCTTAATTTCAATTTTAGTTTTAATTTTAAATTTATATCTTGGTATATATTCTAATTTTAATTTAATTTTGATCTCCATTTTAATGTTTGATTATAATTTTTATTTATGCTATTAACTAATATTAAAATATTATTAAAATGATGTGTAATAATGGTTATGAAAATAAATGTCTTATGACTTGAATTTTTTCACTTTGAATTTTAGGACCTTATATTATATTCAGCGGTCAGCCACGGAACCGTTTCATGTATAATTAGTTTGTTTCGTTTTAACTAGAGAACCAATCACCGGATCAGGATGCGTTTTTTTTAATTGGTTATAAGGGGAGTTGATAAAGTAACCGCCAAGCCGAAAACTGTCGATAAAAGTTTTAAAAGATACATACATTGAAAGACACTTTCACGTCTTGAGCGAAACTGCGGCCAAAGGCTAGTTTGGAAATAAAATAACGCAGTGAAGTTAGCTCCGGCGATACGGATAGAGAGAAATATATGACAGAGATAGACGAAAGAGAGAGATAGACAGAGACGTAGTTGACTTCAGAGGCATCGTCATTAAGTTTGGTATCATTTGTACCTATACAACGTGAAATTTAAGTCATTTTGGTGATAGTACCTACTCGTCCATATGAACAACTTTTACTATGGAGCCAACCCTGAAATCGTGAAAAAAATATCAGCTATTCCATAGGAAAGTTAAATACCTACTCGACCCAAATGTATGAAACAGCAGATTTTTTCACGATTTCAGGGTTGGCTTCATAGTAAAAGTTGTTCATATGGACGAGTACTATCACCAGTTTTCGTTAACAAAATGACTTAAATTTCACGTTGTATAAGGTGACATTTGTTTATATAGCCAAATTTATACTAGAGACTCGGTAAGTGGTCAAGAATAAAATCCAATGATCCTGTTTGCGAAACATTAAAAATATTGTTTTGCCTCTGTACATACTTGTTCAAGAACAACCTCGACCGAATTTGTATATGATATATGAAATGATATTAAGATCATAGTTTAGACCTATCTTTACGATTCAATTGGATCGAGCAAAATGTAAGTAATCGTGTATCGAACGGCCGAAATATCAAGATCAAAGAGTGAAATATAACATATACCTCTTACAAAATTTAATCATGGCTATTTATATTAACTTAAATACAGAGTTTTAAATATAATCAAATATCAACTTAAAGGTGGTAGAGCTAATGCCGGGCTCGACTGTGAAGGTACCACCATCTTACTCGGAAATCCTCCTGAAGTTATTCGGGGGAGAGTAAGAGGACAGCTCTCAGGCAAAAAAACCAGGCGGCCCACCACTGCCTGGGACCGATGTATATCCATCCCCAATTGCCGGGCCTTATATAAATTAGACTGGTGACGGGCAGCGGCGTCACTTGTGGAAGGGTTTCGGCACCGCGCTCACCAACGCCTGCCCAGCGTGTGTGGGTATGGGCATTTCTTCCAGGAGGACCGCCAAGAGTGGTGAAATCCTGGAAAGGCCTATGTCCAGCAGTGGACGAAACAGGCTGATGGATGGATGGATCAACTTAAATAACATAAATAAAACTTAAAAATACTTAATTCAATAATTTATTGATTGGTTTAAATGAATCTGAAAAGAGACAAAATCGGGAAACCCCCCCTTAATGTAAGCTTATATTATGACACGGATACAAAATGTAAATATTACACGAGTTTTCCCTATGCTAAGGGGGAGGGGAGATCCAGACCCCCTAACCCCACCCCGATCGAACCCGCGTCCTCTGTGTTAGCAGGCAAGTGCTCCACCATTCGGATACAGAGGCGGTCAATAGACAACCACATAATCAATAACAAACAACACTCCCAAAGAAACGTACCCGCGGAAATGGTTTATTTACTTACAACCTATTATTATGGAGTTTTAAATAATAATTACGTGCACATTTCCTCCATATTTACTTTAATATGATTTACGGCCGAACGGATAACATAAAGCTGTTAGCAAATATTCATTTGTAAAAGCGTTGCTCATATCATATCAGTTCCCGCAAAAGCTGTCATCCGATTAACGATAAATGATAGCGAATTTATACATTATATTTAACAATGGGGACATGGGGACACAATATCGATTTTATCGTACTAGTCGCGAAGAGTCTGGCTGCCATAATATAAATAGCCCATGCACTCGTCATTTTATTATGCGACTCAACTACGTATTTCATAAATGAAATACGGATTGTAAAAAATAACTGTAGTTTTTCCACTTCTAGAGTTCTTTTAATTGATGGATCTCTGAAAATACACCTAGAACCTTTATCAAATGTTATTTCACCGCAATATGTACGTTTATACCGGGTGTAAATAGAGTGCGACCATTAAATGAAACCACATATTCCACCGACCCTACTGAACCACTTTTCCCAAGAATCATACCCGCGGACACCCTGAGTATAGGAAATAATTGAGTTCCAAACAAAAATGTGTGAACCCTAACGCACCACCATACGGGCGAGTTTAGAGTGATCGTCGTCCGTCCGTTTACGTTTCACGACGCTCTCTCTAAACTCGCCCGTATGTCGGTGCGTCAGGGTTCACGCATTTTTGTTTGGAACTCAATTATTTCCTAAACTAAGAGTGTCCGCGGCTATGACTCTTGGGAAAAGTGGTTCAGTAGGGTCGGTGGAATATGTGGTTTCATTTAATGGTCGCACTCTATTTACACCCGGTATTTGCAATATGTATATATTTTTAAAACTAAAGAATATTCAGAGGAAGAATTCCGGAGAATCAATCGAATCGAGATCTCTTAAAACTCGATCTAAAATGTATGGAGTTCGACTGATAAAATGGGTTTTTGTGATCGAGAAGGCTAATTCGACAGACTGAGAATAGGCCCTACAGGGAGTGATCTTTCTATCACACCAAGTAGGTCATTGTTTGTTAAAAGATCGTGTTGAAAGTCCCTCTTCAGCCCTAGGGCCGAAAAATAACCTAAAAATCAAACATAGCTTCTGGCAATCGTCACTTATCTCATCCAGTAAGAAAGTCTTGCTTTAAAATAAAAACATAATTATTAGTCTCTGAAACTATCGATCATACTACTCAAACATCAATCTTAGATTTTTTGTTTTAGTTCAGCAAAGCACATAAATTCTTAAAAACATTCGCATCTGTTTAAACATTCAAAACACGAAAATTTAAATAACAATGGCACTGTCCTCATCGTTTTACGAATTGTTTACATTCCACTATATTATTTATATCTTAATTTTTACAGAAAATCTATTATGATCATTCCTTGCTGTCGCGGTGCAAATGAGTGTGACTTTATCGGAGTGCTGTCAGGCTGAAACACAATCTCACAATCAAACTATAAACATGATCTCGATCGACTTAACCACATACCTATCTACTATTTATTTATTTCAAATAAAATTTTATAGACGTACTTCTGCTTAACAAGTTGTGAGAAATTTTGACGTTTGCTGCTATAACGATGCAAAAGTAGTCTGTAAGAGTTGTAAAAAAAAATCGATAGGCACAAAGTAATCCCAATCCCTATCCCTTCCCTACTATATTTTTAATTTTAATTATAAATGCGAAAATGTGTATGATTGTCTGTGTGTATGTTCCGTTTTGACGTCAAAATGGCAAAACCGATTTTGATGAAACTTGGAATGGAGATAGTTTAAGACCCTAAGAACAGGGTTGCCAACTCCTAAAGATTTTTCCCCTTAACCATAATCAAAATAACCTAAAATGCCCAAAATTAATTGTAAGAACCCCCAAGAAAAAGAAAACTATCTAAAGCTTTAAAAAATTCCTTATTTACACAATTTCAGTAGGTCGAAAAAAATCAGTTTAATTTGAAGTACTTTTAAAGTCATACATTAAACGTAAAAATTTTCGCCATTTCTATGCAGAGAGAATCGGACCATCATAATATTTTGTAGATAAATAAAACTGTTAATGAAAACAAAAATAAATTTGAAAAGCGCTATCTAGTTGTCCCAGTCAAAGTAAGGAGATATTTCTTTAGATGTAACTTTTTTAACTCATAAAAAGACTATTTTTTATAATCATAATCCCCCTAAATTTACCCCTAAAAATATTAGCCCCCCCAAAAAACCCCGTTCCACATCTTTTCCCCCTAAATTTAGGGGGAACACCCCAGAGTTGGGAACCCTGCCTGAGAAGTACATAGGCTATAAGAGGTGTTCATAAAATAACGCCCAGGCCGAAAACGGGGCAAAGATTGAATAAACGATTTTAACTCAGGAACCACTTAATGTATTTGGACGTGTTTTTTTTTTCGTTTTATTATCATCAAAGTGACCCTGGTCAACACATAAGCTATAAGGCATGTTGATAAAATAACGCTCAATCCGAAAACAGGGCAAAGATTTAATGAACATGGACGAAGCCACGGGCAAAGGTTAGTATCAAAATAAAGATATTAAAAATTTCCATCGGGTGTCTTGAACTCGAGAAACAGTTGACCCGCAATTCGCGATGTTCGTCTCTTCCTCAATTGCTAAATTGGTCTGCCGCCTATATTGCACTTGATTTGATGCGGCATAAAACGTAAAACGTTCATTCATATGCTTTGGTCAAAACAAAACACTCGTATAATTTGTTTTGTGATGATGTAGAATGAGTTTTTTCAATGGGTTTCTACTTTTTGAACAAACCAAGTGTATTAAGTTGTAAGCAAATGCATACTTGAGACCGAGAATATACAGCTCGCTATAGTACTTTTAAACTTTTAATGGTTCGGAATATATTTTGGAAAAGAGACGAAGTTTTTATTTCCCCCTTTAAACTATCAATATTTATTGCCGGAATATTGTCGTCATTATTAATAGAACCGCTATTGTAGATTGATGTTCAGTAAAAACTAAACTTTAGGTGGTAAAGCTGATGCCGGGCTCGACTGTGGAGGTACCACCATCTTACCCGCAAATACTCCCGAAGTTATTCGGGGGAGAGTAAGAGAACAGCTCTCAGGCAAAACCAGGCGGCCCACCATTGCCTGGGACTGATGGATGGCGGTATATCCATCCCAAATTGCCGGGCCTTATATAAAACAGACTGTCGACGGGCAGCGGCGTCACTGGTGCAAGGCACCGCGCTCACCAACCCGCCTGCCCAGCGTGTGTGAGTATGGACATTTCTTCCAGGAGGACCGCCAAGAGTAGCGAAATCCTGGAAAGGCCTATGTCCAGCAGTGGACGAAACAGGCTGATGGATGGATGGATGGATGGAAAAACTAACTGGTGTACCTACCGCAGGGCCAGGGTGGCGTCTTATAATTTATAATATTCTTGCCAAATAGTTCTCCCTCTACCACTTCTATGCTGATGACTTGTAATTATAATGATAATGCACTTGTGGAGGGCCCGAATGCAGCAAATGTACCTACTCTTTCAATTTTCTATCTGTTAAAATTTTCAATGGCGTTTTCTATATTGTAAGTAAAGCATAATAATTATAATTTTTAGAGCTTATCAATCTATTGAAGTCATATAATCAAAAATAAATAAATTATATTATTCACACCTATTACCTAGATATGCAACACTATTTTTTGGACAACATTACAGTAATATGCAGAAGATCTCGGTGAAAACCAATGCGGAAAATTGCGAACCAAAATTTAAAAAAAGCTAGAAACATACTAGGTACAAGTACAAGTAAGATTTTTCATTGCTACGAAAAAAAACATTTTCACAGCACCTGCTCGACAATGTCCAATTACATATCATGCAACCTCAACGTAAAGTAAAACATATCTTAAGGGATATAAAGTTGTATGAAACTCCCTAGGGAATAAAGTAATTTGAATTTGGAACGTCAAATTCGTGTGGAAACTCGTGGAAACCTCAGAGTAAAAAAATGCCCATAAGGCATTGTAAAGAGGTTTGTTCTAAAATCGAACTGGCCACCATAAGCAAAACTTAAAAAAAGGAAAAATATGCGTTTACAAAGAATGTGAAACAAAAGACGGTGTTTGGTGCTGTGATTGTCAGTGAATTCTATTACAATTTTATTGTCTCGCAGAAGGTGTGAAAAATAGAGTATGCTCCTCTGGAATAAAGCCTGTCTTCGTCTTGGGCAGCTTGAACCCCTAGTGCATAATATTTTATTAAAAACCGGCCAAGTGCTTGTCGGGCCACACGCAATGTAGGGTTCCGTAGTTGCCCGGTACATGTAAGTTGGTCTACTAATACAGACCGCGCCAAACTTTTGGTCCCTATATTCCAGGGGACCAAAAGTTTGGCGCGTCCTGTACTCGTAAACCTGTAAAGCCTACTGAGCTGTGATAATTTTCCTTTTAAATTCTTGCTTTTAAATTGCACTAAGCCGCGGACAGACGGACATGGCGAAACTATAAGGGTTCCTTGTCGGACTACAGAACCCTAAAAATTGGTCACTGGGTGTGTAATTAAATGAGTCTTCGTGAAACTCTTATGTTGTACGACATACTCGCAGACTCGACACGTGTAGATTGTGCTTTGGAACCGTTTGATTGCGCGCACTCGCCTTTTATTATTTGTTATATTCTACGTCGATCCATTCATGGTTTCAACACGAGGTTGTGTATCACTGGTAATTCATACTAGTACTACGAACTTCCGGTAAGAAAAATTTCCACTTCACGTGGTGCGCTTAGCTGGGCGATACAAAAGATATGAGGCATCACAACGATAAACGACAAAGGTAACCACACTGTTTCAATTTACATTAGAATTCTACATTCTACACTTCTCTACGTTTGGTCATTCTAAACGAGGGCAGTCAAAAACAATACCTATCTAGTTTTCAGAATTAAAGCAATACGTGGGAAGCACTATAAGTTTCCGGAATGAATATGAAAAAATACTATTATAGGTACAAAATTAATTTATTGTTTTTCAAAATAATCTCTCTTGGCGTCTATGCACTTTTTCATTCGATCAAACCAGTTTTGAAAACTTTTGTGCCACTCCCCTGTGGTGACCTCTGAAACGTGTTTTTCATACTCCTCGACAGCCTCTTCTGGTGGTGAAAATCGTTGACCGCGTAATTGGTTCTTAATTTTTGAGAACAGAAAAAAGTCACAAGGTGCCAGGTCGGGACTGTATGCAGGATGACTCATGAGTTCTATATTTTTCGTCTTCAAAAAGTCGTTTGTCTGTCTGGCCGTGTGAGAACTAGCATTGTCGTGGTGCAGGATGATACGGCGTTTACGGTTATTTTTACGGAGTTCGTCAATAACTTCCGGCAAACAAATGGTCGTGTACCAGTCACTATTCACGATATGACGATTCTCTAAAGCAACAGGAGCCACGTGTCCAGTTTTATTAAAAAAAGAAGCAATCATCCGCTCAGATGCACTTTTCACGCGCGCCACTTTGGTTGGTTTCGGCTCATCTTGAAAGACCCATCCGCTCGATTGCTGCTTTGTTTTGGGATCGTAGCAATAAATCCATGTTTCGTCACCTGTTACTATGTCCCACACCAAATTTGACGCACCTTCGTTGAATCTGGTAAGCATGGCACTGCACCAAGTGACGCGGTCCGTTTTTTGAGCCTCGGTCAAGTTGTGTGGGATCCACCGCGAGCACAGCTTTCTCACACCCAAATGTTTGTGTAGGATTGATTGTATTTGACTCATGCCTATTTCTAAGGATGCGCGAATTTCATGGTAGGTCACATGCCTGTCTGTTTCAATCATACGGCGCACAGCATCGATGTTTTTGTTGGTCACAGCGGTGGACGGCCGACCATCGCGAGATTCGTCACTGAGATTGATACGACCACGCTTGAATTCTGCAAACTAGCTATAAACAGTCGTCTTGCATGGTGCTTCATTGCCAAAAGCTGTTTCAAGCCGAGCGATGCTCTGTTTAGCTGTCAAATTACACTTAAAATCGTAGAAAATCATACTACGAAAATTTTCCCGAGTTAAATCCATGTTGATGCAGACACACAATTTTTTAAATGGCGCCACAAGGTAAAAACAAAAGACAGTCAGATGAAACAAACTGCATTCTACAGCCAAAGAGTTCTATTTTCAAATGTTGCAATAAATTTTTAAATATTGTTTATGTAAGTGGCCACTTCCGGAAACTTTTAGTGTTACCTATGTAATAATACTACAATAGCTATAACTGATTTCAGAAAAGTAAAGCTCACTCGTAGATTTTACAGGTACAAGGAAAACACGTTTCTTAATTTACTATAAATATTTCTTATAATTTATACTAATAATAAAATAGTAAAAAATTTATATGCTACGATGCCTGAAACAACAAAGGTATCAAATAACTTAGGAACCTGTCAAAGCTGCTTATTACCCGCCCGTTCCCTTAATACGTCTTTTTGTAAACCGTCAGAGGTTCCTCTTAGTAATTTGGTACTAGGTATGTCAACTTTCGCTGGCCAGGCCTGCCGTCATAGTAGTTGTAAGTTCGGAAAATTATTGGTAGTTCGTCAAACCAGACCGAAATGTTTTTAAAAAACACTATTCGTTTATGTATTTTTGCTACGGCGTAGCAAGCGGTTTCATAGTTTTGTAGACCCGCCTCAATTCACCACGTCGGGACGTGAACGTTTTAAAAATTTCGAAAGCTCTTAAATAATTTTGATGCGATTATTTTCTGTGGTTGAGTTCCAAAAGTATCACTTCAATGAATCAAAAATAGCAATGAACAAAATGTTGGCTAAGATTATATCGAAATCCATCGCTTTGGATACTCTAAACATTATTTAGAGCGCACTACAAACTAGAAAAGATCAATTAGAAACAAATGACAAGCAAAAAAAAATATTTTGAAAAAAGAACGAGGAATTTTTTCGAATTATTTGGATTGAAATTTGTTTCTAATTGATGGACCCTAAATAGGTTTAAAAAATTTGCTCTTCGGAAAGCTCACCTATCATTACTTGACGCTGATTTCAAAGTTGTTTTTTTAAATCTTTTTGCTACTCTGTTGTATTGGACCCCGCGTTTCAAGTTTGCTTAGTTTGGGGTCCACCACAAAACTTTTAAATAAGTGTAAAACTATTTGATGCTTATGTAATCCTATTAAAGATTTGTTTTTTAACTTTGTGTTTGATAATAAACTTTATTTTTCTTTTTTTTTTCTTAATTATTAAATGTTTTAGTTATTGTTGAATTATTTGTTTTTGCATTATGACGTTATTTGTAAAGGCTGAACAGTCTCTTTGTTAATAAAATATAAAAAGAAAAACTACGTTCAAGATACCTGGTTCGCTTTCTGTACAAATCTTGGCCAACGTGTAACATAACAAAAAGATTTTTTCAGCAAGCAAATAACAATTGATTCTGCCATATCTATATACAAAGAAAAAAAAATTACATAAAAGGTAAACATTCAATATGTAAATGTAAAATTAATTTCATGATCAGTTTAAAAATAAACTTTTCAATCCGGTGTGGTAGTGATGTGAAACCTGCAGCTTGAAGGTTTCCGCTAGTGAAGCGGTCACGTGGTCACGTCACGTGGGGCTACTAGGTTTATCTGGTACTTACCGGATTTACACGATATCTTGATGATAGAGTATCGCAGAGAAAAGTGAAGTAAAGTTTTTAAAGTGGATACTACTTTGTTCGCATCTCATAAAGGGCTTGGACGTTACTTACAGAACGACTTATTTAACGAAACATCATTTTAAAAAAATACCTCTGGCATAGCTCACTGATTTTTTTGAAATGACTATTTGTGTTGTTGTCTTCCGAAGGATCCAAAGCCGAGAACGTTTTGGATTCAGCAGTTCAGCAGTCCATTCTGTCCACTTAGCTCTTGGCGGCTATTCTGGCACGTGCACAAAAATTGCCAAGATTCCGGATGATTGTAAAAGGGATTTTCTACGGATATGTATTAACTTTTTCGATTGAAAACCTTTATGAAGCGTTCCTTACATTTAATCGTTTTTATACGTTTCTTCCATCCATCCATCCATCCATCAGCCTGTTTCGTCCACTGCTGCACATAGGCCTTTCCAGGATTTCGCCACTCTTGGCGGTCCTCCTGGAAGAAATGCCCATACTCACACACGCTGGGCAGGCGGGTTGGTGAGCGCGGTGCCGAAACCCTTGCACCAGTGACGCCGCTACCCGTCACAGCCTGTTTTATATAAGGCCCGGCAATTGGGGATGGATATACCGCCATCCATCGGTCCCAGGCAATGGTGGGCCGCCTGGTTTTGCCTGAGAGCTGTCCTCTTACTCTCCCCCGAATAACTTCGGGAGGACTTCCGAGTAAGATGGTGGTACCTCCACAGTCGAGCCCGGCATTAGCTCTACCACCTAATCGTTTCTTATACAATTTCAATCTAAAAATTCCGTACATATCCCTATATTTTAAATCACCCAAAATCTGCCGTAAAAGATGATTGCGGACCGAATGGATTGTCACATCCAGAAATTCTGGATGAAACGATCCATTGGGTTATTTAAATAAAAATTTTGTTCATGTTCCCTTTGTTTTAGTGACCTAGTTTTAAGCCTAACACGAACCTACTTATGGAGTTTTAATCTGAAAATAAACAGTAATTTATTTATTTATTATTTCGCACGTGCCAGAATAGCCGTCCTGGTAACGAAAGTATTGAATGTAGCCGCGATGGCTCAGTGAGTGGGATGCCGGACTCTCAATTTTGTACACCACTTCGAATCTTGCTAGTAGTTCAATCTTGAGAGAAGAGAAAACTATATACAGTGAAAACACTGTAATGTAATGTGCCCTAGATAGGTTGTGTTTGTGCCTGAAGTACGGCGATAGGCTCAACACGACTGGTGTCTATTTGGGTGATTGTGGACACTTTGAAAAACATAGATGTCTGAAACCCGCTCGGGAAATTCAGATGTGTTTTTCAAAGTGTGGACCATCCGTTTGTTCCTACTTTTTATATAGGGTCCTGCAATTCAAAGTGAAATAAATTTAAGAAATGATAAATTATCCTTAATAGAACACACTCCACCGAATAAAATAAAATATATTTTTTAACCTTTTCTTAGAAATTTAGTCAGCTGATTGAACCACTTTGTACTGGGAAGTGAAAAAATCTTTATCAAAAATACTTTTTTTCTTCTGAAATGTGATCAGTTAACGATACAAAATCTACCTAGAATTATTTTCGCTTATTATTGGAGGACCAGCAAGAGTACCATTGCGACGCCACGAAATTTCGGCGACATGGATCTCCATTTTTGTCAGCAATAAAAAAACACATGTAATTACCAATTTATATACAAGTATTTAATAAGCATTAAGCATTTCATTGACATCATTTTGCCCGAAGATTTTGTTAATTGATTAATTTTCATAGCAGAGAAAAAAATATTTAGAAAACCTCTTTTTAAACAGGGATTTCTATTTTACTGACAAACGAGAGCGAATGACCTCCAAGTTTTGTATTTAAATTAGTATACAAAAACACCGATGGCCGATTGGATTTATTAAATTACTTGTAGTTGTCATTTTAAATGAAAAATACTGTTTTGCCGCATACGACCTCACGGCGTAAGCTAGTTCATGAGCGCATATTTGTAATTCCCCCTCACTCCACTCCCCTAAGGCGCCGATTTGAAATTAAAAGTTTATCAATGCCTCGCCTTAAACAAGGAACAAACATAAACTGGCTTTAAAAAAAGTAAGACTTGCAAAAGCAAGCACTTCTTTCGTAGGACTTGGTATTGTATTTACAACAAACTTCTAAAAGAGGTACTTCGTTTTCCAGAAAATAAGTTTAAACTATATATGTATTAGCAGGAACTCTTGAATATTTTAAATCAGTGACTATTTGGACGATATTGATGCGTGGTGTCATAATAATATTGAATTTTGCCAATAGTACGTATATATCAATGATCTTTGCCATAATAATACTGTTAGTTTATTTTCTAACTGATTTATTATTTATTGTTTTCGTATCATTTATTTTAACGTAGACTACTATTGTTACATTGTTGTTTTATCTTGACATTTTTACATTTTGACACAATTTATAACTTAACGTTTATTAATAGATAAATTTCACTGTTAAAAGTGATAAATTATATAATATAAGACAGTGGGTAATGTTTTAAGCCTTACTTAGTATTTAACCTTCTGCCTTAAAATTCCTCCTGTCTTGTATTTTATTGACTCTTAACTTAAATATTGTATAAATATTATATTAAAAAAGAAACGTCTTGTTAAGTTTCTTGCCCTTTTTCTCAGCAAGACTAATCTGTGACTGCAGGATTTTTTGCGTAATAATTTAGATGGTTATTAATTCAATATTTACTATGTTTCTGTTAGTTTAAGGTAATAAAACCTCGTTTGATACTATTGAATAACTTGCTAGGACTCATTTTTAGGGTTCTGTACCCGAATAGTGCCAAACGGGACCCTATTACTAAGCATCCGCTCTCTGTCTGTCTGTCCGTCCATCTGTCACAGGGATCAAACCGTAATAGGTAGCTACAACCGTAATAGATAGCTAGTTGAAATTTTCACAGAATACGTGTTACTATGGCTTCTTTCACGACAAATAATAAAAAAATATATTGTAAAATAATATAAAAATACCATTTTCGTGCTATATCATCTATTTAATAGTTATGTGACATAAAGTAAAGAGGGTTCTGTACCCATATTGTGGTGGTGGTACGGATCCCTTCTTGCGCGAGTCCAACTCACACTTCGATAAATTATTTAAACTCATACTCGTGTTTTAATAAACTTCTTTATAAAGTTTCATAAATTAATGTATTTGTACAAAGTTTGCTTAGTAGTTACATACGAGGGGTGGCTGATATAAAATCTCCTTTGTTAAAGAAAGTTTAAAAAATGTTACTGGCCACTATATTCTCGTATTCTTTGTTTATTCCTTTTTTAAAAATTATGACACTTATTTGTTTCTACGAGTTCAATTTTTTTTGGCGCGTCTTCGTTTTTATCAAGTTGCAATAAAATTAAAAATGGATAAAATTGAGTATCGCGCTGTGATTAAATTCCTCGGTAAAGAATAATAATACGCCGACGCAGATCCGAGAGCGCATGTTTAAGGTGTTCGGAGATTCATGTCCTTCCGAATTTGTAATAAAGTTTTGGTCAAAGCAGTTTAAACAAGGCCGTGTGAGCTTAGAAGACGATCCCCGTAGTGGAAGGCCCATTTCTGCAGTTACCGCAGATAATGTGGAAAAAGTGAAGAAACTGATCCTTGCCGATCGGCGAATTAAGCAGTGGGAAATAGCTAGAGATGTTGGCATTAGCAAGGAACGAGTTCATGAAATAATTCATGAACATTTGGGAATGTCCAAGGTGAGCGCACGTTGGGTGCCTAAAATGTTGACCCCGTTTGATAAGCAAAGGCGTGTGGAATGTTGTCAGTCATTTTTAGACTTGGTAAAGGATAAAGAGGAAGAAACTATCTTGCGAATAGTGATCTGTGATGAAACTTGGATTCGTCAGTGGGATCCCGAAAGCAAACAAGAATCGATGCAATGGAAATTTAAAGGGGAAAAACCACCAAGGAAGTTTAAGGTCCGGCTGTCAGCGGGCAAACTAATGGCAACCATTTTTTGGGATGTTGAGGGGATTCTTATGATAGATTACCTGCCAAAAAACACCACGATGAATGCTGAATACTATGCGAACTTACTTGACCAGCTACGCAAAAAAATAAAAGAAGACAGGAGGGGCAAACTTAGCAAAGGCGTTTTGATTTTGCATGATAATGCACCCGCGCACACGGCCTTTAAGGCGCGGTCATCTCTGACAAAAAACGGCTTTACAGAGATCAACCACCCACCCTATAGTCCAGACCTGGCTCCCTCTGACTACTTCTTATTTAAAAATTTAAAGAAAAATTTGAGAGGGCGCAGATTTTCAACAGACGAAGAGATGAAGGACGCTGTGAATGACTATTTTGACGAACAAAATAATAATTATTATTTTAATGGTATGCTGTCACTTATTGACAAATGTCGTAAGTGCATTTCAGTTGCAGGGGACTATATTGAAAAATAAAAAATAAATTATTAATCCATGTATTTTCTTTCATAGTCAGGTAGATTACTTTTCAGCCACCCCTCGTATGTTTACCACATATATTGCATTATACATAAATTATTTATTCCTTTATTTTTTGTTTTTTTTTTTTCATTTTTTTTATTTATTTCAAAATAGAAAACATACGTTAGAATAATATCAAAAACCTGTTAGGGTTTGTACGTACACCGAGATTCGGGTCTTACTTATCCAAAAACAAATATAATCTTAACATATTAAATGTTTTATACAAATAGATCATATGTACATATGTAGGTATATTACTTAAATAAATTTAAGTAAGGCGTATTTGAATTCTATAGTATCGGATATAATTCGATTGTTTATTTTTACATTGAAACCTGAACTGTAATACGTGTATATGTTACCGGCCAACCCTGTTTTTAGGACAAACTAGTCTTTCCCAGGCCAAAGTAGGTGCGACGACGAGCGAAGCGAGGAGGTACATGTTAGGTTGCTTGTGAATATAAATTCGGGGGCCGAGTAAAGCAGAGCGGAGCGGGGGCGCTATGTAGAAAATATACGGATGCTTTGTTTTTGTGTATTTCGTGAAGTAAACGGAAAATTGTAATGAATTTTTGACTATATAATCTAGGGTTTTGATTTTGGAAAACACGTTTGGATAAATTTTCCTTGATAGAAATAATTACTGAAATGCGGTCTTCAAACACACTTTTTCACCTCGTTTGACAAATAGGGTTCATTTACAGAACTCAAACATATTTTATTAGATGGGTTCTAACAATATCTTGATTTTGGAAATTTTGCTAGGTAGGTATTTTAGTTGTTTTTATAAAATTCAAAAACTTACTTTTTTCTCTTTTGCACTGAGTCCGCCCCTCTCGCACTGCACGTTTTTTCGCTTGGAGTGAGAGTGACAAAAATACAATTTACATAGCCTCTTAAGTTTTAACAAAAATACGATCTTATCAGCCATATCATGATTATCGATCTTAGGAAAAACTAAAATTTGTCCTCGAATCGGGTTTGGCCGGTAACATAATATACTAATGTACCTATATTGCAAAATAAACTTATTTTTATTTCTATTTCCATTCAGTGGTGTCGATATTTTTAGGTGGTAGAGCTAATGCCGGGCTCGACTGTGGAGGTACCACCATCTTACTCGGAAATCCTCCCGAAGTTATTCGGGGGAGAGTAAGAGGACAGCTCTCAGGCAAAAAAACCAGGCGGCCCACCATTGCCTGGGACCGATGGATGGCGGTATATCCATCCCCAATTGCCGGGCCTTATATAAATCAGACTGGTGACGGGAAGCGGCGTCACTGGTGCAAGGGTTTCGGCACTGCGCTCACCAACCCGCCTGCCCAGCGTGTGTGAGTATGGGCATTTCTTCCAGGAGGACCGCCAAGAGTGGCGAAATCCTGGAAAGGCCTATGTCCAGCAGTGGACGAAACAGGCTGATGGATGGATGGATGGATGGTGTCGATAGACCTTTTTTAGTAAATTCCGGGTTCGTATTTGAAAATCAAATCTAGCATTTTCTTTCATACTAAAGATAGCTAAAGAATATTCATATAATGTTCAATAATATTTGTATTTTTTTGGAAATCCTGTTTTGTCTATTTTATTTGTAACTTGGCTCCACTATACTCCTTAGATACTCTATAGTCCCAGTAGCGAGTTTATTAGATCCATGGTGCGGTTCGCTGCCACTACGTTTCTATTTATCTATTAATAAACGTCACCCTACTGGTGGGAGAACGTCTTCCAAGCAAGGGGGTTTTATAAATCGAATGAGTTGGCCTTAAACTTTGCAGATTTATACAAGACAAGCTTTTAATAAATCGCCAAGTATTTAAAATATAGAAATTTATTTCAGTCATAGTTCAGACTAGCTTTTGCCCGCAGTTTCGCTCGCGTAGGAGTGTCTTTCAATTAATGTATCTTTTATTCGCGTATAATAAAAGTTATTGCTAGTTTTCGGTTTAGTTGGTATTTCGTCAACACTCCCTATAGCCCATATGTTAACCAAGGAAACTACGATGATAATAAAGAAAACCGCATCCAAATCTGTTTAGTGGTTGTCGAGTTATGGCGATAATTACTGCTGGTGACTCCGGGTGCGTACATCTCACTCACTCGCACGACTCGTCCCGTATTGATATCTCCGTCACTCGACGGGGAATCAAGTTGCGAACGCGCTAAAATAAACTAAATTCAAAAATAATCAAGGGAGCTCATTTATTGTGAGAATATCTTTAATTTGACCAAGTTTGATCTTAGTCTTAACTTTGACGTTATTTTATTATTTATTTAGTTAAAGTTCTTAATGAAAATTCAAAACTGTAATTAAGGTACTAATTCTAGATATTCTGTAGGTAGTTTTTTTCAAAATTTTTATTTACATAACTTCTGAAATCAGCCCTTGAAGGTCACGAGCAATCATAGCTCTTTTAAATTGGAACATGCCAGACAGACAGACAAAAATTCTAGATATTGTTGTTTTGGCCTCAGTGCAAACCATTTCATTGAAAATTTCGCAAAAATATTCAATGTGCAGATACAACACTTTATTGTTACTATAGTATAGATACAAATACAATTTTGTTGGGGTGGTATTATAGCACATCTTGGCGTCTGTCTGTCTCTGCGGCATAGTTGAATAACTACTAGGCCAATTCAGTTGTTTGGTACGTAGTTTTTAGGGTTCCGTACCAGATGGGTGCCAAACGGTATCTTATTGCTTAGCCTCCACTGTCGTCTGTCTGTCCGTTTGTCACAGGGGTCTACAGCTACAACTGTAATAACGTGTTACTGCAGCCTCTATCACGACAAATTGTTAAAATTCAATGAAAATTAAACCCAAGGGGTCCCCATACAATAAACCTCGTATTAATCATGATAATGGCGCTAACAATGAGAATAGCCAGTCAACCTTTTTGTGCAGAGGTTCATTAGTGAGCTGATAGATGGCGCTAATTTCAACCTTTTTGTACCATAATGTTTTTAGAGTTCCGTACCCGTAACATGTGGTGGTACGGAACCTGTTGTGCGCGAGTTCGACTCGCACTTAGCCAAATTATTACTTAATGAACTTCATACTGTAAAGAGCGTGTTGTAAAGCTCAAGTCAAGGATCTGAAGGTTCACCACGAAATATGATCCCTCTCAGTAAAAACTTTCACTCACAAATGACCGAAGGATTGGAATCTCCTAATTATGTATGTTGTAATGGCTGACGTGTTCTTTATTAGTACGTTAACCAGGTTTGGAATTACCTATAGATTATCATAATTGGAAAACACATTTACACTTTGTAGGCTAGAGCAGTTGTTCTCAAATATTTCTTGTAAGAGATTTTATTGATCTATGTACAGTTTCTACAATCTACGAGCGCACGTGATCATTATTTGTAGTTGTAAACGTAAATACATAATTGCGTTAGTGTGTGTACCCGACGGAGCGGTCAGTAGCGAGCGAGCCATCGTTCGAGTCACTTGTGCATAGTATCTATAACTCGCTGTCTACAGAAGCGAAACGCGGTTACAAAATAAAAATAAAATTACAATATCTGGGAATATGAAAAACCCAAAGACAAGTAATGAGGTTAGACATATTATGATTACAAATTTATACTAATAACAAAGTAGTAAAAAGGTCGTGTCTGAACAATTAATTTTTTTCGAGAAATTTTCAATTGATTAGGGTAATAAAATTAGTAGATATTCTATTGAGGCTAAAACTACAATATTTAGAATTTTTGTCTGTCTGTCTGTATGCATGTTCTGTTTTAACTCAAGAACCAATCAACGGATTTGGATGCGAGCTTGTGCAACATATAGGGTGAAATTAAATAAACCGACCAAATCCATACTGGAGACTCGGTTAGTGATCAAGAACTAGGTATGGTTTCGAAAAATTATTGTTTTTGCTCCTTTACTGGTTGGACTAGTTTAAGTACAGTTCCTAGTGCAGGCACTAAGGGGCAAAAAAATATTTTTTTCGAATTTCACCTGTAGTGTCATTAAATCTTGTTCCTGGTAACTAACCGAGTCTCCAGTATGAATTTGGTCGGTTGATTTAATTTCACCTAGATAGGCTGTAAGGGTTGTTGGTAAAAAACCACCAAGCCGAAAACTGTTGATAATAGTTTTAATTTAAGACACACCCACACTCGCGAATTTGGATTAAGACAGGGCAGCCGTGTAGTTTTATTTCCTTGATTTTATTTCAGGGAATTATAGATAAAATATTTTTGGATCAACTTATAAATATACAGGCTAAGTGGCAGAGAACTAATTAATCAATAAAAAAAAAAACATATATGCGTAAGATTACAAAATAAAAAAGTGTATACTTCTATATGATTAGCCTTCCAGTATCCATTATAATAACTCATTAACTCACTGCATGAAAGTAAAAAACCGGTCAAGTGCGTGTCTGGCCACGCGCAATGTAGGGTTCTGTAGTTGCCCGGTACATATCAGTTGGTCTACTAATACAGACCGCGTCAAACTTCTGGTCCCATACATTATAGGGGGCCAAAAGTTTGGCGATACCTGTACTCGTAAACCTGTAAAGCCTACTTAGATGTGATAGTTTTCCTTTTAAATTCATTATATATACTACTTCTGTGAATTTTTTCACATTTCTATAAAGAACTGTTTAGCCGTCATGGGGGGACGCTCCACTCTAACTAAAATTTTCACTTTAAAGCTTAATATTTCACCAACGGATCCCTAAATCGAAAAATGGTTTTTGTACACCCACAATGTTTTTGAACGGCCTATCCAACGATACCCCACACTATGGGATAGACGAGAAAAAAAAAATCATCCCCAGTTTGCTTGTATGAGAGGAACAAATAAAAATTATTTTTTTTCAAGATTTTGTTTTAACATTTTGTCGGCGTAATTAATATTTATATCCATGCCAAATTACAGCTTTCTAGTACTAATAGTCTGAGCTAAGCCGCGGACAGACGGACAGACGGACATGGCGAAACTATAAGGGTTCCTGGTCGGACTACGGAACCCTAAAAACGAGAAATTAAGGTATAGTGCACATGACCTCCTATCAATTTGCTGCAGTTGACTCAATTAAAGTAACCCTGTAGCTTGCCGATAGGCGGTAGGCGGCGGGTTATTTTTTGTCTTTACTTGGAAGCTGAGTCATCGCAGGTGATCGCTTGAATTAAGGGGTTCACAACTATTTCATATTTATATTCCATCCATCAGCCTGTTCGTCCACTGCTGGACATAGGCCTTTCCAGGATTTCGCCGCTCTTGGCGGTCCTCCTGGAAGAAATGCCCATACTCACACAAGCTGGTGAGCGCAGTGCCGAAACCCTTGCACCAGTGACGCCGCTGCCCGTCACCAGATATATGGATATACCGCCATCGATCGGCCCCAGGCAATGGTGAGCCGCCTGGTTTTGCCTGAGAGCTGTTCTCTTACTCTCCCCCGAACAACTTCGACAGGATTTGCGAGTAAGATGGTGGTACCTCCACAGTCGAGCCCGGGATCAGCCGTACCACCTATAATATTAGCTTATAAATAATATTTTTGATCGGTACTAAAGTCGATTCTTAAGCCTTTAATTTTGACATTTGCTTTGGTTCTTTAATTTTAGTTTTAGTGCTATCAAAGCTAAAAATGTTCCAAAGTAATATAGCTTCTATTGTTAACACTAAAGAACTGTTTTGGAATGGAGAAAATTTCGTTTTGACAGCACTAAAACTAAAATTAAAGCCTTCAGAATCTGCTTTAATGTCAGTGTATTATTTACCAGGCATTGAAAGTAACGCTAGGCTGGTGAATACGTAATCCACAACTGCTGCGTAAGATAAGTTCTTGTACGTTATTGTACGTAAACAACCAAACAAACCTTTGATAATGCTTTAACAGCGAAACCGGTAAGGGAAATTAATATAAATAAGTGGACAAGTACAAGTGTTTATCAAACAAAAAATGTTTCAAAAGTTCCACCAAGTGCCAACAATCACGAGCATCAACTCCATAAGTTCTCACGTTTACTCAACGCACATGGCACCGGAAAATAGTCAAACCTTCAACACCTTCAACCTTCACACGTCTTCAGTCTACCTGACTTCCGACGTGAGGAACGTTTAAGATGGTGGCTTGATGAGGATACCGGGATTGATTTTTTATTTTTTTTGGTCGAGAGAGTGACAATTGACTAGCTGTGGACAGAGAAAACAAAAGTTCGCTCTTGCAATCCTCGAATATCGTACGTAATATATTTCGAGGGAAATATTGGAGTTTTCACATATTTTCATAAAACAAACATTAATGATGTAAAAGATCAAGTAATTTTTACATTTTTATAATTGTCAGAAATGACGCTTGATATAGATCTACAAAATTATGGATATAAGCTCACGTATTTTTGCGGTAGCTAATGAAGAAAAAGCATGACAAGAAAAAGGCTAGACCTTAAGTAAAATCTGCTGCTGGTGTAAAGGAAAAAAATAATCAAGTTTTATATCAGCTGAGTCACGAGCAAGGAGTCAGCTGACCGCAAAATGATGTTTTAAAACTCGTTTATCTGAGAAGATTGTTCATTCATTATTGATGTATACTATTGGTAAAGGAATTCCTTTCGTGACTCATGTCATGACCATTGTGAAATAGAATAAGAAATCGGATAAATTGGAAGCCAACTCTTATTCCGGTTTTGAAAATCTAGATTATTCTAGATTCTTAAGATTTGTTTGAAAATTATTTGCAACATGAGTAGATTCTGTTTCACACTAAAAAGTTTTTGAAATTTCTTGGCAGATTAGTTCAGTAAGAATTAAAATTAGTTAAAAAGTTTTGTATCCATGTTTTGTATAGACCTGAGATGGAAAGGAAGAGTGTTATTTCAATAAATAATAGTATTGAACAATAACCACCGAAATTATAAAATTACAATACTGTATTCAACACACGAGAAGTTTTATTGGCTCCCTAAATCTGTTAATTATAACTTTATAAAATGTATTAAATAGTAGTTACTTAAAACAAGTAAACTTTGTGTTTTTTCATCAGCCGGTATTAAGTAACCATTGCGTAACACTTGCTATCAAAAACACAGACGATTATTATTCTAAATACTTGGACTGGAACAAATGCAAAGGGCACGAACTTACAAAATTGGCGCAGAAAAACAATAGACAATACTTTTGGTAAACAAGAGAAAGAAAAACATTTGCTTTAGTTGTAACTTTACTGTTCCGCCCGCGCTAAATGGAATTTCTTTTGCTTTTTCTTTAAAATTTTCTGAAGCAGCGGTCATTCTGTCGGTAGGTGGACAATTTCTTACAGTCGTTTATTATTCATGTTTCAACAATTTTCAAAGGGATCTTAAACAGTAATTTGTCCAAAAAATTCTAATAAAGTAAAGGGAAAACATTTTCGAAACTTTTACCAGTAACATCAAAAAACAACTTACGACAATGTTACCTAACAAGATTTTGTAGATAGGAAAAATAGGTATCTACCACAAAGATCTCATTTCATCAAATGAGTTAAACACGTGTGTGAAACTGCAAATAAATAAGTATTAAAACACTCATGTGATACTATTAAAAAACTCGCATATACAGTTTAATTTTAAACTGACAATCGTATTTAATAACCCCTGCTAATATGCACCAGTTTCATAAACTACTGTTACTTTATTTTCTACAGTGGTTAAAAGAAATATGATTATTATTGTAATATGATATCGTGTGACGTTGCTTTATCATTTTCCTCGCAAAGTAGGAATTGCATTCAAATGCAAATCGGTATACTCCATCATTACATTCAAATTTAGAACAGAGAACTTCAAAATGATGGCAATTTCCGTTTCAAATTAGGAACTGGATTGTTTTTATTTTATTTTGTTATTTTATCGTTTAGTTTAGTGTTATACCGAGTAACGAACACAGCCTCAGGCAATTTTTAAAGTTATTGATTAAAATAATTTAAGAACAATTTGAATTTTCTTTTGTAAAATAAAAACATACTGCTGATGTTTTGATTATATTATAAATGAGCAACTTCCTGTATTACTCATGCATTTTCCTCCAATAATAGGGAATTTATAATAACTAGGTAAGTACAAAGAGTTGTGTGAATATACTATTATATTTATTTATCAACTTATTTATTAATTGCATTATGTAGGTATAATAATACTCTTATTCCAATAAGTCTTTTTATTTTATGCATGTGGACATATAAGTTTATTAGCCCAACTAAAATACAGTTTTTTTATATATTTCCCGTATCATATTTATTTCATCATAAAATATTATTTTTATACAGATTAGATTTGACATGTAAAACGTATACTTTATGTATCTATTTTACAAATAAACAATTTGAATTTGAATTAACTGTCGCTCTATGGGCAGAAACCGTAAGAGAAAAATATAAAAGTAAAAGTTAATAAAATAATTTGTAAACATTGATTCTTAAGCCCCTGTCAATAATGAATATATATTTATTATACAGTATCATAATAATTTATTAGCAAAAATAAATTTAAACACTTTACTTTATACAGGTTGAAAATGAACCCTCTGGAATCGAAATCACTAATAGAACACAAAACCGTAAAATAGTTTTATATTTTTTCATTTTATTTTGGTTATCAAATTTCGAAAAAATGGCCACTCTACGCGACAGACATGTGACTTACAATAGACCGTAATTAGGTTATGTACACATAGGTTTTGTAGAGCGTCAAAGTAACCAAACGTGCATTTTTTATTTCGAACATACAACAGTTTCAATTTTATTAACATAAGAAAATATAACAATAGAAGTTTAATATTACATTTCGTTCGTTTGTAAGCAAATAGGACAATGGTACCTACTATAATTTTTTTTCCAACAAAATGACGTAACCGCTGTAGCGTAGCGGTAAAGTACTTGCCGTGAAAACAAGACTTCGCAGGTTCAAATCCTGGCCCGAGGTAATTTTTTAAAAATATTTGTCTAACTTGAAATTTGTTTATTCATTGATCTTTTCCAGCATGCAAATAAATAAAATATATCGTCACGAGATGAATCCCCGAGGGGGTGTCAGAGGTGTTCCGAATGTGAACTGTGAAAATGCAAGTCACAGTCCATATTCGGTACACCCGCGTTTCATCGACGATTATTACGTCCCAACGTGATGCGTGGTTAGTCCTATCGCCGTACTACGGGGTACAAATACACGCTTTTTTAGGACATGCAGGTTTCCTCACGATGTTTCCCTTCACCGTTCAGCAAGTGGTAAGTAAGAACAAATACTATGTACATAAGTTCCCAAAAACTCATCTGTGCATGCCTGACCGGGGATCGAACCTGGGTCTCAAGATTAATGGGCCAGCGTTCTACCCTTGAGCTATCGATGAATGCACTCTAAATAACGTTTAGAGTATCCAAAGCGATGGATTTCGAATAATTTAAAAACGACGTAACTTAGTAGTAACTATACACGAAACACAAGATGGAGATAGCAGGAAATGTCAGTCTTGCATAAATTCGGCAAATCACCAAGAACCCTACACTTACACAAGTAAGCCCCAAGGGACAGCTCAAGATATTATTATACGATGGAATAGAGTATTGTGAAAATTCTGCAAAGATCATGCCGATCCAGACATAATTAGTCGTAATCGCCGGATCTCTGATATTAACTACTAATGCCACTGATTCGGAAGCTTTGGGAAGAACTACGGTATTTTATTTATTGATGGAAGGAATTAGTATTCGCCCAAGTGTGAGTTGGTATTGATAAAGGGACACATTTGGACGGTTTTTCGTTGGCCAAAAACTGCATGGATTTTGCATCACATATAGGATGCAAAATGTACAAGAAATAATATTATTTGCAATAAAAAAAGTAAAGATTTTTTTTTTATGTCATATTACGTAATCGTTTAGGTGGTAGAGCTGATACCGGGCTCGTCTGTGGAGGTACCACCATCTTACTCGGAAATCCTCCCGAAGTTATTCGGGGGAGAGTAAGAGAACAGCTCTCCGGCAAAACCAGGCGGCCCACCATTGCCTGAGACCGATGGATGGCGGTTTATCCATCCCCAATTGCCGAGCCTTATATAAACTAGACTGGTGACGGGCAGCGGCGTCACTGGTGCAAGGGTTTCGGCACCGCGCTCACCAACCCGCCTGCCCAGCGTGTGTGAGTATGGGCGTTTCTTCCAGGAGGACCGCCAAGAGTGGCGAAATCCTGGAAAGGCAGCAGTGGACGAAACAGACTGATGGATGGATGGATGGATGGAAGTACGTAAATCTATACTAATAATTAAGTAAGTGTATAAAAGTCGTGTTTGTACATTGAATATTTTTGCGTTTAAATGACATGGGTTATTATATAGATTATATATTTTTTAAATATTTGTCTGTCTATATGTTATATTTTAACTTAAACAACGGATTTAGTTGCGGTTTTCTTTATTATCGTGTCAACACGTAGAGGCTATAAGGAGTTTTGATAAATAACCGCCGAGTTGAACATTTTTGATAATTCTAAAAGATTGAAAGACGCGAGTGAAGCCGCGGGCTAAAGCTAGTTGCATGTTAACTTGTGAAGTAACATCTGAGAAAAATTTGCAGATCAATTTTTTGCCCTTACATCGTGAATAGTGATTTTGTAGAACTTTTCCCTATAGTAAATAGGTTTCTCCAAACTTTCCAGTTGTATAGGTAACGAGGAAACGAAAATCTATTGGATGTGTAACATGATTCACTTAAAGTTGGAATCTTAATGGATCAGAGATCGGCGCGCGCGCAGGTTGCTACGGCGCCTTCCCGGCGAGACCGCGTTTACATGAAGCAACGATTCTGGACAACGTAATGGTTATCTGTGTGTTTGCTGACACGGTAATGGTTTACAATTAATATGCTTCCGAACTCATAATGAACTGAGTGCTTATTAAATAATCACTGTGCTGAAAACTGGTGTTAGACCAAAAAATTTCTTCGAAAAAATGAAAAAATGAAAAAATGCCAAAAATGGCCCGAAATATAAGGTCCTACAATAATAAGTGAAAATAATTCTAGGGTAGATCACGTATCGTTAACTGATCAAATTCCAAAAGAATAAAAAATGTTTTGATCAAATATTTTTTTCACTTCCTAGTACAAAGTGGTTCAATCAGCTGACAAAATTTTCATGGAAAGGTAAAAAATAAGTATGTGCAAAAAATTTTTTTCCTGTGGAATTTGCTCTATTAGGGATACTACATCATCTGTAAAAAAAATCACTTTGAATTGTAGGACCTTATATATCTCACAATAATTAATTTTAATGTGTTTTTTTTTGTTTCATTTATATATATATCATAATTTTAAACAAAAAGTAATTATATTAATTTCTTGATTTTTCTTTACAAGAAAAACCTTACGACTTTGCCCGCTCTGTAGGAGAAAATGTCTTTTGTCTGAATCTCTGCTAAAGCCCACAATTCCATCCACCAGGTATAGTCTTCCTGGTTTTCGGCTGTTGCGTAATGATCAGTGGTCGTCGTTGGTAGTGCCATTCGTGAATGCTAGCATAACGTGGACATGCCCTTATTCCGGGATTAGATATTCATTTCCGGCGCTACCTATAAAGTAAATAGGTAATCAATAGAATTTTAGAATCTCGGTATCCCGGGGATATATCCATATTATTCATAATGTTTCAAGTCGTTCACCCCAAACGGATTCGTGAATGCTAGCATAACGTAGACATGTCCTTATTCCGGGATTAGATCTTGATTTCCGGCGCTACCTATAAAGTAAATAGGTAATCAATAGAACTTTAGAATCTCGGGTTCCCGGGGATATATCCATAATATTCATAATGTTTGAGGTCGTTCACCCTAAACGGATTCGTGAATGCTAGCATAACGTAGACATGTCCTTATTCCGGGATTAGATCTTGATTTCCGGCGCTACCTATAAAGTAAATAGGTAATCAATAGAACTTTAGAATCTCGGGTTCCCGGGGATATATCCATAATATTCATAATGTTTGAGGTCGTTCACCCCAAACGGATTCGTGAATGCTAGCATAACGTAGACATGTCCTTATTCCGGGATTAGATCTTGATTTCCGGAATTCGCGTTTAATTATCAATTGAAAAGGAAATAAATTTGTTACTTGACAGCAACGTACAAATCCTGGCAAATTTCTTGGCACGATTTGATTATTATTATTATTATTATTATTATTCCGCCGAAATAATTTACAGTTAAAGCGAAATATCGCTGCCTATAAAGTAAATAGGTAATCAATAGAATTTTAGAATCTCGGGATCCCGGGGGTATATCCATATTATTCATAATATTGGAGGTCGTTCACCCCAAATGGCACTCCTACGCCGACCACTGGTAATGACAGAACAGGTAAAGTATGGGGTGGTGTCGCTATTTACCTGCGTTCCGATATACAATGTAAGATCATCCATCAATCACCCAGTGCCCATTCTAGCTCACCTGAACATTTATTCATCGAAACTTACCTTCACCATACAAAAGTTCTTTTAGGCGTTTTTTATAGTCCTTCTCTCAAAATTGATTACTTCGATAGTTTCGAAACGCTATTAGAAGAACTTTGTCCTCTTTATGATGATGTAATAATTTTAGGTTATTTTAATACCTGCCTCTTAAAAAATGACTCTCGCTCCAAGAAGCTTTACTCTATTATAACCTCTCTCAACCTTCATATTCAGCCTCTTTTTGGACTGTGTTCCTTCCTATTGTAGTATTCTTCTACGCCTCATCATTGCTTCCAGCCCCTTTAAAGTCGCCACTTATGGACACTTCACTGCCCCGTTTTCTTATCATGGCCTCATATATATCTTATATAGAGTTCGCTCTCCAAAAAATAAACATTAATATCAAGTTTTGAAGGGGGTAGACTTGAAGACGCTTAAGGCGGATGCTTCAATCATCGATTCTACTCCAGTAACTGACTCTCTAACCATTGACGAGTTGAGAATAGAATATTAGGCTATATAATTACAATAACTTAAAACATAAAAAAAACAAAAACTTATTCTAAACTAAAATTACCTCACAATATAAATTACACACTTAAAATAACTACAAAAAATATACCTCTTCTAAAATTGACCCCCGCGGCAGAACGCTGGCCACATTTCCTCTTTGAATGGCCAAACTTATACGTTGGCCGATATGAATATATACCTAATGTATCCTTTATGAATTGTTACCTGCTATCACTGACCTAATTAATTACTCCCTTGTAACCGGTTCATTCCCTTCGTCTTGGAAATATGCGCATGTTATTCCTTTACCCAAAACCACAAATCCTGTCTCCTTTTCTGACTTTTCCCTATTTCCATCCTACCTATCCTCTCCAAAGTTCAAGAATCCATCGTGCACAACCAGCATTCGTCTTTTCTTTCAACTAACACCCTGTTGAACCAGTTTTAATCTGGCTTCCGACCTGGTCATAGTACGGTAGCAGCATTACTATAAACTGATGACATAAGACATGCCATTGACAACAAAAAATTGACAGTTCTGACACTTTTAGACTTCAGCACTGCGTTGACTTTGTCGTGCTTCTTAGCATACTTAGTTCTCTTAACGTATCTCCACTTGCTATACATAGAATGGTTCGGTACTTATCTTAGAGGTCACCTGCAGTGCATACGCTCGGACGAGATTCACCTCGGAGTAGTGCCAGCTATCTGCCGGTGTACCTCAGGGTGGCGTTCTCTCTCCTGTACTCTTTTCCATATTTATTAATTCTATCTCCGAAGTATTTTCTTGCAACTAATATCTTTATGCCGATGATCTGCAACTTTATCGTCACTTTGTAGTGACCGTAGTTGACAACGCAATTCCTCAAATGAATGATGACTTTGACAACATTTAAAGATGAGCTGATTCGTTTGGACTTTTAGTGAACCCGAAGAAGTCTCAGGCTATTATAATTGGCAGCAAGTACATGACCAATCTATATAATGAAATATCTTTCCGCAGGTTCTATTCAACAACACACCTATTGCATGCGCAGATACTGTTAAAAATCTTGGTGTCATATTTGACTCTAATTTATCATGGCGTGCTCATATCGATTCAGTCAGTAGAAGAGTCTTTGCTACCTTTTATTCTCTTAAGCGTCTTCAAAGATTTCTACCGTTCCGAACTAAGAGAACTCTTGCGCAAACACTTCTCCTACCTATCATCGACTATGCCGATCTCTGCTATCTGGATGCAAATGAAGAGTTATTTAGCAAATTAGAACGCCTCCAAAACTTGGCCATACGGTTTATTTTTGGACTGCGTAAGTTTGATCACGTGTCCCAATACAGAAAGGAATTAGAATGGCTCCCAATTCGGCTTCGTCAGAACGTTCACATATTGTGCGCTGTTTTTAATATTCTCATGAGCCCTTCTACACCTCTGTCTTTGCGTGACCGCTTAGAGTACCTCTATTCGAGAGAAAAGCAGCTCAGAACTCGCACTGTTTCACTTTAAAAAACCCCGTCTCACAACACTGGTGCTTTCGGAAATTCCTTCACGGTAGCGTCGATCAGGCTCTGGAACTCACTGCCACACACGATTCGTGATAGTCTAACTATTGGAGAATTAAAGAACACTTTCTATAATTATATATATAACAATTTCCATTAATTTTAGCATATGTATATTTATATTTTGTTTATTATATATTTATTCAATTGTTTATATGCATAGATATATATTTTATTTACAGTAATCATATTTATAATTTGATTTAAGTTCTGTATTTATCTCGTAAATATATAGTCATATATACATACTATATTTAGTTATATTATTATGAGTACTTATTTATTCAGAAATTATTTTAATATGTATTTCGTTCTTCGGACATAAATTCGAATCAGATTTTCCCATAGAACTCAACATCACGTCAGATATTGTTTTTTTTTAAAGTCCATGTATGAAAGACTAACATGTTGGTTTTAGAAAAATCCTTTCTTAGTGCAACCCTAATCTTGAAAAAATAATACACGTTTGATTATTTCTTTTGGAGAGTTTTATACCTAGTTTGAAGTTAATAGTTTCTATCTTTAGCGAGTAGTTGTTGGTCCGTCAGCCAGTCACGAAACATCTAAATGTATACTTCAGCATCATGAAAAATTACATAAAACTCTCCTCAAAAAAATTCCATTTAGGTAATTGTGAAATCTTATCGAAACCCCTAAACTGTTCTCGAGTTATAAGCGAGAATACATACAGACGTTGCATTTTATGTGTATAAAGAAGTAGTATCATAGTTTATAGTATTAGTACCATTTACGTGATTAATTTACAGTATTTTTAAAGGGGGTGGCGAAGTTGCAGGTTCAAATCCTACCGGTCATCCATGCACTAATGAGTTTTTAGAAATTGATGTAAGTTGCAATCTTGCTGAATGGAAAAGGAAAACATCGTAAGGTAAACCTGCATTGCATACCCTAAAAAGGGTATACATTTAAGGTGACTTTAGTTTATAGGTATAGCCAAACTCATACTGGAGACTCGGTAAGTAGTCAGGATATTATATACAGTGACTTTCGTTTATATAGCCAAATTCATACTGGAAATTCGGTAACAAAGTTCAATGTAAGGGACGTACGCAAAATAAATTTTAGACTTCCTATAATAATTGAGTCAAGGTTGTTCTTGAACAAGTATAAGGACACAAAAAATATATGTCGCATTTCGCAAACAGGGTCATTGCACCTTGGTCCTGTCCACTTACCGAATTTCCAGTATGAATTTAGCTATATAAACAAAAGTCACCATACATTTGTGCTCTAAGTACGGCGATAAGGCTTTGCGCTAATCTCGTAGGCACGTAAAACGGTTGTACGCACTTTTTGTAAAACTTTTGTTTGCTTAGTGACAAAATTATACTCGAAGCAGGAACATCTGAATTTCATCCCTCAAAATGTCAAAAAAGTAAAAAAGACTTTGGTTACCAAAGTCCATTACCGATTATAACGTCGTTTTGAACCAATAGTACATTGTTCACCGTGTGGAAAAAGAGGTTGGGAATCGCACTTTCTCCCGAGTGATACATAGTGCTTTATACTACACCTGCGAGGAAAATAAAAGACAAAATCTTTAATTAAAGTTTATATTAAAATTATTACAGTTTTTGAAACTCAGTGTTGTACTTTTCCCAGGGAGATTAATTTTGGTTTGGGATGTTTGAGACAAAGCAGAAGAGATAATTGATTTTTGACTTTCCTTTTTTTAATTTTTTTATGATCATAAATAGCAAGTGGCCAGTATTATTTTGCAAACTAATAAATAAAAACTTTTTGTCTTTTGGCATTATTGTTCAAGCTAGGTTATGTACCAAGAAGTTTATACCCTTTTTAATGTAACATTTATGCTTATCGTACGGATGTTGTCAACAAATGAAAAAAACAGCACGTTAACAATGGATTCTCATATTTGATTTAAAGAGTTGTTTTTACGGTGTAACTGTCCTTTAAAGTGATAAAATAACCAAATTTAGAATATTTTTTGGATGTCCAAAGTAACGTATCGAGAATATAGTAAGTCATTGGTCATCGTTATTTGTTTACAACTTCAAACATTAATCAAGATCCCACAGTACCGTAACTGACGATGATTTATTTGCATTTTATGCAGCTTAGGGTTCCATAACGGTAATGTTACTGTATGTTTGTATATAAAGAAGTGATATTACAGCACGTTACGGCTAAGTCGTAGTTTATTACTTATTAAAATTTATGATAATTTTTATCTGTTACATAATATTGCGTATGAGCAAAATAATTAGTGTTGAGAAGTACCCGTTCCTTCTTTATGATTCTTATCTAGGTTTCCTTATTCAAAAAAATCCTGTTTAGACAGTAATTTTGCAAAGGAGCTAAATGAGGCGTTTTGCCAGTCGCCTCAACAAATTAAACTAAATAGCCATTTAACAAAACATCCGCTTTTATGTCAAATAAACAGGCTATTAGCCAAGCTCAAGCATTTAGCAAACCCATAAGCACTTAAAACTGTTGTGAAACTGGGTTAAGAGGTACAACGGTTCACGTGAATTTAATAATTTGTGATGAGGCTTACCTGGTTATTATAGGGTTAACTACTTTACACGTGCTCGCATTTTAATATACATATACATATATAGTAGCCTGTTTTGAAGCAATCTATTTCTGAATTATTGTAACACTAATAATATCATTATAAGAACTGCCACTGAGTAAGTTAACTTGCGGGTATTTAAAATAAAAACTGGTCAAGTGGATTAGTTGGCCTGCGGGGTTATTACGTATCTTTGAATCGGTTGACAACTATGGTTGCTGTTCACCGAAAAACAGAATATAAAAAATAAACTTTCAACATAAATTTCAATAGGTATTGAACTATATTTACGAATTGTGATGTCATTTCAAGTGCAAACGTATCCTTAGACAAGCGGATATGTATGTTTTAGACGATAGGCACTCGGTTTGGCGACTGATTTTACGATACAGAATCAGGGAGCTGGTCGTCTTTGATCTATTTTAATTTAAGAGCTCTAATGCACAATTTTATCGTGATTTTCATGTAAGTTTCATTAAATTTTTCACATGTTTTATTGGTTTTTATGTTTTTTAGGGTTCCGTAGAAAAATAGCATCCACTTTTTTTACATAATACGGCTAAAAAAAATATAAAAAAATTTGAAATTGTTCAAAATATTTCCAATACAAAAGTGAGAAAAATAAAAAAATAATTCTTAAAAATAAAATATGGGTATCAAATTGTAGATATTGATATTTTTTTTGTAAAAGTAGATATAAACTTTTACTATATTTACTGGCACCGATTTCGAGAAATCTTTGAAGTATCACAAAGAAAATACATGTCTCCCCCCTTATTTCCAAAACGAATGAACCGAAAAATATGAAAAAAAAAATCATGGGATTATGTAAAGATTACAGGAAAAATATAGCGGGTAAGAAATTCATTAACAAATTTTTCATCCACAAGTTTTATTTCGAGTACGGTATAAAAATATTTGAGTATCTCTTTTGTGGTACAATCAATTCCTGTGTACTTAGCATAAACAGTCATGGGCAAGATTTTAAATACCTTCTTTCTGACTGTTCCCAAAACTGTCCAAATACGGAACCCCAGGTATGCGAGTCTGACTCGCACTTGACCGATTTTATTAAATGCAATATTCCCCGGATCACGGAAACGCATATTCATGAAAGAGTAACATATACCTTGCTAATTAAAAAACAAAATATCCAGTAGACAGCAGAGATTTAAATCCCTGTTAGACAGTCACTTCATGATAATATATAGTTATTTTATTAAACAAGTACAATAAAAACCTGAGCAGGTAATATCGAGGAAAAATCCGCAGACCCACCTTTCGCACGTATTACCATAGTGTTACAAGTAGATCTCCGGCAATTTCTGCGATGATACATCAATAAGAAAACCTTTAATATACCTTAAATATATTAATTAATTATCAATACGTAGCAGTAGTATCATATGGGCAAACGAATTTTGGCTCATATTAGCAAACAGTTTTGTAGTAAACACCGCCACCCGGCGCCCCTCCCTGAAGAGTATCAACATAGCCGCCCCCCCAAGCGGCTCCCAAGACCCGTGTGGCTGCAGCCCACGGAGAAGAAGCCTGGGAAAAAGTAAAACCCACACCTCCATCCCTCCGCCAGGGAAAGGACCCATAGATTACCATCGGTCGCTAAAATAATAGTAATTCCCTTGTTATAGGATACTTAGCGTTTATTGTGTTAAATATAAAATAGCCCACGGTATGACCACTTAGAGAAAAACAAGCGATACATTTAGGTTAATACGAATGGGACTTGCCTAAACTGCGGATATTTCGCCACATCTATCGCATAGGTGGTAGAGCTGATGCCGGGCTCGACTGTGGAGGTACCACCATCTTACTCGCAAATCCTCCCGAAGTTATTCGGGGGAGAGTAAGAGAACAGCTCTCAGGCAAAACCAGGCGGCCCACCATTGCCTGGGACCGATGGATGGCGGTATATCCATCCCCAATTGCCGGGCCTTATATAAAACAGACTGGTGACGGGCAGCGGCGTCACTGGTGCTATATAGGGTTTCAGCACTGCGCTCACCAATCCGCCTGCCCAGCGTGTGTGAGTATGGGCATTTCTTCCAGGAGGACCGCCAAGAGCGGCGAAATCCTGGAAAGCCCTATGGGCAGCAGTGGACGAAACAGGCTGATGGATCGCAAGGGAGTCTGCCCTAATAAGGTAATCTCTAGTAAATGTAAAAGGACATTGTGGGCACTTATCAGATGAATTTCTTAGTACATATAGGTTTTAAAATTACTACGATTTTAGGATCGGTAATGTTTTACACGTACCTGACGCGGGAAGTGTCCCTACCTACATCGTCAGCCACCTCGTTATCCCAATTAGTGGGTAGTGCATTTGATGTAGATGACGTCATACCGTCAACATTTCGCCACCGCGTCGTCGGTCGGTCAGTTGACGGATATAGGGCCACTTTCGCTAATGGCTGTCGTGTCCCTGTCCGCGATTTTGAAACTTTCGATAGGTTTCTGCGATTTTATCTCCCTATTCATAGAAATGAGTATGCAACAAATGAATAAAATCTACAAAATCGTTTTAATTTATTTAAACATTTTCTTTGCATATAGGTTTTTCCGGGTATTTAAGTAGTTTATATGCAGATCGATAACTTTTTTTTTGCAAAAGATCTATTGCAATCCGTGGAATGGTTGCAGTTAGAGAATCCAATCCCGCATCAAAATCGCGATCCCGCAAGCCTGCGGGATTAAGATCATCAATCCCGCGGATCCCGCGGGATTTGCGGAATTTATTTTAATTATTATTATTTTTGTTTCATGTAATTTAAAGAAAGAAAATACACACAAATATTTTTAATTATTCTTATCAACATGAAGCAAAGTTATCACTTATATTATAAATTAAATATAATGATGTTTAAGACAATACAATATTCACAATCACAATATTTCACGTTTCATATTTAGATTTTTATTTGAAATAGAACATATTCATTGGTTTTAGAGGCATCGGCATAATATTTTTCGATTTTTTTTTCTTTTGGCTATATCTTTGGAACGGAATGTGGTACACCCTTAAGGGTCGGACCATAGGGTGCAAAAAAAAAGTAAATTTCTTTTTAAATGTCAAAACTTTGACGGCATGTATCTCCTAAACGGTTAGAGTTAGACCCATGTTGATGGGTGTCTAAGAAAAGGTCTCGCCGAGATCTAAGCGCTGGAAATGTCAAAAGTTTGGAGGCCTGTATCTCCTAAACGGCTGAAGGTAGACCCATGTTCATGGTACTCTAAGAAAAGAGCTCGACGAGATCTATCTATATCTACTAAAAAAAACAATAATAATAAAAAAATTTTTTTTGCAAAATTTTCTATCTGCTGCTGTATCTCCCGAACGGCTTAAGCTACTGACTCCGGGTTTAGACTATAATAATTGGTTTGACAGGGGCTACATGGCCAAATTAAAAAAGTTGACATTTGACAGCTTTTGACAGTTTTTTGACACGTCTTAAAAAGTGGTCCAATTTGCATTTAACTCGGTATCAAGGGGTGTGTAGGGTCGCTGATTACGGTACCGTTTTAAAATTTGAAACTTCTTAAGAATTGACAGATTTTTTGACATTTTTTGGATATAAAAAATGCCATGCAATAGCTTTACCGCGCAAGTCCCCGAGTGCCACACGTCTTTTTTTTCAATCTCGCGAACGTGCGGGATCCCGCATGAGTAATCCCGAATTTTTGATCCCGCAGAAAAGGTGCGGGATCCCGCATTAGCAGGATCCCGCGTTTGCGGGATTGGATTCCCTAGTTGCAGTGATATTCTAAACCAATAATGAAGTAGCAAAAGTGATCAAGAACTAGGTTTATTGATATTCATGCGTTTGGCGAATTTCTAAAAAAATATTTTTTCTCTCCCTTACTGGTTGGACTAGTTTAAGTACAATTCCTAGTGTAGGCACTACGAGGCAGATTTTTTTTTTTCCAAGTTCACCTGGAGCGTCTTTAAACCTTGTTCCTGATGACTAACCGAGTCTCCAGTATGAATTTGGTCGGTTTATTTAATTTCACCTAGTACAGGATATTTTTCAAAATTTTGACTGATGTATGTTATTAGTATTAGTAACGTAAGCAAATACTAAATATTTTCAATTTTTGTGTGTCTGTCTGTATGTATGCATGTTCCGTTTTAACTCGAGAACCATTGAACAGATTTGGATGCTTTTTTTTATTATCATCGTAGTGACCCTGGGCAAGATATAGGCTATAAGGGCGGTTCATAAAGTAACGCCCCATGTCGAAAACGGACCAGATATTGAATATTCGCGGGCGGAGCCGTGGGCGAAAGGCTAGTATAATATAATGTAAGGTAACAAACAAACCAACTTCGGGTATTATTTACTCGGGTTACCTTTTTAGCTTATCGGAGGGCTATTTCCTGTACTATTACACTGAATTAAGGCCCCTGAAAATGCCTGTCCGATTACTGACAGGCATATTAAGCACTATGTTATATGAAACCTTTCTATGTTCGTTATCAATTTCCAGCGAGCTTTAAAATGTTGTTTTCACATTGTGACGATATAAAATAATAAATTCACTCGTGGTCATGAGATTTAAATTTTCTGAAATTGTATGATCTGAAAGAAGTACTTAATGTGAGACCATATAAAAAGCTTTTACTTTAAGTGATTCGTTAAACCAAACCATCTAAAATGAATTAACGAATATTACAGCTTGCTATTAAAAAGTACTCAAGCTGATCAAGGTAAATGCAATGTTTTTCTTTTACATGCATAAATATACTCACGCCTATCTCCCAGAAGGGTAGGCAGAGACTACAGATTTTTATCTGCTACGATCCTGACATATATTATATACATTTTACATCCAAGAGTTTTGCCATCTGACTATATTATAATAGTGTCTAGGGTTTTCAGATTGTTCAGCTGTCTTCACAAGCTCAGAAACTTCCAAAGTCTTTCAACTAAATACATCTCGAACAAGAATGTGTTCTCCGGTGATGACATTGTCAAGGTCGCTCGAGGCCGCCGCCGCCGCCGCGCGTGCTAACATCGGCGCGTACGCACGCGCCGGCTCGGTCACACTACGTGCTTCTTGTTGTCTTTGTTTATTACTTTCTCTATCACAAACGTTTTAAGTATATAATCTTTGAGTAAAAATCTCAAACATTGTAATGTAAAGAAAATGATTCAAGGTACTCCTTACTCCATAGAAATAAATGGTAAAAAAAAACAAATTACCTTTAAAATTATCTTTATTTACTCGTACGCCCACAATTTAGGACACGAAAAGAATTAGGTTAATTAACGATCAAAGAGCCGGTCCCAGTTTTTCCCTGTTTCCGCATGGTGTGGACGCGCGCGGTTACATAACACTGGTGCATGCGTTCCGTTGTGCAATGCGCAAGCGCCGCTGCGTCCGGGTGCGGATCAGGGACGGAGCTAGGGATCTTCTTCAGGGGTCTGTGTTGATAATTTTCACCCAATTATAAGTCGCAAGTGAATTTTCAATTTTGTCATAATACCAAAAATCTATCTGTGCTACAATTGTCATCTCGGTTTTCTAATGAAGCTGGATAAAACTACTCCGAATAATTGCTCCTAAAGGGCACATTAAAATGCAGCGTCAGCATTTTACACCAGATTGATGATTGTAAGTCGGATATCAATCGCATGGGGGGCGCTCTGAAAACTAACTTATGATCATAAATTCAGAAGCCAAGCGAAGCAGATCATTTTCTGTTAAAAACTAAAAATATATTTTAGATCCTCCTCCTTTTTACCAACTAACATCGGCATATCTGAAGATTAGCAAGATTTACCACTATTTTGGCTTTTACAGGATAATTTTCGAGGATATACTGTGCGAAGTGACAAAATGGTCAAAAATTAGGTAATAACAGCTTTAATAGTCAATTTAGATCTGCGAACTTATAGATGTCGCTGTATCATTATTCCGATGTTTTGTAGAGGTGTGGTGCGGTGCGGAGGTAGCGAACGCTCAAGGCCGTTGGCTCTCGGAGCCTTCTTAACACTGCTGAACCTGGTTTCTGAAGCAACAATTAGGTTAACCACCCGTTAAGTACTTAACAAAAGTATTGTACATAACTGCACATAGATTAGCCATTAATCTGTAAGATGGATTGAAGCCACGGTTTGGATAGCGGTGTATTGTCTCTAGTTTTGAGGTATCGGTGAATGACGTTATTAAATTACTTAAAAGCTAATACCCCAATGGTGGTGCTGGAAGTGATGGGATTTCCCCATTCTTAATTATAAAATGTGCAGAAAGTATTTCCTTAACACTTAGTATTATATTTAACCGACATATAGCAGAAGGAGTTTTCCCATCTAAATGGAAGGAGGCACTTATTGTTCCAATTCACAAGAAAGGTTCAAAATCCGAAATTCCAAATTATCGACCAATCTCAATATTAAATATATTTGGCAAAATTTTAGAAAAAGCAGTATTTAATAATGTTTATACAACTATTACAAAGGGAATCCCACTACAACAGCATGGCTTCCTTAGTGGCCGTTCAACGGTTTCTAATCTCACTGAGTTTGTTAACTTTGTGCTTCGCAGTATGGATGGTCACCAGCAGGTTGACGAGGTCTACACGGATTTTGAAAAAGCTTTTGATAGGGTAGATCACGTCATCCTGCTGCGTGAACTTTTCAGACTCGGGTTAAGGGGAGACATCGGCGACGGCACGGTAAAGGTGGTAAAAATGTATGAATTGAATATGAATTTACATTTCAATCAATCCGAGAAATTTTTCTTTAACGTCCCTCGCGTAAACACGAACTATCCTGAAAATTCCCCTATACTACGTTCTCTTTCAAATTATAACAAAACATTTAATAACATTGATCCCTTTGATTGTAGTAAACCCACCTTCAAGTGGCGAATCCGTAAAACGCTTTCTCTTACTAGGTAGTAGCTTAAATATTTATATTATTTACTTATTTTTATTGTAGTTATTTATTTCTAATCATTACTTTTATTTTATAGATATATATTTAATAATAGTAAGTAAATAAGTTACATAAGTCTGTTTTTGTTTATCCAACTGTGGATATCTGTTACTGGCGATATCTACTGCATTTTCTTTTCTGTGTTGTTATTAAACTGTATGTTGTTGAAATCCCAAATAAAAATAAAATAAAATAAAAATTGTTTTAGTGATAATAAGAATTAAAAGGATTAGGGCGCTTTTAATAGCCTTTATTATGTAACAGTTGCAAACATTATGAGGGACTTTTATTTGAAACTTTTTACTTAATATCAAAAATTATGTACACTTTTACTAACCGTTTAATACAAATACACAGTGACAATATATCTTTGCCCCCCACTGCGTACGTCCCTGGTGTTGCGTTTGCGTGTAACGGTGAACCGTCTCGACGTGGACCAAATCCGGAATGCCGCGATTTGACGCAGTTGCATCATCGCGGACCCTGAGGAATCTACTGATAGTACCGAACGAAGGTCGTCTACAAGACCGGGGGAATCAGCAAAATTTACTAATGGCATAATAGACTAGGATAAAATCGACTACTCATCCAATACTTAATTAAACACTGATAAATAATTTACTTAAACATTGAGGAAATCCTTCTCGGATGAATCCCACTATACCTTAGAAACTAGGTGAGACAATAACAATAGATATTCCTCACCATTGATCTACTTTCTACAAAACCAAAACGGTAATGAGTTCATAATTAAACATTAAAAGCTTGTTTTTTCCAAGTAGAATATCCCCATATTCTCTACTATACCTATCCCTAGTATGATCTTGAAAATGCTTGATGAATCGGCATGAAAATTTGATTATTTTATAGAGTACATAATAAATAAGCAATTTTTTTTCTTGGGATTCAGCTATGTTTTGGGAGTTTTAGGCATCCGCCCTATTATGAGTAAAGTTAAGAATTTACTGGAAAATGAATTATTGCATATTCCTACTTATTTAAGGGTATGATTTAAGCTATCGCCAAATTAATGGGTTTTGGATTTCTCAATTTACGGGGACTGTACCCAAAATAATACATACACTAAAAAGTATAGTCAATTCCTTAATAATTTATAAATAATTATAGGAATATACAGTCAAGTACGAAATTAGTATTTTTTATTAGGTTTGCTCTAATAACTTTTAATCAAATTATTTGAAAACTATCGTATGGACGTAGAAATTAACAATCTATTACGAAATTTGTTTCCAGAAAAACTAAAAATTACTAAATCCTTTCACTTGATATATTTTTCATTGCAAAACAATAAATTAAACTGTTTTTAGCTTAAAACTATCTGCATGTTTCAGAATTATTGCCTTATTTCGGCTTCTTCCAATTTCATCCCCAGTCCAAACTCGCCCGGTTCTCATTCTACCGACATCCGTGTACAAATAGTAAGAAAATTTCTATTAATTTTTATTTAGTCATTGTAGGCGGTATACAATTAATAGTAGGTATGTAGGTACTATTACTGTTTAAACCAATCCATCCATCAGCCATTCGTCCACTGCTGGACATAGGCCGTTTCAGGATTTCGCCACTCTTGGCGGTCACCAGTCTGTTTTATATAAGGCTCGGCAATTGAGGATGGATAAACCGCCGTCCATCGGTCACAGGCAATGCTGGGCCGCCTGGTTTTGCCTAAGAGCTGTTCTCTTACTCTCCCCCGAATAACTTCGGGAGAATTTGCGAGTAAGATGGTGGTACCTCCACAGTCGAGCCCGGCATCAGCTCTACCACCTGTACCACCGATATTAAACCAATATCTATAAAATATAATCAATACTAATAAACAACGTAAGTAATTACATACGCTCGTTTAAAATTATCATTTGTTAATCTAACCTCGTTAAAATCGCAGTTCGTGAGTACAATAATTGAAACTTTCCTCTAAAAAATCACAGTCTGTTTATACAATAATTCAAAGAAATCACAGGTATAATAATTAAAGCTGTCTCTGGTAAAAAATCACAGTCTGTAAATACAATAATTAAAACTTTTATTTTAAACAGTAACTGGGACTGATTCACTGAGTTCTTTCAAAAAGTCATTGTTCCTTTATCCTACGCCCTTGTCAGCTCAACAATCTGACGTCATTAGACATACCTGTCTTCCTTCTTTTGTTGATAGACATTCCATTAGAAAATCCGAAACCTATTAATTTTCTACATCGTAGCACTTTTCCGACAAACTGTACTCATGCAGCTGATAAACATATAAAAAAAGCGGGGGAGTTTGGACTGGGGATGAGTTTGGACGAAGCCATTATTTCAATGCAATTTCTTGTTTGGAATCAGAGGCGATCCACGTTTGGAATATTTCTTTCCATTTACATATTCTTGCTCGGCGCCAAGAAAAAGTCACTCGAAGTCAAGGTGAACTTGTTAACAATATTTTATTGTTGTTTCAATTCAATAAACTCTTCCTTGAAAGCTCTTGCTTCACGAAAAGGTCAATATTGGCGGTAATACGCTTACATTATATGATTTGCCTTTTTATTTTCAAATTGTTCGGATTTAGCTTTTCGCTCATGTGTTCGCTCACGTGGATTTATTTTTGTGTAGACCTTAAGGACCTGGATGATTTTCGGGATAAAAAAAATACTTATGTGCACTACATATCCCCAATCTACCAAGTGGAAAATCTTTAGTTGCGACCACTGATGTTTTGAATAGTTGTATTGTACAAACAATCTAACCCAATTGATAAAATTCAATCAATACACACAAGAGGTGTTATTAGACAAGTTGATTTGATTGATGTTAATTACTTAAACACCACTATAGCTGAAACAAAGGTAGCAAAATTTTTGGGTCTTCATATTGACAATAACCAACACACATAGAAAGTGTGCGTAAAAAATTTAACAAATTTGCATATGCGCTTTATTAACTACGTAAAGTCGTGAATTTAGATGCAGTACTAACTGCGTATCATGCATATGTGGTCTTCACCCTTAGTTAAGGAGTCATTTTCTGGGGGAATTCCACGGACAGAGTACGTGCTCTCAAAGAACAAAAAAAGTGTATCAGGGCTATGTTTTGTTTAAAACCCACCGATAGCAGCATATCACACTTCAAAAAACACAAGTCGTAACGTTTACATGTATCTACATTTATGAGGTTTCATTATTTGTGAAGACCAACCTTCACTTATTTAGTAATTACAACAGTAAACGATATCCTACTAGCTTAAAAGCCTTTTCCCGTCGGGCGGAATTCTATAATAAAAGTAATCTCGGGATGGCAACAAGCAATTATAATAAGCTTCCCAACCATATAAAAATACCGAAAACTTATATTTATACAAAATCAAGATAAAAGAATTTCTTATTGGTGAAACTTATTATTGTGTTAAATAATATTTAGACGACATGGATATTTAACTTTTACTTACTTTTGACAATTAGAATTGTGGTGTAATAATGTATTACGGTCCAGGTCTAAATAAACAGAAATATATTATTTTAGCATCTCCACTTTTTTGATTTTTCAGTCTGTCAATCATCCACACCATTAGAACATTTTACGTCATGTACATATTACTATAATATAATATTTTATGTGTATTCCACTGACGCCGACAATAATAATTGCCGAAATATATCTGGCTGTTAGATAACGTATTTTTTGTATATATAATAGGTTGGGGAAAAACTTATAATAGAATCTCTTTGACTATACCATTAGCATCTGGCTGGTTTTGGTATTATTAAAAAGTTTAAAATTTAAAAAAGATAATTCCAAATTTAAATTAGGTAAAATGTGTGATTTTCATTTGTTTTTCTTACTGTTGAGATAAGTGAATCTAATGAAGAAAAGCGATAAATTTTAAAATTTTACTACAGAAAAGGTGAAATTGCAATGCAAGCCGCGAAAAAATTTTTTAATAGGTATTTATGAACCTAGTGCAGTGTCTGTGAGAGAAGCACAAATTTGGTTTAAGCGTTTTCAATCCGGAAATTTTGATGTCAAACATGCATCTCGTTCTGGGCGCCCTGTTACGGATAAAATGGATGCCATTTTTGAAAAAGTGGAGCAAGATCGGCATATCAGTAGCTACGATGTAGCTGAAGAACTAGGGATTGACCATAAAACAGTTTTGGCGCATTTGAAAAAAGCTGGGTACACAAAAAAGCTCGATATTTGGGTGCCTCATGAGCTCACTGAAAGAAACTTAATGAACCGTGTACTCATTTGTGATTCTTTATTACGACTTAATGAAACCGAACCATTTTTGAAAAACCTGATAACTGGTGATGAAAAGTGGATCACGTACGAAAAGAACGTGCGAACGTGGTCAAAGGCTGGTCAGGCTTCACAGACTCTGGCGAAACCCGGGTTATCTTGCAACGAGGTAATGCTGTGTGTATGGTGGGATTGGAAGGGCATTATTCATTATGAGCTGTTACCGCCAGGTAGGACCATCGATTCTGAACTCTGCTGCGAACAACTGGTGAGATTAAAGCAAGAAGTTGAGAGAAAGCGGCCGGAATTAGTCAACAGAAGGGGTGTGGTTTTTCATCATGATAACGCTAGACCTCACACATCTTTAGCCACTCAGCAAAAATTAAGAGAGTTTGGCTGGGACGTATTAATGCATCCGCCGTATAGGCCCGACCTTACACCTTAGATTTCCACTTGTTTCGGTCTCTTCAGAATTCTTTAGGCAGTGTCAGGTTGACATCACGAGAGGACTGCCAAAACCACTTGTCGCGGTTTTTTGATCAGAAGCCCCAGAATTTCTATAGCAATGGGATCATGTCCCTACCTACAAGATGGCAGAAAGTTATCGAACAAAATGGCACCTACATACTTTAGTTAAATATAAATAAACTTTATTAAAAAATGTTTTGAATTTTCATATAAAATGCGAAGAAACTTTTTCCCCAAACTAAAAAAAGATTATAAAAATGAAAGACCAAATAGATCAATAAAAATATATGTTATTTGGTGTAATAATGTAAATATTGTAAATATGTAATTTCTATTATTCTAATGATGACAAGTACAAGTTATCTAATTTTAATTTAATTTAAAGTTTTAATTTTGTACGCCATTAGGCAGATCATAATGGGACATATTAATATTGTAATGTCTTTTCTACCTGTGTATCGACAAATGAATGATTTTGTTTGATTGATTGAAGTTCAGAAAAGCACATGCAGTATCGTAAAATGTGCTGGTAAGATGAGCAACTCCAGACAATGAATGAGTTAGAGTCTCCTACATCGAAGACGTCGTGGACTGCTTGGAACATTTTAGTCTACAAGTGAGGTAGAGGTTTGAGCTTTTCTCGTAAAATCAGCACGAGTTTTAGCTATTTGAAAATATTTGGTGTTTAGCGCAGTCCACAGAGGTAACTGGTTATTTTCTCTGTGGCCCCATCTCAGATGACATTATTATCTTACTGTTTACTTCTAAATCTTTGACTTTGGTAACACATAGGTCGCGATCTTTCAACATAGACAAAGCGGTTCTAGAATCTCGAAGTCGTCTATTTCAATCTTATAATTTTACACAGTCGTAAAACACAAACGCAATTTGCAAAATGAAACGTGCAATCTGGATGGAGTTGTAGAATAAAAAACATGGAAGATAAAAATATGTTTGTGTATGATTTAATGCGTGAATTTTAAATCGCTTTATTGGAGCTTCGCCAAAAAGCTCGGTCAGACAGAGTGTAAGCTCAGTACAGATGTACGGAAGCTGATTGTACTATCTCCAGCATGTCATGGTATAGTAAGTCTTACAGCGCCCACGTAAGGGTGATAATCGTACAAACAGGTGTTATGGTACCTCGTATACTAAATAATGCTTTGATATCGATATCATGAGTTTTTCAGAGGCCAATGTATTCTAAAGGGGGTATCACTTTCTTAAATCGGTACCTCTTAAGGTAGCCATCAAAAATGGAAACCCTCAAAGCGAAGTTTGTACCTGTGCGTCCATTCTTCTGCTGCACAACTCATGAACGGCTGGGCTAATTCAGCTGAAATTTGGCATGTTTTTCTAGAATTATCGGTAGAAATACGGAAAATCAAAATTTACAACAGACTTACGATCCAATGAACCAATATTATTTACAACAATCTTTATAGATGTATAAAAGCACAATATTAATTTTTCAAATATATTTCGACACATAGTTTGGTCGACATCAGTGGAATAATAAGAATAATATATAATATTGAATAATATAATAAAAAAATAAGAATAATTCTTTTTATTTCACTGATGCCGACAAAACTATTTTTCGAAATATATTAATATCCTGTTTTTATGCATTAATAAATATAAATATTAAAGACCAATTAATCTTAACAAAAAATATATAGAGGTATATTAACAATAATGTAATGGAGTTGATGCTCGTGATTGTTGGCACTTGGTGGAACTTTTGATACATTTTTGACTGAAAAACACTTGTACTTGTTAGTCCCAGGGAAATAATATAAATAAGTGGACAAGTACAAGTGTTTTCCAGTCAAAAAAATAAAATAAAATAATGTAATGTAATGTACAATAATTGTTATTGTTCATCACGTCTCATCTAGCTCTCAAAATATTCTGCCTACCCTAAGTTACACCTATTGCTTCATAATATGTGTATGATAGTATGATATGCATAAACAAAATCCAAGTCTATTGCCCCTAGTTTACCAGCAGTCACTCGAGAACCGCAAGCTGGAATATTTCCCGAGATGCTCACAATGAACCATGACCAAGACAAGTTGGTCTTGATCAAGATCAATGCAATAAAGATTGAAAGGTCAAACAAACGATCGAGATGTGCTGGTATCAGTGTCCCGGAAGGTCACACAGAGTCGGGGGACTGCGGGGCTGATATGATATCTAATATTTTGTTCTCATTCTATTAGTTTAGTTCCACCACCGGCGCCAGCGGTATGTAGCAAGATGGGGAATAATATATATGTTACGGGTAATACTAGAAAATAGGGTAAACCTAGGTTTACTTGGGTAATCTGATGCAAAACTTCGGGGGTCGCCTCGCTCCGCTCACCTTCGCTCGGCGCCCAATGTTCAACCTAACACGCTCCTCCTCACTTCGCTCGTCGTCGCACCTATTTTCAACTTTTTTCGGACTTTACCCGACTTCGGGCTTTACCCGTAACATATACACCTATTACTCGTATACTCAATGTTTTGGTGTGTAGTTGAGAGACAGAGAGCCTAACCTAAAGTAATTTGAATTTTATATTATTTAAATGATTTGGCCAAGTGCGGGGCGGACTCAAAAAGATTCAAAATGTTTATTTGTAAAATAGATACATAAAGTATACGTTTTACATGTCAAATCTAATCTGCATAAAAATAATATTTTATAATGAAAAAAAATATGATACTTACGGGAAATATATATAAAAAAAACTATATTTAAGTTGGGCTACTAAAGTTATACACATGCATAAAATAAAGACTAAAAATTTATACCAGTAGTTTTTTGTGTTCTGTTCCTTATAAAAATTTGTAGTCTTTTCATTTTATTTTGTTTTGGTAGATTAGTTTTTTTTTGTTGTTAAGTATTTATTGTAATTTTCTTATTTTATCATGTATATCTTTAGTTATTACAAGGCTAAACTGAAAATCGGCGGCTGTCTGCATGCGTGTCTGCTAGCTTTATGCCGAGCTAAGACCTTTTCGTCTTTCCACTTCCATTTTTGTAAGTAATATTGTATTTGTAATTTTGTATGTTAGTTTAGTAAGACAAATAAAGTATCTTTTATTTATTTATTAATTTATATGACATACTGTGAAAATAACTAAAGTACACCAATCTAGCAGCATCCTCATCAGTAATTTGCCTCATCCGTCTAACAGCGTATGCGGCTGAACTTAGTCTACCACAAAGGCCATCTATGTGGGGACCCCACTGAAGACGAGAGTCTATAGTAATGCCTAAAAACTTCGTTTTGTTGACTACCTCTAGCTTAGACCCCTACAAAAGTAGATTAGCATCTACTTGGATTACATTTGGTAATGTGAATTTTACACATTTTGTCTTTTTCCCATTTACAACTAAATTATTTGCAGTAAACCAATCAAGAATCATAGATAGAATTACATTCGCATCATCAAGGATATCTTTATGTCTATTAACTTTAAAAATAAGTGACGTGTCGTCAGCGGATAGCACTATCTTAGATAAGTCTTTAACTAAATAAGGAAGGCTCATGCCCAAAGGTCACATTATACTGGTACGGAACCCTAAAAACTTACGTACTTATCAACAACTGATGCAATTATAATATTTATTTAGACGGGTTATTATAACGCGATGTATTTTATTACCTTTTGTTTGAGAAAGGCACCTGACGAATCGATGACATTATGGCGACAAAAAACAAGGGTCTAAAATGGTAGCGCCTGTCAATCAATTCAGAACCCTCTGAGCACGGAACCCTAATTTTATTATTTGCTATTTAGACTATGTACAACAATGTGACCAAAGAAACTTGTATGTATTACCGTCCTTAAGATAGAGCTGAAACAACGTTAAAAATGCATTTTCATTTTTATTATTTGACATCGTAGTCGCCATAGTTACACGTATTCTGTGAAAATTTCAACTGTCTACCTCAACGACTGAAGCTGTAGACCCCTGTGACAGACTGACGGACAAACAGACAGACAGCGTTGGCTTAGTAATATAGTCCCGTTTGGCACCTTTCGGGTACGGAACCTTAAAAATACTAAGAATAATGTTTTAAATGTTATTTTAATTTGCGTAGTGAATTTTATGTAAAGGAAATAGTAGAACACTTATAAAAATCAGGACATTAATTAAGTTTAGTATTTCGTTATTATTATGCCCCGTTTTCGGCTTGGGCGTTATTTTATGAACACTCCTCGGGGATATTACTACGATGATAATTAAATCCAAATCCATTGAGTGGTTCTCGAGTTAAAAAGGGACATACAGACAGACAAAAATTCTAAAAATGTTTTAACTTCAGTACAATACTAATAACCCACTTTATATAAAGTTTTGAAAAACTATACATTTTCACACACGACTTTTTGCAACTTTATTATTCGTAAGATTTTCCAAATTTTTTCCTTGTACAGGATTAAGTATCTACTCTGAAATGAAGGTTCTCGGTGGGTATTATGTACCCAATTTATGACATTGACTCTAACTCTTCGCTGTCGTGGGTATATATGTAGTAAAACCATAGTATAAGTAGTAACATATAGTATTCTCTCTCCATACAAGCGGGCCGAAACGAACCACCGCCAAAACATAGTTCAACTCGGTTAACGACAGTCGCGGTCGCACCGCAGTTACGTACGCACGATGTCTCTGTGACGTTCCCGCGCATTTTCGTAAATTATGGCACGAAATTACAGAGTATGTTGTGCATTGTATGGTTCCTTAAATACAACCTTTATAATAATAATATAGCATTATCAAATACGTAAACAGTCAGTTGGCAGCCCTAGGGCGTGTTTAGGCACCGAGCGGTCGTAGGTATTGATTTCAAGGAAACCGCCTAGTTAAACTACTGTTGTTACCTATACTGTGGTAAAACTTTAAATTAGTACTACAGAGGACATTCTATCAGTGTCATTACTGTACTTGGGGAAATGATGCATTGTAAGGTAATTGGTCTTAGCTGGTACGCATCCCGCGGTCAGTGAGGACTCCTCTGGTGGGGGATAAATCAGTTGCCGTAATTTTACTGAATTTGTAGTGGTTTTATGAGGTGACTTTCGTTTATATAGCCAAATTCATACTGGAGACTCGGTAAGTGGTCAGGACCAAGGTTCAATGACCCTTTCCGTGAAATACGCAAAATAACATTTAGATTTTCTATGCTAATTGAGTCGAGGTTATTCTGGAACAAGTATAGAGTACATTAGTAATACTTTATATTTTCTGATAGAGGCTAAAAGAATATTTTTTTGTATTTTGCAAACCGAGTCATTATAGTACGAATTTGGCTATATAAACGAAATTCATCTTATATTTAGACCCAGTCGTTTTTGCATTCGGTAAAAAGATATTGAATTTTCTAGAGTTTCAGTGACGCAAGTAAACAAATGGTCAAATTACGTTCGTATTCTCAATTAGACTAATTTTGGCACGACTTTGCCCACCGATAACTTCCCTAAAATATTCCATTGACTATAAAGACGTTCAAAGAAACTTGTAAACACGATTATCCTTGTACATTATCCAGCACTACCAATATTATTCGATAAGCAATTTCGTTTTATTGGCCAGCAGACAACATTGGCAGGTTGCCTGACTGTGATAAGTAAACAAACCAGGACTTCAAAGCGAGCGTCATCATTCTTATGCGGCAGGAGTTGAAGGCGGGGATAATTGATGATAAATGCTACACTTACACGGTTGAAGACTGAAGTCTAGAAAATTATAGAAGATTTGAAGATCGAAACTAGGTCATCTACTCTGCAAGTTTATATATTTTGAGAACAACCAGTGCCGTATTTAAAAATTTGGCGCCCTGGGCCTGTACGACTTGCCCCCCATTAAAGAGCTAAAAAGTTCAATTTTGAAATAAAATAAATCCAGCAGTGTGTCAATATGGGCTGAAAATGACGATAGTACATATAAATAAATGAAAAAACTAATATATTATGTACCAAAATAACATTTTTGCTGACTATATGAAACATATGTGATCTAGAAGTCGGCACATTCCTCATGGTATAGAACACAATAACCAATATTAGAGCGCCGACTTCTAGAGAACATGTGTTTTTTTTTTGCTGACTAAAATTGTTATTTTGGAACCATCGGTCAGTAAGTAATTGTTTTAAAATTTTTAGTGAATGTCTGCTTTAATATTTGAAGTTGGTTATTACTTTTTTGTTAAAAGTTTATTCACATCATCATCTTCTATACTAAGAATAACTAAACTATTTATACGTTCTTTGCTTTTACTGAAACGTAGATAATAATTTTCAGTCAAAATAGACTGCAGTTTTTTGTACGGTACATAAAACGTATAGATTTTGAAGCAACTCAAAAAGCCTTGTAGTTTCTAGGCAACATTCCTTGCTCATGGTGCCCAGACTGCTGTTGCTAGCATTACCATGTCATAGATTCTAAGCAATAGTTAATATTGATGATCAGTTTTTTGAAGGTCTTCGACTTTGACCGGCTTTACTTACTAGACAGGAGATTTTAAATTAAAGGACTAAATTAGCATGGTAATAGAATATAGGCTTACGATTTCAAATGGTGGTATAAATTCAAATAGCAATATAAATTAAAACATAGGTAATGCTAACGATTGTTTATGAAAGCCGCCTAAAGCCGAGTGCGAGCGCGGCTTGCGCCCCGGCCGCCCTTCACAGCCTGCCGCCCCGGGCCATGGCCCTTTTGGCGCTAGAGTAAATACGCCACTGAATATAGCTGATATCAATAACTATGAGGTTTGGTGCAAACTTAGAAATGTCATATCTCTATTTCTATGCGCGTTTTCTAATACCGCAAGTTTGTTAATAGTTATTGAAAACTGTCGATCACGTCTTATCTGCAACAATACTGAAGACATTGTCGATATCTATTTATAGACAACAATAGGAGCCGGTGCGAAGATTCCTTGTTGTACTGTGAATAGTTAATGTCTATACTTTAGTATAAAGTAGTACAAGGGGCCCCTACCTTGATTATTTCACATTTGCCTTTCGCCCACAGCTCCGACCGCGTTTGTTCAATATCTACCCTGTTTTCAGCTTGGGCGTTATTTTATCAATATCTCCTATATTATCCTATATGGTGATGACCGAGTCACTAAGGTGCATAATAAAGAAAACCACATCCAAATCCTTCGAGTGGTTCTCGAGTTACAACGGAACATACACATACAGACAGAGGTAATCAAATAAAAAAAAAAGTTTTCGCCTCGGTACAATACCAATAACCCATTTCATTTGAAATTTCGCAAAAATATTAAATGTACAGTCGCGACTTTTTTACTACTATAATATTAGTATACTCGTAGATTAGGCTGTTTGTACGTGGTTTGTACGGGTTTTATTGAGATAAATAGCAGCTGTCTGTTGTATGCTTTCCTTTTAGAGTCACGAAGCCACTTCTTCTATGAGAAAATGCAATTTTATTTTAAAAAAAATACTACAAAGCTTTTCTGCGTTTGCAGTCTATGTTATTTTAAAGAATAGACCCTATAGGAATTTTTGGTTCAAGCGCATAAAAATGTTGAAGTTGAGATGTTTAAAAAACTGTATAAATGGATAAGGAGGTCACGATAAATCTGGAAACGCTAAGAGAAATGGCTAAATCTGGGTCCACTGAATAAAGGCCATTTTTTTGATGCCAAATATGTAGGTCTGGCTGCGCGAAGGTGGTTGCGTAATCTATTTATGAGTCCTGAAAAACTAGTTATGGCGACCAAAAAAATACGATAAGGTAAATGGCTGAATATTATAGAGAATATTATATTGTATAGAAAAGAAAGTCTACTCATGTCATTAATGAAAAAACTGTCCAAATATTTGGAAAAGAATTGGTATTGGTGTTCCACTATAACCTAAACTAAGTAGAAACGTAGCGTGTGGCTCTGACCAAATATTCGGTTGCGTTATGGAGCAATGTTTGTTAAACGATGCTATATAGTAACAAAATCATCAACATATACAAAGTGATTAGAGTAATTGGTGGTCAAATACATAATTTGTCGGTAAACTAGGACATAAGATATAAAATAATATAATAAAAAGGCTTTTTAAAAATAAACAGGCGTTGCTCCATAATGCAACTAAATATAAGTCAGTTTTTAGTTTTCAGACCGACATATTTGGCATCAGAGAGGTGCCATTTATCCTGTGAACCCAGATTCAGTCAATTCCCTTATCGTTACCAGATTTGTCGTGATTTTCTGTTCATATATTATGTTCCTGTATTTGGAAATTTAAGGAGAATTTATGTGTGCAGGGTCTTGAATATTAGTTGGACACCATAATTCAAAACATGAAATGTGTTCTAAACACAGTTCAAAAGGTCTATTACTCGTACCAAGGATAAAGCAAATACAATAATTTTGCAAATGATTGACGATCATAGTAGTCACGAAAAGGGACGATATAATAAATGGTCTAACGATTTTAATAAAAAACCAAACTATCGGCTAACAGCATGGTGTTACTATTTCTTTAGATTTTAAAATGTTTAGATCAAACCACGCCAAACGGTCGATAAATCTGAGATCTCAATTTTAATTAGAAACTCTTAGTTAGTAAAATAATGGATAGCGCGAAAATCTTCTGAGTTTTTCACCCGCTCAGTGGTGCGCTCAGAAAACTCGTGATTTCGAGGTGCTTTTGTTAATTTTCAATGTTTATTTTAACTTTTATAGAAATATTGTTTCCATAAAAAACTAGATGTACTGTCACCTGATATCTTTTTTATTTCGAAACAATACTTAAACAATAAATGAAACCTTTTTTTAGCTGAAAATTGTCTACGTTTTTAAGACTTATTTCGATGCCGTAAAGCTTAAGAATTCCCATCATGATAAGAATAAAGCTATGAAGATGCACATATGTTTATTTTCTTTTCCATATTTTAGTGACCCGGAAACTGATTCAAAGGCAAGCATTTTTAGTTGGCAATACCTTCGCCTTAAGTGTATAACATTCATGCGTTAATCAATAGTCCTTATAATACTTCCCTAACTAAGGTCAAAGCTCTAAAGTATAGGTAACATACACCTTAATAACAAATTCTTAAAAGTCAATATAAAATAATAATATATTTATTTTTGTAATATTTTGCAACATTATATAAGGTCCTACAATAAGTGGAAATAATTTTAGTGTAGATCATGTATCGTTAACTGATCAAATTCCTGAAGAAGAAAAAAATTTTCGAGCAAATAATTTTTTCACTTCCTAGTACAAAGCTGACAAAATTTCTATGGAAAGGTGAAAAAAAGATTTTTTTTTTCTTTGTGTTCTGATCTATAGGGGATTCTCTATCATCTGTTAAATTTTTTTCACTTTGAATTGTATACACTTATCGCAATTCAAAAATAAACATTATAATTTATCTTACTTAAACCTCCGTCGCGCCCTTGCCACGCCAGCGCCAGCGTTCCCGCAGTTTTAGAGCCAAATGGACTCGCACGCCACGATGGCAAGAGGCCCGACGGCATCGATTTGGACATCATTTTTTACCTTTTATAGAACAAGTATAGTTTTAGATTAAATAGTTATTAATGTTTTATATTATTGAATTAAGTATTATTTACGTTATTTGAGTTGTTTCTTAAACTGAATTAAATAATATGCTAGGAAAAATAAAAATATAGGAATAATTATAGGTAATAAGTGTAATGCAATAAATACAACAAAGTTCATATATAATATGTATAAATGAACTGTAAATACAAATACTTTAAATAATTAAATTTTATGCTTAGCTTCCCCCATTCGATTAGTCTTGCTAAGGAGGGGCAAGAAGCTTAGCGAGATAATGTATTTTTATAGTTGTTGCCAGAAGTTGTAGTTATAAGGGACATAAGTTAATGTTAGCCTATAAAATATGAATACGATGTAAATACTAAAAAATTATCATGTTTGTACATATAGTCAATATGGACGTCTTCACCTACGTAAAAGAAAAAAAAGGTAGCTTAAACTGTAGGCGACTGTACTAAGCCTAGACGACCATACAACTAGCAACTTACCTTTATTAGGTACGAATTGATAGATTAGTCATCGTAATCCGCAAATATGTCGTTGAATGTGGATGGTGGAATTCGTCGATTGTGATCGCGGTTGGCGCGGGTGTCACATTAATTTTCCATTTGAATTCAGAACTGTACGTGTGACTTCACAACATTATTCATGGCCCGCTAGAGTTGAGCCAGCTGCTGAATTACCAATTTCGATATTAACTTATTCCATTATTCTGGTAATATGATTTATGAAATATATCAGATGCTTTATTTACGTACAGCTAAGGTGGTAGCCGCAACACAGATTTTGTCCAATGCGGGCACTGTGGATCTTTTTTTGTGCAAATGTATATATTTTTTTAAAACCTTTTCTTTCTTTCTGTCAACGAAGTTTGCATCTACACCATTTTAATAATAAAAGACGAAAATAATCTGGAATTTTTCCAAGTCTTCTTGTCTTTCCGTGTATCTACAATAAGTTTATAAACTATGCTGCGACACATTAACTAACTTTATCTGCAGTCATATTGTAAAATCCTGATTATGAAGTCAAAAATAGGTACGAAAAATTCACCCGTAAATGCATTTTTCAGTCGAACAGTCGCGTTTCAAAAATATTAACCTCTCACGATCTTAGTTTCCTTACAGTTTTGCTCGAATTACAGACAGAGAGATTTATTTTTTGTTTTAGTTACTTAATATAAAATCTTTTTATGAATTATACTAAAACAGATGAGAGTCTGTTTAAGCGCTTTCTATACATTTTTATCCTAGTCAAAAACAGAGTGTTTTACTCCCGGCCAATTTTACCTCACTTAGAAATTGCTCGCTACGTACGTGATTCTATTACAATCCTCCGCTACGCTTTGGATTCAATATTCCGCCCCCGCTGTAAATACATCAGTTTGCCCCCTTCTGAAACAAAAACTGAGCAATGTTTCAATACTTAACCTCCTGCCTCATACGAAAGCGACTTGGCCGACTAGTCGACTCGGACTAAAATTTAACGGTAAATTAACCGAGCCATTAAGCTGTTAAACTCGGTTAAACACAAACATAAAATCGATTGAAAAAGTAGTTATAATTAAACCACAAACGTAAACAAGCTCTCAAATTCCTAAAGGCTAGTTTAAAATAGATAGACAATAAATATGCCTACGATAGAAATAAATATATATAAATAAATATCCCTACCACAACTGAGGCTTTTGGTAATAAAGATTTGCCAATGTCACCGTAATTAACTTGAGTAAATCGAGTATTAGGTGTTTTTTTTAACAAACTTTTGTTACTTATACATATTTAGAATCGAATACCACAGGCTGGAATAAGTGTTTATTATTTTAGCACAAAAGTAATTTTTACTAAAACGTTTTCCTAGTTTGAGTCCGGGAAAAATTGGGAAATCTTTGACTCTTTGTGGGTTGTCAAATAAATAGTATTTTTTTGCCAATTTTATCTAGTACATAAATAGAATCCGTATATTGTGTGTACCGCGACGTATGCATCATAGGTATCGAGAAAATTTCCATTTACCCACCTTTTACTCTTACTAGTATAGCAATACTTGTAAAAGTCGTGGGTCTGTGATATTTTCCCAGATGGAACAGATTTATTTAAAACAAATTTGTAAGAATTTCCATTTATTTGTATAGGTGTGTATTTTCTTTTATTATATTTATTAAGATAATTTAGTTTTAAAATGAAAACTTTATTAATAATTAAATGTAGTAAATAAAATTTGCAATTAAAAACAATATTAATATTTTGATATAAAGGGTGTAAATGCAAAGTCAATAATCCCTTTAGGGTATGACAGTATACACGATTCTGATGTTATAGAAAAAAAATATACCTTGAATTTTCACCAAAAATTCCATCATTTTTCTAAGCTATGGCTACGCAGCTCACCGGCCTCCCCACACACCTAATTGCACCCCGCAACCCGCACCCCTCATCCGAGTTTCCTGCGACCGTGGGGGTGTCCATGCGATTAGTGTATTTTGAATAAAGGAAATCGTCTTATTGTGAGGTACTGGTACTTTATATAGAGATCCCAGTATTTAAAAAAATATCTTTACTGATCATACTAACACACCCTTAAAGGATTCTTGCCTTTGCTTTTACACTCGGTATAGTAATAGTAATATAGAACACATCGCCACCTTGTGTTGGGTGGCCTTACTCTATGGGGTGTCGCTCTGCTATGCTGTGGGGTATGGTACAAGTTACAAGAAGCTGGTCCAATAATTTTACATTTTGGTGTTTAAGGATGCTACATATTGGTCTAGATCTTTTAGATTTACCCTTTCTGTAACCGTTTTGCTTATTTATCATCTTCAAATGTTATTGGGCTAATAAACTTTTTTACCCACACTGCTAATTCTTTAAAGCAACCTTAAAGCGTAGCTTTTTTGTTAAATACAAGAATATTGAATACAGAGATCATTGAGTGTCTTTCTAATGTAATATTTTTTATATTTATTGTAATTTTAACTCATTACACAGCACCTTTTTCCATAATAACTCCGGGACAAACTTGTCTACTGAGTTACCATACATTTTTCAAGAAATACAAAGACTTTTTTAAATATTTTTATTCATAAATGTTGCTAAATTATCTAGTAAGCGAATAAACTATTTTCGAAAAGAAAAGAGCGATATTGTAAATTCTGGCAGTGATCAAAAAAGTAGAGCAGGTACAAAAAGTAGATGGCCCTATTACCACTTAAAATTCATCATGAGTTTTACTTTGAAAAAAACTTTAGGTATAGTACAAATGTTATGCCACGAAATAGTAATTTGCTTGACGAATAAAATTTCAATTATCAAACAAACCAGGTGTTTTTGTGACCCAACAAGTATGCCAATTCACGTTGCGACCTTAGAAGAATAACGAGAAAAGGCATAACGCTAGAAGTTCCTGGCTGGCACCACGAACCCCATAGCTCCACTATCAACAATGGCGAGCAAGGTGAAGCAACCTGCGAAAGGGCAAGCCCCTCGGTTGTACCGTATATATAGGAGGTGCCGAGGGTATGTCGGTATCAGTTCACGACACCCATTGTTGCTGGTATCTCCGAGAGTATCGCGGGAATAGCGAAATGACTCAACTATTGGTAAGGAATTTGCGTGTTTGGAATATTTGAGGGGAAATGAGGTTTATATGTGTACTAGCCTTTGCCCGCCGGCTTGGGCGTTATTTGATGTACACCCTTATAGCCTATATGTTGAACAGGGTCACTACAATAATAATAATAAAAAAAAACGCATCCAAATCCGTTGAGTAGTTCTCGAGTTAAAACGGAACATACATATACAGACAGACAGACAGACAAAATATCTAAAAATTGTGGTTTTCGCCTCAGTGCAATAACAATAACCCATTTCATTTAAAATTTCACAAAATATTCAATGTACAAACATTACATTTTTATTACATTATTATTAGTACATAGATTTAAGAAATTTAGTAAATTAAATTTATTTAACTGCGGTATAGAAAATCTTTAGAAAAGTAAATATGGACGTGAGAAGCTCTGAACCGGGATTCGAACCCGGGACCTCGCGCTTACCGGGCGGTTGCTCTACCAACTGAGCTATCCAGTTCTCAACATGACCTGCGAATTTATGCTTGTGCTTTCCCATACCGCAACGATATGTATAAGTCTAGTGTATTCAATACAAGTCTGAGACTATTATTGCCCTACCGTCACATGTTACAGCATCGGGTAGTTAAGAATACACATTACTCGTATCGAAACTATGATAAAAATAAGTTTCTATATTTTTAAACACTTGGCGATTTATCCATCGCAAGGAATACAAATTAAATTTATATAATTATTATATTATATACATTTAGTACAATTTTTGCGTTTAATATAATCCAAAGAACAAACTTCGAACCGCGTGGGAGATATAGTCTGAGCCTCAGCCAAAAAGTCAAATGCATATTATTTAACAAAACAAAACTTGCGATTGTCGAAACTTTGTGAAACTGGAAACACATTTATTCCGAATGATCTAATATCCCATGAAAATGGTGTAATACCCCAAACCCGTTGGAAAATAAATACTGAAGTACCAAGTAAATTTGATTTCAGAAATTTATTAATTATAAATGTACTCGTAGGTAGACGGAGTTTGCTTGGTGACACAACTTTGTAAACTGAAAAAATATACGAAGGTATAACCTTACAGTATTTTTTTCAAGTTATATTATTTCTTTTAATTCGTCGCATGTCTGCATAAAAATATAACAACCGGATTTGTTGCGCCTATTGTCCAAATAAAAAAAGTAGCAAATGAAAAAAATACAACAATACTATATTCATTTCAACCGTTTTTGAAAATCTGCAGATATGCAATACATCGGCCATAAAAATTGTAACGAGAAAATTCGAAAGTGAAATCAAAAATTACTTTCTATTAGAAGATCCAACTGCGTACATCGATTTCAAACATTTTTAATTGGTTTTACATACAGCATGCAGAGTTCATCTTTGGTAGCTTCTTTAGTCACCTCCACCCTTTCCCCAGATCTTGACAGCGGCGCTATTGGTGGCAGCATCGGCTGGTCGCTTGGAGCCCGAGTACCTGCCCCCTCGCAGCGCGTACAGCTCGGCCAGCGCGTACGCAGGAGCCAGCGCGAGCGCCTACAGCGCCCCCTTCCGCAGCGAGAACGTCAACAATGGCGACGGGACTTACAGATTCAGGTATTGACGGAGTTGGTTCATCCGTCCATCTGTCCGTGTTACAGATATCGTGAAGAATTATAAAAAACCTTATGCGTAACATATATCCCCGGGTGTCACAGGTGTTTCCAAGAGTGGACAGTCACTGAAATAGTGAAACTAGTACTACAACTTTTCACCGACCACTTTTACGTCTCAACGTCATACGGTAAACCATATTGTTGTACTTCTGGCAGAAATACACGATTTTAAGGGCACGTAAGCCACAGACCACAGGCTTACCAGTATTAGGTAGACCGGCAGGGTTCAAACTCTGGTCTCAAGATTGAGAGTCGCATCCTACAAACTGAGCTAATACCGCTCCTGAAGATATGTATGCAAAATGTTTCATGCACGATATCGATAGAAATTGGACGATTATCGACGATATGGTATAAAACCGGCCAAGTGCGTGTCGGGTCACGCGCAATGTAGGGTTCCGTAGTTGCCCGGTACATATAAGTTGGTCTACTAATACAGACCGTGTCAAACTTCTGGTCCCATACATTGTAGGGGACCAAAAGTTTGGCGCGACCTGTACTCGTAAACCTGTAAAGTCTACTTAGCTGTGATAATTTTCCTTTTAAATTAATTATACATACTACTTTTGTGATTTTTTTCACATTTCTATATACAACCGTTTAACCAGCAGGGGCCCCGCTCCACTCTTACTAAAATTTTCACTTTAATACTTAATATTTCGCCAACGGATCTCTAAATCGAAAAATGGTTTTCATACACCTACAATGTTTTTAAATGGCCTATCCAACGATACCCCACACTATGGGATAGACGAGAGAAAAATATTCATCCCCAGTTTACGTGTACGAGAGGTACCATTAAAAAAAATTATTTTGAGATTTTATTTTACCATTTTGTCGGCGTGATAAATATTTATATCCATGCCAAATTACAGCTTTATAGTATTAATAGTCTCTGCGCTAAGCCGCGGACAGACGGACATGGCGAAACTATAAGGGTTCCTTGTCGGACTACAGAACCCTAAAAATGACCATTATCGCGTACTAGTAGTCCCCAAAGCCAATATTTGATTTACGAGTAAAAATATACCAGTTTATCGACGCCTCTTATCCTTTGAAAATGTTTGAACTCTATATATGATACTACCTACTTCTATATATGAAATACAAGCTATTTACCCGAACATTTCAGCTATGAGACACCCAACGGTATATCTGCGCACGAGAGTGGGGCCCCCCGAGCCCAGGGCCCCGAAGGCGCTGCAGTGACGGCGGAAGGCGGGTACTCGTACCGGGCCCCCGACGGCCAGCAGATCTCACTGAGCTACACCGCTGACGAGAACGGCTTCCATCCCGTCGGCGCGCACATCCCCACCCCACCGCCCATTCCTGAGGCCATCTTGCGATCCATTGAGTTCAATAGGAGGAATCCTCAGTAAGCTATTACAAGTTACATTTTTTTATGAAGAAAAATAGGTTCTCATCACCCAGTTTTTTAAAATCTCTGCCCCGTTTTGGGCTTGGCGGTTATTTAATGAACACCTCTTATAGCCTATATATTGACCAGAGCCACGACGATGATAATAAAGAAAACCGCATCCAAATCCGTCGAGTGCTTCTTGATTTAAAACGGAACATATACCTATACATAATTTAAAAAATTGTAGTTTTGGCCTTAATACAAATTAACCCATTTCAATTAATATTTCGCAAAAATATTCATTAAGATTATGTTTTTATTGCGAAATCCATCGCTTTGGAATACTCTAAATATTATTATTAACAAGAGGTCGCAGGTTCGAATCCTGGCCCGAGGAATTTTTTCAAATTCTTGTCTTTACATTTGTTTCTAATTTATCTTTTCTGGTTTGTAATGCACTCTAATAATAATATTTAAAATATTCATTGTACAGGTACGACTTTTTTTTAAAGATTTAATATTCTTTCTCCAAAATATTTTCATCCTTAATAATTATCGTGTTAGATAATTATGTTACAAAATCTAGAGAGACCTGCTTAGTTAAGAAGTATTCTATTGCACTGGTGACCTTGAAATGCCGCTTTATGATCTGGTTTACTTCAGATGTTCTCATGATAGTAAAAAATACAGTATTCGTTTGTATTTTTAGTATTAATAAGTATTTTTTATTTTTGTTAAATACTTTAATAATAACAAAACAAGATTCAGATTAAGAAAAACTGAGACTAAGATCAGATTTAATTAATTAAGTATACAAAAAATATAAATTGAAGATATTTTAAATACAAATGAGTTCTCTTGATTATTTTTGAAGTATATTAGTTATAATAATTGTAATAACTAATTTAGGTTTTGAGCACGTTCGCAGCTTGATTCCCCTTGAACTTGAACGACCGAGAGATCTGGATGGCGGTTGTTGCACATGTGACAATTTGCGAAGGCCGAAAGCGGGTGCTTTTTACAAGCTCTTTATGAAGAAATGTATGAAACTTTTATAATATAAACCTGTTCTACGTATTCATAACATGCTTTACGTGTCTTTTACGGAGTTATACTCACTAAAATTATCATCACACGGCGTTTATGACGCGATAAACAGAGGTGTATGAAAAGCAAAGCGTGTGAAAATTTTTGCGAGAATCGCCGTCCAGGGCGGCTATTCCGGCATTATTACGTATTCGCAATATCAGTCGGTAGATATTTGTTTAAAGTTGGATATACGCCATGCGATAGAAATTAGAGTGACTAAACCACATCAAATAGAAGCTATAGGATATAAGGAATGCTTATTATAAGTTTTCAATCCATAAAAGCAATATATATCCATACAAAATCCCCTTTAAGATCACCCACAATCTGCCTTTGCAATTTTTTTGCACTTGCCAGAATTGAGGGCCAGGTATGGAACGAGTCTCGTAAGAAAGTGAGACGCACACAACAAGGCCACCAGCAGTAGTTGTCCCCTTAAGAAAATAAAACCATTATTCTTTCTTACAGGAATTCCAACGGCTACCGCTATTAATATATAAACTGGATTCCACGATTTGTTTAGACCTCATGAAAACGAAAGGACTGTGATATAATGAATAATGATTTGTTTAATTTATTTTATTAATAAACAGTTATTGAATACATGTATTTTTTTATTGTTCACATAATTCAACGCTTCAAATATATTTGTAAATTGTTATTTCAGGAATAAATTATTATCAATGTGTAATTACATATTAAAGGCATTTTTCAGACAATTTGTCTGTGGCGCGATGGAATTGTAAAAAAAACTCAATTTTTAACGGAAATGGGATTGTGTGCATTAAGTTTAATCACAATTAATAGTATATAATATGAGGATTTTTTGAGAAATCAGTTATTTTTTCTAACGTCTTAAATGTTGTTCAATTACGTCACAAAGTTCAAGTGAGTTTTAAATAAAATGCAGTACACAATTACAAAATTCACTGTTATTAATTTAATGTAGACAGACAGGATTCTTAGAAAATTACTAAAATATAATAAAATTTTAAACATAACAATATGTTTTGTTTATTTAAAAAGTGGCGTGCATTTTTATCGTAAATCTTGACCTTCTCAATAAAAAAAGACATGATGATCTTCTTAGCAAGATTAATCGAATGGGCGGATTTAGGCATTATATCTATTTAAAGTTTATTTATCTATTAACTTATTTATTCCTTGCATTATGTAGGCATGTATATACAATATTTTAATTTTTTACTTATGATAGTATATATTTCGTTAGGCATTATATTTATTTATGGTCTATTCAGTTTATTTATCAACTTATTTATTAATTAAACTAGAGGTTTATTCTTAAAGACCAACTCAATAAAAACTTAAATAAACTAATAACCTACAAAAATAATAATAATGATTTTTATTAATTGCATTATGTAGGTATAAAAATAGACAGGTGCCAAGACCATCGCTCCATGTCGTACTTGGCGCAAAGGATTTCCCTAGCCAAACAACGCGGGAACGCAGCTTGCGTAATGGGGACTTTTGCGCCGCGTACGATGGGGGGCGGACTTTTTGATAGTTAGGGTTTTATTTCTAAGTTAATTTTAGTTTTATAGCATAGGTTCTTCTTTTTCTTTTACTTTTAGGATTTTTAGTTTATAATCTTTTGTTTAGTTGTAGGTATAATAATATTCTTATTCCAATAAGTCTTTATTTTATGCATGTGTATAACTTTAGTAGCCCAACTTAAATATAGTTTTATTATATAAGGTCCTACAATAATAAATGAAAATAATTCTACGGTAGATCATGTATCGTTAAGTGATCAAATTCCAAAAAAATAAAAAAATTTTTGCTCAAATATTTTTTTCTCTTCCCAGTACAAAGTGGTTCAATCAATCAGCTGACAAAATTTCTATGGAAAGGTAAAAAAAAAGTACGCGCAAAAAATGTTTGTTTCGGTGAAATTTTTTCTATTAGGGATACTCTATCATTTGTTAATTTTTTTTCACTTTGAATTGTAGGACCTTATATATTTCCCGTATTATATGTGTTTCATCATAAAATATTATTTTTATACAGATTAGACTTGACATGTAAAACGTATACTTTATGTATCTATTTTACAAATAAACATTTTGAAACTTTTGAATTCTGAATCTTAATCTTGACCTTCTCATTGCTTCTTCAGCAAAAAGTTCTATACACGCCACTTTTAACGAGAATAATTCCCTTACGCAACGTTTCTATACAATTAAAGCACCATACAATTTCTTTTACGTCAATATTACAGTGATTATTAACAGAAAAGTTAACAAAATTTCAATATATAATTTTTTTCTGCACTACAACAAAAGAGCCCAATTGTATATCTTTAACATTTATTTATTAATCTTAATTACAAAATAGCACCGATACGAAGACGCGTAACGTTAGTAGAATTTAATGCGACGTTTAGGAAAATAAGGGGTTGTCTGTATAGCATACCAACTAGGTGTTATATTTTTTGTGCCTCTATACTTTGTCAAGAACAACCTCGACTCGATTATTATAGGAAGTTAAAACGGAACCTTGGTCCTGACCACTTACCGAGCCTCCAGTATGAGTTTGGCTACATAAAAAAGTCACTTAAGATTTCTGCTTTGATAAAATGGGCGCTTTTTCATTGACCGGCACGGCACCGGCAACGACGACGGCGGCGGCAGTGACGGCACGGCACAAAGCTGAGCACCGTTCGCCCTCGTCGTCGTCTGCGGTCTACGCTGGCTTTTTGGGTTGGTGATGAATCACATCGCTACAACGTCCCGCGCTCACGCACACTGCTTTAGGTTACATAATTACGCAATACAAGTGCAGTTTTACCAGCCGGCTTGTAGTGGGCAGCTTGCTGTACCGGAAACAGCGACGGTGACGGCGACGGTGCTGGTAAGTAGGAAACACGTGCATATAAGGTCATATACTTTTGCCTCCATCTAAAACGTGTCGTCGCGGCCGCTGCCGGCGCCTTGCCGGAAAATGGATTCTCTTAGGATTTACTCTTTGGATACTTACGAATCATCATGAAAAATACGAAACTCAGATGTAAATTTTAAGGTTTCGCCATTTATTTTTTCTTACATACTCCGAAAATAGCTAGCCACTCATAGATTATTACAATAGTTGACTCAGGCACGGATCCATCCGCCAGATCTGCCTGACAGTCATGTCTGGCGGGCACAACTACTCTATATACCTGACAGACATGCCCGTGCCCGCTGCCCGTGCTCAAATCAACCAGATCGGGCACGGGGCAGACATATCCGAGATCCAACTCTGCCTGTGCGTAGGAACAGATATGCCGGCCCGATCAACCGCCCACTCTTAAAAAATTTAACAAAGCCCGTTTGATAATTGAAATCGTTTTTGGCTGTCAACAACAAAATAAGGTAATTGTATTCATTTGACAGTGAAAAATGTACGATTTCAACTGTCAAACGGGCTAATTTGCTTAACCGAATAGCCATATGACAATCAATTTGAATACCATAGGCTTACATAATTGCACCTCTGTTTCATATGGCAATAGAAAAAAGAAAACGTAAAAGTGTTAGGGTGAAAGAATGACAAAAAATCGATTTCTTAGCCATTCTTTTACCCAAACTCTTTTACGTTTTCTTTCTTCTTCAAAACATTTAACACCGCCACATATTATAGCAAGATTTTGCTTTGAAAGAGACATTTCTTTGACAGAGAGAAACGTTTCTGATAAAATCAGGATCACACCAGACACCCGAGTCAGATCTGAGATGCCGCCGACAGTCCAGATCTGAGAAGCATCCGCCGCCGGGTAAAACCGTGCGTGTATACGAAGTCACGGATCAGATCTGAGATGCGCCAGACGGATAACTGTCGGTTCAATCCGTGCGTGAGTGCTCAGCTAATTGATTTAAATTGAAAACATTGCGTAAAAATATCGAATTGTTTAGTAGGCATAAATGGATAAAGATATTCACGAAATACTAAACAAAAGGCAAGGGTAGACTTATTGCTAAAAGAGATTTCTTTCAGTCATCCGTTGTTGCCAAGCCAACCAACCATTGTTTAGAAACAAAATATTCACAGGATTTAAACATCTACATAAGTAAATTAACGTTTGATAAGAGTTTATGAGTTTACTTGCTTCAGGCAAGTTTGTATAGGTCAAAATTTACTTTGAGTTTTACGCCTTCTATTAAATTCATGTCTTACATGATATATGGGTTAGGTAAAGATGTTTACTTATAAAACTAAGAAAATGTGGTCCTGAATGGCCATCTGTTTTCTGTCACTGATATTGTCTAAAATTCCCTGAACATACTGTAAGAAAAACTACTCAATTTCCAATAAAGCGTGTATTTTATAATCTTATTAACTTTTGATTTCAAACGTTTACAAAACTTCTAAAGTGCGAAATAAGAGGTTGTTTCATACTAAAATACAACTACGATTAGAACTTAACAGAATCTGAGACAACATAATTAAAATAAACTAAGAATAATCAGGACAAAGAAAGGGATCTAGGCCACGCAACAAAGATTTCAAACTACAACCGTCCACACCGAGCGTCAAGTAAAAAGTGAAAATAAAATGCGATACCAAAAATAGACTGTTGTTCCCAAATTTCTTTCAACACATTGGTCCGACCACGGATTTCATTTAAATCTTTCGGTCTGATCGGCCACAGATGATGCACAGCCTGCCACGAATCCCAGATCCGTGTAAAACGGTCGGAATGAACATCCTGAGACCGCAAACAAACACGTTTGTTGCAATCTTCGACATTTGCGCTCTGACTGAAGTACAGCAAGACGACGACAATATTGATCGCAATACTTTCTGGGCCCCATACGATACAAATTTTATTTATATCTTTGACAAATCTGTTTACTTCAATATAATTACAATTTACTAAAAATTAAAAGCCATTTACTGGTTTTTAGAGAAAATACATATATTAAAGTTTCAAAGCGTTTTTGGCCCGAATACCGGCAAGCAGGCTGCCCACCTTCATGAAGGAGGACTTCTGGCCGAAGGGCGTGGTATACCGTCGTTTTCGCTGTTGACTTCCATCTGCACCACCGGACCGGCACAGTCACGTTATTTTAGTTTGTTAGTCTTGGTTTTTAGTATAAAAATATATGTATTATTAGTATAAGGTATTTATTGTTATGGGCTTTGTTGCCTGAAATAAAGCAATTTATTATTATTATTATTATTATCTTATATTAAATTGTAACTACACTTTTGCAACAAAGTTATACAGAAGTTTTAAAACTGTTTTTTATGAATCCTTTATGAATCCGCCATTTATTTTTTCACTGATATTTTTTTATCTGCCAATACTGTATTATATTAGACCCATAGCAAAATCACAAATAGATTCCTAGTGGATATTAATAATAACACTTGGCCGTATAACATGTTTAAAATTATACTAACTATTTTAAAAAAAACTAGATTTAACTTGGTTTAGTCTTTCTAGAGCTACGAGGTAAACTGAATGTACAGGCAAACATGCATATAACAAGCATATAAAACACTAACGAACAAACAACTAACTTTAACCCCAAATGCATGTACGCCTGCTTCATTTAGTCGTGGGTAAATATATGTAGCTAACCTCATATCGTAAAATCCTCATTACGAACTCAAAACTACTGGCATAATGAAAAATACTTTTCATGAACGTCTCTAAAAATTTAAAAAATAAATTATAGTATAGGTCCCCGAACAACATAATGCTATAAAAAAACTTTTTCTGAGATTACAGTACATGTGATACTAAATAGGAAGGCAAAGGGAACTTAGCCAATACAGCCATGTCTGAGATTTAATATCAAACACCAATGAGGTTATCATATAATATGTTCTCCAATACATAATACATACAAAACAGTAACGAGGTTACAGTCAACTTTATTTTCGGCCAGGCATTGTCTATGGCTTACGGCGCCTTAGACTCGGTGTGTCAATGGATGAACTGTTTGTTGCGCCATAGTTTTCGAGGAAATGTATTTATTACTTACTGTGTTTTATAGGTCAAAAGAATTATATTGCCCTAAAATTACTGACAGCAGGGATGATGATGATGTTTGACTCCACCTGACATTCTGGAAATAACGACGGAAATTACGAACACTTTTAGAACAAAACTTTTACAAGAACAATCAAAAATGGCTAACGAAAAATTTTCCAAGATTATGAAAGCAACGCTAATAAAAACAAGAAATGAAGTTCCATCAAGGAGTCACACCTTACAGTATAAATTATTATGAAAACAGGTTAGTAGGCATGAGTTTAGATGAAGTAGTGTATGAAACTATACATAACTAGACTCGGCTCGTTTTTTAAACTGACACTGGTGTTTTTAATAACCTTTTTAAGTACCAGTTTCATAAACCACCATTATATGTACCAGTTTCATAAACTACTGCAATAATGAACATAAAGAAAAAAAAAAGTTTTTTGGTTTCCGCGTAGCCAGTGTATTTCTGCCTTTTTTACGTAGTGTATCGTGCAGGGTCTCTAAACATTACTTTGAGCGTAGTGCTTAAAATCGAAAAATCTCAAAGGTCTTATGGTATGTCAAGCTCTTAAATAAGATTCTCACATCTAAGAGTGACGACAAACATGATGACATTGTGAGGTTTGTCCCTAAAATAGCTAAAGCTGAGAAATTTCATGTTTGTATTTTTTCCTTTTTTAAACTAGCTATTTTGAAAGTAAATAAATAGGATGCCACTTGGCCCAAGATTATAAATTTGATTCAAGGACCTTCTACCTGAGTCCTAAAGGACCTAAGGATAACCGTTTTCAAGTGTTAATATGCATCATAGTTTTAGGGTACCGTAGTCCGACAAGGAACCCTTATAGTTTCACCATGTCCGTCTGTCCGCGGCTTAGCTCAGACTATTAGTACTAGAAAGCTGTAATTTGGTATGGGTATACATATTAATTACGCTAACGAAATAGTAAAAAAAACTCGTTTTTTTTATATCTCTCATACACGTAAATTGGGAATGACTTTTTTTTCTCGTCTATCCCATATTGTGGAGTATCTTTGGATAGGTCGTTCAAAAACATTATGGTTGTGTAAGAACCATTTTTCGATTTAGGAATCTGTTGGCGAAATATTAAGCTTTAAAGTGCTAATTTTTGTTAGAGTCAAGCGTCCCCATAAAAATTCACAGAAGTAGTATATATAGTGAATTTAAAATGAAAACTATCACGGCTAAGTAGGCTTTACAAGTTAACGAGTACAGGTCGTGCCAAACTTTTAGACCTCTCTAAACACGACAACGTATGGGCCGTTCTTCTAAATGTATGGGACTAGAAATTTGGCGCGAGACCAACTTATAAAATGTACCGGGCAACTACGGAACCCTACACTGCGCGTGGCCCGACACGCACTTGGCCGGTTTTATTAAAAACATTTCAACGTGTTTACTTATGATGAATTCGTCCAACGTAAGGTGGTCTAAAATCATTGACTATTGATATTTTTTCTTACCTCTTTTTAGTAGACAGGACATCGATTCTAGAGAAAAACCCGTATGTCTACAACATTTAGGGTATTAAAGGTAACAATAGTAATGAATTAGGTTTTCAATATTTAAGATATATCTACTAATAATAAAATAAAAATATAGATAAAAAGTAAAGAATCGTCTTCCTTTCTTTCTATCCACCGGGTCATCCATTTTATTAACCACTTTTCTTTGACTTTTCCAAATTTTGCAAATACATATTTACTACATACTTGAAACACTAACCAGCAGTGCACAATATGAAAGCTCGCAAGGGCGTTGTGTGTAGCTAATTCATGCTTTATTCTATGGATTAGAAAAAGCGCGACGGAATTCGTGTATGTACGAGTGCATTGAATATTTTTATATGAAATGTGTTATTAGTATTGTACTGAGGCCAAAACTAAAATTTTATCATTTTTGTCTGTCTCTTTCTTTAATTTTAGTTCGAGAACTACTCAACGGATTTGGATGCGGTTTTCTTTATTATCATCGTAGTGACATAATTACAGGGCTTTAAAGGATGTTGAAATATAACCACCAGGTCGAAAACTATCGATAATACTCGTAGTATTTACCTTAGACACTTCCACGCGAGTGGAGCCGTAAGCAAAAGCTAGTGAATCATATAATCTTTGTATAGGCAAGTTCGGTATTCTACCCTGACCGCACCTTGTTAGTCAAACAGATGCCTTTATGTGGCCAAAGTTTAGATGAGGCGAAATCTGGAACTAAGCTGAAACTGGGTTTGCCGGTTATGTGAATTATATTATTTACGCGAGTTTTCATAAGTTTAATTTCTCTTGGGAATTTAACCTGTGACCGATGGAATATATTTCAAAAACGGGTATTTAATATTACATATCTGGAAATAGACGCTGGTTGTGTTATTTGTATTAAAATAAAACATATAGGATGCCGCGTAACTTTGTTTCATCTTTATGTTATCTTGATTTATACACGGGATATCTTGTTTTGCAGTGATTGAAAATTGCGCAATTAAATTATACATTTTTGACAAACTTAGCAAAAAACGGCCAAGTACGATTCGAATTCGTGACGAGTAGTCTCTATTTCATAATCGTGCATATTTAACCCTTACAGGACTATAGGATATAAATGTAAATTTAACTATAGTTCTTTTTTTGAAAATGTGTACTGACAATGATCATAATTTTCCCGTTTCATTTCCATGCTCATGCTCAATCATGCCCCATCTATTGAATAATATTTAAAGATTTTTGTTGTCCCATACTTTAGGAGAGTTTATACTGTCGTTTTTACGTACATTCTTAACAAATAACTCAAGAAACACGTCACAATAAAGTTATAGAATCCTTAAGTTTTTCTTACATAAGATATCCCTTTTCAAGGGGACAAAATATTTTTGAACAATAACTCATAATTAGGAGCAGAGAAGTAAGTTTTATGAGAATTAATAATTTCAGGTTAAACGTGAAGTGACAGCAGACAAGCGAACAACAAAATCATTTTCTCAATTTTGGGTACTAAATATAGAATAATTACTTATTGATACTACTTCGTATGAGTGTACATTATGTAAGCGTAGGATAGGATAATTATGATCTCCTGAAAATGAAGTCCCAAAGAATACTGCATAATCTAAAAAAACTACAATAACCTGAAACCAGGTGGTAGAGGTGCCAGGTGGTAGAACTGCCAGGTGGTAGAGCTGCTAGGTGGTAGAGCTGATGCCGGGCTCGGCTGTGAAGGTACCACCATCTTACTCGCAAATCCTCCCGAAGTTATTCGGGGGAGAGTAAGACGACAGACGGCTTTCAAACAGGCACAACCAAGTGATCTACCATTGTCTGGGACCGATTGATGGCGGTATATATGTCGCAGGGATATGATAAAAGCAGAGATTTGATTAAATGCCGGTAGATCTTTAAATTGCAATGAGATTTTGTAATTTCTCTAAGGATATCAAGTGATTTGATCAAATTCCAACACTAATCAACTGATTTGATCAAGTTCCAAAGCTGGTATCAGCGAAATGATGAAATAGCAGTGTTTTTACACGGATAGAGGTCACATTTCGCTTCGCTCGGCTCCCGAATTTAAGATCACAAGCAACCTAACACAGTCTTCCTCGCTTCGCTAGTCGTCACACCTATTTTTTACTTTTATGCTAGGATTTTGATTGAATCAATATTAATTATATGCTAATTGTTTAGTATTTGATCATATCACTAGATTTGTTTGGAGAAATGATAAAGTCAAGTTGCCATTTCAACATCTCCTGGGAATTGATCAAATCTCAAGGTGATCAAGTCTCTGTTTTTATTCATATCCCTGCGACTATACATCCCCGATAGCTGTTGCGAGGGTTTCGACACCGCGCTGACCAACCCGCCTACCCAGCGTGTGTAAGTATCATTTCTTTCAGGAGGGCCACCAAGAGTAGCGAAATCTTGGAAAGGCCTTGGACGAAACAGGCTGATGAATGGATGGATGGAACCTGAAACTGTTAGATCTTTCCCAAAAATAATATTCAAAGTAATATAAACTTAATAATTTAATTAATTATTAACAACACATACTAAATAGTATCTTATTTGAAAAATAAATTAAAGAAGCCATTCCTTATCATGATCGGGTCGTTACAAACATCGATAGTAATCTAATGTTATCTTTCTTTAATAATGGTAGCCGTTGTTGTTGTATCTGCCATTGTACGAGCCGTCGTCACTGTGGACCAAAGAAAGCTGTGATCAGAATCTGTTTGTTTTCTTTCCTAAATCGATGCACATATCCCAACAAACTGAATAAAGGCAGGCATTTAATTTCTTATATACAGCTGACTCAACGCTCATTAGGAGCATTTTTGGTTGTACGTACAGTGTTCCCAAAGTTATAATGCACATAAAAATCTATAGACGAGCAATCGGACGTACCACGTGACTTTATTTCTTGTATAGAAAGTGTAAGGGAAATACGAACTTTGCCGAGCAGTGGCGAAGATTCGTATGCGCATTATAAGTTTGGGAGTACTGTATATGATTTTAAACCTTTCAGACGATGTTTATCTGAAGAAAACAAGGGTTTTGATGTTTTTGCTATATCTGAGCAATTCGGATTATCAAAATCACGAATGGTTGTTGTAAATTGATAAGAAGCTTATTTGTATTTGAATAAAAAGTTAGTTGCATATAGTGTTAATTTCCACTCAGTCGGCCAAATATCAACAGCACAAGGATTAAGTTTTTTTTGAAAGCCAAATTTTTAACTTTAGTTATTATACATGTTACGGGTATGGGTTTTACAAAACTTCAGGAGTCGCCTCCCTCCACTCCGCTTCGCTCGGTGCCCAATGTTTATTAACATGTTCAACCTAACACTCTCCTCCTCACTTCGCTCATCGTCGCACCAATTTTTGTTTTTTTTCGGGCTTTACCCGACTACGGGCTTTATCCGTAACAATTAACATACATACATACAATCTGCCTGTTTCTCATAGGGGTAAGTATTGATTATAAATTTTCATTTGCTGCGATACTGACAGACCTCGTCGGTTTATGTACCACATCCTCACTCGTATCTTGCTTCGTCAATTTCCTTTCGCCCATCCTCTCTATATGTCAAAACAGTCACAGCATCCCCGCGAGTAACTGCTGCGTCCCCGTATGTAATAATTTGTGGCATAGCCGCACTCAAGGGGACAAAGAGCCACATGCGGCTTGTGTGCCGCGTTTTGCTGACCACTGGCCTAGCCAACCTTAAGGCGAGATTATCCGGCGAAATCTGTCCTGCTCCAGCGCTTTCGTTTTATACATGGTCATCCTGCTCAGCGGAAGCGCGGCGCTTAGAAAATTCGCGGTTTCGAGGTGTTTTTATTTATTATTTTTGAATTAGAGGGATGGGTTTTTCAAATGACGACCGTTTTATATTACATTTTTTAAGACGTTTATTTTAGTATAAGTATTACTGTTCAAAACTTAATATAGCTCAAATGAAATGATAATTAGATCATAATTCAGACCTATCTTTACGATTTAAATGGATCAAGTAAAATGTAATTAATCGTGTATCGAACGGCCGAAATATCAAGATCTAAGAGTGAAATATAACATATACTTTTTACAAAATTTTATCGCCGCTATCTATTGGCTTAAAATTAATTTGAAAAGAGACGAAATCGAGATAACCCCCCCCTTAAATAAGAGACAGACGTTTAGTCATCGAAGCTATATAGGCTTCCGTTTCTTGACGGAACTTTTTTAACATGAGTAACTTTGAGTTAACTTACGATGAGGCGTGTTGCCGATTCAACTGCAGAGACTGCAAGATGGCCTCAGGAATGGGCGGTGGGGTGGGGAGGTGCGCGCCAACGGGATGGAAGCCGTTCTCGTCAGCGGTGTAGCTCAGCGAGATCTGCTGGCCGTCGGGGGCCCGGTACGAGTACCCGCCTTCCGCCGTCACTGCAGCGCCATCGGGGCCCTGGGCTCGGGGGGCCCCACTCTCGTGTGCGGAGATTCCGTTGCCGGTTTCGTAACTTAAAATGAGAAATTAAAGGAAAAGTTTTGTACGAAAAATGATTTTAAAAACATATACGTATATTTAAAGTTATCTAGGAACCAAAGGATATAATATGGCAACTTTTAAGGGAAGCTCTATAGTGATTAGAAGAAGGAATGTTTCGTTGGTTTCGACACATTGAGAGGATGAATGAAAGAGGAGTCACGAAAGAAATTTACGGTGCGCAGGTGGAACATAAAACTCGACCGTGCCGTCCCAGAAGGATGTATTTTGACCAGACATACTGAGGAAGGGCAATATCAAATATTTATGACTAGATTGATGGATGTGGAAGAGGCGAAGAAGATGTTTTAGAATCGTAGCAGATGGAAATCTGTAGGGTCCGCCTGCCCCACTGGGAGACAGGCGTGAGTATTATGTATCTATGTAGTAGAAAGTGTCTTGATGTAGATGAACTCACCTGTATCGATAGTTGCCATCTCCACTGTTATCATTTTCGTAGCTAAGGATGGGTATATGAGAACCTCCTTGGTTTCCCAAAGGGCCGGTGTAGTGGCTGTAGCCTGAAGCAAGGGCGATGAGCACGGAGAGAGCTACCAGTATCTGAAAAAAACTCGAAATATTTTGTATTATGCTTTTCACAAAGCGACGTGACGTTACGTCACAACCTGTTGTAGTTGAAAAAATCATCTTAATCATTAATATACATGAGTATACAGGTAATCCGTATACGAGTATAAATAAATTGGAAAACATTTAACAAAATCACATTTGCTAAAATTTTTGAGCTTTTGAACATAAAAGTAATTTTAAAGTAAGTACACAGTTCCATGTTTTTCATAAGGGCAAATTATTCACGAGCCCGGGGCTTCCGGTGTGAAGGGAGCCCCAAAATTCCGACGCCTTTGGGTTATGTTTTCCGTTTATTTACACCAAATAAGGCATAAAAACAATATCCTTAAATACAAAAAAAAAAAGTTTCATATGTACTTGATTATGTTCATTTAAGTTTATATTATTTGAACCAACACACAGTTTAGCTTATATTTTATTGAAAATTTACGAACAAACAAAAAAGGGCCTCTTTTGTGCCCAAGGGGACCCTGGATAGCCTAAGACGGCCCTGCATACATGTTATGCATGAACACGCGATTTCGGGGTTGTTCGCATAATCTTACTTCTTGTATTGGTTGAAATTTTCGACTGGAAACGGTAAACTGAGTTTCAGAGAGAAGAGGTGAATATTCCAAATTGCGGTTTCTTTTTGAAAAGTTTATGAAAACTTATACCGTGGAGGAAGATATTAGCCATGAAACGCCTTATTATATATTTCACATACCTTTGAACAAATCATTTTCAGAATAGTAAAGCGTGTGGTTATCCAGTGGGGATTATCTGGGTCGAAAGCTGTTACCAGAATGATGTCTGCCTTGATTTGTGTCATTTTATATTGTGTTTTGAAGCTGTGCTTCGACCTTGCACCCAGAACGATGCGTCTGCGTACTTGATCTGATATTGAATTTCGAACTGCGTTCCGTTGATCCATGAGACAAGAAAGAACGTATCTTGTTAGTTGTCCCGTGGGTTACGGCATTTTCGTACTTCGTACAATGCAGAATGGACCGTTGATAGCCACATTTCGAATGGCGTTATTGTTTTGTACCAAACGCCCCCTTGCTGTTGTGCTAAATGGCGGTCGCGCAGAAATTTTCATTTTCATTTTATATGAAGAAATCGAACATAAGTTTTTTCAACAATTGAGCACCTTGTCCTTTGTGATTAAAGGTGTATTACGAATTAATGGCCGTGACCCTTTATAAGGTTCGGGCAATAAATTAGCCATCTAAATATTATTATTAGAGTGCATTACAAACTGGAAAAGATAAATTAGAAACAAATGTAAAGACAAGAATTTGAAAAAAAAATCCTCGGGCCAGGATTCGAACCTGCGACCTCTTGTGACCTCGGTGGCGCAGTCGGTAGCGCGCTTGTCTTGATAAAAAGAGGTCGCAGGTTCGAATCCTGGCCCGAGGATTTTTTTTTCAAATTCTTGTCTTTACATTTGTTTCTAATTTATCTTTTCCAGTTTGTAATGCACTCTAATAATAATATTTAGAGTATTCCAAAGCGATGGATTTCGCAATAAAAACATAATCTAAATTAGCCATCTTCAAATTATTAACATTAAAAAAAACATTAGCAATAACTTGTCATTTTTAGTCACATAGATTATGTAAACTGAAATAAAATAAACAATAACCAAAAATTAAATTAAAGAGAGAAATAACAAAAAGGCTTTTTTGTTTTCTGAATTTAGATAAAAAGATGGATACATAGAGTCAGAGAACGTGCCGGAGATACAACGTCTATCATGCATACCGCGTTTGTAATTATTATGGAAAGACAGTGTATCGATGGCGCGTGCTATGCCCCCTCGAGATACACTTTATAATATAATCCTCTTTACATTGTAGTATTTAACTTCTTTATATTATTATGGTATCTTTATTAATCGTATTTTGCATATTTCATGAAATTATATAAGGTCGCCATGCATGTTTCTGATATATATTTTTTTAATAATTTAGTTTGAAAATGTAGACTATTTTATGAAACTAATTTCATTATTTTTGGGTTTTATTCATTGCATCTATTTAAAAACAAAAACTCAAATTTTACCCGCCAAAAGTGAACGTGACGTCACTAGAGGCGTTCCGCATGGCGCTAATAGTGCTAACACTACCATCAAACTTCTCACGCCCATCAAGTCGTTCCGAATGAAAAATGGCGTCCATCACTGTTTATACTTATAATCCATTTAGGGTTCTTTTGAACGCAACATGAATGATGACAGAATTTGTAGAAATTCATTTAAGTTACGTGAATACAAAGGATATACTACTTTACTAGGTCCAAGAAGTAATTGCCACCGGCCAGCTAGCACTTTTCATAGATCGCTCATAGTGCAAACGTTCTGAAGCATAGGCATATCACAACATGGCATCGTCGTTAAGGATTTCGTCTATGATAAACAAGGTCAAATTTAATCAATCACCCTTATTCATACTGGAGACTCGGTTAGTGATCAGGAACAAAATTCAATGATCGTTATTTTCGAAATCATGAAAAAAATTGTTTCCATACTGACTGAATAGGCAGTAGGTAGGTACGGGAGCAATTTTTTGTTTTCAGTTTTACCTTGAGGTTCATTAAACATTGTTCCTGATCACTAACCGAGTCTCCAATATGAATTCTGGCGGTAGATTAATTATCGGGCTCACAGTGACTCGGAATGATGATAGACGCGATATAATCGATTATGTCGCGACACGGAATGCACTGCATGTCAAATGTCATGTCATGACGTCATAGATAAGTCAAATGAAGTTCATTGTGTTTTGTTAAAATATCTTTAAAAGTATAGATTTATTTATTAATCTGATAAGTAGCAACTGTACAGAAAACATATTTCTCGAAATGGTTTTAAGATTTCCGTTCTTGTCCAGAAAGTTAGCACCCCCAAAAGTGAAAAACAATCAACAGATGATAGAGTATCCCTAATAGAGCACATTTCACCGAAAACAAAAAAAAATTTTGCGCTTTTCTTCCATAGAAATTTAGTCAGCTGATTGAACCACATTGTATTGCGAAGTGAAAAATTTATTTGAGCAAAACATGTTTTATTCTTTTGGAATTTGATCAGTTAACGATACATGATCTACCCTAGAATTATTTTCACTTATTATTGTAGGACCTTATATATTCGTATTTATTAATGAAACATAGTGCATTATAATGTAAGTCCTTATTTTCCTTGACTTTTTTTCATAGCAAAGTTTCGTGCGCGCTCGTTGATGTCTTTTGTTCATTGTTGACGTATCATAGCGGAAAGCGTGCCCATTCACTTTAGACAGTTTTCAATCGATTATTATAGTTGTGACAACACTATAAAGTCCACTAGCTTTTTGCCGCGGCTTCACCGTTTTACGTCAGGTTTTTCGAAAGAGACAGATGTGACCAAAGTGACAGTTGTGTGCGATAGATACAGAAAAAACCCCAACATACTCGTACACAATGCATAGCTCCAAATATTCTTAAATCAGTCAGACCAACTTGGTCTGTTCAGATGTATCAAATATTTATTTATTTATTTATCAAATTACAGCTATCATTACAGGGTATTCCTAATGCAATAGTGTAGTCAATTAACTCATTTAATTCTTAACATTAGACACATCAACACATATCAAACATTTTCACCATAACATAAAATATACATTGTCACCTTTACGAATTCGCTCAGAGAACAGTGGTATAGGTCAATTTTGTCCGCCACCAGATTCAGTAAATGCATTGCACGCGTCAAAGGTGCTTTCCCGAGCAAATTGGTCCTCCCGTTAGGCACCGCGAATAGACGTGGCCTCCTGCGCCTGTGCACATACTCATCGGGTACGCAAAATTTCACCCCCTCCAGTATAGCCGGATTAGCCAGTTTACCTCGAAAAACCTTAAAAATGTATAGCGCAAGTGACATATTTCTTCTAACTTCCAGCTTGTTGTATCCAACCATGCCCACCACGAATAAGGTTGGATACATCAATGGATAGAAAGGGTAGACGCCGTACATTTTCCAGTACAAATATCTTGTGAATTTGTTTTGTATGCGCTCCATCATTTGACAGTACTTTGTCTCGTGTGGAGCCCACACTGTGGCATTGCACTCCAACTGGCTTCTGACCAATGCTCCGTACACTGCTGTCAAAGCTTTTAAGTTTGTGAACCCATTCGCTCCGCGAAGTATAAATCCCAAACTCCTATACGCTTTTTTACAAACATTAACAGCATGTTCGCGCAACCTTAGTTCGGCAGGTTCTAAATACAGGGATTAACTTAATTAATGTGTAAATAAAATATTACATCTCACGATTACTTATAAAATTAGTTAAAGTAGATACTTATACTTTTCTCTAATAATAAATAATGTATTTTGACACGTTCCGCATTGGGTCCACGTTGTGGATTAAAGACCATATATTATTATGGCAAAAGGCTCGCCTCCTATTACTTACCATAAACACTGTTGGCAAAATGTGGGTGTAATACACCTCTGCCTAACGGAACCTAGAACTAAAATTTGGCAAGTAATACCGTATAATACTACAAGTATAGGAAAAAGTCTTAAAACTATACATTTGTAATTAAATCATAAAAAAAACATCAAGGTTAAGCAACGGTATGCGCGGTCATAATTGTACGGGTGACCAAATCTTTTTGTGGATTATTTTTAAACTTTTACTAATTTGTACGGAACCCTCGGTATTCGAGTCCGAGTTGCACTTGTCAGGTTCTTAGGTATTTGCATTTGTTTTGTTTTATTTGGTATTCTATAAATCAATTATGCTTTATGTATATACATATATAGGCACATATATAAGTAATTAGCTACAAGCGTATATATAGCTTTCACATGGGACAATTTTAATATCAATACATTATTTTGCAGAGAGAGCTACAACCTGCTACAAAATATTTAAAGGTTTTATTGTATATTTATTGATTTTAATCAATTGTTTGATACTCACTTTTCTATTAAAATCAGTTCAAACGAGGGGTTTGGACCCCCTTAATACCCCTCTTATATACGCCCATGTACTCAAGCTACTTTTTACTTAAGTCATTGAAAAACATGTTTATACCTACGGTGTAAGGAGTAACAATAATACAAGATTACTTTTCAGGTGAACCTGACACCGCATTGCCATCAATACTTCTTATCCATCCCGTACAACCAAACTTTCGTTTTTACAACACTAGTTTTATATTTAGTGGATAGTGGAAATTAGTTTCTGCGAAATCTTTTTAATATACTTCCTAGCTCAAACTAAATAGAATTACACTATTTACACTAAGGTTTACTCTAAAAAGGTCAATGATGTTTACATTTCTGTGATGTATTTATGCATATTGTTTTTGACTTCTATGTCTAGGTTAGTAGTTTTCCAGTCAGTCTTATAACTAAGTTTTATATCAAATCAAATCAAATCAAAATATTTATTTTTGCAAAATATATACTTAAAGTATACTTTCTACAAGTCAAAGTTAATTATAACAATATAATATATCTTTAGAATATAAAAAAATATATAATAATTAGGGAAATAAAAGTCGTAATATGCAGCAAAAGTCGCTGGCAGGTCTTCATTATCCGAACACGGCCAAAAGGAGTGTGCAGGATCAATGCTGATGGTTTATGATGATTACCAGATCGTCAGTCAGGACAATATCCCTGAAGGGATGTCAGTGGTGTTTCCGAGTGTTGACTGCAGTGGCGAAGGGTAAACATTTTAAAAAGGGAAGCCGGACAAAAAAATTGCCTAACTCAGAAAAGCAACCAAGGAAAACTTTTTTTTTGTACTTCTGAACACCCTGTCAGCCAAGTGTATTTGTCGCATTGAGATTTATGGAAATTTTTGACAAAGCGAAGAGCACGGAATAAAGAAATGTAGTATGGATGCCATTTCGTGTTATATGGACCCTTCGCCACTGGTTGACTGTAATTGGGACAGTCAATGCTCGTACATCCTCTTTTCATAGACGACTTTAACGTCCCAACGTTATACGGGATGAGCCTTTATCGCCTTCGGGCACAAGTAAACGATTTTTAGGTTACGTACGTTAATCCCAGTGTTTTTCTTCACCGTACAGCAAGTGGAAACACTGTGGACATAAATACAAAAAACTCATTGTTGCTCGCTCAATCGGTAGTAGAAACTCTTATTACACTAAACTATAAAACTCTGTAAACTTGATTTCTGTCACTGTCTCTCCAAGTGAAAAAAACTAAGTTTTATTTTATTTTAATTAATTTGGTAGAAAATCTCTGAAATCTAGATATTATTAGAATCCATCAATTAAAACGTGTTTGTGTTCTGTGCATGATTTCTATTCGTCAAACGAGGAGAAATAGTGTGTTAGAAGCAACGACATATTAAAGATAATTTTCTACCGAGGAAAATTCAATCTACGTGTTTTCTAAAAAAAATCTAAATTATACTCGTATTGTCAAAATGCAAATACTAGAAATATAATATTATAATGAACTGTGTATTTCAATGAATAAAGATAAACAACAGTTTATTTTATAAACTAGTAAGGCGAGTACGGAATGGAGTACTGTAAAAGTATCCCTGAGTAACGGATTTTTTCAAATCACAAACTGAACCTTAGACTACTAAGTATGTGTTCCATCTGGATTAAACTAAAACTGATGCTGATTTTTTAACCCATTGATGAAAATGTGTGTAATATATTTTGAACTAGAAACTCTCACGCTCGCAGTTTCATCGATTTATAACAAAATATCAGTTTGCTTAAAGATATCGGACAAGTTTACCTCTTCACTATTTTGAACAGAATTTGGTTTTGGAAGTCGTAGTTAAAGTTCGATTTTAAATGTTCGGTAAAATATATAAAAAAGTGCACATTTAAATACAACGCCTTTTTATTAGCGATTATTGCTTCAATCTCTATTTACATTAGTTCACATATATTTTAAAAGTAAAAATAAGTTATTCTACATGATATCACAGTCCTGTTTCTGAGGTGGTGATCGTTGTCTGCCGTGGTCGGTCATGCTGGTGTTGAGATCAGTAGTGGTAGCCGCTGGCACCTCCCGAGCCACCTGAACCCCCGTTGTAGGCACCCTCTCTGTGAACAATGCCATTTTATAGGTACCAAATATATATGACGTGGGAACTAAAATGTCCATACAATAGGGAAAGCGATTACTGGGATAAAAGTTATGTAGGCTGTCCGCGGCACAGTTCAAAAACAGCTAGACCTATTGAGCTGTTTTAAAATGCACATGGAATACCGTAATGACGTCACACGTGAGCTGTCTAATAAACCGTAATGTCATACAGATTAATTCCACGTTGAAGGAACCCATCAATTGTGCATGATTTCGACCTAAATATTTTATTGTTATACACATACAACTTTTCTTTTAAAAGGACTCGATTTTACGTTTGAGAATTTCAAGTTAAGCAATTTGAGGATGAAATGGAGCGTTGTGATTGTCTCCTTTGCGGCTTAAGTAACGCTTAAGGCGAAGTTCCTGGTTAAATGTCGTATTCTTTTGTTCTTTATTTGTAAATAACGAGGAAATAAATCTACAAAATATAGATATGTATCATATTTCACTCGTTGATCTTAATTTTTCGGTACAAGATTACTAAAATTTTCCTCTGCGATAAAATCGCATAGATAGACCTGAACAATGACGTAAAAATCATTAGGCCGTCATATTAAAAACCCATCCATCCAATTCCATAATAATAGGTAAAAACATGTAAAAATCGCGAGTTTTCTAAGCGTCCCGCTTCCGCTGAGTATAGACAAGTGTGAAATGAAAGCTTTGGAGCAGGAAAGATTCCTCTGAGAACAAGATCTTCTCAAATCAGAAATTAGAGGTATGACCGTTTTAAGGTATTGGATGGATTCGTTTTAAGGTCCATGGTATGACCGATAAAAGGTGCGGCTGGTAATGTTGCAACATAATTTTAACACGACTATACTCGTTGGTTGAACTTACGATGAAGGATTTCTCCTGTTGAACTCAATAGACTTGAGAATGGCCTCAGGAATGGGCGGTGGGGTGGGGAGGTGCGCGCCGACGGGATGGAAGCCGTTCTCGTCAGCGGTGTAGCTCAGCGAGATCTGCTGGCCGTCGGGGGCCCGGTACGAGAAGCCTCCTTCCGCCGTCACTGCGGGGCCCTCGGGGCCCGGCGCTTTGGGGGACCCACTTTCATGTGCTGATATCCCGTTGCCCGTCTCGTAGCTGTGTGGAAATTATTTGTTATTTTTGGCTTACACTTTGAAAACTCTCGTTTTTAAAGCATAAAATTAGCAAGAACTAAAATACTGGTGTCAAATGTTTGCCTCCGAAGAAACTGTACGAATACAGTGAAACTAGTCAGGCGAAATCCGACTATATAAAAATGGTGAGTATGAGTAGCCGTTTCAATAGCATTATGAATCTAAACCACGAATCTCTTAGTAGTAAAAAAGAACTAAAATTGTGTCGCTTTAATGGGGTATTACTTAATGTCTGTCAATTATATACTCTCCTCCTTAAGAGTTGCAGACATACAGACAAAACAAGTTTAGTCTTTTCTGTTGCCGTGGTAAACTTTTTAGGGTTCCGTACCTGAAGGTACGCCAAACGGCACCCTATTACTAGACCTCCGCTATCTGTCTGCCCATCCGTCTGTCACAGAAGTCTACGAAGCTAGTCGAATTTTTTACAGAATACCTGTTACTAAGGACTCTACCAGGACAATAAATAAAAAAAAACTAAGAGGCGACGCCTTACTAAAAGCTATTTTTCCAGGGTTATTTATTTCAGCTTTACCTTGGTCATATTGTGGAGTACATACTCTAACTAAAGTAAAGCGGCAAATTATAAAAATTCGAGATGCGTACACAAAGGCTGCAGAATTGTTTGTCAGGTCAGGTCATTATTTTAGCGGTTTGTTTATTGTCGCTTTGAAGTTGCTAAAGGATCTATATACTATTATTATTATCTACCATGATATTATTGGGTTCCATAGCTGTATTGTGTAGTGGTACGGAGCCCTGTGTGCGCGAGTTCGATTCGCAATTGGTCAAATAATTTATTTGAAGATGTAATATAAATAAGAATTAAAAGAGAATGAAGAGATTTGAACCACAAAGAGCTATTTACATGTTCTGTCATATCATAAGCATAAGCCATGCTTACCTGTAACGGTAGGATCCATCTCCATTGTTCACGTTTTCATATTTTAAAATAGGAATGTTGGCGCCGCCGCCGCTTCCCCCGAAGGAGCCGCCACCTCCACCACCGCCAGCACCGAACCCCCCGCTGCCCGCCCCGGCGCCCGCACCGCCTGTACCACCTCCAAAGCCTCCTCCAGGCCTTGGAGGTAGGTACTGCTGATCCAGACGACCACAGGATGCCACTGCGACTAAGGCTGCAGCGCATAGAGAGAACTGGAAAAAAAAAGTTGGGGTGTTCCCTAAATTTTCGAACAAATTTTATAAGAAACTGTCTGTGAGAAGCTTTAGATACTCTAAAAGAGGACTTAAGTGGTAATATAGTTCATGCATTAAGATATTCCATGTATAAAATCAAGCTAGAGCCTGTTTACAACTTTCTAGACCTAGTATTCCGATAAATTCGGGATTCACTGGACGCATCCTACTCACCAGGAGTGTAGACATCGCAACAGGTTCGTTGTACGATCTAACAATGGATAGGTGGTTTCCAATCTTGTGCTATTTGTGGAATACACTTTAGCGAGGATGTGCTTCATTTTATATTGCTCCGCTTTGCCCTTTCTCAGGTTGCTTCACCTTGTGCGTGATCCGCAAGTATCTGTGCATCGACGCTTCGCCCGTGCTGAAGCCTCAAGCTTAGACGAATTTGATCTTTACTTATTTGGTTTACGTCAAACTGCCATTTTAGGCATCACCCTTCATGAGCTGGGATCAATTTCAACATAGTTTAAAAGTCTTCAAAATATTAGATGGAACTTCGAATTACAAACCGCGCGGCGATTAACTGAAAAAGTTTTGTAGGTATGAGCTTTTCCTGTTACGTTAAAGCCAATATTTTCTTTAACTCATTTCATGCTTTACAGAAGAAACGTTGGTTTTGTTATGTTTTTAAACATAAACATACAAACATACTTTTACATAAATAACGAATTTACGTGAGCTCTTTCTTCCGGACCACCAAAGCTCATAGTTGCTTCTTTTGTATGAAACAATTTCAAACTGTGCAAATGAGTTCCTAAGGTAGTGGATACTTACTTTTGTTTCATATTATTTAAATCTATAAGATACAAAGTATAGGTTTGCTAATCAATCGTAAATAAAAAAAAACAGATCTCCACAAAATACTCATTGAAAGTATTATTTTCCGAATTCCACTTTTAAAGTTGTCTGTCCGTTAATCTTATTTGTACTCGTAACCATGTTGATTAGTTATTTGATCAACTATGTTGATTAGCTATTTGTATAGATGCGAGATGTACAGATATGTACATTACCGTACATAAGTACCCACTACTAGCATCAAAAGACCAAGAAAGAAGATTCATGAACGGAAAGTGGTTCAAGCTTGACCTACTTTTTTAATCATTTAGTCGATGGTAACGTTTTAATACTCCTTGGAACAACGATTCAGGTTCCATCTTCAATCACCTTCAAATCGCAACCAAATAAATCAAGCAATAGCTCCAGTAGTACCCAGAGGCGTTGATATCAGACGATTGTTCAGCAAATGTCATGTTACACCAATCAATGTCGAAGTTGAGAGTTCATTGCGTCCGTGACGGGCGAGGATCTCCGAAACTAAGCTTCGATTATGTTTCACGAATTGCCCGTACAATCGATTTGCTTTATACTCTGCTGAAGTAAAAAAAGTCTCTCTGCATTACATACCTATCATTAGTAAAATATCTGCATGCCTACATTTCGGTCAAGTTTTAATAATATAGTGTATGGTGTAAAATAAAAAAGCGCAAATTGGTATACAAGTAAGCCGTATGGTACAAATGTACTTGAGTCCCTAATTAAACATTTAGCAGCAGTTCTTGATAAAAAAACACACTATGAAATACCTTGAGCTTTTATATGGAAGTTTAATTTTTTCTCCGAAGTCTATCGTGTGGCGTACCAAATGAAAGCACTTCATGAGCTGATTGTAAAAATGTACTACCTATATCATTACATTTCAGCTGTGCCAGTTCGTAAAAATATACTCACGAAAAATTCAACGGTCTAGGATAAATACCTCGGTGGCGCAGTCTGTTGCTTGTCTTGATTACAACTACAGGTTCGAATCCTGGCATGAGGTTTTTTTTCTAATTATTTGTTTCTAAGTGATCTTTTGTAGTTTCTAATGTACTCTATAATAATATTTAGAGTATTCAAAAGTGGTGGATTTCGCTATAAAACATAATCTTATTCTATACTTATTGTTTAAATATTTTTTTATTTTATTTTATCTTTAGATTTTTTTGTTTTGGTACGTTGTAATTATAATGAACAGATGATGCGGGGCACTGTCTGTGATGTGAGGTCTATTACCGCGTTGGTCAGTGCGTATGAGTATGAGACCAAGACCAATATTGAAATCGTAAGATTACATGCGGCGGGCGATATTGAATCAGGTGTCTACCGCGCCCTTCGGTTCGGAGCAACAAATGATCTCGTTCGGAATCGCATCCCATTCGCATTTCTGATATTGTGAAATCTCAAATTGCTTAAACGGAAACAACGATATAATTTTGTGCTTTTACTACTGAGTTTTGTGAAGGTGAAACAAATGACATCAAGTCTACGAAGAGGATTTGGACAGAATTATTTATTCCTACCTCATAACAATGTATCATTAGATTCATTAGTGAAAATTACAAGCTGAGAAAATTTATAATTTTTGTACCTATAATTTACAACATTCCGAGTTATAACTTATAATGTTCATTTCATATAATGTTAATTTACAATTCTTGTAATAATTTAGTCAAAAATCAAAGGTATTTTTTTTCTTTATTTTAGTTATTTGTTTGATTTGTTACATAAAAACGCACAACTTATAAAGGTTTTCTTATTTTTAAATAAAAAGTATCAGAAACATGTGATTTATGATATTTACGCGGATTTCTTAGCTAGCAATGTTGTGTTATTTTATACATTACGTTGTAAATGATCACGACAAACTGTAAATACACTTTTAAGTTGTTCGGCAATATCATTTACAACGTCTTATTGACCTTAAACTTTTGTCGCGTAACGCCACAAATCACATTTCTATTCAAAAATAATAAAAATGTGCGTTTGGGATCGAGACCTGTCGCATCCACCTTAAACGCTATGTATCCAAACATTTTCTTATACAACGTGAAATTTAAGTAATTTCGTTAACGAAAACTGGTGATAGTAGGTACTCCATATGAACAACTTTTACTATGGAGCCAACCCTGAAATCGTGAAAAAATATCAGCTGTTCCATAAATAAAAAGTTAAATACCTACTTGACCCAAATGTATGAAACAGCAAATTTTTTTTTCATGATTTCAGGGTTGGCTTCATAGTAAAAGTTGTTCATATGGACGAGTACTATCACCAGTTTTCGTTAACAAAATGGCTTAAATTTCACGTTGTAGAATTACCACCGTTTTAGTGACCAATGGCAGCTAATGAGTTAAAAAGGGTTTACAAATAAATTTTCCATGTTTATTCCTTGTCCGTATAAGCCCTTTTATTTAATACAGTATATTGGCTGGATATTAATGGGCAGTTTCTGAATTAAGAAAATCTCGCTACCCAATGGAGTAATACTTTATATTCTCTGCCGATACTTAGGCGGCGAATCAGATAATCACAGCGCTGTTGTCATTGTATTGAAATTCTTAATGTGAAATCGAGGATAGGTTACTAAAAGCTGAAAACTAGAGATAGTATTCGTTTTCATGAATAACTTTTTTTATTGAAAAGCCGCAAAATCGCGAAAAAAAATCTGATGTTCCATAGAAAAGGTACACTTTGTACAAACCTACTTGACCAAAATGTATGGAACAGGTAATTTTCTTTTCACAAATTCCAATCTAGTCTGCCTATAATTCTGTAACAGAATGCCAAATATGGATCAAAGAGCAGTATTCAATTTAGAGGAACAGTCTGTGGTTCGAGGCTAAACTCTCAATATTGGCAATACGAGGCGGGTCCGTGGCGAGACCATGGCGCAATGCCCTCTGGATAATGGCAGTGTTTAGAAACAACTTATGATCTAAAATTAATTTGCTTGTAATTCTGAGACTAATATAAGCTGCTCTGGGAACCTGTTGACTGTTTGAGTATCCGGTTACATTCGGAAATCTCTCTAACATCACCTCAGAGTTACATGTCGTGAATTGTCGTGGCGATATCTAGTAAATCCACAGACCACTGTGAGTAAATCTAAACTAATAGTCAACTAGGTACTAAAAAAGTCGTGCCTCGGCAATGTATGTACGTAAAATAATTTAGTTAATTGTTATTTTTCATCAAGACTAAGTCTTAAAATTGCTTAGGAATTATTGACTTACCCTAATAGCTATAGCATACCACCGAGGTTAAAAGAAAACTAAACAAAGCTCTTCTTAAAATGTCATACTATGAGACAGAGGACATTCTCAAAAATAAATCATAAACGACCACAAAACTTTACACAAATATATAGTTATATTGTAACTTATATATATAAATATATATGCACATATATATCTCTGCTTATATTACATAATTAAAATAATTTTTAGTATTACGTAATTTTCCGTAGTCCGACAAGGAACCCTTATAGTTTCGCCATGTCCGTCTGTCCGTCTGTCCGCGGCTTAGCGCAGAGACTATTAATACTAGAAAGCTGTAATTTGGCATGAATATAAATAATTATCACGCCAACAAAATGGTAAAATAAAATCTCAATTTATTTTTTATTGTTACCTCTCCTACACGTAAACTGGGGATTTTTTTCTCGTCTATCCCATAGTGTGGTGTATCGTTGGATAGGCCGTTTAAAAACGCGGTCTGTATTAGTAGACCAACTTATATGTACCGGGCAGCTACGGAACATAGTATTGAGTGAGTATTGTAAAGTTTTTCTTAGTTGAAGTCACATTGATTTTTAATAAACAGAATGTTTGTTGATTGCCAAATTACTTTTATTTTGTCCTGATTTCACTTTTCACTCTCATTGTACTATCGAAAAGGACTACCATTTTTAAGTGGACGAATTTACTCTGCTTGAGACAAGAGGGACGAATTTTACCAAAAATAGAAAAGAGGACGAATCCTTGAGGACGAATATTCCCCAACCCTTATTTACGATGGGGAAGAATACTCTTTTTCGCGTTGCTGCTAATTTTATTCTTTGGAAGTGGTTCAGTATATCTAGTAGAGAATATTTTTAATTTTCTGAGCACATCTTTCTAAAAACCGTCCTCTTTCTGTTTTTGTACCAAATGATGAACTGGACAAGTTATTATAACGATTTCTGACCCCTAAAAAGGTCTTAAAACTGGATAAAGGTAAAATTGCAATCGGACACCAACAAGTGATATTTGAAACTCATCTGCCATTCGATATACGAGTAAGTTTCCAAGAACATCGCTGCTGGATCTGTGTGTGGAGGCCCGTGCCACACACTGTTTGTAAACTTGCTCATTGTTTCAAGATGGGTATCATAGTTCCGGGTACTGAATAATCCATGATGGTACCAAGAAGGCACATTCTGATGAGTTTCCTGGTAAATTATTTTAAAACATTTATGATATGGGGATGTTCTTGTTCTAAAAGTTTATTTCCCTGATAAATTCAAAAGCTAAGTTCTGTCAAATGAGTTAAGTAGTGCCACACCGAATCGACACAAATATCTTGTTTCGAATCAAATCATCTTGCTGTTATACCACACCAATAAAAAACATGTTATTTTTTAAACAGTCCGATGAATTAATAGCATTTTTCTACCACCAAACAGAAGAATAAGAGAAATGCAGAAGTTTTCGTGAATAAGACGTTAGTAAGCAGTCAAAGTTTGAACACTTATCCGTTTGTATTAGACTTAGAAAAAAAGGTTTATTGTTGTCTGAATGTTTCTAGGATATCAAGGGAAAAAGTTACGGTATATTTGTCAACGGTGGGTCAATAACGTTCTTCATCTGAAGTCAATAACAGACAAGTTAGATTGCTCTTTGTAGAGGTGGTACATATTCGATTCATTATTTACTAGAATTGACTGCAAAGTTGAAACCTACTTAATCTGGGTCAGTTGTAGCAATCTAATCGTCAGCGTCATTAGGCAGGTCATCTTCATCTATTGAGAATTAGTACAAAATTGACCCAACAGTGCAACCCATTGCTTTAGCGATTGGAGATGCCTCAGACAGAATTTCTGGAAATAATTGCCATAATACTTTCAATTCAATGCCGTTTTATCTGGCTTCAGATAATGTGTCTCCGCGCATTAGTTCCGCCAATGTCGCGTTATAAGCAAAAAAACGCACTGTGGGCAGAACTGCAACTTTTTTTTAATTTTTTTATCACTATCTTCAAGGCGAGTACCTAAAACAAAGGACATCACAATACCTACATAAAATTGGACAGCACAAACAATATACAAGAACTACAACCATGTTAGTAAAGATAGATAGTTTGTTCTATTTATAAATAAAACAAACAACAAACAATAAATCACCACAAAACAATACATAAATAAATAGGTATTCAAAGTTTAATATTATTTACTTTAATAAACCTACATAATATATACACAAAGGGACTATTTACAAAGGTTAGCAAAAAGTTGAAATTGACGGGGCGAGGGATTTCAGTAGGGAGGATATCGTACAACGAGAATTTCAGTTTTTGGCAATCAAAAAACATGTGATCTACTGTACCCTCATCTAAACCACACTCACACAAGAAATGGTCCCTTACCCTGATTAATAATAATACTTGAACCATTATTCACTGTACTATTACTGTACTGGCGCACTGTACGTCAAGCTGACAAATGAAAATATGTCCATAACAAAAAATGCTGTCAAATTACAAAATTAAACACAACATGATGAAAAAATGTTGGCGATAAAAATGTTGCCATTTTGGTGTGCGCCGTCTCTGATCCCGATAATTATTTTATCTGGTAGGTATGTACATATAGGTTTATTTTAATTTTATTTATTACAATCATTTGCTGGATTAGTGACGGTTAACAGTATAAACAACACTTCTAATCTAGCTCTATCTATAGATTTTTTTTTATATCAATTATTAGTGGAATATAAAAATCTAAGATAATATCGAGAATGACATGTTTGTTTGGGAAAAAGGGATTGTAAAAATGAACGCGATGAAACCATTATGTATTATTCCAATCTGCATCACTGCAGCGGTATCAATTGGATGGAAAATCCAGATTGGATAGCTTCTGGCGATACAATCCTAAAGGTATCATTGCAACAGTAGATGACTGGGTAAGGAAATTGTTTTGATTATTAAAGTTGCAGTGGAATTAGGTAGGATAGGCTTTCGTCACTTTTTGATTTGTAAATGTATCCTAAATGTGTATTTGAAAAAAAAAATGTGTATTCCAAAAATTACAGCTTGCGCCCCGAGCAAAAGGCTAGATCAAGGCCATCCTGTGACCTGTCAGATCAGTATTTCTTTAATATACATTGTCACGACATGAATTCTCGAGGGGATGTCAGAGGTGGTCCCGAATGTGAACTGTGAAATGTAAGTTGTGACGTGTTCTTACACCCGCGTTCTTCACTCGGTACACACGTATTTCACGGACGAATATTACGTCCAAAAGTGATGGGTGGTGACATGGGTGGTACTTTGGGCACAAAAACACGCTTTTTTAGGGCATGCAGGGTTAGGGTTCTCATTGTACAAACCGCAGAACGCAGAACGTCCTGTGTAGTCGGCGTCTAAGTAAATTGTTTCCTTTCCGCGGATACTTTCCACTAAAAAGCTCATTTATTTTCGGGCCAAGCGTCTCACGAGAAAAACAAAGCCCAAATCCATTACATCCTAGCCCTTGAAATATAAAAATAGAAAATCTCCCTCACTATGCAAATTTTATTGTTCATCGTCGTGGTCCTTGTGAACAATTTAATCAGACCGTGAAAATGAAGAATTAAAAATGTAATCCCTTATAGAACGGCTGAAACAACCTCCGTCCAGAGCTTTTCGTGTGAAAATTAAAAGGAAATGTTGTTTATTCTAAAATTATTTTGTTTACTCAGGTTGGAATGCTGCTAAGGTATATGTTACACAGAATGTTGATTTGGGCCGCAACCTCAATACAAGATACGAAACAAGCGATACATCCATTTTTCCAGTTAAACATTTTCGGGACAAATTTTTCATTTTTTATTTTATTTATTTATTTATTGTGTCAACCAATATACATTGTACAAAAAAACGGAAAATATTTGAGTACATAGATCTTAAACAAATTATTTGTATATTGGGATAAATATTAACATGAAAAATGTGCCGTTGGTAACTGTGGTAATATAAATTGTTATACAGTCACCAACGCCTTCCTATAAGAGAGCGATAACTATAAAATTTACGTGTTACATGGAAGAATGACAGAAAAAGAAAAATAGGTAATTAAAAATGAAAAATTTGCATGCAATATACTCTAAAGGTGTGTGGGTGGGTGCGTGCGTGTGTGTGAGGGAGAAGGTGTGTGTGTGTGTGAGGGAGAAGGTGTGTGTGTGAGGGTGTGTTTGCGTGTGTGTAGCTGAGTCCGAATAAATATAATAAATACTATAAATGAAATTATGGATGCTGGAGAATTGGTTTTATCACCTACATTTATATACACAATATATATTTAATATATATATATGGAAATTACTATTACTGTTAATACCTCTTACGCAATCACTTTCAGAAGTGCCTCTGAATCCTTGTAATTAAGTGAGAGCAGCCAGTTCAAGACCACAACCTTGCATTTGCCTAAGAGAAGAGGACAAATATTGACCGTTCTATTTACCTTATTATACAGACGAGAACTCAGAACTTTGTAGTGTCGAGCGGCTAACTGAGTCCTGTGCTTCACAACCCTGCAGACTAGGTCCGATCGTCTTATCGAACTAATGGTAGACGGGTCATAAGGGAGTGTAGAGTGTTTACGCAGGATAACGTTAAAAATAAAAAGCCTTCTAACGGAAAGCACCTGACATTCTTTGTACAGCTGGTCTGTGTTATGCAGGATTGGCTTTTTAGTCATGACCTTAAGGACGGCCCTTTGGGCTCCCTCTAGGCGGATGAAGTGCGATGAACATGCACCACCTCAGGATGTAATACAGTATGTAAGTACTGATTGCGCCAGCGCATAATACACAGTTTTTAGGGTATGATTATCAGCTGAACATCTAAGTTTACGAAATATATACATTATTTTTCTAACCCGGGATATTAAGGATTCAAGATGATCTTTCCATGAAAGGGTAGTATCTATTATAATGCCTAAGTATTTAATATTAGAGGCTCGAACAATAGGAGTGCAGCCGCATTTGCGGACATGGGCTCCACAAGTATGAGCTAAAATATTGTAGGAGTCATGGTCAGGCTGATGGCTAGCATAGTGAGAAAATGTTATGTATTTCGTCTTATTAATATTTAAAGTTAAGAGATTTGACGAAAGCCAACTCATCACAGTTCTAAGAGAGTTTTCAGCGTGGCGACAACACTCTTCCCAATTTTTGCCCCGTATAAGTAAAACAGTATCATCTGCGTAAGTAATTATTTTGCAGTTAGGAATATGCATCGAGCAAAGATTGTTAATATACATAAGGAAGAGAGTTGGACCTAACACGCTACCTTGAGGAACGCCATATGTCAGAGATTGATTACTGCTAGTGAAACTATCAATTCTCACACTCTGGGTTCTTTCCGATAGGTAGCTGCGAAAGATGTCCAAAGGGACGCCTCTTATAACTAAGCTTTCCATTTTGTTTAGTAGAATGGGAACAGAAACAGTGTCGAAAGCCTTTGAAAGATCAAGAAAAATACCTATTGTCTTAAGTTTCCCATCCAACTGTTCAACAATGGTATTTGTGAGTTCTAGTACTGCATCTTCGGTAGATTTGCCTTTTCTAAATCCAAATTGGTTCTCTGAAATTATCTTTTGTTGTTCGAGATAATTTATTAGCCTATAATTCAAGACGTTCTCCAGTATTTTCGAAAGGGTGGTTAGCACAGAGATAGGCCGGTAGTTCGTGACACTGCTTCTGTCCCCACTCTTATAAATAGGGTGAACAATGGCCTTTTTAAAAACTTGGGGGAAGATACCCTGCGTCAGGCAAAGGTTGCACACATGTGTAATAGGAGTAGTAAGTGAGGACCGCGTGGCTTTTAGAACTTTAGTTGAAATGTGATCCCAGCCTACGGCGCAGTCACTTCGCAAACCTAAAATCAGTTTGTCAATTTCGGCTTCGTCAGTCGGTAATACGGCCATAGAGTTTCCCTTTTTGTTTCCAGCAAGAGTATTTGAGAAAGCATTATCATCGTTGAGGTTACCATGTTGAGCAAGGATTTGTGAGGCAAGGGTTTCCCCTATACTTGAGAAGTATTGGTTTATAACATTTACTGAGGCTTTTGGATCTTGGGATAAATTCAATAACTCAGTTGGTGGAGTAGGTGGTTGTTTCAAATAAGTTATATTTTTATTACATTCCACATTGCTTTAGGATTTTTATTCACCATTTGCAGTTCGTTAGATTCATAAGTTCTTTTAATCTTTTTGAGTAAATTATTACAGTAATTTCGATATCTTGTGAAAGTTACTTGTAGAATTCGATTATCAGGGAAAGTTTTGCCTTTTTGTGGAGTTTATCGCGATGGCGAATGCACCTAAGAAGACCGGGTGTTATCCAAGGCTTTATATTTCTTCAGCTTCGTGGTATTTTGCCAACTTGGCTTTGAGTTTTTATAGATTGAGCTATTATATTTATCAAGGATTCTGCAGCTTTATTGGCGTCTGTGGTGTTCAAAATTTCGGAGGAGTCAGTTTCTGACAGATCTTTGGCAACTGCAGTAAAGTCTACTCGGACTGCACTTGTTTTGGCTCTATATAGTTTAGGTGCAAAATCAGAACAGAAAAGAATGGGGTTCCGTTATGAGGGAATCTAGAACAAAGGTTGTAGAATTATTATTAGATTTAAACATAACGTGATCAAGACATGTCTTAAGGTGCGTCGGAAAAATATGAGTGGGAAGCAGGCCATGGGATCCTGTTACTTCCAGGTAAGTATCAGCATGGGCGTCGACACTACTTGGTGAAATATCAATGTTCATATCTCCAATCACGGCAAATGAATTCAAACAAGGAATTGCATGCTTATGTTTTTATTGCGAAATCCATCGCTTTGGAATACTCTAAATATTATTATTAGAGTGCATTACAAACTAGAAAAGATAAATTAGAAACAAATGTAAAGACAAGAATTTGAAAAAAATCCTCGGGCCAGGATTCGAACCTGCGACCTCTTGTTATCAAGACAAGCGCGCTACTGACTGCGCCACCGAGGTACTTACCTAGCTAGACCGTTGAATTTTTCCACCATACTTGTCTACCGAATTTTGTAACTATTTGATCTAACCAGCTTGTATTGTACATACTGAACGCTCACGAGGGCGTTATGTGATTTCACGCCTTGTCCTTGCATGTTGCTTGGTCGGCGTGTTTTTTTTTGTATGGACTTTAGCAACTCCAACTTAAGATAAGTTTTACAGAACCGAAAAAAATACATATTGTTTTCGAAAACATGGGCATCTTTTGACCATTTTAAGAACACGTTTTGAAATTTTTACATAGGAGACCACTGAAAATTTTACTTATTGCATTTTTGTATAAATGGTGGATTGTATCATTCATTACAAAACTTTCTACGAATATTTTTTGGATATTTGCCCTTCTTTTGACTATAATATTCTTTGAAAATAGGATAAGATTAAAAAAAAATAGTTTACTCTGATTATCGCTTTCGATGCATTTAATAAGGCTCAAAAACTTTGTCTTTGTCAATATATCTTATGCATTCACGCTCGACTCTAAAAATCCTTATAGCGATGTTACGGAGTTTATCTGATCGCCCGTACATCCTTCTGTCTTGTCCATGGTACTCAGAAACAGCCACAACGATTGAGGTACTTGGAAAGATAATTTATACAGGATGGTCCAAATAGTGACGTCAAAGAAATTTTTATAGATTCCCCACACCTAGGTGTATCAAAAAATATGCCATAATATGTTCCGCGATTTTTGGTACCTAGTTTAGAAGTTATGATTTTTTTATAGTGTATTTGCGAATTTTCTACCGCAGTGGCTTAAAAAAATCATAACTTTTTTTGTGGTAAGAATTTTGTACACAGTTTTTCTTCCTTACGTGAAATAATCAGCTACAAAAAAATCCATAATTGTTACCAAAAAAAAAGTGAAAGTTGAAAGTGAAATTTTTTGGATCGAGTTGATTTTCAACATTCTTTTAAAATTACAAAGTGGATGTTGCATAGGTTGAAACTAATTTTAAAAACTTCAGTGGTTTATCAGCTAACCAAGAAATAAAAAATAAGTCCTTCTTATTAGGCCATTTTACGATGATATCGGCTTCCAAAGTTAGTTAGGAAGAAAATTGGTTAAGAAAAAGTATTGTTTGTAAAAATTGTTTAAGCAATTTTATTTTTCATTCTTATGGCCAACATTAGTAAGAAATCACCAGAAGCATTTAAATAAACTCAATTTGAACGATTAGTGTACTTAAAAAAAAAAATTGTAAATCATTTTATTTCACAGACATTTGGTATTAGTTTAAGTTTATTTTAATGCTTCTGATGATGTATTACAAATGTTGGCCATAAAAATAAAAAATAATAGCTAAAACAATTTTTACAAACAAAGCTTTTTGCAAACGAATTTTTTACTTAACTAACTTTGTTAGCCGATATCATCGTAAAATATAACATCAGAAGCATTAACATAAACTTAAACTAATACCAAATGTGTGTGAAATAAAATTATTTACAAAAATACATTTTTTGTAAAGTGTACTAATCGTTCAATTTGAGTTTATTTAAATACTTCTGGTGATTTCTTACTAATGTTGGGCATAAGAATGAAAAAATAGTTCTAACAGTTTTTACAAACAATACTTTTTCTTAACCAATTTTCTACCTAACTAACTTTGGAAGCCGATATCATCGTAAAATGGCCTATTAAGAAGCACTTATTTTTTATTTCTTCGTAAGTTGATAATCCGTTGAAGTTTTTAAAATTTGTTTTGAATTTGTTTGTAATTTTAAAAGAATATTGAAATTTTTACTATGTCCAACTCGATCCAAAAAATTTCATTTTGAACTTTTTTTTGGTAACTCGTATGGATTTTTTGTAGCTGATTATTTTACGTAAGGAAGAGTGACTCAAGACAGTTATGTTGAAAAAATTATGTACAAAATTTTCACCACAAAAAAGTTAAGATTTTTAAGCCACTGCGGTAGAAAATTCGTAAATACACATTAAAAAAAAAAAAATTCTCAACTACCAAAAATCGCGGAACACACGTGGCATATTTTCGGATACACCTAGGTGTGAGGAATCTATAAAAAATTCTTTGACGTCACTATTTGGACCACCTGTATAATTATAATATATTTGGCTGCTTGGGTGCTCGTATGTTATTTATGGAGTTGGAGAACAGAAGTAGAACCTCGGAAAATGTACGGAGAATGACGTGTCAACTTATCCACAATGAGTAATGGCTCACACACACCATGAAGACGACATTTTTCGCATGCACACACGAACACTTTTAATTTTCAGCTTTACCCATTGTTTCAGTGGACAACAACGCAAGTTTTGATTTCTCACATTTTCACCAAGCTTTTGTTTTAAATATGATTGTTTACCATCTCTTTCTTTAATCTATCCGTATGATGGTAGTTTTATGATATTTTTTTATGTTATGTGGAGGGTTATGCATAACCGTAGATATAACCCATGTAACAATCTTTTTTTGGTCCCGCATTCACATTTATTTTCAAAGCCGTAAAATTATAATTTTACTAGTGAAATTATAATTGCACGGGCTTTTCTTTTGTCAGCCGTTTCAGTTTCATAAAATATTACGGGCCGATTTCAGTTGAATTATAATTTTACTAAACACAAATTGTGAAATTATCAAAAGCAGTGTTGGAGCCATAGAGTTAAGAAGTAAAACCAGAGTTTTTTGATTGATATCTCGCCGCATAATTTGTGAAATTTACGATGATTTTCAACAAAAAGGTCAAAAATAGGTGCAATGACGAGCGAAGCGACAAGCGCTTTAGGTTGCTTGTGATCATAAATTTGGCAGCCAAGCGAAGCGGAGCGGAATGAGACGACTCCTGAAGTTCTGAACGGACGAGGGTGGGGAGGAGGAGTTTGTGTATCCTCCTCTCAATTTTCTTTCTAGAAATTAACTTTCTGTTAAGAACTACAGAGGTCGTCTCGCCTTGTTCCGCTTCGCTTGGTTACCGAATTTATGATCACCCCTATTTTTACCTTTTTGTTTAGAGTTTACTGAATGGTAAAAAAACACTTTAAAATCTGACCTTTATCTGAGAATCTGACCAATAGTGAGTGACCGTTCCATAATTTTATTGAATGAACTAAAATTATCCCGTGATATTGTACGAGTACGAAATGAAGACGATTGATTGATAAACATTGAAATTAAAATTTCACGGCATTTACAATTTGCCTGCGATATAATTAATAACAGACTTGTGACGGACAGCGGCGTCACTGGTGCGAGGGTTTCAGCACCGCGCTCACCATGCCACTTGCCCAGCGTATGGGCATTTTCTTTAGGAGGATAGACAAGAGTGGCGAAATCCTGGAGAGGCCGATGGCCGATAGAAGGATTTACATTTGACATTCTTTGTTTTAAAAAAAATCTTACTATTACTGTCTTATTATTTTAGATGTCATGTTGAAGTAAAACGCTTTGTGTTTCTTTTTCATTAAAATTACATTATTAATAAGCTTTATATACAAAAAGACAAGGAAAAAATGATAATTCCAACAATAACGATAAAATTTTTTGAATTAGTGAGTATGTTTAGTAAGGTATCAAAAAAACATAACCTCTTTTGTTGAGGACTTCAAGATCTAATCTGCAAAATTTATTTTTCTTTACTTTGGCGTAGCTACGAAGCGAAAAATGCTACGGGGGAGAAAGGGGGGTAAGCGTATTTAGGCCGACTATTCTGGCACGGGCGGAACAATTGCCAAGGTAGTTTTCGGGTGATGTGGAAAGAGATTTTCTACGTTTTATTGTTTTTCTTTAAATTGGAAACCCATGGGAAGTGATGTTCCTTACATTTTATGGTTTTTATTTGATGCGATTTAGTCACTTCAATTTACATTATAATGGCATTTAAGATACTGTTAACAGAAGTCGAACGACTGATATTGCGAGTGATGGGCATGTAAACCGTTTTATTTTTGAACACATACATACATTTACGCACGCCTGTCTTCCAGAGGAGTAGGCAGATAGTATAGATTTCCATCTGCTACAATCCTGACACAGCCAGATCCATAGATCTAGTCATAGATACTCTTCTATTCCGGGTACTTTTTACTTCGCCCATCTTCAGTATGTCGGCAATTTAGTATACTTCATAAGGAACGCATTTCAACTGCATTTACTCTACTTAGATGCTCATCTTGCTACACCCAATATTCATTACCATACATAAGCGTAGCAGCCAACCTTTTTTGAACACCTTGAAGTTATTGTGCTACGGCTCAATTTAATGCAAATAAATTAGCTGTTTTTTTTTCATGGAATTCATGTTCTTAGAGTACCAAACAATTTCCTTTATTTTTTTAAAGGATTCGATCTATTTTCATTATAGGCTTGCGCAACAATATGTCTGATCCTTCAGCAGTACAGTTACGACCTCACCGATCTTCCGACGCTGATGTTCTGTACTGGAACTTACGTCGCTTTTTTCGTCATCCTCTCGGGAGAAATTGTTGGTAAGCAATATTGTAACAGTATCCACACTTTTACTATTCACAAATTCCTATTCGCTAAATTAAAGTATTGTGGCCAGTATCAAAATATCGTAATGTGATGTATCGTAATTAACACTCTTTAAATAGGGATACCAAAGACATGAAGTACAGATACCTACAAACATCTTGAGAAAAGGCATAGTAGAGGAAAGTTGGCGCATAAATTTCGCCCTTGGTCCATCAAATAAAGACTGAGATTTTTTGTAATTTGTTAAGATGTTTGCCGGTATCTATATGACGATGTAAGAATAAAGAGTACAATTTAAACTTAATAACCGAAGCAGAGTTGTAGAATTCAGTAAGTACAATACTTTTGTTTCATGTAACACCACTGAAGGAACATTGCAAAACTACTCAACTACAACCAAATAGGTTGGTATTCAACCAACTGGACTCTGGATTAAATTGCTTTAGTAAATTGCAAACGTGTGTGTGTTTTAGAGCTTATACCTTCTATGTGACAGAGTTTCACAACGCATAAGCCTGGAAATAGTGCATTGATTTCACAATAATTATTTTTTGTAAGGAACGTGGCTGCTGATCGCAGGACAAGTATCTGGACTAGAAAATCGGATATACGGTCAAATCCTCAGATTTATATTGCACATATTTCAATTAATATTTTATTTGTAGTGACTGATTTTATTGGTCTAGCAATCCTGGACATATGGCCAACGGAAGAGTTACATTACAACAAAATTACAACAGTGAAACAATAAAAATAGGTTCTGTAATTATAAATGACTATATCCCTATAGAACTGCTCATCTTCAGGGAACAAACTATAGCCTATGTTTGGACATAGATATAAAGAGCCTAAACATAACAAAAGCGGAAAAAAACGGTTTATTAGGTCCAGAGATTACTGACGCGAATTTCATGAATGGCTTATTCTATATGGAACTACTCATCCCTATGGAACAAAATTAAGCCTTTGTCAGATTAAAGAGTTCAATCATAACAATACTGAAAGAATTTTAAAATCGGTTCCGTAGTTATTAATGGGAAAAAAACTATAGCCTATGTCCAAGGTGAAGAGTCTAAACATTACAACAGAAAAATAAATTTAAAATTCAGCCCATTAGTTCCAGAGATTATCCAAGCAAATTTAATAAATGGATTTGTACCTAGGGACCTGTTCGTCCTCAGGAAACAAATGGTTTAACTCTTCACTTGCCTTAGTTCAAGTGAAGACTGTAACCATTACAACAGTAAAAGAATTTTCAAAATCGGCTGCCATAAAATAACTGAAGGATACAGGGGAAGAACAGGGAATGTCAAATTTTTTCAACTTTGTGTTTTTTAATGTCAAAACATTGTTTTTCTATTTCAGTCTCGTTTTCAATAACAATAAACTGAAATAAATTAAGGGATGGCAACCAAAAGTACGTTTTTCGATTGGCCTGAATGTGAAATAAACAAAAATTTTATTTAAATTTTTTCGAATATACTTTTTTTAAATATATTTCATATTAGGTACGAATTTACGAGATTTAAGTATGTAAACTTTCAATTGTATATAGTATAATTAAAAAGATATATGCACTTTCAAAGGTTTAAATGCGTTTTTCTCGAAATGTACTCAGATGGACTTTCTCTGTTTTTCCCGTGCACCCTTCAACTATTGATAATGACTATCGTCTCTAGGGAACTGCTCGTCCCCAGGAAAAAAAACTATAGCTCATTTCCAAGTGAAGAGTTTAAGCATCATAAATAACAGAGAAAAAAATTCAAAATCGGTTCAGTAGTTCCAGAAATTACCCACGCGAATGTAATTAATGGCTATGTACCTAGGGAATCGCCTGTCCCCAGGGAACAAACTATAGCCTATATCACTCAGAAATAATGGAGATTTCTATGTTCTGAAATAATTTTCATAATCGGATATATAGTTCCGGAGATTACATCCAAACTCACGAGATACAATTTTTTTTTTTATTAATACATATCGTAAAGACATAAATCCCCGAAGGGGTGCCAGATATGGTCCCGTGTGTGAACTGTGAAATGCAAGCATTCGTTACACCTGCGTTTCACCGATAATTACTATGTTTTACGATATTATCGCCGTACTTCGGGGACAAATAATCGCTTTTTAGAACATGCAAGTTTCCTCATGGTATTTTCCTTCACCGCGCCGTTCAGCAAGTGGTAAGTAATAAGCAAGAACACAAATATTATGCACATACATTCCGAAGATCTCATTGGTGCATGCCTGACCGGGGATCGAACCTGGATCTCAAGATTGAGAGGCCACGTCCTACGTCTAAGCTACAACCGCCGTTATAAGTGAAAAAGTTTAGATTAGTGTAGATTAGTGCAGATTAACCTAAAATTAAACCTAGTGTTGTATTTTCAACAGGCGAGGTAACCATGATGCAACTGGATGTGGTCCAAGACATGATCTTCGGGTTTGCTGGAGTTGTCCTATTCGCAACTTGCGGGGGTCTAGTCCTTTCGGCTCGTCTGAAAGACCAGCCTATCTACCCAAGAACTGGAGACCATACGATGGCTGTGGCGGAAGGCGGAGTGGCAATTTGGAATGCTTTCATGATGTTCTTTGACTTCTCACTGGCATATTTAGAATCTGAAGAGTATGAAAGTACAAGCATTGGATAGTAAGCAGTTTTGTCTTGTGAAGTTAATTTCAACGCTTCCCTACACTTAGAGAACGGACTAACCAATCTCTTCTTAGGGTTGGTTAAAATAAGTATTTGTAATTGAAACACAAACGTGAACAAGCTCTCAAGTTCCTGTTGTTTTCGGAGCCGCTAAAAACACAAATTTAAAATGGCTATAAATAACACACCGAAGTGTTTATTTATTTTATTAGATTTGGATATATCATGATTTTGATAAAAAAAATCCTATGCCAATAACGAAACTAAACAAAATAAAATATGAGGGTAAATTCCTTCTTTTTAGGGTTCCGTAGTTGACGAGGAACCCTTATAGTTTCGCCATGTCCATCTGTCCGTCCGTCCGTCTGTCCACGTCTTAGCTCAGAGACTATTAGTATTAGAAAGCTGTAATTTGGCATGAGTATACATATTATCACGCCGACAACAAAACGGTAAAATAAAAACATGAAAAAAAAAAGTTTAAGCATACCTCGGAATACCTCCACGTACACGTAAATTGGGGATGATTTTTTTTTCTCATCTGTCACATAGTGTGGAGTATCGTTCAAAAACAGGTCGATCGAAAACATTGTTGGTGTGTCAAAACCATTTTTCGATTTAGGGATCCGTTGGCGAAATATTAAGCTATAAAGTGATAATTTTTGTTAGAGTCAAGTGTCCCCCCTCTCTGCCGACTAAACGATTGTTTATGAATAAGTGGAAAAATTCAAAGAAGTATTATATATAATGAAGTTAAAATAAAAACTATCACAGCTAAGTAGACTTTATAGGTTTACGAGTACATGTCGCGCCAAACTTTTAATCCCCTCTAAACACGGGGCGATTCGTATCGGCAGGACCAAAATGTATGGGTCGTTCTTCGGAAGAGCGACTTCCGAGCGGAGTAGAAGCTTAGCGCGATCTGTATTAGTAGACCAGGTAAATACGGAACCTTACACTGCGCTTGGCCCGACGCATACTTGGCCGGTTTCTTACTACAAGCTAAGTCTTAAAGAAAAATATACTATCATGATTAAAATTAAAAACATATCACATTCAATTTAATTAAGAACACACGAAGAAAAAAGTTAAGAAAAACGAAGTTAAACCCGTGAGATGTATTGTTGTTTGTGTGTGTGTGTGACACACATTGTGCGTAATTTTTTCTTCTGTGTGAAAAGATTGTAATACTTGCATATAAATTTATATAATGGTTAGAGCTCTGGTCTGCCAACAAACTGTTGTACATCATGTCATTACTTTTCGAAACAAAGAGCTAAAAAAAAGGAATGAAAAAGAAATAAAAATATTCAATCTATTCTATATATTAATAATAAAGTAGTAAAAAAGTCGTGTCTGTACATTGAATATTTTCGTGAAATTTAAATGAAATGGGTTACAATAATATCTGTAAGCCAAAACTGCAATTTTTAGAATTTTTGTCTCTTTGTTCCTCAGGGTGGCGTTCTTTCTCCTCTCCTGTTTTCAGTTTTTATTAACTCAATCACCGACAATTTATCTTCTCTCTACCATCTGTATGCAGATGATTTGCAGCTCTATTGCCATTCTCCAGTGGATCAAGCAAAATCTGCCGTTAAAAAGATGAATGAAGATCTCACTAAAATACAAAATTGGGCTCAATCATTTGGACTTGTTGTTAACCCAACCAAATCGCAAGCCATGCTACTTGGTATCCGGTACATGTTACAGAAATTGAGTGACAATACTTTACCAACTGTAGTTTATAATAGGGGACCTATTGTCTTTTCTAAAACCGCTAAGAATCTAGGAGTTGTTTTTGATTGCCACTTGTCGTGGACTCCTCAAGTCAATGAGATCAGCAAAAGAGTGCATAGAGCATTTCACTCTTTAAAGCGCCTCCAGAACTTCCTGCCTTTTAAAACTAAAATTTCCCTTGCGCAATCTCTACTTCTTCCATTGATCGACTATGCCGATGTCAGTTTCCTTGATGCCAACGAAGAGTTACTAAATAAGCTCGAGCGCCTGCATAATCTGGCTATTCGTTTTATATATGGCTTACGTAAATTCTACCGTGTCTCCCTTTTCCGCAAGGAACTTAAATGGCTACCTATCCGTCAACGTCGTGATTTCCATATTCTCACTCAGCTTTTCAGTATTCTCACAAATCCTCGCTCCCCTTCTTATCTTCGTGAACGATTCGTACCACTGCATTTTTCTAGAGACAGGCCGGTTCGGACACGTACTGTCTCTCTACTTAAAACTCCAGTGCACAAATCATGTGCTTTGGGCCAGTCTTTTAATGTCGTGGCTATAAGATTCTGGAACTCACTTCCCCAAAACATCCGTGACTGTCCAACAATTGGTATTTAAAAAAAAAGACTAAAAGAGCACTATCTTTCTCTTCCATAAGTAAATTTGTATAGTATGTAAGTGTGTACGTACATAATGTACACGCTATATGTATATATATTGCTATATCTATTGTTTATGCAAAGATTCATGTATACGTAATAGAATGTAGTTATGCTGTGTATGTATTTGTAAGGATATATACATATATAACTATATATAAAAAAAAAATTTAATAGTGTGATACATCGTTTTGTGTACACGTATGTCTACTTATTCATTTATTATGATTTTTATTTATCAGAGGGATTTGCTGGAAGAAATCTCTACTTAGAGATAAGCTCGCCTATGTACATCCTATTTCAATTAGCCATGCATGTTTCTGATATATATTTTTTTAATAATTTAGTTTGAAAATGTAGACTATTTTATGAGACTAATTTCATTATTTTTGGGATTTATTCATTGCATCTATTTAAAAACAAAAACTTAAATTTTACCCGCCAAAAGTGAACGTGACGTCACTAGAGGCGTTCCGCATGGCGCTAATATTGCTAACACTACCATCAAACTTCTCACGCCCATCAAGTCGTTCCGAATGAAAAATGGCGTCCATCACTGTTTATACTTATAATCCATTTAGGGTTCTTTTGAACGCAACATGAATGATGACAGAATTTGTAGAAATTCATCTAAGTTACGTGAATACAAAGGATATACTACTTTACTAGGTCCAAGAAGTAATTTCTTCTAACTACAATCTTATAATCATGATTTAACTAATGCTCTTATTCTTCGAAAAACCTATTTTTTAAATTGCCACCGGCCAGCTAGCACTTTTCATAGATCGCTCATAGTGCAAACGCTCTGAAGCATAGGCATATCACAACATGGCGTCGTTAACGATTTCATCTATGATAAACAAGGTGAAATTTAATCAATCACCCTTATTCATACTGGAGACTCTGTTAGTGATCAGGAACAAAATTCAATGATCGTTATTTTCGAAATCATAAAAAAAATTGTTTCCATACTGACTGAATAGGCAGTAGGTAGGTACGGGAGCAATTTTTTGTTTTCAGTTTTACCTTGAGGTTCATTAAACATTGTTCCTGATCACTAACCGAGTCTCCAATATGAATTCTGGCGGTAGATTAATTATCGGGCTCACAGTGACTCGGAATGATGATAGACGCGATATAATCGATTATGTCGCGACACGGAATGCACTGCATGTCAAATGTCATGTCATGACGTCATAGATAAGTCAAATGAAGTTCATTGTGTTTTGTTAAAATATCTTTAAAAGTATAGATTTATTTATTAATCTGATAAGTAGCAACTGTACAGAAAACATATTTCTCGAAATGGTTTTAAGATTTCCGTTCTTGTCCAGAAAGTTAGCACCCCCAATTGTAATTATATTTATGTGTACAATAAAGTATAAAGTATGTTCCGTTTAACTCGAGAACCACTCAACGGATTTAGATGCGGTTTTTTTCATTATCATCAAAGTAACCCTGGTCAACACATAGGCTATAAGGGGTGTTCATAAAATAACGCCTAAGCCGAAAACGGGGCGAAGATTGGAAAACGCTTTTAACTCTGGAACCACTCAACGAATTTGGATGTGGTTTTCTGTTTTATTATCATTGTAGTGACTCTGGTCAACACATAGGCTATAAGGGTTGTTCATAAAATAACGTATAAGTCAAAAACGGGGCAAAGATTGAATAAACGCTTTTAAATTTTAATGGTGATGATGAATGGGTATGTTTTTTTAACGTTGTTATCCTTATATAATAATGTCTATGGTTGTTATAAGTATATCCTAAGTCTCTGTATAGAACAATATCATAGTCATCGCCCGCGCCTCAGATAAACGAGTAAAGGACCCTCAGATAAAATTTCATTTATCTGAGAAAGGACCTATATCTATGGTCCGTGCCTATGTTTTTTTTGTATTTACGGTCATGGATGGCTCCATCATAGATTTAGTGTAATTTATAGTCACGTGTGCAGCGCCTGGATGACACTCATCTTAGAAAAAAAACTCACAGAATTGTACATTTCTCAAGGACATACTATTCAAATATTTTCTTGTCTAAATGCAATGTTCTAGAACTAATACAGAAGTTTGGTTCTCTAATGGGTGGCAAAAGTTATCGAATTTAATGATATATTGCTTTGAATACCTACGGATTCAATTTGGATAAAATATGTGAATTTCAGCTGGTCATTATCTTCACTTCGCCTGGCATTATGCATTTCATATTATCATCATACTTGTGGTCTTTTACTACACAATTCCCTAAAGGACAACATTTACATACATTTTATTCCATGTTCGGCAGAAGTCCACAAAAAGCGATCTGCCCCGATCAAGATTTTTGGTCTCGCCTTCGTCACTACATAGCCGATCTATTACTAATACTATATCTATGGGCTCCATAGACTTGGGATGATGGCTCGGAACCACGTTACAGGTTAAGAACATAAGCAAACTCCGTAGGTCTATTTTAGGCACATGGCGCATGGGTGTGTTTAATTAAAAACCTACACTGTCACAGATATGTCAATTTTGGATGTCATGTCAAAGTAAATAACTGTGTGTTTTTAACCTAAAGTTTCATTATTTAAACTTTTATTTACAAAAAGAGAACGAAAATATGATAATTCCAACATTTTTAGTAAAACTTTTAGAATTAGTAAGTATATATGTAAAATGCTTAGAGAATATAACCTTTTTTTTGCTGAAGATATTAGAAACCAACCTGCAACATTGCGAGTTGCGGAACACATACTCATGCTACGGCATAGCAAGTATACGGAAAGAAAAATGCTACGGGGCTTAGCGCATACTACGTGGTGGACGTAGATAAATGTTTGTGGGAATACTTTTTGTAGCAGAGAGTATGTGATATAACCTGCTGCTCATGAGTAGGTGCCGACCACATCTTCACTACAAGAGAAGCGTATAGCAAAGTTTTAAAATTTTAATGTAGCTTTCTTCGATGGAAGGCTATTTTGAAAGAGATAATGGTGCAAGCAATCATGTGTGTTCTTTTACAGCTCAAGCTACAGATAGCGCGCGAGTTGAATGCAGACCTGAAGAATGCGCTATACAGGGTGTAAATGCAAAGTCAAGAATCCCTTTAGGGTATGAAAGTATACACGATTCTGATGTCATTACGAGAAAAAAATATATACCTTGAATTTTCATCAAAAATTCCATCATTTTTCTAAGCTATGGCTACGCAGCTCACCGGCCTCTCCGCACACTTAATTGCACCCCGCAAACCGCACCCCTCATCCGAGTTTCCTGCGACCGTGAGGGTGTCCACGCGATTAGTGTATTTTGAGTAAAGAAAATCGTCTTATTATGAGGTACTGGTACTTTATTTAGAGATCCCAGTATTTAAAATAATATCTTTACCGATGAATGAATGAATGAATGAATTAATAAACACTTTATTGCACACAGAACAAGATATTTACAAATATACAAAGAACAGACAGAAGGCAAGGGCAGATTTATTCCTAAAAGGAATTTCTTCCAGTCAACTTTGGGAAAATATGAAACATTTTTATTGTAGAAATTCACATCAGTGCATAGGTACATTCTGAGTTAATTCTAAATCTATAATCTAATTATAAATATACTACATACAAATACATACTTAAATACACAAATACATACATACAAATAAACAAGTAGCTTAGTCAGTAAGTCATTCAGAGAGAGGAGAGGTAAAAATTTTTAAAGTTATATTTAAAAGAGGACACAGAAGGAAGATCTTTGAGTTTTTGCGGAAGTTCATTCCAAAGCCGAACAGCATTGACCGTAAAAGATTTGGAGAAACGATCAGTGGTATGTGGAGGCATCGCCAGATCGTGGTGGTGACAGGAGCGAAGCGTTCTGTTACTACGGTTAATGCGAAGGACAACTCTTTCTTTTAAATAATTGGGGTAGAGGGGATTGTGAAGAACATTATACAAAAGGGAAAGGATATGCAATTTCCTGCGAAGACGGATAGGGAGCCACTTTAACCTGCATCGAAACTCGGAGACGTGATCATACTTGCGCAGTCCGAATATGAATCGAATGCACAAATTCTGAAGACGTTCCAGCTTATCAAGCAGCTCTTCGGTGGGATCTAGATAAGCAACATCGGCATAATCCAGAAGGGGAAGAAGAAGAGATTGAGCTATAATATAACCGATCATACTAACACGCCCTTAAAGGATTCTTGCCTTTGCTTTTACACCCATAGCCGTTCTCTCTACGCACACAGCACTATACTGCAGGCGTGCAAGGGAGGTGTGCAGACGGCGAGGGGAGGTGCTCTCGCCCTTCACCTCAGCCCCGACTGCATTCGATTCGCGGGTTGTCTATACTTATTTCAACGATTAAACTTGTACTTGCTCTCTGATTAAACCAGTATGAGCGAATCTTGACGTTAGATCAAATTATAGTTTAGCTTTAGATTTTTTTTTTTGATGATTTTTCTTTTGCATTTCAGACTTTTGCAACAATATGCCTGGTTCTTCACCAATACAGTTATGACCTTACCGATCTTTCAACACTAATGCTTTGTTCTGGGACTTACGTCGGTTTTGTCATCATCCTCTCGGGAGAAATTATCGGTGAGAAATATTAAAAACAATATCTATTCGATGTAGTCACCTCAAATGCATTTTCGCTGAACAAAGAAAGAAATACACGACATATTTTTTGTACTCAACTGAGGGCGCTATAGTTTCGAATAATTCTCTTTGATCCGTGTAAATCATTTACAGATGGGTTTCAGACCTTAGTGATTTCGTTTTATGTAACGCTGCATTTAATCTACTTGGGTAGCAAAAAAAAATCAAGTTGAAACTTTAGTAGTTCTTTGAAGTCATTGCACGTTCACAATTTTCTAGTAAAGCAGCGTTTGCGTATTTGAATTATAAGAGCTTACTTACACCTACAACGTGACATAGTTTTTCATATGCTGGAGAGCGGAAACAGAGCAAAGATTTCAGAATAGTTTACTATTTGTTACAATCCTGGTATATAGCGCTAGTTAGTGCAGGCATGTGGACTGAAAAACCGGAGTATAAGACAATTCAAGCTTGTGCACGCATGCACTATTCAATCCAGCCCCCTGATTCTGTATCTTAAAATCAGTTGCCAAACCGAATGCCTATCGTCGAAAACTTACATATCCGCTTATCTAAGGATGCGTTCGCACTTGAAATGACGTCACAATTCGTAAATAGTTCAATACCCATTAAGGGTTATTTTGGAAGTTCATTTTTTATCTGCTTTTGGTGAATAGCAACCATAGATGGCAACTGACACTGAGTTACATAGACACTGAGTTACGCAGGCCAGTTTGGTGGCAATGAACGCAAATATAGCAACACTACACTTTCAACAGGCGAGCTGACACTGCTGCAACTCGATGTGATCCAAGACATGATGTTCGGATTGGTTGGAGTCATCCTGTTTTCTGTTTGTGGGGGTCTGGTCCTATACGCACGGCTGAAAGACCAGCCCTGCTACCCAAGAACTGGAGACCCTACGATGGCCGTGGCGGGAGGTGGAGTGGCTGTCGCGAATGCAGTCATGATGTTTTTTGACTTGTCACTGGCTTATTTAGACTCTGAAGAGTATGAGAAGAGAAGCATATGAAAATAATGTGTTTTGTATGGTGATGTCATTTTTTATATTTAGTAGGAGCGTTGAATGTGGCGTTACATAAACATTAAATCGAATTGGTATTTCAAACCTTTGTGGCAGTATTTTATTCTACATTTTTAGCTCGTCGTCTATTTAAAATGTAGTTGAAAGTGATCTTTTCGGCACTAAGGCCGAAGAGACATTTAAAATTCGAACTTTGCAATCCTCACTCATCTATCATGCTTAATATTATGATTTTGAAACTGTCGTGGAAGTCGTAAGCACATTGTAGAATTGGACATATCGTGAAGTTTGTAATCGAAAGTCTTTCAACGAAAAGAAGAAAAATAGGTGCGACGACGATGAGCGGAGCGAGGGGGGCGTGTTTTAGGTTTACATTAAATTTGGGGAACCGAGTGAAGCGGCTTCTGTAGTTTTTACAGAATTATAGGCAGGCAAACATTGACCTCCAGGCAAATAGGCTTGTACACAGGGTAAACAAAATACTATTCTATTTAGTCCGTCTTTTAGATTAGCAAAAAATATTGGACACGTATTTTTTCTTTTGTCAATCAAACAAAAAATGACAGAGATAAAGCGCGTCAAAGTTTAGGAGTGGGGGAAAATGACGTCACTTCTAAGTAAAATTGTACCTAGATGTGACGTCACGCGGAATTTCAGCGGGCTATATCTTCATCATTGTTTGTTTAATTGAAAAAAGAAAAAATACGTGTCCAATATTTTCTGATAGTTTAACTGACGGACTAATAAAATTTTTTAGTCATCATGCCTATTATGATACGTCCAATTGTACAATGTATTTTCGTTCAAATACAAACCAAGATAATCGCGTCTCGGTCTTCTTGAACATGATAGAGAAAAGAAGAACGACGTTAATTAATTATACGATAAGGTGTTGAAAAGCGTTGTAAAAATTATTATAAAACATTCTGGCTTTCTAATTTTTCTCAAAGTCGAACTGAAAAGTAGGGTTCAAAAACTTTGGAACAACATAACATAACATGAAAATTTACTAATCAAAACATTTAGGACATGAAGTTTTGGCTTCGAAAGTAGTTTACACTTTACACTGTGATCCAGAAGCCGGTTTAAAACAGTGCAGGCACTCTACGTTAGTGTCGCCTTCCATCCCTTACTATGGAGAATAATATACTTCCCCAGGCGAGTTGATCTCAGCAGGAGCCGACGCGTACGTGGAGGCGTGGTGGTGCGCGTGCGGCGCCGCGCTGTTCGGCACGTGCGGCACGCTGACAATGCGCGCGTGGCGCGACGTGCCGCGCTGCGAGCGGCGACAGTACGCGCAACTCGCGGCCGCCAGCGCGCTCGCCAACGCCGTCCTGCTCGGCCTGGACGCGCTCATGTCTCTCTGCTCCGCCACCAAGGACGACCTGAGCTCCGTCAAGAGTGTCAAGGCCAAGTGTCAAAGCCGGAAATGTAACGTGTGCACGTGATCTCTGGAATACAGTGTCTGTTCATTATAATATTGTTCAAACGTTTTGTTACTTTATGAATGCGTTTTCATGTGAATCCCCTTATTTTAGAGCAGTTAAGCCCGTTAGGGAGCGTTCAAGTATTACGTAACGCAATTTTAGAAGACTTGATCCCCGCTCCCCCATGTAACGCGCCGTAACGTTTTTCTGTGCCTCCCCTCCCATTTTGTGAAGGTAAAAACATTTTCAAGTGGTCATTCCATCAGAAATATTAAGAAAAAAAAAACGTTTTAAAAAGATACGTAACACGTAGTTCAAGAACGTAACGGAATCTCAAGTTTCTAAGCCAACTGGAAGTACCCTATAAGTCAGGTATGGGCAACCTTTGGTAAGTCGCGGGCCAAACAATCATGCTCATGAATTCGCGGGTTTACTTTACCGGTGAACCGTAGGTTTAATGTTTACTTATTGAATTTCAAGTTCCATAATAAACTAGAAAAGTTACAATGAAATATTTTCAATAACAATTGATTTTCAGATGCAAGACTACTATATAGGAATCAATTGCACTAATATACAGGCAAATAATTTTGAAATTTTTTATATGTCGGTCTGGTTCATGACTTGTATTGATTGTAATTTCATGCCTGCTCTTTTAGTAAAAAGCGAGTTAGCGAAAGCTTAAATTTGTTAAATTTAAGCTTTCGCTAACTCGCTTCTTACTCAGATCGGCAAATAATTTAAGCACAGGACGTGTTTGTCTTGTTCTTTCTTTTTCGTCTCGTTATGTCCCTGAAAGTATTAAAGTTGCAGGAAAACAACTAATCGCGACTTCTTGGTAAAAATGTTAGTTCGATTTTAAATTGTGCCTCGCCGCGGGTCGTATTAAATGCGGCCCGCGGGCCGGTGGTTGCCAATAATGTGCTATAAGTTGTCACGAGCCAATTTACCTAATCGATTACGTAAAGAGCAATTATCAACATTTTCGCGTTGAGTTAGAGCACTATGGGGCCGTAGACTTCCGTAGAAGTATTAGTTTCAACTAGATATAATGTAACGGTACCCGAGAAAAAAGGTCTTGACAGACGAACAGACAGACAACGAAGTGATTGCTTTATCTAGTACTCGTATTATACTTGTACTGCTTGCATGTGCATGTTTTTTTTATACATAAATACCTTTAAAATCTAATCTTTCAGGCAGTATGAATGTTTAAATTTACTAAAATTTATCTTTACTTTATTTACTAGTTTATCGTCACGACATGAATCCCCGAGGTGGAGTCAGAAGTGTTCTTGACGTGAATTGTGAAATGCAAGTCACAGTCCACACTCGGTGCACCCGCGTTTCACCGACAATTATTACGTCCAAACGCGATGGGTGGTGGGTGAGGTGAGCCCTATATCGCCGTAGTTCGGACACAAATACATTTACATAAACGCTTTTTAGGCCTTGATATTCTTCTAAGCTTGCAGGTTTCCTCAAGGTGTTTTCCTTCACCGTTCAGCAAGTGGTGAGTATTCACTTGTAAGTAAATGTTTAATTTACTCTCTGTAAAGCATATTTTTTATTTTGTACTTTTCTATTAAAATTACTACCAAGACTGCAAACACAGTTTGGTAAATATAAATAGTTACTCAGTGTTTTGTTTACTTACCACAAAGAATAGTAAAAGAATATAGCCTAGGTTACTTAGCAATGGTGTAAGCTTTTTATTTGTTAATTTTTTTTAATTCGGATCAGTAGTTACAAACAAAACAATTTTTTCCTCTATAAATAATAGTGTAGATAAGCATCAAACATTACAAAAATTAATTCATTGCATTTACTACGTTGACGCCATCTAACGATACAAATGCAAACTTTTTAAAACTGCGCCCCAGCACTGGTCAAAATTATCCAGCCTTTTCGTAACAGCTCTACGCGTTTTGTTGCTATGATGCTACGCTCGCTACTAATCTACTTCTAGTTTGCTTAAACAGATGGAGCCACATGCTTCGTAAAAAAACTTTAACATTGTAAAATAAAATAAAAAACTCAAAGTCTCAAAAACTACTATTAAAACCTGTTATTTTACAATATTTTAATTAAATATGAGTTATATATAATGATTATAAATAAAATTATAAAGGAATACTGATTTAATTTAATCGCAAACAGGAAGTTTTCAAATATTAGCTTTTTCAAAAAGCTAATTTAGTTGGTTTTTTTATGTATGCTATACATTAAGATTTTAATAAAAATTGAATAACTCATAATCATAAATTCATAACATAATGTAGCTAGTTGTATTTAGCTACGACCACAGGTAAAAAACAAGCCGCTGGGGTATAACGTTACTCCAACGGAATATGGTTTTCGTGAATATCTTTAGATTGGCTTTTTTTATTATTTCGGGCACTATTACACGAGATGAGGCTCTAATTATCTGTCGAGCTGAAATCCTGAAAAGCGCCAACATGCCGCTGGCGTATCGCACACGTCTTTCATCCGTTAACTATTATAACTTCCGTAGGTTTTTTCGGAAAAACCTTTAAAAAAAACTGTAGGTACCATTTAGTTAGACAACAGAGATAGGTTTGAAAAATGGGTAGAGTTTTTCAGCCAATAAGCAGCGCATGGAAGGCATTTAGTTATGAACTTATGACTCATTTCGTGTACTAAACATTTCCTACCGAAGTTTGCATTATAGGTACTTTTGTTTAAATGTATTTTAATCATAACTATAAATATTCATGAGTTGGGTAAATTATTAGGCCCATGCGAAGGACTTCTATAAAACATTACGTAACCTTCTGAGATAATTTTGGCTGTAAAATAAATTGTCTGTACCACTCTGTGGTTCCTATGGTATACCTATGATATAAGTCTTCATACTCATTCGCGACTGCGTAAAATATCTCATAATAGTGTTTCTTGTTCATCTTGTACGCTAATTTCTCTTGTAAATATTTTACAGTGTCGCTAGCGATACAGATAATAATAATATTTTGAGCATCGAAGCCTAAAACCACATCGGCCTGTTTTGTCCACTGCTGGACATAGGCCTTTTAAGATTTTTTCAAGATCCTCCTGAAAGAAATTCCCATAGGTACTCACAACGCTGGGCAGGCGGGTTAGTGAGCGCGGTGTCGAACGAAACCTTCGCATCAGTGACGCCGCTGCCCGTCAACAGTCGTTTTTTATATAAGGCCCGGCAATCGGGATCCAGGATATACTGCCATAGATCAGTTCCAGGCAATAGTGTTCCACCTGGTTGTGCCTGTGTGAAAGCTGTCTGTCCTCTTACTCTCCCCCGAATAACTTCGGGGGGGTTTGCGAGTAAGATGGTAGTACAGTGGAGCCCACATCAAGCTATACACATTGAGTATAAGCTGACCTCTTATTGTAGGGGAAGCTTATACAATGAGAGGTCAGCTTATAGTGAAAGTGTTTAGCTTGATGTGGGCTCCACTGTACCTCCACAGCCGAGCCCGGCCGGCACCAGCTCTACCTACAGCCTCTACCCCTCTAGAGCTAAACTCAAAACTTATAACCTAAACTCATGGTAGACCTACTGTATTATGTACGTTCATTGTAAGACTGTACAGAGCGTATTTTAAATTTTATTAGTTTTGTGGTCATGGTCGTAGTTAGGGTTGCCAACCGTACTTTAAAATAAAGTATCTTAGTTATTTTGGGTCTCCGTACTTATACTTTTGAATAGCAATAAAATACAAGGAAGTACTTTATTTTTACCTTGAGGCCAATCTCGACGTGACAGCACCAGCCAGCGAAAACACAGCTGTAGGAAAATCTTGGCAAAATTTTATGTGTACGTTTACGTCTGTACTAAAGGCATAAAATAATACAGTTTCACAAATTTTAATAACGGATTCTCTTTTTTAAGGGACTGTAATTTATATTTATCTTCCCTGATATTACATTATACGTTATTTCTTCTAAAAAAGTTGGCAACCCTAGTCGTAGTGTGGGTGTTGAAACGGAAGTAGGTAAGTATTTTAATTTGATAACTATTCACTGTGTATTTTTTGTTTAGGTACTTGTTTACTTGTGAAAAGAAAGCGCAAATTATGGAGTAAATAATCTTTTGGGTTGGTCTTAGAAATAAGTACCTAGAATTTGGGTATACTGAGAATGTGGGGGGTGTGTGGGGTTGTACTGAAACGTCCTATAAAGTTTTTTGTTGCCGGAAGCGCATAATTATTTTCAACGAAAAAATAGGTGCGACGACGTCGAGTGAAGCGAGGAGGAGCGTGTTAGGTTGACATGTAAAAAAACGAAGGAGCCGAGAGAAGCGGAGCGGAGCGAGGCGACGTCCCTTAGTTTTAATAGTAAAGTTGCCGCTACTTTACTTGAAAATAATTATGCGCTTCCGGCAACAAAACCTTTATAGGACCTTTCAATACAACCCCATACACCCAACACCCAACACATTCTCAGTATACCCAAATTCTAAGTACTTATTTCTAAACTTTAACCAATCCCTTTTTGTCAAGCCATTATGGAATAGCTAAAATTCGTGACTATGCATAAAAACCGGAGTGAGTGGCCTCTCACAATTAGGGTTCAGTACCAATACTACAGTGGTCAATCCATCCATCCATGAACCCGTGTTCGTCCACTGCTGGACATAGGCTTTTCCCAAATTTCGCCACTCATGTCGGTCCTCCGTCCTCCTCATCCAGCCGCCCCCCGCAACGTCCTTCAGGTCATCCAGCGGGCACGAGGTCGTCCTACACTACGCTTTGCTGTACGTGGTCTCCATTCTAAAGCCTTTCGGCCCCAACGGCCATCATGTCGGCGACAAATATGGCCTGCCCACTGCCACTTCAACTTACTGATTCTGCAGGCTATGTCGGTTACTTTAGATCTCCGACGGATCTCCTCATTTCGAATTCTATCCATCAGAGATACCCCAAGCATAGCCCGCTCCATAGCTCGCTGAGCGACCTTAAACCGGTGGATCAGTACCTTTGTAAGAGACCACATCTCAGCGCCATACGTCATCACAGGAAGGACGCACTGGTCGATAAAGGTACCAAATAAAAAAATGTAAATATCACAATTTTCAGCATTTTCACACGTTCTAAAATCCTGCAGTTTACCGGTTATATGTACATATATTGAATCAAAGTTGGAACGGTAATTTTTTGCCAATTTTGAACTAATTTACGGCGGGGGCTATTTCGTATAAAATCTCTGAGAAAATATTTGTCAAATAGCTTCTACTGGATAATGTTTTTTATTCAATCTTTCGTTACCAATAGTTTTTATTTTATGCGCAAACAAAAGATATGTACAGTGGAGACCACATCAAGCTATACACTTACAGTACGAAATTAGCCTCTACAGTGATAGATATAAGATAGGTACAAAGTCCAAACTGTCTAACTTGACGAGGTCTCCACTGTACATTGATTGAAAGCATGGACGAATTAATTATTCGTCCATGTTGAAAGACACTTCTACGCGAGCGAAGCCGCGGGCAAAAGCTAGTATACGTTAAAAATAGATACATAAGTGGATGGAGAACGACGGTAAGCAATTTTCATTAAAATTATTATAATTAGGCACCAATTCGCTTTGCTCGGGAACAAACGTACTTTTACAGAGTTGATAATGGGACCATTGAGTTTCTTTGCCACCATACAAACGCATTCTTGTGATGAATGTAACACTTAAGTACAAAATCCATTGAAATTTGACAACTGTATTCTTAGAACTACTAAGACTGTAGTAATCTAATACCCATTTCTGGGGACTAGGTATCTCTGTCAAAAGATATTTTAAAATGCCGAAGACGTAACATTCTGTCGATTTGTGAAATTAAAACACTGCATACCGTTTAAGATCTTAGAATAATATTTTAAGTATATATACATTATATTGAGTATACTTACCATTTTTTGAGTTATTCTTATATAATATATTATCATTATGAAGCTATAGCCATAGACTAAATAGTATTGTACTATTTCGTCTATGCTATAGGTATTAGGGTGTTTCTCATTTTCATTTTTTTCCGTTTTATTACGGGTCACTAAAAGCGGGTAGCTAAAAATAAATAAAGCATTTTTAAATTTTATGTACTTCACCCTATTTTCTTGTCAAGACAGAGCAAAGTTTTGGCAGAAGGAGAGTTTATACATATGTATATTATATAAACAGAATATATCTTGGTCTGGGGTTGTTTAATATCCGATACTAAACAACTTAACCGCGCTCTGCTACCAGAAATTGTATATGAAAAGCCCCCCTCTCCACAGATATGGTTTAAACCTCGCGTGCTGGACCCATTTGAATATTATAAGGAGGTTAGAACCTGTCAGAAAGGGGCTTCCCATACAAAGGGGGTTCTTATATACTACAATTCCTTTCTGAAGGGTAAATGGTTCAAAGACTCACATTTGGATGCAGCCTTACTTCTTGAACTTCTGCGCTGGATTCAGACCACCAGACTCAATCTTGGTGTCTGGGCAGACAGCGTTGTCCTCTCGTCGGTCTGGCGCGTCACAGGTCTTCAACAAACTACTGGCCCCGCCCGCAGCTTGCGGAGGAATTCTCTAAACTCAACCCCTAACCCCGAGCTAGCTCGACCCAGACCTCTACCACGATTTCCGTGAATCGTGCTAATGAAAATCCAAAAATCCATTCACATCACTTTCCACCGGCGACCGATTCCCGAGACTGTTCGGACACACAATAGGGCTCGCAATTAATGCTCATTAATTGGGTTATTTTACCACTTTTTAAACGTTTGTTTCCTTGAAACCCATAATTCTTTCAACACTGGTTGATTACATTTTTACACGCATCTCCTCGAGACCAAGATTGACAGTAAACCGGAAAAAACAACTTTGACATTGCACTTTTTTACAACTAGTGTTGCTATATCAGTAAAGTAGAATCTGAGACATACTTGCGCGTTCCGAACGCTTTTAAACCGAACAATCCCCCGCTCCGGGCTGTTATCCTTATCAGACCGCTAGCTTACTCAACCGGGAGAGAGTCGCCAAGGCTCGTCACAGAATCAAACCTTCGACCAATCACCTCAGCGGCGCGAGGAGTCTCATCCCCGCCAATTATCAACTTAATAATGCGACCACGTCGCCAATACAAAGAATTCCAATTTCGCATCTTTCAATAAGATTACATCCCCGATGACGCGGCGGAGGTGGGTCTTGGCCCATTTCACATAATAACCATGACTTAACTAAATACAATTATCTTCTAAAATGTATACATCTTTTCAAGTAATTTGCGGTACCCTTGTAATTCGTGCCGTTGTCTGAACTAATTAAAAAAGCAAACCTCTACGCGATACTAATCGGTCTAATGCAACGACGAAGGCCTCCATGGACAACGAGGACTCTAATCCCAAGTGGACGGCCTTGGAGTACAGACACACGAATACTCACAGGTACGCCTTAACAATCCGAGCGTTGCGAAGGCTAGACGTTCGGACGAGGAACGGTCCCCCCACGTCCGTAGCCACTCCATCAAAAGGTCTCGACTGTGTGATCTCATCAGCTGGCAGATCTCCTATCTGCGGCTGCATCAACAAGGCTCGCAGCCTGTAACAAGGAACACAGGAGAAGAGAACATTGCGAATTACCCGGCGAGTAAACAAAATCCAAAACTCTCGCTGTAAAATCGCCAATAACGCGCTTCATCCCGTGTGTGAGTTACGAACATGTCGGTCGGACAGCAAACGCCTCATCAAAGGCCCTCCTTGGGTAACAACAAAGGATGGCGACTTGCGTGCTCCGACCCGACGCACACCGTGCCGATGCCACCGTCACGACGCCCCAGCGTCTCAACGCACGTTGACCCAACTCACGGCGTCCAATCAGGAACTAGTTTGGTCCCTAGAACTAGAGCATGCACACGCAACCCGGGTAAAATCTGGGGTGTCCTATCCAACTGCTGGACAGGCCAAGAAACCTGTTTCTTTAAGCCACTTCGGCCCCCACCATAAATGATGCGACACCAACTCCGACGCTGTGCAGCCCCTAGATGCGCACTCTGCAGGATTACATTCACCTGGGACGTGCCTCCAATTTATTGTGAATAACTATATTCTGAATTTGTGAAACCCGGTTTCCTACAAAAATCTCTAAAGTACGTGGGGATGCGCGTAGCCATGCTCGCGCAACCTGACTATCCGATCATGCATACACGTCCCGAAATTCAACAGTGGTCCTTACTCTAACTGAATCTCCCCCCGGGGGGCCCCAACTACTAACTAATATGGTGGGCCAAAGAACTGTCCTCGGCTCCGCACCGGTAGAGGGGAAAACAAATTATTGGGGGCCCGGCCCCTCCAATCCAGGGTGCATCCATTGCCCCATATATGGTGAGCGTATACACAATGCCATCCGAGGTGGTGCGTAACCCGCTGCCCTACCATATCTCGAAAAAGGCGGGTGATATTCTAACCGCGGATACTCGTGTATCGGCGGAGAGTATCGCTGTGGCTCCGCCCTGCTATACTGTCCTACAGTGGGCGCAGGCACTGGTTCGGCAAACTGGGGTCCACTCATACAACCTTGAGTGGGGCCCCCGCCCGTGGAGCCCCCCCCCCATCGGGGGGTCCCTACTCGGGCCCGCTGTCGCGGAAGCATGGGGTCCACTCCTAATATCCTGAGTGCGGCCCTGACCCGTTGAACCCCCCCCCAATGAGGGGTCCCCCACCCGGGTCCGCAATATAGCCTCGTACCGCAGGCGCACGATTCACACCACTATCAAACTGAGCACGACTCACGCGAGGGCTCTCTCCACTCTCTGACGGGTGCGCTCCTCGTCCTTGAGAGGGGCCACTCGACGGACGTGACTGATAGGTGGACTGCGCCGCGGCTCCCCCGCTCGTGGCGTGACCGTAGGCTCCAGACCTGTTCGCACAAATTAAATCATTATGTGGCCGGCCACATTCTCTACACATTCGCTGTCTGGAGCACTCGCGCGCTAAGTGGTCCTCTAAACAAAAATAGCACAGTCTATTAATTTTAACTAATCGCCGTCTGTCCACTACCGGTAATGCAGCAAAATCATGGCACTGCGATAACGCGTGTCCTGGGCGTCCACACTGGTGGCAATTTGGGCTCTCAGCCACAGCGGCCAGTGCAGCCAGACGTGCAGCAACGCGTCCCCGAAGCGGTTGCACTCCCTGTGGCCCCCTTCGCCCCGAATTACCGGCGGGTTCCCTGAAACTTCCGGCAGGTGGCGCCACCTCCGAAGTCGATGAAGATTCCACGGCCCTAGCCTCAAATTCTAAAAACTTCATCAAATCAGCGAAAGTAGGAAGAGCCTTGTCCTCCCTTTCCGCGGTCTCACGTTCGAAACGTGAACGAGTATCAGACGGTAACTTACCCAAAATAATGTGTACCAACAAGAACGACCACTCATCCACGGGCAAACCTAACATTTTTAACGCGTTACAGGCTACTGTAACCGGGGTCAGTAACTGCGTTCGAATTTGAGCCTTATTACCTACCCTAGGCAAACTTAACAATTGGCTCGTATGAGCATCGGCCAACAGACGGACATTCTGATATCTATTATTTAATAGTTCCCACGCTATGCTATAAGAATCGTCCTCTACTCTTAAATGTTGCACTAAGCTCTTTGCCTCACTTTCTAAAGTGGACATCAAATATGCCATCTTTTGTGCGTTGGTTAAATCCTGCCTACTGTCAACCAACGAGGTGAACATATTCTTATATGCCACCCACAGCTCCATGGCACCATCAAAATGTCCCAACTCCAAAGTAGGGAGCCTACTGTGCAACGATGTACCTTGCGCTGCATGTCTTACATCAGGTGTGCTCGAAACACCTGACTGTCGCTTTTTAATCTGACAGGCGACCTGTGTGACCTCATTATAAATATCCATAATTTGATCCATGTCATTATTAGGGCTAGCCATTACCTCCGGTGGCAGCTCCTGGTCCAACAGCTCGATGAGCGCCTGCTCAGCTTTCTCGAGGCGATGCTTCATCTGTGAGTACCGCTCCAGGACTGCATCGCCCCGATCAGCTCGAGCCAACAAGCCTTGAACGCTGACAAACCAGCGCAGCTGGCTGGCCAAGATGTTCCTCGGAGAAGTCTTCGACATTGTAGACCGGGAAATCAAAGAAAATACCAACAATTAAAAACAGAACTAACTCTGGCACAAATCACAAACGTCCCCGTATACAATAATATTGTAGACCCAAATATACTAGACTCTAGTCAGTATGTTAATTTCAGTACATTAATACACAATACAACCCTGTTGTTCAATTATGCGAGTTCAACCAAAACCAATTTTTAATACTCAAATGTGTACAAACAAACACAATATCATAACTTTATGAACAAACAGACAGACCTTTTCTGTTGCTATATATCACTCAAACATTTTCAAATAAACACAATATCATAACTTTATGAACAGACAGACAGACCGTTTCTGCTGCTATATATATATAATCCATACAACATAAACCAGTTAGTTACATTTATGCTACACTTTTGACAAACAACTATGTCCAAGCCTCAATCGCAAGTGTCAAGAAGTTTTCATTCAAAATAAACAATATAAACCAAACTGTAGCACTAACTAACAGTATATCCAAAGGTAATTGGCTTCTGAAAGTATGTAATCACATTAAACACTTGTTAAAGACTAAACATACTCCAAAACAAACAAATTTAACAATTCCAAGTTGTAACATAACCTATGTACGTTGTTATAATATTATACCTAAGCGCTCGCTTAGTTAATATGATTCACTAACCAAAAACTACACATTACACATTAGCCCTGCTATGTACTTTGTAATTTATATAAGCCGAGGCTTTCAACAACTATATAACTAATAATTAAGCCGCTTCGCTTGCTAGCAATGGTTATGTTGTATGAATTTACAAACTATTATAGTTTTGTCGCCGGGTTCACTAGGCTTAACCGCGCTTATAAAGTTATATGTTTATCCACAATACAACATATAATACAATACCTAAAGCTAAAGGAGCTGTGTAAATATCCTTCCAGCTTACATAAACCTATTCATATACACAGTCCGAGTACTGTAGTATGAGAAATAACAAAATATTCTATTTGATCTCGCTTTAGGTTACAAAGTTCCAAACTACCTACCTAAAACAAAGTATAATTCACAAATTATCTTAGGCCAACGGAGCTACTATATCGGTTCGGCTTATATAAACAGAATATATCTTGGTCTGGGGTTGTTTAATATCCGATACTAAACAACTTAACCGCGCTCTGCTACCAGAAATTGTATATGAAAAGCCCCCCTCTCCACAGATATGGTTTAAACCTCGCGTGCTGGACCCATTTGAATATTATAAGGAGGTTAGAACCTGTCAGAAAGGGGCTTCCCATACAAAGGGGGTTCTTATATACTACAATTCCTTTCTGAAGGGTAAATGGTTCAAAGACTCACATTTGGATGCAGCCTTACTTCTTGAACTTCTGCGCTGGATTCAGACCACCAGACTCAATCTTGGTGTCTGGGCAGACAGCGTTGTCCTCTCGTCGGTCTGGCGCGTCACAGGTCTTCAACAAACTACTGGCCCCGCCCGCAGCTTGCGGAGGAATTCTCTAAACTCAACCCCTAACCCCGAGCTAGCTCGACCCAGACCTCTACCACGATTTCCGTGAATCGTGCTAATGAAAATCCAAAAATCCATTCACATCACTTTCCACCGGCGACCGATTCCCGAGACTGTTCGGACACACAATAGGGCTCGCAATTAATGCTCATTAATTGGGTTATTTTACCACTTTTTAAACGTTTGTTTCCTTGAAACCCATAATTCTTTCAACACTGGTTGATTACATTTTTACACGCATCTCCTCGAGACCAAGATTGACAGTAAACCGGAAAAAACAACTTTGACATTGCACTTTTTTACAACTAGTGTTGCTATATCAGTAAAGTAGAATCTGAGACATACTTGCGCGTTCCGAACGCTTTTAAACCGAACACATAGGTAACACTAAAAGTTTCCGGAACTGGCCACTTACATAAACAATATTTAAAAATTTATTGCAACATTTGAAAATAGAACTCTTTGACTGTAGAATGCAGTTTGTTTCATCTGACTGTCTTTTGTTTTTACCTTGTGGCGCCATTTAAAAAATTGTGTGTCTGCATCAACATGGATTTAACTCGGGAAAATTTTCGTAGTATGATTTTCTACGATTTTAAGTGTAATTTGACAGCTCAACAGAGCATCGCTCGGCTTGAAACAGCTTTTGGCAATGAAGCACCATGCAAGACGACTGTTTATAGCTGGTTTGCAGAATTCAAGCGTGGTCGTATCAATCTCAGTGACGAATCTCGCGATGGTCGGCCGTCCACCGCTGTGACCAACAAAAACATCGATGCTGTGCGCCGTATGATTGAAACAGACAGGCATGTGACCTACCATGAAATTCGCGCATCCTTAGAAATAGGCATGAGTTAAATACAATCAATCCTACACAAACATTTGGGTGTGAGAAAGCTGTGCTCGCGGTGGATCCCACACAACTTGACCGAGGCTCAAAAAACGGACCGCGTCACTTGGTGCAGTGCCATGCTTACCAGATTCAACGAAGGTGCGTCAAATTTGGTGTGGGACATAGTAACAGGTGACGAAACATGGATTTATTGCTGCGATCCCAAAACAAAGCAGCAATCGAGCGTATGGGTCTTTCAAGATGAGCCGAAACCAACCAAAGTGGCGCGCATGAAAAGTGCATCTAAGCGGATGATTGCTTCTTTTTTTAATAAAACTGGACACGTGGCTACTGTTGCGTTAGAGAATCGTCGTCGTACCGTGAATAGTGACTGGTACACGACCATTTGTTTGCCGGAAGTTATTGACGAACTCCGTAAAAATAACCGTAAACGCCGTATCATCCTGCACCACGACAATGCTAGTTCTCACACGGCCAGACAGACAAACGACTTTTTGAAGACGAAAAATGTAGAACTCATGAGTCATCCTGCATACAGTCCCGACCTGGCACCTTGTGACTTTTTTCTGTTCCCAAAAATTAAGAACCAATTACGCGGTCAACGATTTTCATCACCAGAAGAGGCTGTCGAGGAGTATGAAAAACACGTTTCAGAGGTCACCACAGGGGAGTGGCACAAAAGTTTTCAAAACTGGTTTGATCGAATGAAAAAGTGCATAGACGCCAAGGGAGATTATTTTGAAAAACAATAAATTAATTTTGTACCTTTAATAGTATTTTTTCATATTCATTCCGGAAACTTATAGTGCGTCCCACGTACGTTATATGCTTTAACTTTCAAGGATGAAGCACAAATCGTTGTTTGAAATGCAAAAGTTTTTCATCATCTTCGTTCCTGGGACATGGGAACGGTCGGTTAGCGGGTTTTCCCGAGTGCATTTCTGGCAGGTAGTATCGGTAACCGGCGCGGCGTAGTATCTGAGCTTTTTTCAAATAAAATGACCGTTACTTATGTGGTACACCATAATTTTGAAATCTTTCATTTGTATTCAAATATTTATTACTGGGTAGCTTATTGAATAAACTACATGATTTGATTAAAAATACGTAAATAAATTATAATGTGCTGGAAAAACACTCCATTTAGTAACTTTTTCAACTTGAACATTTGTGCGAATAAAACAAGTATTATTTGTGTTTTTTTTATTTAACACATTAACAATAAACAAATTTTCAAAAAACATAATTCTGTATTAATGTAACACTTCACATGATGAGTATTTCCCTAAGGAAGATCCATTTAGTAACTTTTGTGCTGTAACACCGTACAAAATAACCCTTTATACCAAACCTACAACAATTGAACAATATTTTTATATGATAAAATATAATGCTTATACAAATAAACCATATAAAATTATTCAAAATGTCTTTACTTAAATTAAAATTGTCTTTAAAATGGCTTAGATAAACTAAAAATTAAATACCATCACGGTGGGACAGTTACTTATGTGAAACTACTAATAGGAACTGTTTAGCGTGCGTTATAATCACGTTATAATATACTTCGATTATTTTAAGTGTTTTATTTAAATTTAATTAGTAATAAGTGAACTGGGTGTTAGGAAAAGTATTGCGATCCTTTCAAATATTTAGACAAACCATAACATAAAATTTGTTTTTTACGCAACACAATTTTTAAACCGATAAACTTTTATAATTTAAACTTTTTACAGGTATTATTTATATTCACATCATAGAAAGACAGACAACGAACTATACTTTTATTTTAATTTAAGGTTTATGCTTTTTCTAATACTATCTGGAATGAAGTTTAACTAGTTAGTAATTCCAATCAAGCTTCCGCATATACATAACGCTACTTAACGGATGTTACGAATAGCTATCGTGAACTGTTTAAGCCATGTTTTTATACAATAAATAATGAGTAACTTGAAAAAAAATTAGCAATAAAGAATCTTTGATTATTAGGGCACCCATTTATAAACATGAATCAATAAGAAAAACATAACTTACCAGTAAAAAAAACAACTACTTAAGGGAACAATTTTTTTGATGGTCACAATCTCACTGGGAAAGTAACGAACTGTGTCATTTTGGACCGAAGGAAGCATGCTTAATATTGACATTTAGATCTATAATGTTGCCTGATGTAATAAAACATTGTTTTTTTGGTAGCTTTTTCGTTTGTTAGTCACTATAATCACCGTTACTTAGTTGGAATTTCCGCCATCTCCGATTTCATGAGACAAGATTTAAATGACTATAAATTAATTTCTTCCCTCTATAACACCTTGTTTAACTTAAAATCTTGTATTCCTAGATATTTATCTTTCAACAGAGGGTGACTTTACTATACATTTAATTAAATTTGCTGCAGTTATTAGAGTTTAAAGCTGCCAGTATATAGGGTGGACATACGAAATTTTGAGTTTCTTTGAGACTATTTTTCGTTTAAATTATATTTGCTAAGTACTTTTAGTAAATTTTTTGATCAGAACTGTATTATAATTAGTATTGAACAAATAAGTTAACAATTTTGATATTTCTAATGAGATATTCATAGTCAAAGTCAGTGGACAGCGTGTTTTTCAGGCGGTCATTTTATTTGAAAAAAGCTCATTTACGATTTACTACCCCAGCACCACAATTTATTAACATATTATTATAAACAACTACGATTATAGATAACTACATGACATAATACGATGACTACGATTCTATAGTCGCGAACATAATCCTCCCCCTGCAGCTCATAGCAGAGTTCGTTGACTTCCGCGTAGACTTGTAGGATCGTTTATTCTCGTTCTGGTGTCGTCGTTGGCAGGATCACCAGATTTTTGGTAGTGGTAGGTCGTCTAAGTGCCCCTTTGTTAGTGCGTACGTCGAATGTTCGTATTTCGCTGTCTGGGCCAGGGTAGGTAGCCACTATGACTCCACGTGGGCAGGAGTTTCGAGATAGGGTCCCGTTCGCTATCAAAACCAGGTCGTTCAGTCGTGCGCGACGACGCTCCCCTCGGTGTTGTAGTTCAAGGCGGTACTCTCGTACCCAGCGGGCCCAAAACATATCTGCAAGTCGCTGACTTATCCTCCACTCCTTTCGGCTGGCTGTGTCCTTTTCCGTAAAGGTTCCAGGCAGAGGAACTCTTGATGGACTGCCAAGTAAAAAGTGATTCGGTATGAGGGGTTCGTTGTCTTCTGCAGCGGTCGACGCGTGCGTGAGGGGGCGGCTATTTATCGCGTTTTCCACTTTAACCAGAAGCGTAACGAGTGGTTCTAATGGAGACTCTTCATTGTGCAACCTGAGATGCCATAGCTAGCGGTGCCACGTCCACTGATATCAAAGCAGGCACGCCTAGCTTGGATTGCGTCAATCTTCATACCAGCCAACCCTTCTATGATGAAAGGCTCTACTGGGCCCCTTTGGTACCCTTTGGACCGGTCACTTGAATTGGTGGAATCTTCAATAGCGCCGTAGTTCGTATCTTTTCTTGTGTTGATGCGATGGTCGAAACTTCAGTGGGCGTGTCAACAATGTTGGTCGTATTCACGTCTGGTGATTGCGTCGTAGATGCACTATGCAATAGCGGGTGATGTGAGTATGTGCATCCGTTGATATTGCATTTCTTGGTCTTGCAGGCATGACGAGACAACAGAAACGGATAGTTCCCATCTCGCAAGCGCATCAGTGTCCTTCATATTTGTGCATTGCGGCGCTTGATGACCTTCTCTGTTGCATACTGGACACGTCATAGCATTTGATGACGTAGACGATGGTTCGTTTGTGTGGTAACTACGCACCGGTTTCTTGGTGGTCGGCTCGGCTCCCGCCAGCCATGTGTAGTTATTGATTCATCGGGCGCGTAAAGACCACATCGATCAGCTGCGCGCTCGAAGAACTTGGATAGCGTGATAAGGTTGGGTTTATCTTCTGGTTCTTCCGCAGAGTATTCATAATAGCGGACACAGCGGTGTCCTAGGCGCAAATGGCAGTTTCTCGACAACTCTATGCACCATCTCAGCGTTGTAGAGATAGTGGTGTTTATTTAAAGCCTTCACTGTTGCTGTGATGTTCAGCTCGTTTGAAGCGAACACATAAATGTCTTTAGGGTTTTAGGATAGGCGTGGTAGGTCCCGGAGGTAGTTTGTCCATCTCTGCTGTTACAAGAGCGTCTGGGCAGGCAAATCTCGCTGCTAGAAGTTTCATAACCTCCGTTTGCTTAAAACTGGCTGTAATGACTTTTTCAAGCTTAATATTAGCAAGAGGTATTTTAGGATCGTTGTAGATAAATATCTCCAGTCAGATTAAACTGATACAGTTTTTCCGTATGAAAAAACCACAGTTTTATCACGTATAAACTAACCATGTGGTCAATGCACGCTGATAAAGCAGCCATGCAGCGCTTTTCCTCTCGACTTGATTCACAAATATTGAATTTTAAAACTGAAAACCAATTTTTATTAAAATAAAATATATTTTTTGTTACTCAATGTTAGTGTAGCTTTTTAGAAAAAGAAAGAATTTTTAGAATCGGTTCAGTAGTTCCAGAGATTACCTCGAACATACAAACAAACAAACAAAGAAGTGAGTCCTAATTTCTTCAAACGAACCCTCGAAAACCTAGCGTTCTTCATGTTTTAGGCTCAGGTACGATTCCAAATTGTTCTGAAAGTGGATGTGGAGTTCTATTCGAAGTACATTTGTAGCAGAGCAATGCGAAAGAAGGTCTCTTAATGTCGGCGGTGATGTCATGTGTTTTGGACTGAATCATATTTTTATTTATGTTAATGATAAATTGATATCACTGCCTAGCCTTGAACCTGCCGGGGTGACATTTAATTAAATTAATATCTAGAAAAATATCTACCGTGACCGATTGTGCGATTGTACGATTTTTCAGAACATCTAATGTGCACACACGTGGAAAGGCAGATTTTTTCTGATTGAAAACTATAGAAAACGTTACTTATACAACATAGTTTCAATTTGATGAGATTTCCACTCCACTTTACATCGCATGGCATTTATCAGTATGTAAACAAAAGTCGAACGACTGATATTGCGAGTGAAAAGAGCGCTCGCTCGCTCCTAATACAGGTTCTGCAATAAGTAAGTTAGGTGCAGTGACATTATTATATCTTTCGAGTTATTGTACCAGAAATAATGATGTTATAAATATAAAAAAAGGGGTAGATGAGTGATACGTGCTACGTAAGTGACAAGTTAAATATTCGTAAAACCTCGTTGACCAGAAATAATAAAAAACGGTCTCATCTCTAAGTAGCCAGTACTAATGTACCATTATCACACTAATATTATAAATGCAATTTGTGTGTGTGTGTGTGTGTGAGGGTGTGTGTGTGTGAGGGTGTGTGTGTGTGTGTGTGTGTGTGTGTGAGTGTGTGTGTGTGTGTGTGTGTGTGTGTGTATGTTTGTTACTCTTTCACGCTGAAACGGCTTAACGGATTTGGATGAAATTTAGAATGGATATAGCTTCTACCCTAACTTAACACATAGGATACTTTTTATCCCGGAAAAAAGCATGTCGTTAAACCGAATAACACGCGGGTGGAGCCGCGGGCAAAAAATAGTCATACATAATAGTGATATGATAATCCGATGCTTTTTTGATACTTATGAACGAAAAGCTAACATCATATGGAAGCGGCTTTTACAATATCTTTTCTATCTTATCTGTTTTTAAAAATTGACTTACTTTTAGATGTCGAGGTAATTATTTAAGCGTACTTATGTAAGACTGTTAGCAGCACCATATTATCTTGCTGATGGACTGGTCTGATGATGGGACTGGCCCTGGTTGAGGAGTTCTTATTTCAACCTTCCAGTCTTATCATCAGACCCTGGTCACCATGTTTTACAATAGTACCTACTTACCAAGACCGATCAAATAGTCCAAACTCGAGATGTATGCTATTCTTCGTTGAAGAGTTCTCATTTCAACCTTCCAGTCCCACCATCAGACCCCGGTCACCATGATTTATATAGGTACCTATCAAATTTAAATGTTTTTATTTCATAAAGTAAGTTACCTGCTTTATATTTAATACAAAATAAAATATTTATTTTGCTATACAAAAGTCCATTCCACACAATTGAATGTTAGTACTTTGGGGCAAAAAGCATTTGAATATCCTATCACTTATAATTTACAACCTAACCTGTGCTATACAAGATGAAATTAATTTATAAAGCCAAATTCATACGATAAGTGTTCAATATCAAGCTGCGATGACTATTTTTGTGAAATTCATTAATTATTTTTTTGTGTTTCCGACGCGTCAATTTCTAGCCAGATTATGATATGCTCAATTCTACGATATAATGACGACATGGACACTTCGCTTCTTCTGGGAATCATTTCAATGCTTCTATGATGTCATAGACAGAATTTCGTAACAATGAACCCAGACACAGTGTCATAATAGTCATAATAAACCTATTTCTAACGATTACCTACACATCGATGGTATCTTAATTAATGTAAATTACTTATAATGTACTGTATCCATCACGTCATAGTGTATGCGGCAGCTCGCTCTTATTACGTCTCTCCGTAAGGCGATAATCGTACATATATTATAGGCGTGTCGTATGTACCTACTACATAGATGTCCGTGTTTGTTCATCTATCGCACATTGATGTAAAAATTCAAGATAATCTGTTAATATAATAATTTGAACAGAAGTTTAGAGTGTGACTGCAAAGGTACTATTGCATGCATCAGCCTGTTTCGTCCACTACTGGACAGGGCCTTTCCGGGATTTCACCACTCTTGGCGGTCCTCCTGGAATAAATGTCCATACTCACATACGCTGGGAAGGCAGGTTGGTGAGCGCGGTGCCGAAACCCTCGCACCAGTGACTTCGCTGCCCGTCACAGCCTGTTTTATATAAGGCCCGGCAATTGGGGATGGATATACCGCCATCCATCGGTCCCAGGCAATGGTGGGCCGCCTGGTTTTTTTGCCTGAGAGCTGTTCTCTTACTCTCCCCCGAATAACTTCGGGAGGATTTGCGAGTAAGATGGTGGTACCTCCACAGTCGAGCCCGGCATCAGCTCTACCACCTAATACCTAAAGTACTATTGGCGGTTCATAATGGAGTGTTGGCTCCTACGCTTATGTATGGTAGTGAATGTTGGATATAGCAAGATGAGAATCGAGGAAGAGTGACTGCAGTGGAAATGCGTTCCTTACGGAGTATGTGTGGTTATGTAAATATCGACATATCCCATTGCGTTGGGGCCTGAAAGAAGATGGTGTGAATAGAATAGAAAAAGGAATACTTCAGTGGTTTGGGCATACGGAGGACGTATACCGAACAAAATAGGAGATATACACGGAATAGAAGAGCTTGTATTTTGACCACACGGTGACGATGAATCAGAATTGATTTCTTACGAGCGTTTCTTGCCAATGATTTTTTTTTCTCGTCTATCCCATAGTGTGGGGTATCGTTGGATAGGCCGTTTGAAAACATTGTGGGTGTGTGAAAACTATTTTTCGAATTAGGGATCCGTTGGCGAAATATTAAGCTTTAAAGTGAAAATTTTAGTTAAAGTGGAGCGTCCCCCCCCCCCCTGCTGACTAAACGGTTGTTTATAGAAATGTGAAAAAAATCACAGAAGTATTATATGTATATAATGAATTTAAAAGGAAAACTATCACAGCTAAGTAGGTTTTACAGGTTTACGAGTACAGGTCGCGCCAAACTTTTGGTCCCTATATAATGTATGGGAGCAGAAGTTTGGCACGGTCTGTATTAGTAGACCAACTTATATGTACCGGGCAAATACGGAACCCTACATTGCGCGTGGCCCGACATGCACTTGGCCGGTTTTTTAACAGTCTATCCTACTCTAATTAGATGCCGCGCACGCAAAAACATCAGTTATTTTGAAATCGCGGCTACACTGATGGTTTTTTCATTTTTATATTATGGTCTGCAGCTGCTTTATACTAATACCAGTTATATTATGCAAAGTTTCAGATCTAATTTCAACTATTCATTGAATGCTATCGGTTTATTGTACAGTTTGGAGGTAACTTTGTGTTTTTTTTCTATCGAGAAAATTTAATGAAATCTATTTTTCACAACAGCACGGACATAGCTTTAGTCCTCAACTTTATCATATATTAATTTCAGAGTGGTTGTTGCAGTATTTGTTGGTATAAAACAGGATCATGCAAAGCGAGTTGAGGTATTATACACCCTTAATGCAGAAAGCCATATACGCATGCACCGTAAGGATAAAAAAAATTCTTGTTAATTAGGTAGTTAAGTTAAATAGGTAGTGGTATTTTTTTTAATTGAAATTATAAATTGTGACTATTAATTATATGAAATATGATGATGAATAATTAATAATACAGAAATTAAGTTTAAAATATTGCTACGCCGCCCTGAGAGGGTGTCACATGATACTGTATTACTTTTCCACTTGTATTTTACACGGTGATATGAAATAAACAATCTGAATCTGGCTATTCTGGCATAGTTTTCACTCGCAATAACAGTCGTTCGACTTTTGTTTACAGCATGATAAAGGTCATGCGATATAAAGGGAAGGACTAAATCTCACAGGAATTAAAGCTATGGAATATAAAGAACGCTTTAGGTTTTTAATGAAAAAATCAACACTATGACCGTATAAAATGACTTTTAAATCTTTTAATATCACCCGAAATCTGCCTTGGCAATTTTTCCGTACGTGGCGGATATAGCCGTCCTGCAACTGAATCTTAAACCAGTTTCCCCCTAACCAATACAGCTGAAATTTTGTACACACGTTTTCAAAATAACTCTTAACCATATTAAAGAATAGACCCATAAATATTAAACCAGTTTCAGCAATCAAAATTATTTTATTCGTACCCATAGGCTTAAATAAAAGTTTGTTTATTTATTTGTTATATTTTATTAATTATCAGAAACAACGGATATATTTTTACCTGTACCTATATATCTGTCCAACTGCGTAACTATATATGTCCGTGTGTACAAACGTGATCAACCAATTTAAATTCATATCATAACTATGCCGCTTTGATTATTTATGGTACTAATTATATAATTAAAATATAAACAGAAAACAAATGGATCTATTGTGAATGTCCCAAAAGGAAGCGCACCATGTATACTTGTGCGTACAAAGGCGTAAGTACGAGTCCAGCAGTCGAGCCAGACTGAGTTGAGTATATAAGTAGGAGTGATTGATATGTCCGGGCCTCAGGGCCGATGCCGGAAAAATAGTAGGTAAATTGATTTATTTATTTTGTTATAAAGAAAAAAAAATGTTGTATGAAATATCGGATTGTTTCAGAGTTTATTAAAATTTAATAGGCTTTAATCCATAAATAACATACAGAATGGTCCAAATAGTGACGTCAAAGAATTTTTTGTAGATTCCCCACACCTAGGTGTATCCGAAAATATGCCATGTATGTTTCGCGATTTTTGGTAGTTTAGAAGTTATGATTTTTAATGTGTATTTGCGAATTTTCTACCGCTGCGGGCTTAAAAAAATCATAACTTTTTTTGTAGTAAGAATTTTGTACATATTTTTTTTGTACCGTAATTTTCTTAAGTCACTCTTCCTTGCGTAATATAATCAGCTACAAAAAATCCATACGGGTTACCAAAAAAAAGTTCAAAGTTAAATTATTTGGATCGAGTTGGACCTCATGAAATTTTCAACATTCTTTTAAAATTACATAATGGACGTTTCATAGGTTCAAATTAGTCTTAAAAACTTCAACGGTTTATCAACTTACCAAGAAATAAAAAAAAGTGCTTCTTAATAGGCCATTTTACGATGATATCGGCTTCCAAAGCTACAACAACAATTTTTGTAACAACGTAGGCCAGTGAATGCTATTTTTGTGATAAATTTCAAGTCTTTATCTTTAACGGTGCTAAAGTAATGAATGAGGCTGTATACGGACGGACGGACAACGGAGTCTCACCATCAGTGGTCTCGAACGTCAAAATGCGAAATCGGTAGATACATACCCAAAATCGGTATGTGAAAAAAAAACTTATACAATCAAATAAATATTAATTAATTAATATGTGTGCAGGAAATACAGTGTAATTCAACACAAAATTAGTACCGATTACGGTACCGGTACAATTACTCAATACTTTACAATGTTTTACTCAAAGTGTAAGTATAAAGATACTTACATAGTCAATAATATTAAAATAATATGATTATAGTCACACAAAACTATCTCACTACTGCAACCATAGCCCAGTCAACTATGTAAAAAAATATTGTGTCAAAGAAGTATTTATACTTCGAGTATTTTGACAGGGGACTTCTTTCGTGACAAAAACTTTGCATTTTAAATTTACTTCTCTCAGTCTTTAAGGGATTCCCATGTTAAACAAACGAAACGGTATAAAATCGGTAAAAAAATCGGAAGAATTTCCTCATATACTCCGAAATCGTGAAAAAATCTTTACATTTCGGTATTTCGGTAGGAGAGGCCCCATATCGTTAGAAATACCGAAAAATCGGTAGGTTCGAAACCACTGCTCACCATAAAGGTTCCCTTTGTAGCTTTTAGGTACTACGGAACCCTAAAAACTTGCATTGCAACTGAAAAGGAAGGACAAAATCGATAGACGACAAGAGATGATGTCACCCGCAAGAGGGATTAGGATGGAGCATATTCACCAATAGGTTCACCATTAACCCTTGAAATTTGTTTAGCCACTATCGTGCCGGAAGATTGAATAAACAATTTTATAACTCGAGAACCACTCCACGGATTTGCATGCGGTTTTCTATATTATCATCCTGGTTACCCTGATCGACACGTAGAATACAAGGGGTGTTATCGAGAATCAATAATTCTTAGGTTTCGTAATGAAATTATGATAAGGAAGCGTTTCAGAACGTGCGATCAGATCTTAGTGCGAAATTTCACTCGTTTATTAGAAAGAGACAGATCTATATACCTAGGAGCAAGAGAAACAAAAATCTGGTTGCACCAATCACGTGGCCCAGTGTAATTTTCGCATTACTACGAAGCGTTTCAAAACACCTTCGTTCAACTGTCAGGTTACAGTTCGGTTACCCTCGGTTTAACTCGGGTCAATTTTTGAACGCTCTAGGGTGAAATTCGCATCACTCCGTCGAGTGAAATTCACTCGTTTCCAAACGGAACCTAATTGTAACTCTCAGAAACCCCCAGGCTAAAAATAAACAATACAAAAATGTCGCCAAGGCATGAATCTTCGAGGGGGGCGGCCGGCGGGAGGGGGATGTCGGAGGTGTTTACAAGCTTTTTATCGATTAATATTACATTACTAGCTTGATTAGGGCTGCCAACTTTCAAAAATGTCAGGGCCGGAGGATAAAAAAATAAAATCAAAACGTATTTTTTTATGTGTAACAATTTTATTTGCTTAAATGAAATCAAAAGTATCACAGATTGTAATTTAATTACTAATAATATTAATAACGATAAACCCTAATCAGTGCTGCTAGGACCAGCTTGATTTTTAAAATTATATTTATTTTCTGTTAATTCTTAACAACTTTTCTTGTTCTGTTTTTTTTAGTTACTTCAAAATTTCTTGACAAATCATATCATAATTGATCTTGACAATTACCTTAGACTTTACCATTTTGAATGATCAACGAGTTATCCTAGTCCCTGCTGATAGGCAGTTTCTCTCGTCTGTCCAAAAAAATTCACGTTCCACAAAAGTATTACTTATCGGTATTGAGAAAAAAATATATATTTTTGGCAAATTCGTTATAATTTTCAATAACTGAACCCACAATCAATCAATAAAAATCAGTTTCCACTAATTGGGGATATATTATATTATAGATCAATTATAAGGTCCTACAAATTAAAGTGAAAAAATTTAAGAGGTTATTGAGTATCCCTAATAGACCTCTTTCCTTTCCACCGAAAATAATATTTTTTTGCGCGACCTTTTTTTTCTTTTCAATAGAAATTGGTTGAGTCAGCTGATTGAACCACTTTGTACTGGGAAGTGAAAAATTTATTCGACCAAAACGATTTTTTTCTTCTTGATTGTGATAGATAATTTAACAATACACAATCCACCCTAGAATTATGTTCACTTATTATTCTAGGACCTTTTATTTCCTTAAATTTATTGATCTCTTCATAAAAACGATCCTCGTCTGAATTATTTAAGCAAAGACATTCAACAGCTTCTAAAGCATCCTCGCACTTTTCAGATCATGCGCGATGAAAGGCGCCCGGTTTGACCCGGAGATGTATAATGTTAACCCGTAGCCCGGACACCGGGTCAAACCTGGAGGGATGGGGCAGCCCTAAGCGTGGTAGGTCTGAGCCCTATCGCCGTAATTACAAATGGACCAATAGCTTATTGTGCTTTCCGAAGCACGAGACGGAACATGAAATAGGGTAGAGTAGGCCTACCATACGTTTGGGTTTTGATCCTACTCGTTAGCGACTGCGTAATATATTTTGTAAAATTTTGGTTTCTCCCGTAGGCGGCGCGGCGTAGGGGCGCTGTACAAATTCTCACATAAATAGTTTACGCAGTCCCTAACGATGGATTGAGGCCTAAAATCATGATAGGCCTTCTGTATGCAAAACTAGACATTTTTATGACATAGTAATTTTTTATTTATTTGATTATTTATTTTGTGAATTTAAAGCTAAATTCACGACTATGTGTAGAGAATACAATAATTTTAAAGCTTGTACAGTACAATTAAAAATATTTTTTGTATTTAGTACTTATTTGACGTTTATGGTCCGGTTGAGAATTAAAAATACATTATAAGCATAAAATGGCGTTGACAGTTCTATTTCGTTCTTTATTCAAAAACAATAACAAGATTAAATTAAATAAAACTGAAGTTAATACAATTTTTTCTAAAGCATTGATTATAAATAATAAATGAACGTTGTGCGTTCGATAAAAATTAAATATATTTTTGGTCTGTCATTCCTATCATACTAATCAAAATAGCTAGGTGATCAATTTGATAACCCTATATAAGTAAAGCGATAACTGTCCCACCAAGTTTGTAAGCCATGGTCAAAGTACGCAGCTAGAGTCCGTGCCACAAGAGAAGTCCCATTAATAAAGTTATTCTGATGCATATTTCAAGGTGGATAAGGGCTTCGACGAGGGACTTTTATCGCGGCAGCTCTAGCGTACCACTACCTGCCTACATGACGCGCTCCGCGCTTCGGCTTCTCCAATATTCCTGCACTGCGCAGCGCAGTCTCTGTTGATACGTCTTTGTAAATACGCGCGCCAACCCGCGTCCTGTGTAAACAAAACTTTACTCACTTTTCGTCTAGATATACTTTGGAAGTGAATCACCATGGCTGTAAGCAGGCTGTCGATTATCAAGTTCTTGGAACTGGTTAGTATTTCAGGACATAATTTAGATATTTATTTGGTACGTTGCATTATAAGCCGTGAAATACATATCATAAATAACCTAACGCAGAAAAAAGAAACATTATTCCCACTGACATTATTGATTATAATACCTTTTATATTGAAAAGTATGAGAAACGCGGACTGCAAAATTGTGGCTGTATCGTATATTTATTAGTTCGGCGAGCGAGCAGCAGTCTCACTTCTAACGCATTTCTAACCGCGCGTGTGTACTTACATCTGACTGGCTGAAGGAAAACGTCTGTGTTTCAACGTAAACCGAAATGTACATCAGCAGTCTAACCATCGTTAAATGTTTGGAGCTGGTATGTTTATTTTGAACGTTAATTTACTATTTGTAGTGAACGATGACCGATTTGTTTCTGGCTGAAGGTTAAGAGTAGATAATAAATATGGAGACCACTTTTTACAATTTTAGGCCACTTAACTCGGTTAAAAGCTTCTATCTATATCACGATTTATCTAAATGGAAATCAAGTTTCAAGAAGTTCCTAACCCATTACATTACAGGCCAGTACAGTACCAAAAACATTCAATTGTACCAAAAATAGAATTATTCTCACTTTTGTAATGTAATGTCTTATGTATGCGGGAAAAGAATATTGCCCTTTGATGTCTACCCACGCCTAGGTTAGTCATTGATTTATGACGTAATTTAATACTCTATACAAAAACATAGCAAGTTCCTATAGCATACTCAATAGGGAGTAGGGAGGCTCATCCATTGTACCCGTGGACTTGGGTAAGTGGTCTGTGCATGTACCAATAAAGAGATGACGTCACGCTGTTCTTGTACACAATACAACGTTCCGTTTCCGTAATGCCGCCTGCCGCCATCATTGTTTACAATTCTAGATTGCATCAGAATCCATAAAGTTTTAATTTTAGAATCGGTTCGCAGCGTCCATGGGTGGACACCGATAAAACGGTCAACAACCGGTTTGAAAACAATGAAATTCTGCTGTCTCACTTTCGCCCCATATTAAGAAAAGGGAAGAGAATGTTTATCGAAAAGGAAAGTTCATTCGAGTCACGCTGACGGCTATGCAGGTCAAAGGGACCATTAAAAACAGGATATCTTTGGATATGGAAGAGTTTCGGTCGGCCGGCCCAGTGAACAAATGTCCGCATGTTATCGCGTGTATGGTTACCATATCTCAGGATTTGTCCTGGGATTTCAGGATTTTTAGGCTCCTGACAGAGTTACGGCCAGATTTTGGAGATCTCAGGATTTTTCGATTTTTCAATAAAATACAGGAGATTTTACAGTTTTTTTTTGTAATTAGAAAGTTACAATCAACATAATGAACAAAAACATAATCTTTGATTATTCAAATCACAAAACACCCTTAATAACATCAACATATTAAAAAAAAAAATGTTATTAAGTACCATCTTTGGATTTAAGATTCAGAATCAACTTTTCCTAGTTGAAATATCTCAATAATCTCATTTATCAAAATCTTCTAAATTTCTATGGAAATTAGGCGTTTTATTAGGAATTTTCAACTTTCCATCTGGTAACCCTAATCGCATGGCCAAATACTCGTGCGTTATCGTTTGATTAGTGATATTTATTGGCATGTCAGCTAAATAAATTCAGATTATACAGGGAGGGAAGTGGCGGTTAACCTCATTTTAAAATGGCTTCTAGAAAAGGAAGTTACATACAAGTTGTTGCCTGTTGTCATGGTCATAATCATCCATTGCTAATATTTAGTTTCAAGGATCTTTGTTGAGTTGTTTAGTTATTATTATTACTATCACCACCAAATTACCACACAAACATCCATGCATCAATGTTTTAAAAGCACCAAAATAATGTCTAAATGTTTGATATGTAAACTCCATCCATCAGCCTGTTTCGTCAATTGCTGGACATATGCCTATCAAAGATTTCTCAACTCTTAGCGGTCCTCCTGTGAGAAATGCCCATACTCACACACGCTGGGCAGGGACAGTTAAATAGCTCCCTTGGAAAGGTGAGTCACGATTTAAAATCAAGTTTTTGAAGTGGATGCTTCATTGTTCGCATCTCGTATAGACGGGGTTGTTCAGCTAGTCTAGCATAGCAAACCATATCGAGCTCGATAGCGCTTGATACAGTGCTCTGTCTCACTCTGTTGATCTACCTGAAGAGGGACAGACACTGTTTATCGAGCTGTCAAAGCTCGATATTATTATGGTCTACTTTTCTAGGTACCCAGGCCTTGTATCGTGTACGTCACTTCCGAAACAACTCTCTAACTGAATTGATTATATATTATTAGGTTTTATTTTTACGTTTCCTTATCTTTCATTAGTTATTCCTTACTTGATCCATTCGTCTATCAGCCTAGTTCGTCCACATGGGCATATGCCTTTCAAAGATTTCGCTACATTGGCGGTCCTCTTGAAAGCCCCATACCCACACACGCTGGACAGAGATTGGTAAGCACGGTGCAGTCTTCGATTTTGCTTCAAAAAGTGACATTATTTTTTTATTGCTTAATTTGACAGAGATTATTATTCTTAATACACGAGAAAAACACCGGTGTGTCAATTCACAATAAGAGAGATTTTTTTTTGTTGCATGTCAAGGACTTTAGAAAAACCATAGAAATTTAAATGTAGGGCATTTGCAATGGAATTTTTCATTTTACATTTTTACTTTGATGTTCCTTAAAGTTTCAACTTTGATAAGAGCTCAAAAATTTAGCAAAATGTTGTTCAGGAAGAAAGCTACCCGATGTTTTTAGAAAAATATATTTTATTTTATTTTACTGATATCCTGCACTATTAGTGTTTTTTTCTAGTTTGCAATATTTTTTTAAGATTCGGTATAACACACGGTTTTTTTCAAATCATAATATAGCAGGATTACCATTTTATTCAACTTTGACATATTGCGATTGGGGTTGTCACCCAACATTTTTATTTTCGAGCGATAATAAAAGTCAAGATATATTGTGATCGTAAACAATCTGATTAAGAGTTTTTGATGAAAATAGTTTCTCCATTCATTCAAAATTAAAGGCAGCCTTCCATTTCCTCATAACTTATTTGAATAAAGTAGTTTTTCATGTTTCGAATATAGTGTTTTGAATCCCTATTTTCGGAAAAGCTTACATAGTCCGAGGGAAATCCTAATAAAATCAATAAAAATCATTTCTTATTCCAGAGTCAAGTTTTTTTTTTCAACGGATTCTATTGTATGGGTAATCAGAAAAACTTTAAACTTGAATATCTCTGAAATCCTATAACATTTCGATTATAATTTTAAGATGTAATTCTGCATATATTAAAGAATATTTCGCATTCAAAGAAAAAACCCTAATATCCATTTTAGAAAAATATAAAAAATAAATTGCAGTTTTCCTAAAAATCTCTATATTTAGCTAAAAATACATATATTTTCACACTGTTTTGTACAAATTTATTTTATACGCTATACCTGAGCATGCTGTTGTGATAACTTGGCTGTATATTCATATCTAATAGAGAAAAAAATACATATATGTTAATTTTTTTTATCCAAAACAATATTCTTTTAAAAAATCATATTTATTTAACTTAAGTGAATTGGCACACCGGAGTTTTTTTCGTGTATTAAGAATAATAATGTCCGTCGATATAAGCAATAAAATAAGAATGTCACTTTTCGAAGCAAAATCCAAGACTGTGCGGTGCCGATACCCTCGGACTGGTGACACCGCTGCCCGTCATCTCCTTTCAATAACCTTGAAGTTGGTATTGGCGGTCCACTATAAACTAAACTAAGTACTGACCATTCACTATAAGAAGTCCCCTGGGCCGCGTTCAGTTTGATCGCCCGCTAATCACTAACAGCAGGATAGCATAATACAAAACCAATGCGTGTAAAAGAGATGGCATGATCGCCGGTCGATCAAAATGAACGCGGCCCAGGGGACTACTTATAGTGAATGGTCAGTAGTAACATAGAGTGTGACTTTGACCGTCACCTGTCAGTTTTATATAAGATTAAAACGCCATCAATCGGCTCCAGGCATCTGATCATACCTTAACAAATAAAATACAATAAATCCGTAAACCGGTCCAAAATTCATTTGAACAAAAGTTGTTTGTGCATATTAACATTTTTTTTGTGCGGACGTTATGGATGATAAACAGGGATAGGATATTCGGACCGATATATAAGTACCTAAAGTTAAAAAAATACCCGAAAAAGTTTGCAACTATGGAGTTGATTTCTTAAAATATTATTTATTTATTTTATTACGTTCTAAGCAATTCCGTAATTACGGAAATTACAGAATTGCTTAAAACGTTACGATGATGTACCTAATACTTAATAGATGTTACCCTAAATACAATTCGTAAGAATTTTTTAAAATGACAAGCATATTTATGTCGAACAAAGTAGAAGGCCGCAGGGGGTGTTTTGACTATTACGAAAGATATTATAATGTCACTTTTTTATAAACTTTTTTAGTCTTCGGCCGAACTAGTATGACATGTATGCGTTGTTTTCAGCCTTCTGCTTTGCCTCCAACTCCGGACTCGCTAGTATGGCGTATAGCTGTTTTTTCAGCCTTCTACTCTGTTCGATCTAAATTTGCTTGTTATTTAAAAAAATCCTAGGAATTGTATACAATGCTTGAAAAATATACAAACATTTACGGTAACATATATTAACTATTAGGCACGCCATCGTAATGTTTTAAGCAATTCCGTAATTTCCGTAATTACGGAATTGCTTTAAACGTAATAAATAAATCATATTTTAAGAAGCCGACTCCAAAGTAACGAACTTTTTCCTAGGATTTTATCAACTTTAGGTATATATCGATCCGAATATCCTATAACTAAATAAATAAATTGATAACCCCTTTAAAATAAAAGGAAGGATGAAGGATTAAAAATACAAAAAATTTAAACCTATGAACCAAAGAATCATAATTAATACAAGATAGAAATTAACTGTACAAAAACGTAATAGACCTTAATAAATCTAATAATAAAGTAATCTTTTGGACATATTTTTTTTGATGACGGCCCTGTCCCCTTCAATTTTGATTTTAATTTTACTTCTTACCCACCCTAAGGCTTTGTATGAAAAATAAAGATGGGTCTTTGCAAGATATAAAAGAATCGAGAACAACGTTATTTTAAAACATATAAACAAAATGAAATACAGGCACATCATCATGTCATTAACTCGCACTATTAAAGTCCAATTGGGACGAACTAAAATGATAACTTTTATCAGAAAAGCAATTAGTGATGTGTTTTTTATTTCGTTGCGTGGACTCCGAAAAGACAGTCACACAATATGTGAGCAAGCTGCTGGGTAATGTTTCATACTAGGGACTTACGTTACGTTACGTATGCCTATAATACAATAATCAGTGAATAGTTTTAAACATCGATAGTCTATGGTTTTAAACAACAAACCACTTACTACAATGAAGGCAGGTAGACTGAACTACCTACCTGGCAGATCTTGAACCTACGATGTCCGGGTTAGTAGGTCGACATTGGACCACTAGACCATAGACGAGTAAGCCACATTCAGCGTCGGTCCGGGACCCAAAATCTACCGGGAATTTATTTTAAACTGCGGCTCACGCAATTTTCGAGGTTCGAAATAAAATAATTATTATCTAATTATCACGGCTTGACTCTGCATAAAAATGAAGGGACAATGGAGCTGGAGTCCAGCTCCGGTTTCACCTTGCGCCATCGCCAGCCTGAACCGGCCCACGGAGGGACCGGCCCACCGGGAAAAGTCCCAGTATACCCTGAGGCCAGACCGACCCTGGCCACATTCTAGTACTTACTTAATAGATATCTCGTAGACATCCTGAGTAGTCATTAGATAATTATGATCATAGAATTCATTAGTTAATTGGTGTGGTCTTCTAAAGAAGATGAAACATATTGTTACCACAATAACCTCGACTGACCTCGAGGGAGTTTCAGAAGGCGGTAGGAACATTCCTATTCAACACCAAGTAATTCGAAGCTACTTTTCACTACCCTATTGACACGCACGTTATTCACTATTCTATAAAGGTGAATGCCTAACCGTCTCGGTTTTCGTGGCCCCATACATTATACCAACTAATAACCTTTCGTGTTTAGCTGTATTGTTGCACATTAGGTTTTGTTCGAAAATCCTATTTGCTGCTAAGATTAAATTAATTCATGTACTCGTAAACCGAAGTCATTCATTCGAGGTAGTGTAAGGGGATAGCTCTCAATCAGGTATTTACAACTAGGTAGCAGTGGCGTGCGTAGGTTTTTTTAAGTAGGGTAGGTACAAAACTGTAACTTTGGAATTTATCCCTTAAAAGATTATGTCTCATTTTGAATGCGAAAAAAGGCAGAGTAGGTACCTATAACAATGTTATTAACAACACAATTAATGAAAGAGATAAGATAGGTAAGAAGTCCAAACTGTCCGATTCGACGTGGTTGATTCAAATAGGCGTTGCGTATTTTAATGAGAATGTGTGCGTGCTTGGCGCGAGCCGCTGACGTCATGGGAATATAGTTACAGATGCACACATATATAATTGGCTTCGAATTTTAGTTATGCGTGTTGCCACGGTAGCGCGAGCTATTTCAAAGAACGGGTGAAGTTTCCCTGATTGTAATATTGAAATAGTTGTGTGTACCTTCCTATATTTAAATAGATAGTGGTCTAGATAGCTAAGCTAAGCCCAGGGTTGGCATTGCATATTTGCCTATATGGGATGCACGCCACTGCTAGGTTGATGATGGCCCATTGATGATTGATGAATTGACCGATTGATGACGGTATATTTATTCCCAATTGCCGGGCCTTATATAAAACAGACTGGTAACAAACAGAACAGCGGCGTCACTGGTGCGAGGATTTCGGCACCGCGCTTACCAACCCGCCTGCCCAGAATGTGTAAGTATAGGCATTTCTTCCAGGAGGACCGCCAAAAGTGGCGAAATCTTGGAAATAACTATCTTCAGCAGTAGACGAAACACGCTGATGGATGGATGGATGAATTAAACTATTGTTAAGGAAAACTTATAAAACTTCCCATAATAAGCTTCGTTTAGAGGGGACGTTGCCAATTTTAGTCATTGTCCTTTGCTTGAAAAACTTTTTAACGCAAAGTTATGCGCTGTAGGTTAATCCTTATACGACCATTGTCCTCCTTTGGGATCGATTGCTTAACTATGACGGATTTATCTACTAATGAATTTTAAAAATGCATAGCTGTGACTAAGTGCGACTTAAGCATTGTCATCATAATGAAGAATGGCATCATTTGTTTATCGTGCTGCAAGTTATTTAACCAAGATATGAAGGTACTATCGGGAGAAGGCTGTGACCATCACGAGTTAAGAACAAAAATTCGGTCAGTAGAGTTTTCCTCCATTGAAGTTTAACATAAAACGTGAATTCGACATTTTTAAAAATCACCTACATAGTACGAGTACGAGTATGTATGAAGGATCCCATTATGATATTTTAAAGCAAAGGCATTTGATGGAATTTATGAGGTTTACTTCGAAAACGTTACTTTAAGTACTTGAAAATTACCGAAAGGATCAGAATAATTACATATGTAATTTATTTTAATGTTGACTTGGGCAATTAATATGAAACACACATAATTTTTCATTGTAACCACAATAGTACAGTATGAATACCCGCTGAAGTTCAAAACGGACGTGTTTTTGAAAGAAAAAAACATTGTAAATATGATTCATTATTGATTGAAAATCACTTGTACTTGTCCACTTATTTATATTATTTCCCTTACCGGTTTCGCTGTTATAGCATATATATAGGTATACATATATAACAGCGAAACCGGTAAGGGTTCAATAAAAAATGTATCAAAAGTTCCACCAAGTGCAAGTTCCAACAATCACAAGCAACAACTCCGTAAATACGAATATGATTCATTTAGAATCTATGAATGAATCAAATGGTGACATTGGCGGCAGAATTAAACATGCCTAATCGTATTCCAAATAAAATGATTACGTGATTAAAAAAACTACAAATTTGTTGTTGTTTTCATAAAAATGGCACACAAATTTGGCCACAAGGTCTTGTTTGTCACACGTACTTGGTAAGTTGTCGGCCTCGTCACGTAGGACCTCTAGATACACAATTCGGTAAATATAAAACGGGTTCCACTTGGTTTTAGATTGTTCTTATCCATTTGTAATAAAGGCTGATTTCCTTCGTTCACACGAGTTTGTAGGTCTCTGGGAACGACTATAGGGGTGACATCATCGACACAGCTCTGCCCTCGTCATTTATATGATGTGTGCAAGTATCTTCAAATAGAACAAGTTGGGTTACGTCATCCCCTACTATGATGCCTTGATTATAATGCTTCTTCATTGATATTCTTGGCAATTTACATTCACGCTAATAAAAACTGTTATTACCTACTACCTAATAACCAGTTTATCAGATTCCATGGCTAAGTTTATTTTATAACTGAACTGTCAGAGTTTTATTTTATTTTACATTGATATTGGGGATCGTTGCAGCCTGAAAAAAGACGACTAAAAATAAAACAGCTACGATTATGAAGGAGAGGATGAGAGAAAGAAGAGTGACGAAAAAAATACTGAATGAAGTATGAAATCCGACAAATTTTCGTGAATAATTTTCTATGGAAGAGATTTTTTCGCGATTTCATGGTTATATCTACGAGTAGTATACCTACTAATAATAAAGTAGTAAAAAAGTTGTGTCTGGACATTGAATATTTTTATGAAATTTTAAATGAAATGGGTTATTCGTGTTTTACTGAGGCCAAAACTACAATTTTTCAAATTATTGTGTTTGTCCGTCTGTCTGTATCTATGTATGTCTCGAGAACAGCTCAACGAAAGGCTAGTTTAAAGAAAAGTTATTCGTATTGCCGAGTATTATCACCTGTTTTCCCCTTTTCGCTGTTTTTACTTACCAAACCATCTATACTGATATTGAAACGGCTACTCAAATTTCGCCTGACTACCGCCGCGTAAACCATGTTTTGCCCCCAAAAAATCTGTACGAATACAATACGGTGAAACTAGTCAGGCGAAATCCGACTATTAAAGTCGTGAGTAGCCGTTTAGGTGTAAACCATCCATATTTACCGAACCCACAAAAAAAAGACATAGAAATACTAGCTTTTGCCCGCGGCTTCACCCACGTTGAATTAGTTTTTGTGTACTCCTATAAAATCTGTCAATATTTTTCGGACTGTTATCTAAAGTAAACATAGCTGGTGAAATGTGTGCGTCTCTGTGTTTCCCATTTTGTATGTCTCTTATATAGATTTTCCACGGGAACTGATTTATGTGATAAAAGTAGCCTATGTCATATATCAGGTCTAGAACTACATACATTCATGCAAAATTTCAGCCCAATCGGTTCAATAGCTATACGGTGTGAAAGAGTAACAAACATCCATACATCCGTACATCCAAACTTTCGCATTTATAATATTAGTGGGATGGGATAGTGGGATGATTTTCCAATTACCACCATCTATTTTCAATTTCAGGCATTAACATGTTCATGCGTGGCGCTGCACTACCACAGCTACAACCCGGAACCTGACACCGGCATGCTGGTCACCGGCACCTTCGTCGGCTACCTCATCATCTTCGCCGGTGCTGCAGCAGGTGAGAACACTGGCTCCAACCACATCGCAAGTGCGAGCATCAGGGCCGTAGTCAGGGGTAGGCCAGGAAGGCATTAACATGTTAACATTGCAACACCATATTATAATTCAAAAACTGGCTATGATTGGTATACACGGTGACCTCCTGCGCTGGTTTGCCTCCTATCTAAGGAATCGTAGTCAGTCTGTCAGACTTAGTTGCTTGCAATCTAGGTTTGCAACAATTCCATCTGGCGTTCCTCAGGGCTCACATTTGGGTCCACTGTTATTCAACGTTTGCTTGTATGATATTCTTAACTGTTTTTCTAATGCTAGCTTCCTCATGTATGCCGATGACACGAAGGTGTTCATGCCCATTGTTGATTACGAGGACTGTCGCAGGCTGCAAGAGGACCTAGACAGGCTTTCAGCCTATTGTGTTCAAAATTGCCTAGATCTCAACAGTAATAAATGTCAAGTAATTACCTTCAGTAGGAAGATTAATAATTCAATTTTTGCATATAAACTTAACGATCAGATTATTTCACGAGTGTCCGAAGTGAGGGATCTAGGAGTTTTATTAGATTCTAAATTGACATTCATTGCACATTTTGATCAAATAATTTCTAAGGCTATAAAGGCATTAGGTTTTGTATATCGTGCTACAAAGCTATTTCGCACAGTAACACCGTTCAAGCACCTCTATTACTCGTATGTAAGAAGCATTCTAGAGTATGCGTCAACTGTCTGGTCTCCTCAGTACGCTATTCACTCCAAGCGGTTGGAATCAGTGCAGAGATCCTTCATCAGACAGCTCAACTATCGAGCCAAAGCCATTCCACAGACTTATGAGGAAAGCCTTAAAACAAATAATATGTTAACGCTCTCGGACAGACGGACCATAGCGGATTTAAAACTATTACACGACGTCATCAGCGGCAGGCTGGACAGTATCGAACTGATAAGTCGCGTGCTGCTGCGCGAATCTGGTACTCGCTCAAGACGACAACATCCACGGCTACTTATCCACGCCTACGCTCGCACTAACTACGCTTCCAACTCTCCTCTCAACCGGTGCATAGATACACACGAAGAGCGTTTTTCTGATGCTGACGTTTTCTTCCTGAAGCGCGGTCAATACATATCGTACATAATTGAGCAATTACAAGTACAGAGCAAAATTTATTAGGTTGCCTATTTATGCCCATTATATATATATATATGTATAATATACGCATGTTCACAGATTCTTTTTTTTTTTTTGCCTACACACACTCTCACACACATACACAATCTCTCACACCCTCCCTGACACAAATACACCCTTACACAATAAACACAAGTATATAATTTTTTTTTTTAAGTACTCAGTCATACACCTAGCAACTCTCACATGAATTAGTTTAATTTTGCCCTATGTATCACTTCAATTTTTTTTTTTCTGTTCTTTTTGTATCGTCGCATTTTTGTTTGTTATTTCTATAAGTATTTCTATTATTATGTTGTAAAATTTTACTTTTACCTTTTTTTTTTTTTTTTTCTTGTTATTTCTTAATTTGTGTTCAGTCTGTGCAAACCTGCAAATATTTAAATTATTATCAAATTTTAGTTAATTAAATTCGTTATTGGCATTTTTAAATTTGTATCCTATGAATATTTATTGTGTCCATTGTATTTTGCTGTGAATTTAATAAATGTATGAAATGAAATGAAAAAAATGTTCATGCGTGGCGCTGCACTACCACAGCTACAACCCGGAACCTGACACCGGCATGCTGGTCACCGGCACCTTCGTCGGCTACCTCATCATCTTCGCCGGTGCTGCAGCAGGTGAGAACACTGGCTCCAACCACATCGCAAGTGCGAGCATCAGGGCCGTAGTCAGGGGTAGGCCAGGAAGGCATTAACATGTTCATGCGTGGCGCTGCACTACCACAGCTACAACCCGGAACCTGACACCGGCATGCTGGTCACCGGCACCTTCGTCGGCTACCTCATCATATTCGCCGGTGCTGCAGCAGGTGAGAACACTGGCTCCAACCACATCGCAAGTGCGAGCATCAGGGCCGTAGTCAGGGGTAGGCCAGGAAGGCATTAACATGTTCATGCGTGGCGCTGCACTACCACAGCTACAACCCGGAACCTGACACCGGCATGCTGGTCACCGGCACCTTCGTCGGCTACCTCATCATCTTCGCCGGTGCTGCAGCAGGTGAGAACACTGGCTCCAACCACATCGCAAGTGCGAGCATCAGGGCCGTAGTCAGAGGTAGGCCAGGAAGGCATTAACATGTTCATGCGTGGCGCTGCACTACCACAGCTACAACCCGGAACCTGACACCGGCATGCTGGTCACCGGCACCTTCGTCGGCTACCTCATCATCTTCGCCGGTGCTGCAGCAGATGAGAACACTGGCTCCAACCACATCGCAAGTGCGAGCATCAGGGCCGTAGTCAGGGGTAGGCCAGGAAGGCATTAACATGTTCATGCGTGGCGCTGCACTACCACAGCTACAACCCGGAACCTGACACCGGCATGCTGGTCACCGGCACCTTCGTCGGCTACCTCATCATCTTCGCCGGTGCTGCAGCAGGTGAGAACACTGGCTCCAACCACATCGCAAGTGCGAGCATCAGGGCCGTAGTCAGGGGTAGGCCAGGAAGGCATTAACATGTTCATGCGTGGCGCTGCACTACCACAGCTACAACCCGGAACCTGACACCGGCATGCTGGTCACCGGCACCTTCGTCGGCTACCTCATCATCTTCGCCGGTGCTGCAGCAGGTGAGAACACTGGCTCCAACCACATCGCAAGTGCGAGCATCAGGGCCGTCGTCAGGGGTAGGCCAGGAAGGCATTAACATGTTCATGCGTGGCGCTGCACTACCACAGCTACAACCCGGAACCTGACACCGGCATGCTGGTCACCGTTATAATTAGTTATATCTTCTTACTAAAATGGGGATTAAATTCTGGTAATTACTTACTTACTCTAGGGTTATGGTATCCTCACCTGCTCGTCGGGTGGATGGATGGATGGATGGATGGATGAATTACTAACAATTTTTATCGGTTTATAGCAATTTTTTTGGCATTATATTTTATTACTACAAAGTAGTCAGACTAATCGGCTATTTGTCCTTACAGTGACGAGCATACCTCGCAAATTATTTCCTTTTTTATACTTTTCTTCTTCGAGTAATGTTAGATACTATAGTGTTTGGTCGTTTTACTACCATTTGCTTATTATGTTTGGTAGACTTGTTAATGTATTCTATTACTATCTGTGGAAACTTTTAATGACTGGCCTAGTTTACTATAACAACATTATAGTAAAGTAACTAGTTTTTCCAATTAAATAAATACCTTTACAGTTAGTTACAAATGATAGGCAACGGTATTGTACCTAGAATATAAATTATCTCTATACACATAAAATACAACGTTTATCTGTCTGTCTGTCTGTTCGTTCGCTTATAACTTGAGAACCACTCAATGGATTTTGATGCAGTTTTCACTGAAAGATAAAGCATTTCTTCGGGAAGGTTTAGGGCTATGTATCATCGCGCTGTGACAAGAGGAAGCAGCGCAATGAGAATTTTAGTGAGACATATGGAAGGTTCGCTGCCGTAGCAGAGTCGATCGTCGCGGGTTCAAACCCCGACTGGTAAAATTTGTTTTCACTTTTTATTTTTTATTCTTTTATTTTATTTTCAGAAAAAATATTTCCTTTTGTAAAAAAATATTAAAGCTGAAATTATATTTCTTGACTGAGCAAAGACCAATAACTAAAATATTTTTATTTTCAAGTGCTTAGAAAACGCCATCTCTGGGAAGCTATCCTGGATAACGGCTCAGTAAGCTGGCGTTGAAATTGTTTGTAAGCTGGCGTTGAAATTATTTTATTTTAATACACTAGATGGCGATTTCAAAATATCGAATTTGACGCAGTCTGGTTCAAATCAACTCACGTTAAAGTTTGTCTACATTATTATATAAAGAAGAAAGATTTGTTTGTTTCCATATAATGGGTAATATCTAGAACTACTGAACTGACTATAAAAATTCTTTAAGCACTCAATAAGATTTTTCGTTAATCATGTGGTATGTACGCCTTGCGTAGTCGTACGTATGTAGTCTCATCGTCGGGGTTTCAATCATCCACTGGTAAATGTTTTTTTTAGGACACCTCTCAAGTTTAAGTTTATTTGATCGGTATTGATGAGTATTTTTGTAGAACATGCTGACCAGGATCTAATGACGGGACTGGAAGGTGGTTATGGGATCTCCCCAACGGATAACAGCAGACACTTAGAGTTTGGGCTTATTCGATTGGTCTTCATTAGCACTTTGGTAAAACATGGTGACCATGGTCTGATGATGGGACCGGAAGGTGGGTACGAGATCACCTCAACGGACAACAGCAGACCCTTCCAGTTTAGGCTTATATTGTTGGTATTTATTAGCACTTTGGTAAAACATGGTGACCATGGTCTGATGATGGGACTGGAAGGCGGGTACGGGATCTCCTCAACGGACAACAGCGGACCCTTCAAGTTTGGGCTTATTTGATTGGTATTTATTAGCACTTTGGTAAAACATGGTGACCGTTGCATATTGTCGTTAAAAAAATCATATTCTTTTGTTTTCCTTATTTCCACGAAAATCTCTTCGACGCGGGCGGAGCCACGGGCAAAAGCTAGTATTATATAAAAAACCGGTAAGTCACTTTCTAATTCTATATGGGTATTAATAGTACAGGGCTAATGAGAAATATTGCGACTACGGCATTCGCGAAATCTATGAATAATCGTATTTATTTAATGACGTATTATCACAACTTAATACTAAATTTAATGGACTGGCCAAAAACGCAAGGATACAGCGAATTTAGCCGACGAAACACGAAGTCGCCTATAGCTGTACATATTGTCCAATCCCCATTTGACTACGATAACACGAACTAATCTCTTTATCACATCCAAACTGTTTATGACTACATGTCCATAACTCAAACAATGATAAAAAGCCGCTGCATGTGGGTTAAGTAGTACTATTATTTTACCTATTACGAAAAGTTAGTATAGCATATAGTATAACTAGCTTTTGCCCGCGGCTCCGCCCGCGTGTTATTCGGTTTAACGACATGCTTTTTTCCGGGATAAAAAGTAAACTTTTGGGCACCCTTCCCAACGATGGTAGCGATCTGGCCAGCATTTTTTATTTGTTATAAATATTAAAATTTTTAGGTTGTATTTGTTAGGTTCTTTATTTAAGATTATTTTTAGTTAAGTTTTGTAATGTTATTTAAGGTCTTAACACATTAATAAATTAAATTATTTATATAGATTATAACCTATGTGTTAAGTTGGGGTATAAGCTATATCCATTCTAAATTTCATCCAAATCCGTCCAGCCGTTTCAGCGTGAAAGAGTAACAAACATACACACACACACACACACACACACACACACACAAACTTTCGCATTTATAATATTAGTAGGAAGTAGGATAGGATATACGCGGTAAAATAAGAACAATATGCTGCTTCTACTGCTATCTTTACGTGTTTCGATAGCGAAGCTCTATTCTGAACAGGTTCAGTAGACCTATTCTCAGTCTGTCGAATTAGTCTTCTCGATCGTAAAAACCCATTTTATCAGTCGAACTCCATAAATTTTTAGATCGAGTTTTAGAGATCTCGTTTCATTGTTCTCCGGAATTGCCCCCCAGCACCTCTAACATGCATAAAGGACCATATTGGGCTTGATACAGTGCTATGTCTCACTCTGTTGATCTACCTAAAGAGGGACAGACAGTTGCGTGTCGAGCTGTTAGAGCTCGATATGGTCTACCATGCTAGAGCTGCAGACTGTTTGACCTCGGCTAAATGAAATGACGTCACGTTCCAGGTTACGTGATGCAGACACCCGCACACAAGCGCATCGACATATTCTACACGCTGGTGGGCGTGGCCTTGTTCGTCGCTAGCGGCGCCGTCATCATCGACAAGTAAGTTCACATGGAGCCCGCTTTAGACGTGGATGAATTCAGTGAAGCTAACTGAGTAATCAATGAGTAATAATCTGCATAGTGTAAAGGCTGTCACGGCTCGTTATCTACTACTAATAATTAGCGTACTTATCTAAGTGGACTTAAACTGATTTTTTTGTGTCGGTATTCATCAATATCTAAAAAGGCAATAAAAAAAATTATAAGCTTTATTTAGTGTGCATAAAAACTAGAAAATATCAATTGAAAGATATTTCAGACGAGACAAGCGTTTCATTTTGCTGTAAATAAAAAAATTGTCATGAGATTTGGAGAATCTTGTGACTAAGTGCCACTTAGTAAAGTCAACTGATTTAGGATTTATTGTTATCATAAACGACGGTGGGAATCTAAATTGTATAATGCGCCACTTTAATAACAGTTAAGAGGTTTAAAAACTAAATTTTTTGAAAATAATATTAATTAATTTTCAGTTTTTCACCAGACTGCTTAAATGCCATTTGAAAGGTAGTTTTAATTAATTTTAATTTGGAATACCACAAACAGAAAAAAAATACTTTGAAAAATAAATGTTGTATAATACAAAGTAGCTTGAACAAGGTGAAATTAAAATGTATTATAGCCTTAATTCATATGAAAGTAAATGCAAGGGGTTTGGCTGTTGCGTAGATGCACATCTGTGTTTGGAATCGTTAAAATGTAAGGCGGTCGTTTATTTGCTATGTGCTTTACGTCGTTCGTAGTTGTATTATTTTATTATGTATTGTTGTCTTAAATTTTTGTCTGTATGTTCTGTTTTAACTCGAGAACCACTCACCGGTATTGTATGCGGTTTTCTTTATCATCGTAGTGACCTTTATCAACATAATAGGCTACAATCATTGACCTCTCATAATATAAACAACTAGACTCACAATCTCGCTCAAAAAGTGTCCGTGATGCATCTTGTCACCGCTATGGCGTGACAAGTTCGAATGGCGATTGCGTACAACTGATATTGCATCTTATGTTAACGATATAACGTATTAATTTTGGTTGAAGCATTTTTGCTACTATGTCACACGTTCGGACGTTTTCTGACGAACTTTTCTTAGAGACTGTGTGTCTAGTTGTTTATGAGAGGTCAATGGCTACAATGATAATATTAATAAAATACCCACCAACCCCACAACTGTGGATAATAGTTTTTATTGATATTTATTGTATTTTTTTAATAAAGTTATTTATTATTACTACACGTCCAAGCAAGCGAAGTCGTAGGCAAATCTCGCAAAACATGAGTTAAAATCAATTTTCACACTTTTCAGGTACCAGCACGCTTCCAAGGGTGAATACAAAGATAAAAATCTGGCGAAGGCGTCTCTGGCCATCATCAATGGCGCCATACTGCTTGTGGACGCTGTGTTGACTCAACGGGGAGGCTAAACTACATACAGCCTTTTGTTATTTATGGGCTCCCATTCAGTGGCGGATCCAGGAGGGGAGGCTAGGAGACTGAGGCCCCCCAAAATATACGATATAGGACTCACAAATTTCTTTTATATTACTATTTTATGATCTATGGCAATTTTCTACTTATGTCTTATACTACAGTCTCGAAATTTTATTTTAATATTAAAGCCGATTCTGAAGGCTTTAATTTTAGTTTTAATACTGTCAGAACTAAATTTTCTTCATTCCAAAATAGTTATAGGTATAGTGTTAATAACAACAGAAGCTACATTACTTTAGAATAAAATTAGTTTTGACAGCACTAAAACTACAATTAAACGCTTCAGGATAGACTTTAGTACAGGATATGGTAGTTATTACGATTTCCTGAAAAACCTCCACGATAGCTACCCTCAGCCCCCCCAATATATGTTTCTGTATCCGCCACTGCTACCATTCATAATCTTACAAAGTCTTTGTTGATTTGTTAGACTATGAATGAGGTGATTTAATAATTTATTATAATATGTTATTCTACTCCGCTTCGACTTTTTACCAACGAAAGTATGATTTTTGAGTAAATGTGGGGAAAATCTCATACCGTGTATACGTGTTTATGTATTTTTACAACGCCGGGGAAAGACTTTTGAGATATTCTTATTTATTGAATTGTATGTATCGAATCCGTCTCACTTACTATTTCGCTTTTTGTGGTATAATGTGCCTTGTGTTAAGAGTTAAGAAGTAGTTGTGATGACAGTTATCTGATATAGACAGAAAATAAAAAATATTGTTTTCAAAGGTCAACCTTTCAAGAGTAAAAATCCTAGTCGTAAAATTAAATGAAGAAAACAAGTACAAAAACCATCTACCAAAAACCAATCAAAGTATCGCTAATTCTCCTACGAGTATCATCAGCAATGTGATGCTTACTGTTTTACATTTCGCATAATGATTTATACACAGTAGATATACCTAATATATTAGTATTTACGCTAGAGATAGGGTTTAAATAGGTAACAACAGAGAGCATGTACTAGGAAACAATAAGTTGTTTAGTAGGTCTATCTAGTTTTACATATAGGTTGAACTTAAGCTAGTAATATACTACGCGATTTCTAAGGTTCATAACGTAACACTAAGAAAGTTTAATTTATATATAGTAGATAATAGCAGTTAGGGCGTTAGAGTCTCTAAGTAGGGCGATCGGGCCCGATTGCAGTGTTTAGGATTTTGAAAAGTACGTAGGTCAAAATTGAAACTTAAGTAGATTTAGTACAAATGCACATGAAAAATTCGTAGATCTACGTACTTATGTAAAGTCAAGATATAGAGTATATAATAACTGAATAAAACAATTGTTTTGATGCCTTTGCTATTTATTGATTGTTTAGCTTCATTTATACTAATAATTTTTTTGTTGTTCAGTAGACAGTGAGACAGATAGACTTAACCGAATGAGACGAAAGAAACGTTTCGTTTTAGCCATCACAACTCATATAGTAATATGGGACTTCGAATGACAAGTCGTTGTGTGCTTTATTATCGTAGGAAACAGAACAGTTTTCTACTTTTTTTCGAAGGACAAGGTAATGAGCCTATTCAAATCAGTCAGACATACTGTAATTTAACAAATTATATTTGGTAGAAAGTGCGTAGATCTACGCAAAAGGACGTAGGGTTGGCAACACTGCTCGATAGATAGGCTAGTGTAATAAGCGGCGCTCTATTTAGGGGTCACGCCCACCCTGGCAATCGGACCCTAGAAATCGTTTGGACATTGTGTTTTAAAATTTTGTAAAACTAAACATTTTTCTACATGTCTCGTATTGAATAGCTTTTTGATATACTTATATTGTTGTAAATGTTTCACAATATAATTATTATTAATACTTATTTTGTTTATTTTGGCAGGTTTATGGATTGACTTGTTACTGCCTACTCCTTTAATTTAAGGTAATCAACCAACTGATTGTGTTGCAACTTTTGCAACGCAATATTTTTAACACAAATTAAATGGTTTTTAATCATAGTGGATCTAATTGCATTAAGCATTGTTTTACTGCAAGTCAGATCACAGATGAAAGGCCTACAACATGATCCGATGTGGTTGACAATTTATTCGAATTGTCTAGTGTGAATTGGGTGGTGTGGAAATCAGTTACCAATACGAGTAGGTATGAGTTCAGTTCTTTTCACAAAATAAGTCCCCTGTCAAAGTTCTTATTGTCAATAAATAAATGCAAAATTCATAATTTCAACAATAATACTAAATCGGCCCAATAACCCAACGGGACTTCTTTCGTGAAAATAGGTCTATCGCCAAATTTTGTTGGCAATCTAAATTAGGCGTGTCTGTTACTTCTAAAGGGTAACATACATAGTTATATAATAGTTATTTAATTCAACCGGCCATCTTATTAGAAACAAACATTCAAAACGGGTCAAACGGGTATGTCTCCAGCACCAAAAAACGGGTCAAGTGCGAGTCAGACTCGCATACCTAGGGTTCTGTAATTCGACAAACAGTCAGGAAAAAAGTATTTAAAATCTTGCCTATAACTGTTTATGATAACAAAAAAGTATTGATTGTACCACAAAAGAGAGACACAAATATTTTTATAGCACACCGTGCGTAAAATGACCGCTTTACGCACGCTGCGCTTGCGTAAAGTCGGCAACTCGAACTTTCATTTTGTCATTTTATCATCGTGAATTTCTCAACCGCTATATTTTTCCTGTAATTATTACATAATCCCAAATCACTATGACTTTTTTATTTTTTTTCGGTCTACCAGATCAAATCAAATCAAATCAAAATATTTATTTTTGCAAAATATGTAGATACTTAAAGTATACTTTCTACAAGTCAAAGTTAATTATAACAATATAATATATCTTTAGAATATAAAAAAATATATAATAATACGGGAAATAAAATATACACCTGCATAAAATAGACGAATCTAGGAATAAAAATATTATATATACATAATGCAATGAAGAAATTTTCATTCAGTTTCGGAAATAAGGGGGGACATGCATTTTTTTTTTCGAAATCGGTGGCGGTAAATATTGTAAAAGTACATATTTTTACAATCAGCTCTTTGATATCTACAATTTGATTCCTATGTTGTATTATTATAATAGTACATACATTATTATAATAGTATAATATTTTATAGCACAAGTGGGGAAAATCGCAAGCGCAGCGTGCGTAAAGCGGTCATTTTACGCACGGTGTGCTATAAAATATTTTTTTAATTTATTTTTATTGTATTTCTCAACTATTTTTTAATCGCTATAGTTTTCCTGTAATTGGCCAGTTATGATATGACCTATAATCGGGATTTTTTTAATTTTTTTTCGTTCCACCAGTTTCGGATATAAGAAGCATATTTTTGTGGTTTTTCAAAGATTTCTTGAAATCGGTGACAGTAAATATAGTAAAAGTATATATTTTTATAATCAACTCTTTAATATCTACAATTTGGTACCCACTTTTAGGATTTTTTATTTTATTTTACACCATATTGTGTAAGCTAATGAATTATATTTTTGTAGCAAATTTCAAATCTAAAGTGAGGCTGTGATATACGGACGGACGGACAACGGAGTCTCACCATAAAGGTTCCTTTTACCTTTCAGGTACTATGGAACCCTAAAAATGAGACTATGGGCAACTGCAAGAAATGCGATTAGCATCCCAACTGTTTAGCGTGGTGATTGGGGAAATCTCTAAAATAACCTACAAAAAGGCCTTACGTTGTTGGGTCATAGTTTCACTATGGTTGGGTCGAATACGAAAGACTCCCGTTGCTATAGTTTGGTGAGAGGTCATTTTACAGGCTTTTATCTCACTATTATTACTTCACTTCACGTTTGCGTTAGTATATTTGGGTCAAATCTTGCAAATAAATTTTAAAGCAGGTCCAAACCGATTGAACTGTTTGCACAGTGTGTTGTGATTTTGGTGACAAAATAAGCTTAGTGACCTCATTTAAATTCAATATACCGGACGCCCTTTAAGATGGCCATTAATTATTTCTATACATACTCCCTTGACATGGGTGTAAAAAAAAGGATCATATGAGGAGAATACAATAAGCAAAGTGATATCATTCTAAATAAAAAAAATTGGATGCGAAAGGATGGCGATGGCCCCTTGACATGGTCTTCAAAATAATAGAATTTGACAACAAAAATACTATTAGGTAAGCGAAGTTATTCTAGCTAAGTGACATTATTCTAAATCCAATATGACGAATGCCCCAAGATGGTGATTTACCCTTAACATGAGGCTTAAAAATATAATTTGACGAGGAAAATACGATAAGCTAAGTAACGTTATTCTAAATTCGATATGGTGGACGCTCTAAGATGGTGGATTAAATTGATTTAACTACCCCCATGACATGGGTATCAAAATGAAAGGGTTTTTTGAAAGTGGACGCCCCAAGATGGCGGATTCAATTTCTTTCATCACCCTCTAGACATGGTTAGCAAAGAAAGAGTAGCATTTGGAGCGTGATATGTCAATTTCATTTCATTTCAAAGTATATATTTTCTGTACAATTCACGCGACTAGCGTTTTAAAAACAAATAAAACAATAAATCAATTTGAGCGGTCTAAACTTATTTTTATTCGTTTGAGTCCATTTCTTTAATTTTTTTTTTAATTAATTTAACTCGTACGCGGAGACTTTTATTAGTATTTTCCATTTCTTTAATTAAAGCTCGTTTTTAAAAAAATAATGAAACAAACTGGCTTACCGACTTTCATAGGTAGGTACATAAGGTCACTGCTAGCTGGGTGTAATTAAGGAAAGTAATGGATGCTTTTAGCTTTTGGAGAACATAATTACTTATTACTAACTAGAACAATCAGAAAAACAAAGCCAAGCTTTTATTAACCTTAAATACTTACATAAATCATTGTCACTAACGTCACAGAGGCACCATAATTACTGGGATAATTTACTGATTGAAGGTCATGAAAGTCCCGTTAAAATATTAGAGCATTAGCGGGCAACCATTCTATGAAACAAACCAAATAATTTTATTATAAAAAACAAAAGTAACTTATCGTGCGGGAGACACGATGAAGAACTTGCTATTTCAATCGATATTTATTATACTGATCTTTTCGGACGAATGTGAATCATCGTCATCGAACATCATTGACGTTGCTGTGTCCATTGCAAACACAAACTTTGAACTACGAAAACTGACAATCGTATCTTGGGGTCGGAATGAAACTGTTGCAATAACAAACTTCTTAAAAAACTACAGTGGTTCGGTTGCGCCAGTAAATGTGTATAAACATTATAAAATTAGAAAATGTGAACAGTATGTGTTTTTAACAAATTCTTCAATGGAATACAAGGATATGTTAAAATTGATCAAAAGTAGCCAAGTACAACCAATACGAGCTATTTTCGTATTGCTGGACAAAGTGGAACACGAGGATGTGACTCTAGTGACGAACTTGAGTTTGAAAAACTTCATCACTGATTTAGTAATACTCCATAACAATAAAGACGGTGACATTGTTAAAGTTAAAACCTATTTACCTTTTTATGGTGGAAAATGTAACAACGTAGAACCAATAACATTAAACGAGACTACAATGAAAGATATGTTCCCAAGAAAATTTATGAATTTTCATAAGTGCGCTATTAGAGTATCTTTGTTGCATAATCCACCGAATGTAGTCATAAACATAGAAAATGGTATTTTGGTCAGCATTGGTGGTACTGAATGGAAGCTTGCAGAACTTATTGTCAATATTCTAAACGCAACTCTTAACCCTGTTATTCCTAAATCCAAGGAATTTGGTGTTAAAGTGAATGCACGTTGGACAGGAATAGTAGGAGATCTTGTTTATAATCATGCAGATATTTCAGTATCATCAGCTCTGCAAAATTTTGAAAGATATAAAGCGATTCAATTTTCACATGCTTATAAATTCACTACATTTGTTTGGATGGGGCCAAACCAAAAAGAAATTTACGGGTGGGCTAAGACTTTGGTACCGGTGTACACAGATGCAACTCTTCTATTGTGTTTGGCGTGGGCTTCATTTGTAGTTGTATCAAGTATTGCAAAGACAACTAATTTGCACATCGTAGATAAATCTAGCAACTCAACCTTATTTAAATCTTGGGCAATATTTCTTGGACAGCAAGTAAATTACAAAACCAAATTTTGGCTACTGAATGCCCTTTTTGCATTATGGGTTTGGTTTTCACTAATTTTAGGTATAGTTTATCAAGGGCAGTTAGTGAAAGATTTGCAAAATGAAATGTTAGAGTCTCCGTTTAGTAATTTGCAAGATGCTATAAGATCAGTCAAAAGTTATGGTGGATCGGTATCATTAACAGTTTTTTATGAAAATTCTACGCTGGCCTCTAATTATAAGATAATACCTCTTGCTGAGGCGGAGGCAAAGGTGAAAAAGATTTCTGAAGGTGAGAGTTTTCTGGTATTGTTGGATATTCGGACTCTCATTGTGTATCCGTATAAAGTACAAATTATAGGAGAACCCGCTATAGTGGCACCAGTAAGTGTTTTCATCCGCCGTCGGTGGTCGGCTTTTCAAGAGCTTGACATAATTATTTCAAGAATAATCGAGGCAGGTCTGTTTAATAAAATTCTGGAAAGCTCAGATGAACAAAATAGGTTATGGAGACACAAAACTATGAAAAGACCTCGGCTCTGGGTCTCTTTGGACTTGTATCATGTTGCCGGTTGTTTTTATGCTTTTATAATTCTCTGTTCTGTATGTATATGTATCTTTACTTTAGAAATTATGTGGCATAAATGGAGAAATAAAATATAACGGCACTCAAAACGCATTTTAAGATTTTATGTCTAAGAATAACATAACCAACTAACACACTGGGTGTGGGTGGCAAATAAGTTCATTATCAGATCAAATTGTAACCCAGGGTTAGAAAGAAAGCTTAGCAGCAAAATTGCAGCCTATTTTTAGTTCCAAATGGGTTCCATATAGGTTCTAATTTAGCCCGTGGGTGAAAATTATAACTTTGGGTGAAAGTAGAGCGAAACAAGCTAATGATTGGACGAAAAATGTTGTTCATTCATTCGATGCTTTCAGTCGCAAATACATAGGTAACACTAAAAGTTTCCGGAACTGGCTACTTACAGAAACAATATTTAAAAATTTATTGCAACATTTGAAAATAGAACTCTTTGGCTGTAGAATGCAGTTTGTTTCATCTGACTGTCTTTTGTTTTTACCTTGTGGCGCCATTTAAAAAATTGCGTGTCTGCATCAACATGGATTTAACTCGGGAAAATTATCGTAGTATGATTTTCTACGATTTTAAGTGTAATTTGACAGCTCAACAGAGCATCGCTCGGCTTGAAACAGCTTTTGGCAATGAAGCACCATGCAAGACGACTGTTTATAGCTGGTTTGCAGAATTCAAGCGTGGTCGTATCAATCTCAGTGACGAATCTCGCGATGGTCGGCCGTCCACCGCTGTGACCAACAAAAACATCGATGCTGTGCGCCGTATGATTGAAACAGACAGGCATGTGACCTACCATGAAATTCGCGCATCCTTAGAAATAGGCATGAGTCAAATACAATCAATCCTACACAAACATTTGGGTGTGAGAAAGCTGTGCTCGCGGTGGATCCCACACAACTTGACCGAGGCTCAAAAAACGGACCGCGTCACTTGGTGCAGTGCCATGCTTACCAGATTCAACGAAGGTGCGTCAAATTTGGTGTGGGACATAGTAACAGGTGACGAAACATGGATTTATTGCTACGATCCCAAAACAAAGCAGCAATCGAGCGTATGGGTCTTTCAAGATGAGCCGAAACCAACCAAAGTGGCGCGCGTGAAAAGTGCATCTAAGCGGATGATTGCTTCTTTTTTTAATAAAACTGGACACGTGGCTACTGTTGCTTTAGAGAATCGTCGTACCGTGAATAGTGACTGGTACACGACCATTTGTTTGCCGGAAGTTATTGACGAACTCCGTAAAAATAACCGTAAACGCCGTATCATCCTGCACCACGACAATGCTAGTTCTCACACGGCCAGACAGACAAACGACTTTTTGAAGACGAAAAATGTAGAACTCATGAGTCATCCTGCATACAGTCCCGACCTGGCACCTTGTGACTTTTTTCTGTTCCCAAAAATTAAGAACCAATTACGCGGTCAACGATTTTCATCACCAGAAGAGGCTGTCGAGGAGTATGAAAAACACGTTTCAGAGGTCACCACAGGGGAGTGGCACAAAAGTTTTCAAAACTGGTTTGATCGAATGAAAAAGTGCATAGACGCCAAGGGAGATTATTTTGAAAAACAATAAATTAATTTTGTACCTTTCATATTCATTCCGGAAACTTATAGTGCGTACTAGTAAAAAAGAAAAATTATCTATGCCGTGTCAGTGTGTATTTTTGTGAATGTCTGAGCTGACTTGAAGTTTGGTAATTAAGTCTACGTCATCTATCCTACTCGTATATCCATAAATAATCCTATGAATGACAAAGCAGTTAATTTTAGCTATTGGTCCTGTTTTAGAACTCCCATAGGGATCACTAAGTAAATATCAATCTTAATTTGGCCTGTAGCAGTATGTACCTAAGAAGATATAATATAGAGTAACTGGATAATTAATAGGAGACTCGATAGGTGACGTAGACAACTTTCCTATGTTTTTAAAACGGACTAAAATTTAATTCTTAAAATTAAACAATAATTTAATTACACTGCAAAATTATATAAAATATTGTAAAAAAATTCTCAACATACTCGCGGGAAACGATGAAGGCACAACGCACGGAAGAATTTAGTTTGAGATATCTTAACCCGTCAGCCAGCTCATAAGAGTTACGATCATAACACTTAAGGCAAGATCGTGGCAAGGACTAAGTATGTGTAGTAATTATGGTATATATAATATGGTTGTCGTTGGAAAGTTAGAAAGACAAGGAACACGAATAAAAAAAAATTGAAAAAAGTTGTGGGATAGTATTCGTTTAACGGTTTTAAAAAAAATGTTATTTAACATAGGTATATTAACATACATAACATAGTTACATGTTATTTAACATGACTATATCTTTTTTATTGTTGTTTATGGATTTTCACAATAATATTACGTTTGTATACACGTATAAATATGATTTACAAATATATATTTCTAATTATGTATAAATATTTGTATCTGCCTGCCTACTAATAGCCCGAACATAAATAAGTAAAGAATTTTTTTTCACATACAGAGAATTTCATTTTGTTTTAGAAAAAAAAAACACATTAGAATTTGATGAATATTTACAGAGATATAGTGAAAAAACTTAAAACATGCGGGTTTTAGCGGGAAAGCAAAAAATGCCAATGTTTCTACAGGTTAAGGCAGGGGTCAGCAAGTAATTTTAAATAAGGTCTAGGATACTGTTGAAAATTTTTATCGAGGTCCAGAAAAAAAAGCTTGTATGACTTACTAGTTGAAAACTTTTATTTTGACTAATATTTAAGGTAATTATATAAAATACAATAGCTTTTCTTATAATTATTCATTGAAATTAATGTTTTTTTATTTAATAGGTGGGTAACTAATTTAATTGTATTTGGTTGTCCATGTTTCAACCTTCTGTGGTCCAGATATGGACTATTACGGACTATTATTATACTATTGTATAGACTATACGCCTATTGCTAACCCGAGACACTCATTATCACAATAAAAATATTATTGGTATCATTTTTAATCATATCTTGTTTATTGTATAATTTTAACAAAATATAAGATTTTGAATGTCCGGACATTAATATCACAGTTAAAAATATTGTAGGTTGTGTGGGTAATACAGGTAATTTTTGTATATTTTTAGAACTCTTAAGATCTTTCCTGGTTCTAAATAAGTGTAGTAATGTAATAGTTTTTTTGGTTCTTATTGCCACCCGATTGGAACTTATTTGCGCGTAAGAGTAGCATATTAGTGTATACTAGAACCTAAGGTAACAACACTATAGTATATACAATAGGTTCCAAAAAGGCTGCAACATGAACCGTTTTGCCACTTCAGTTGATATAATTGACTACAGGTGATTGCAAGCACCTGTTTGTCACTATTGGTACTAAATCAGTGATAAAAAGAGCTAATTTGCAACTATTAGTTAAAATTTCGACTCTTTACCACCATAAGTGATATAGTAGTTGCCAAATACGTTCAAACGCAACTAAAACTGATATTAAGAACTGATATCTAACTTTGAGATGTTTTTGCAGCTGGAAGTAATATCATACACTGATATTACACTAATTTAGGCCCTTAAAGTTATAAGATAAGCTGCAAAAATCACTTGTTACTTGGAGGAACTTATTAATAACTTTTTTAATTTATACGATTAGGTATTTAAAGAATTATTTCGTCAGTGACAAGCTCTAGAATAAGGCTGTTAGACGAATGAGACAATTACTGATGTAGACACTGCTAAGTTGGTGTACGTAAGTTATTTTCACAGCATCGTGATATAGTCTACTGACTACTGCAACGAATATAAAAGTCGTCTTTGTTTTAAAGAAGAGAAACATTTTGGCTTATGCTAAGATGGACTTCGGACAGGAAATCATTAAGAGAAAATAAATATATAAATAATAAAACTACAAAGTTGCTTACAAAGTTTGTATAGAGTATTTCATTTCATTTCGTATGTGAGCACTTTAAGGATGTCGCTATATTCATCGCATTAAGGAATACAATCAGTCTTCATTAGACCCATAAGTTAAAGGCTAATATGTACGGTCGGGACTACTTTGAGAGTATCCAGTATCACCATATGCAGACACTCGAAAACTTGAGAAAGATTCTGGATATATAACTACTGCACGATCTCATCAGTGGACGCCTTGGCTATTCGAGCAGTTATCATTCTCGACAAACAGATTACGTTCACGTCACAGCAAAATCCTCTTCCATGTATCATTCCCTCACAAACCTACACTAATATGTTTTCTGACACGAATCCATTTTGGTCAACTAAATATGAATTTAAACGTGAAGTGGCTTGAAATTTTGATGATGTTTTATGTATTTTAATATTTTAATCATGTCTTATGTATCCCTCTTAAAGGTGTATTATAGTTTTTATTAAATATTCTAATCGATCAGTGCTGCTGTAAGATCACATGTCTTGTGATCTATCTCAGCATCACAATAACTTATTCAAAGAATTTAGCCAATAGCCAGTGTGCTAAGGTATACAAACTTAAATAAATTAACTTAAGCAATAAAGATCAAGAGTATTGAAATAGGTATAAGGGGCCGTCCATTAATTGCGTAGGTGATTTTGGAAATTTTTGGATCCCCGTCCCCCCTTAGTGAGATATCGTGAGATTTGGCTTGACCCCGCCCCCCTCCTTCTAATCTCACGTGAGATTGTTTAAAATGCGTATTTTCAGTGTAAATAAGTTAATCTTTGCTTCATTGCGTTGGATTTATAAAAAAGTACAATTTGTTTAATTATAACCGCGATAGATATTATTGTGTAGAATGTAGTTATATTTTAATAAAGAAACACGTTTTGCTCATTTCAACCCAGTTTTCTCGCAATTCAATTCTACACTATAAACTGCAGAAAAAAAAATTACGTGATACTTGGCAGGACCCCCTCTCTCCCCCACGTGAGATTGGGTGAGAATCGGCTTGACCCCCTCCCCCTAACCACGAATCAGTGCGTACTAGTTACTATACTCTTTGATCAGTGCTATACTCAGCATTCGACAGACGAACGTCACGCAGGCTTTCTTCTCTTTGTGTAACAAAATTAACCAATACTGGTCTTTCTGCGGTGGCCACAAAATATGCATTGTGTGCAAATAGCGAGCACACACAGAGAAAAATAAAACGCAATATTGTTAATTATTAATTATGTTATTTATAATATAATAAACACAAAGGCTGTGATGGTATCGCCCATTGAACTCTTTCTATACTCTTACTTAACTATACAGAATTTGATTTTAGTTTTTATATTACGACTTAGGAATGACAAATCCAATTTTTTTACTAGTAGTTTATGCTACGACTATGACAGGAGGCAATAGCTTATACGAGTAACGATTTGAAACACAAGCGATAAGCGAGTGTTTTAAACGTTACGGGTAAGTTATTGCCCTTACGCACGTGTATCATACTACGTTTTTCAATGCATAGGGTGAGTAAATAAATTAAGCGTAATTAACGAAACAAACAAACAATAAATACTTACTTCAAATGAACTTTAGGTGGGCATTCTTTTTCTTTGCACGCTGCCATCTTGAAGGAAATAAGCTGCTTTCAGTATGATGCGTTCGAAGGCTGATTTCAGTCATACATAACATAATTCGACTCCACCAGCTTATTCGAATAATGTAAACAATAATGGCTGCCCGAAATTATTCTTTTTAGATACAAAGAATGTTGTTACCAAGGAAGACCGATCGATAACGTTGTACTTTTTTTAGTAATTTACATAGAATGCAAGTGGCCAGTATCATTTCGCGAACTTGCATATAGAAACTTTTTCTCGAAAAGTTCTTATTCATATTACGATTAAATGAGGTTACCTACCAAGAAGGTTATTTTAACCAGATTTCAGTTTCCTTCTTGTTACCTATATATTATCAAAAGAAAAGCGGAAAGAAAAAGAAAAGATCTCAATCTTTGAGATCCAAGTTCGATTCCCGGCCGGGGCATGCACCAATGAGTTTTTCGGAATTTATCTGCCAAGTATGTAATACTTACCACTTGCTGAACGGTGAAGGAAAACATCGTGAGGAAACCTGCATGCCCTAAAAAGCGTGTATTTGTGCCCCAAGAACGGCGATAGGGCTCAACACCCATCACGTTGGGACGTAATAATCGTTGGTGAAACGTGGGTGTACCGGGTCTGGACTGTGACTTGCATTTCACAGTTTACACCCGGAACACCACTGACAACCCCTCGGGGATTCATGTCGTGACGATATATTTTTATTTTTTACTAGCTTTTGCCCGCGGCTCCGCCCGCGTCGAAGAGATTTTCGTGGAAATAAGGAAAACAAAAGAATATGATTTTTTGAACGACAATATGCAACGGTCACCATGTTTTACCAAAGTGCTAATAAAGACCAATCAAATAAGCCCAAACTTGAAGAGTCTGCTGTTGTCCGTTGAGGAGATCCCGTACCCGCCTTCCAGTCCCATCATCAGACCATGGTCACCATGTTTTACCAAAGTGCTAATAAATACCAACTAAACAAGTCTAAACTCGAAGGGTCTGCTATTGTCCGTTGAGGAGATCCCGTACCCACCTTCCAGACCCATCATCAGACCCTGGTCACCATGTTTTACCAAAGTGCTAATAAATACCAACGAAATAAGCCTAAACTCGAAGGGTCTGCTATTGTCCGTTGAGGAGATCCCGTACCCACCTTCCAGACCCATCATCAGACCCTGGTCACCATGTTTTACCAAAGTGCTAATAAATACCAATCGAATAAGTCCAAACTCGAAGTGTCTGCTGTTGTCCGTTGAGGAGATCCAGTACCTACCTTCCAGTCCCATCATCAGACCATGGTCACCGTGGTTTACCAAAGTGCTAATAAATACCAACTAAATAAGCCTAAACTCGAAGGGTCTGCTATTGTCCGTTGAGGAGATCCCGTACCCACCTTCCAGACCCATCATCAGACCCTGGTCACCATGTTTTACCAAAGTGCTAATAAATACCAATCGAATAAGTCCAAACTCGAAGTGTCTGCTGTTGTCCGTTGAGGAGATCAAGGACCTACCTTCCAGTCCCATCATCAGACCGTGGTCACCATGTTTTACCAAAGTGCTAACAAAGACCAATAAAATAAGCCCAAACTCGATGGGTCTGCTGTTTTCCGTTGAAGAGATCCCGTACCCACCTCCCACAGTCCCGTCATTAGATCCTGGTCACAATGTTCTACAAAAATGCTCATCAATACCGATCAAATAAACTTAAACTTGAGAGGTGTCCTAAAAAAAACATTTGCCAGTGGATGATTGAAACCCCGACGATGAGACTACATACGTACGACTACGCAAGGCGTACATACCACATGATTAACTAAAAATCTTATTGAGTGCTTAAAGAATTTTTAAAGTCAGTTCAGTAGTTCTAGATATTACCCATTATATGCAAACAAACAAATCTTTCTTCTTTATACCGGGTGTAAAAGCAAATGCAAGAATACTTTAAGGGTGTGTTAGTATTGTGTTAGTGATAAATACTGCAAATGGAAAATACATGTTGAGATGGTCTGCACTAAACTAAATAGGTTTATATTTGCTCTTCGACGTCTAAGGGAAGTTGTTTCATTACAGGTCTCAATTACGGCCTATCATGCATATGTTGCATCCATATTACAGTATGGTTTGATTCTGTGGGGCAATTCAAGTGAGGTGGACAGAGTATTTAAAATTCAAAAAAAATGCCTCCGAGCCATATGTGGGGTACATTTCAAAAAATCCTGCAAACCACTGTTCATGAAGTTGAAGCTATTACCATTACCTTGCCTATACATTAAACAGATAGTCATTTTTGTTCGTCAACACCCTGAATATTTCCCTCAAAAGAAGGAAGTATCACAAAGATCACAAAGAAGTAAGGTAGGTGACAGATTGTTTATCCCCACATGTAAACTAAGAATGACACAAAAAAATGTTTATTATATGGCTGTAAAAGTTTATAACGCCCTACCTGATGGTATTAAAAACTTACCGCATAACGAATTTAAGCGTAAAATAAATACATGGTTACTCGACCACTGTTTCTACTCTGTGAAGGAGTTTTTTGCTTCTAGGGAGAATTTGAAATGATGTCGATATTTGTATTCATATTCAATTTTAATACTATTGACATGACATTGTTTTATTATTATTTTGGACATTGTAAATATTATGGAATTTTATAATTGACATGTTTAATTTACCAATTTAAGAATGCATGCTAAACTAGGTAGGTACCTAAATATTTGTACGCCTTCATTAGCAGATTTTTGAGAACAAATAATCTACCCTTATGTAACATCTAAATGTACACACCAAAAATTGAACAAATAAACGCTGATTTGATTTATGATTGGTAAAGATATTATTTTAAATACTGGGATCTCTAAATAAAGTACCAGTACCTCATAATAAGACGATTTTCTTTACTCAAAATACACTAATCGCGTGGACACCCTCACTGGTCGCAGGCCGCTCGGATGAGGGGTGCGGGTTGCGGGTTGCAATTAGGCGTGTGGGGAGGCCGGTGAGCTGCGTAGCCATAGCTTAGAAAAATGATGGAATTTTTGGTGAAAATTCAAGGTATATTTTTTTTTCTCGTAATGACATCAGAATCGTGTATACTTTCATACCCTAAAGGGGTCCTTGACTTTGTATTTACAGCCTGTATAATAGTGTAGACAAACTTTAACGTGAGTTGATTTGAACCAGACTGCGTCAAATTCGATATTTTGAAACATGCAGCGCCATCTAGTGTATTAAAATAAAAACAATTTCAACGCCAGCTTACAAACAATTTCAACGCCAGCTTACTGGACCGTTATCCAGGAAAGCTTCCCAGAGATGGCGTTCTCTAAGCACTTGAAAATAAGAATATTTTAGTTATTGGTCTTTGCGCAGACAAGAAATATAATTTCAGTTTTAATATTTTTTACAAAAGGAAATATTTTTTTCTGAAAATAAAATAAAAGAATAAAAAATAAAAGGTGAAAACAAATTTTACCAGTCGGGGTTTGAACCCGCGACGATCGACAATGCTAAGGCGGCGAATCTTCCATATGTCTCACTAAAATTCTCATTGCGCTGCTCCCTTTTGTCATAGCGTGATGATACATAGCCCTAAACCTTCCCGAAGAAATGCTTTATCTTTCAGTGAAAACTGCATCAAAATCCATTGATTGGTTCTCAAGTTATAAGCGAACGAACAGACAGACGGACAGACAGACAGACAGACGTTGTATTTTATATGTATAGAGAAGAAGATATATATAGGGTGAAATTAAATCAACCGACCAAATTCATACTGGAGACTCGGTTAGTGATCAGGAACAAGGTTTAATAATCCTTTTGGCCAATTTCGAAAAATAAACTTTTTTGCTCCCTTACTGGTTGGACTAGTTTAAGTACAATTCCTAGTGCAGGCACCTATGAGGCAAAAAAAAAAATTTTTTCTGCTTTCACCTAGAGGGTCATTAAACCTTGTTCCTGATGACTAACGAAGTCTCCAGTATGAATTTGGTCGGTTGATTTAATTTCACCTAGTATATTATATTAAAAGATTGTTTGGTTAAGTTTCATCAGAATTTTAAATTTGTAAGTGTCGTCTAAACAATTTTCATTTCATTTTATCAATCAAACTGAACGCAACCTATGAACGTATCAAACCGAATCTGTCATGTCTATCTATGGTACACAAGATAAGACTGGCAACTCTTTTCGATAAATTAAAAAAATAAAACATACCTCGGACATGGCTGTATGAGCTAAGTTCATTTGCCTTCCCACTGTGTAGAGAAAACAGAACTAAAAAAATAAATTTAAAAAAAGAAAACATTAAACACTCGTGCGGTAAAGTTAACTTTGACAACGGATTAGGCTGAGATTCAGAGTGCATTTTGAGTCCGAACTCGATCTTACAAACGTCAAAAAGCGACGTGATCTGATACTATAGTGACGTTTGTAAGATTGAGTTCCTCTTGAGTTCGGACTCAAAATGCACTCTGAATCTCAGCTAGACGCATATAAAACAGAACTTTACGAGAACTTGCATTGATAAAATAGTTTTATATGAATGAGCAATTAAATTTCTGAAAAGTGTCAGCTGTCAAAAGTTATTATGAATCTTATCAAATATAAAATTTTAATGTACGTACCTTGACTTTGACTTCTGGTTCCCTTATGAATAATTTTGTGTCTCTCCCTTTGTCCTTCTCCTAAGAAACCACTCGTTCCCAGGAAACAAACTAAAGCTATATCCAAGTGGATGGTCTAGTCTAATCATAACAACAGCGAAAAAAAATCTGGTCGTTTAAATAGTTCCATAGATAACCCACGCTTATCCTATGTCCCTAGGGAACTTTTCATGCCCGGGGAACTACCTATAACTTAAGTTACTCTGTGATAGTGTAGCTTTCTATTTGTGAAAGAATTTTTAAAATTGGTTAAGTAAGTAGTTCCAAGTATTCCAAGTAATGCTGTATCAGCGAAACCGGTAAGGGAAATAATATAAATAAGTGGACAAGTACAAGTGTTTATCAAACAAAAATGTTTCAAAGGTTCCACCAAGTGCCAACAATCACGAGCATCAACTCCAAGTATTACCCCTTACATATAAGCAACTAAATTTTTACCTCTTTATATAATAGTGTAGATGTATATAGATAAACAGATATATCCAGTTACTGAGTATTTAGTGTACAATTATGTTTCAAGTATTCGTTTTAGCTATTTCGGAGAATAGGTATCTTTGTGAAAAGATAGATTAGATAACTTATTTAATTCAATTCCACACAAGTAAGAAATAACACATTAGGTAAATCATGAAAAAACACAAGTAAAACCTTATAATGTAAATTATCTAAGCGCTGTGGTAGTGGAGACGGCCTTGCTCAACATAATTCAGAGGCAAGCCACTGCGCTGGTTTTCAGTTGAAGCCTAAGTGCTATGGTAGTGGAAAGGGTGAAAAGTGAAAAAAGTGTTAAGGTTAGACGGTAAATCTTTCGCGCGCGAGATTTGGATTTTCCCAATTGTTATAGCTGTTTCGGTCACTCGCGGCCGGCACGAGCGCGCCCTCCCCGCGCGCCCCGCACTATTTCACTTTGTACCCACAGCTTGGACCCAAACCAGTACATCCTTTCTTACCTTCGTTTTTAGTGCTTTTGATTGATTAATTAAAAAGAATGACCTCTTAATTGTCTTTGTCTAAAGAGTACAATATATTAGTATCAAACGGACGAATGTAGGATACTATAATATGTAAAATATTTCGGAGGGTTACTGTGTGGTCAAATGAATAACTAAATGAATATTTACATGGTAGTACTCTTCTAAGTCCAATTGGCTTTAATGACTAAATAATAAATAAATAATTTGTATCTCCTCTAACGAACAATTTTTACTACAGAGTACAGAGCTAATACTCGAATCGCGAAAAAATAATCATATACTCAGTACATTTTAGGCGGGTAGGTAATTTATCTTTTGTATGGAACACCTGATTTTTTTATGATTTCATTGTTGTTCCCATAGTAAAAGTTGTTCCTGTAGACAAATGGTATCACCAGTTTGCGTTTCCAAAACCGTGTATTTTGTGCTCTTCTTCTCTATAGAACTACCTATACAGGCTTTAAACTTAATTATGTACTTTCCATATATGTTTGACCGCTGACATAAGGAAAAGTGAAGTAAATTGAAAAAGATTTATGTAAAGTAATTTATGTAAGATTTATATAAAAGATGTCATGTAAAGTGTGTACATATAATTTACTTTTTTATACGGTAAGGCGTAGTATAGTAGTAAACGTTATGTAGTATACCTATTTTTAATCAACAAGAAATTAAATCGAGAAGAAATTAATCAACAGGATGTTTATTTTATTTATTTATTTATTATATCATAGATCATAGAGTTATGAAAATTTTATTTGTATCAAGAGGTGTAATAGGTAAATATGAGTCTTAAAAAGGTAACAATAAGCTGATTGATGTTGCGTTTTTTAAGTTTATTACTTTTTTTTCTTGAATTTCTACTCTAAATTAACTAATAGTAATACGTTCTCTCGCAGTCATAATTCTAGGTACTCTAGGTTCAATCAATTCTGGAAGAACACACTGCATGTAAAAGTTTTTCAGAGGTGTTTGCATTTTTTCTTGATTTTTAGGTAAAGCAACCCATTTGAACTCCAAGCAATGAAATAGCAATAAGTCCTTTGCGTCACATGAAGTTGACCTTGGACCTGATAATAATAGTTATGCTCTGTTTTCAGTTCTATGCCTTGAGTCGTCACCTTACAAAATGTGATCAATCCCTTTTGAATTGCGTCTGCAGGACTCATCTCCGAGGCTACAAATTTTGGTGTACAGGAATCATATGCGTGGTTTAAATTCAAAAAGCTGTCGATGAAATACTTTATATCGCCAATTACTCTTCCTTCTAATGTCATATTTTTTTTTAATTTTCCTTTTCAAAGTTTGATGACGATGTATCACTTAAAAATATGTTCTTCATATTTTATGCATCCAACTTCAAGCACTTTTTCTTCACGGTTAATTGAACAACAATGAAAATCATTTCCTATTGATGTATAGAAACAAAAATTGCCAACAAATATCAAAGAAGGGGAATGCAGTAGAAGGTTTTTTTATGTAGTATGAGATGTGACATTGAATGATAGCGTACAAAATAGAATATTAGAATGTAGAATGTTAAACCCATAGGTTTTAATTTAATTAATACAATCCAAATCAATTAAATTACGTTGATAATGACTAAATACTTGAAAGATACGAAAAAATATATCAAAAGAAAAATGTTACCTATCAACATCCACATATCAACTCATATGTCGGTTCCAAGGTAATGTTTTTCATGGAGTCTACTTTTACTTGTGTATTTTTGTTGGATTCAAATTCAAATTCAAATTCAAAAAACGTTTATTCTTATAAATACAAAAGGAAATTAATTTCATAGCACCGCCAAACTGCAGGGCAGTTTATTGGCAGTTGATGCTCTCATTAAACTTTACAATTGAGGTACTTCTATCTATAATATTATGGTTTAACAATTAGGGGAACACTTAATTTTATTTTAATAAACACAACGCTCTAATAAGGAATTTGTTACTTTTTTCTTAAACACAGGTTTGGTAAAATTATTATTTCTAATATCGGTTGGAAGATCATTGAGAATTTTTGGAACTAAATATTTTCTGGTTCTTGAGCCATAGTAATTACATATTTTAGGAACAGCTAACTTTTTGTTAATAATATTTCTTGTAGTTATTTGGTGCGAGATAGGGGTTTTATACTCATTATTATTAAACTCTTCTAACAGTATAAGTAATTTAACCTTTTCATGGACAGGTAAGATTTTACAAACAGTATACAGTCTATCATAATCATGGCGACATTTATTCTTTGTCTTTTTATCAATTAATAATTTCATTAGTCTTTTCTGCACGGCATTGATCTGATCTAGATACGTTCTGAAAGTACAACCATAACTACTCAAGCCATATGATACGATCGAGTCTGCGAGTGCATAGTAAACAGAGTACATTGTAGCTCTGTTCACTACACCTCGCAGCTGATAAAATTTACATAGGACAGATCTCAACTTAGCGCATACATTATTCACATGTGTTTTAAATGACATGTTTTGATCTATGGTAAGCCCTAAATACTTATATTGATTTACAAATTCAATTTCGGGACATTTACAGTCATTCAAGCAGTCATTATGGAAACAATCATAACTATGCCCAGTTATCTGCAGGTTATTCATTTTAGGTTTATTGTATGGCGAAAATATATGCATGCAGTTTGTTTTTGATAGATTAATAATAATGCCATTATCGTGTGACTGTTGGAGCTTAAAGTGGGGTGATCATTTTCATTATAGTTAATTAGAAAGTTTTTATGATTTTCTGACATTTGAACTTCAGTTATTCCTTGGTTACCCCAACGACAAATTGAGAAATATCAAACTAAAATAGTGCAAATCTAATTAAATAAATCAAAACCTGTAAAAATATCCATCTCCGTTATCAAAAGTGCAATTTAAAATAGTTGTTGCACATTCAGTTGCTTTTGAATCCCTTGAGTATAAATCCATCCATCCATCTATCAGCCCGTGTTCGTCCAATGCTGGACATAGGCCTTTCCCAAATTTCTCCACTCATGTCGGTCCTCCGTCCTCCTCATCCAGCCGCCCCCCGCAACGTCCTTCAGGTCGTCGGTCCAGCGGGCATGGGTCTAGTCGGCCTACACTAAGCTTTGCTGTACGTGGTCTTCATTCTAAAGCCATTCGGCCCCAACGGCCATCATGTTGGCGACAAATATGGCCTGCCCACTGCCACTTCAGCTTACTGATTCTGCAGGCTATGTCGGTTACTTTCGATTTCCGACAGATCTCCTCATTTCGGATTCTATCCATCAGAGATACCCCAAGCATAGCCCGCTCCATAGCTCGCTGAGCGACCTTAAATTGGTGGATCAGGCCCTTTGTAAGAGACCACGTCTCAGCGCCATACGTCATCACAGGAAGGACGCACTGGTTGTACATCTTAGCCTTTAAGCACTGCGGTATTGACGACGTAAATATGTAACGCAACTTTCCAAATGCTGCCCAACCCAAGCATATTCTTCTGTCAACCTCGGCTTCGAAGTTGTTTTTATCCAGCTGTATGACTTGACCCAGATAAACATATTTTTGAACAACTTCGATGCTGACATTGTCGACGGTTAGTGGCCCTTGGATGACGTGACAAATGGACATGACCTTAGTCTTATCCAAATTCATCCGCAGGCCTAAACGTCTCGAAGAATCGCTAAGGCCGCGCATCATTTCCTGCAGTTCCTGCTGCGATTCCGCCGTTATCACAATGTCATCGGCAAAGCGAAGATATAAAATGTACTCTCCGCTTACGTTTATGCCTCGTCCATTCCAGTCTAGTGTTTAGTATAAATATTAGAATTAAATTTTTATCATAGACTTTATCTGCGTATTTACCTAATAAATATTAACCTGTTTATATTTTGATCTAAAGGTTTCAATATCAGCCTTACAATGCTTCGGTTGCCTGAAATTCAATGTGATGAGCGTTAATAAATGTTTAGGTATCCGCATCAAAAGCTTGATCGGTAGGAAGAAAGGCTCAAAACTTTAGAGGTTTTTTTTAGGAACTCTATCTTAGTTTAATATACAATACATATTTATACTCACTTGTTAATTTTATTACCCCTTTTTTTTCTTTTTGCCGATAAACGTTGCTTTCCTTTTCCATAGTAATGAAATTAAGTCTCAGTATTATTTATCCGAATGTTACTTATGTTTCCGTATTTCACTGTTTTGTATAAAATGATCTGTTGATTTGACACAAAAAATCTCTCAAATCCGATGACATAACTATTTTAAGAGCACTGTAGTCGATGGCTTGAAGTCAGTCGCGCACGGGGTCGATATACTTGCTATTTCATTCTACATTCAAGTTCGGGTTATAGAGCACTGACTGACTGTTATTGGTTGACCCGAACGTTCATTTACCGAGCTCGTACGGAAGTAACCTAACACGCTGTGAGACGCAAGCTAACGCGAGACAAAATTCATGTTTTGAAAAAACTCGAGAATGGTTTTGGGTCTTCCTATGATTTCAGGAGAAATATCCCAAAAATCGAAATGAAAAAAAAAATATTTTTGTATAGTATAAAATGTACTATGTGGTGAACTTAAAATCATTTGATTTGTTCTATCGCTTCTAGGACATTACTGTACATAAACATTCATCAAAATATGTGTAACATTCAGGACTTTTATACGCTTGTAACTTTTGTATGTATTTGATTTTGATAAATGTTTTAGGTTCAAGTCGTGAATACTGTATGAAATATGTTGAAAAAGAAAAAATAATAGGCAAGTACCTTTATATAAGGATATTATCAGCGAACTGTGCTAGTATTGGGGCGAATAGAGTGCCCTTAACTTCTGTATAGGGCCAAGTTATAATGTGTCCTTATGTACATTTATTATTGAAATTTTTCGTTTATTCTTATTAATATATTCAATATTTCTATAAGATTATATATTTTTTTTACACCAATTTTTCCTCTGCAGTTAAACGAAAATCTACTTTTGAACTTCACCGAACATCCGTAATAGATACCTAAGTTAAGGCCAACAATACGAAATAAATAATGTAAACACATTTTCAGGCGTTCAAAACATTTTTATTTTATTAAATTTTGTATACATTTTGAACTTCCTATTCTAATCCTTGTCGTCTGTATTAAACGAAGATGATTTGTTGAAAGAGTCCGAATTAGACGTATTTATGAAAAAAAAAATTGCATTATCATATCAGTCATGTTGTCAATCAATCAAAAATCAACAAGAAAATCAACAAGAAAAACTAACAGTAACGGATTAATAATAACAAAAAACTAAACAAACACGTAAACGAAATAATATCACTTCGAACGCAATCCAAATAGGAATGAACTTGTTCACAAAATGGCGGACCAAATATTGGTAACTGCGGTACTGACTGCTTATCTGTACCACACAACCCACGCAACAACAGCTGTCGTCGACCAACTGACGTCATTATTCTCAGTAACGGTCCGATTGTTTACGTATTTCATCTCGTCTCGTTGGCCATACTTTAGTTATTAAATTTAACCCCAGTATTAATTTTAGCTGAATGTTACTTTTATTTCCGCAGTTCCCTTTTAGTATGTGATCTATTAGTTCCATGGAATAATCTCTCAGAATAAGAAGGGACTACATAATTATTTTTACCCCTGTATAAAGTAAAATTATTTTGCAAACCTAAAACAGAGTTTTTGTCATACGTAGGGGCTTAGCGAAATGCAATACTTTTTAGTTGCCCATCTGCCTCTTTTTTATATAAAAAAACAAATAGTAAGTACTCAACAATTTTTGCGAGAAAACTCTGTCCACCACACTCAATATTTTTTCCACTAACCTACACGTAAAAACTCTTTGATAAATCAATTGCACCTGTATCAAGCGAGTAAGGTGAGTGAAACGAGTATAATCGCTCGTCCCGTGATCCCCCCGCATGTCTTCCCCACCCCTGATGCGACAGAGTACGATGCCGGATTTATGTAATTTGCGCCCGCGATTTCGAACGGTAGAGCATAGCTAATTACTGAAATCCTATACGTTCTATATACGACATGATTGCATTTTACAAATATATATGAACCAACACGAGTCCTAAATTTAAAAAAATACGATTTTGCTTGAGAAATGCTTAAGAAAATCGAATATGAAAATGGAATATTTTGGAGCTTAAAACACAGATTTTTAAGTGCTTATATTTCTTATGCGTGTTTATTATCCGAAATTTAAAGTTAAATAGGACATGTAGGTTGTGCAAAAGATGAAGTTACTTAAAGTTTTATGTGATTTAATGCATTAACGTACAAATGAGAAGCTATCTCGTTTTGTATGGCCGCGGAGTCTAGCGCTCTTCCCTTAAAACTTTGTATGACGCAATGTTGGTCCCACACGACCGCGTCTATTCTAGTTTTATTTCCATGTTCTCTTGTTAATATTATTTTATTGTTTCACGATTGGATTGGGATTCAAAAGTACCGTTTGCATAATAGTACAAATGAATTGATTACTGAGGTACTTAAGACCATCAAGTAAAATAAATATCAAATTTTTGCGTTTTATGTAGGTACTTATTGATGTTTATAAAAGTTTATTGATCAATAATATTGCTTCTCCAAAAAATTTAATGATCGCTGATTTAGTTGCCTGAACTGATTGTTGAATCTATTTTCAACTGTTTTATAAATTATATCTTTAAATTTTATGTGACAAATCTGTCACTATTTGGCATTGATGACGAAGTTGATGAACCCATGAGTGATTGGTCATCAAAACAAATGGCGAGCTGACATTGTTTTTTAAGAAACACATTTTATTTTAATTCCACGAAATATTATTTTGGTAAAATGTTACATTTTCTTCACATTATAATTTCGCAATACTGAAAAAGTTTTTATGTATTTTTGCACACCCTACCTTTGGTAACTGTCATTTCATCCACTCGCGTAAAGTTAACGATCGCACCTCATTTCCAAACCAAACGTGAAACAATAATACACTAAAATAAATATTTATTACATATGTACATTAGGTTTGTGGAAATTTATCCAGGAATTGGTTTATCATGTTAGTTTTTGTTTATTCTATCGTGAAAATAGTAAAAATCGCTCATGACTGCACTTATAATTATGTTGTGTTTCAAACTGTATGAATATAACCCTCAAGTACGAGTCCAATTTGCACTTGAATGATTTTGTTCTACCCATTTGGTCAACGCACGCCGAAAAACCAGCCAAGTAGCTCTTTTTCTTTCTGCTTAATTCACAAATATTGAGGTGTCGAAGTGAAAACTTATTTTTATTCAGCTTATGTTTAAGCAACCACCAGATATAAAAAAATATAATGCCAAAAAAAATCGCTATTAACCGCTAAAAATTGTAAGTAATTTTATGAAATTATGACCAAAACATTTATAACTTGCTAACCTACATAGAGCTAGTATCTCTAAAATAATCGCTGAACAACCCAGAAATAGTAAACTACCACCAAAAATAGTAGACAATCACCAAAAATTTAACCGCATTATAATTAAAAATTGCATCCAAATATGCTTCTTTGTATAGTCCTTGCTATACAAAACTTCGGGGGTTGCCTCGCTCCACTCCGCTTCGCTTGGCTCCTAATGTGTTTTAACATGTCCACCTAATACGCTCCTCCTTGCTTCGCTTGTCGTCGCTACCTATTTTTGGACTTTGGGTAGTAATAGCACAAAAATTTGGTGATTGATTACTAATTTTGGGTTTTGAATACTTACATTTTTTGGGTAAGGCAGCTTATGGTTACAAAATCTTTTTTTGGTGGTCATTGCATATGTTGCTCAGTGATTTATAATGTTGTTTTCTATTAGTGAAAACAATTTAGAATCGTTTTCTGTTCCAGAGATTATCCCCTACACACAAACATACAAAAAATCCTCTTTATATAATAGTTTAGATAAACTGGTTAAAGTAGAAGATGACATAAATATTAATTACGTTTCTAAAATCAGGAAACAGTCATAAAAAACCGGCCAAGTGCGAGTCGGACTCGCGGACGAAGGGTTCCGTCCGTACCATTATCTATAAAAACGGCGAAAAAATCATGTCTGTTGTATTGGAGTGCGCTGGTCCGACTTGCACTTGGCTGGTTTTAGTACTTGTTGTTATAGCAGCAACAGAAATACATCATCTGTGAAAATTTCAACTATCTAACTATCACGGTTCATGAGATACAGCCTGGTGACTCGTGACGGAGAGACGGTGAGCGGAGTCTTAGTAATAGGGTCCAGTTGGTTACCCTTTGGGTACGGGACCCTAAAAATACCTATCTATCTATCTATCGTCTAAAGTTTATAAAGAAAATTGAAACAACACATTAACATCGATTTATTTATTTACTGTAATGTAAATAAAATCCCATCAAAAACATTTCATGTAAACTAGGTCGCCAAGACTCAGAAGCTCATAACGCTTTCACGGTTAAAAAGTTATCAGTAGGTCTACCATGAGTTTACGCTTACTACACACGTTAACGACTATAGTAAGATATTTGTATGAAACTATGAACAGCGCCCCTAGCGTGTAGTAAAGGAACTAAAAATGGTACCATGAGTTGTCATAGTTGAGTACTCTGTAGTTTACGTAAAGTAAACTATTCGATAGTAACTATAGTTACCATACAAATTTCGTACCATGAGTCATGAATTTGACAGATGCTGTAGTAAGTTACCGTAACTACAGTAGTAACGGCACTCACCGTCTATTTTTGCTCCGAGGAGAAATATTCGACTTATTAAATTCGTGTTTTATTTGGAATTAACTGTTTTGTGATGGCTTTGAGGGTGTATTTTGCCTGGCGTATGGTAGTGGCAGCCGAAGCGGAAGAGCAAAGGCACTTCCAGGCCAGAATGCGAGTGATAATGGAACATCCCTCTAAAAGGATTTCATGCAATAATTAGTTAAATTTTTGGGAAGAGCAGCTCGAGCAAGACCACAGCCACCTAATCAAGGAAGCTACACCAAGGTAATTACAATTAATCACTTCATGACAGTTAGTTTAAACACAATTTTCTCAAAATATAACCTAAAATTTAGTCTCGGTGTACTTAAACGAAATCATAGATATTTCCTTTTAAGTAATTATCACACTTTTTTCCAACAGATGCCCGGGCGTTGCTGCATTCCTGAATGCAAAGCGAATTATGATTCATCGTTAAAGAACGGTCAGGAAGCCGTGTCAACTTTCTCCTTTCCAAGAGATGAAACTCAAAGAAAAAAATGGATAGCAGCTATTCCACGGTCAGACTGGACACCCAGCAAGGGATCATTTGTGTGCAGCAACCATTTTAGCCCAGGTGAAGTGATCCGAATAAATAAAATATATAATAGTGATGGCAGTGTTGAGGAAATGACACTTACTCGCTGTCAACTAGTACCTGGGGCAGTGCCACATCTTTTCCCCATTTTACCGAAGTATTTGAGCAAGGAATGCCCCAAAATTAGAGCTAACCCTGAAGTTCGACGAAAAAAGTGTCAAAAAAGAAGTGATGAAAAAAAGGAATTGCTGATTGTAAGTGATATTATACAAAGCTTTGGTGAACTACATGAGAGACTTAAGCGAAAAGCAGAGCTGCACAGTGGGTGGCAAATAAAATATGAAGAACAGTGCATTTATTTGTATACCCTAAATATAGACAATACCTTGAAAGATGTTATTTACCCAGTAAAAGTGCATAATAGTGTTCTTATCTTACCAAATTCAAAGGTAAGAGTGTTTTTGGGCAGTAATGAGCTATCTGAACATGATTTAAAACCAATACTGCCTCATACTTTGCAGCTTAGTAGGCAGCTTAATAGCCGCCCTGATGTATTTTGTATTGTTCTCTTTTTTTTGGGTTCACAAATAAAATCTTTTTTATTACACCTACCTACTTGTTTTTAATGTGTAGTGACTACTATATTGAAAAAGGTATCCTTCTAGGGCTAGGTTATGAATGAATGAATGAATACTTTATTTTTGCAATATAGGAACATCATGTACACTTATTGCATGTAAGGTTTTATTTAACAATTAAATTAATTAAATTTAAATCAGGAAAAAACACCATATAAAATTAAATTGAGTTTTTACATGGATTGAATTATAGGTAATATATTTAATTTTACTATACTTTATGATACACAATGATAGCTAGCTACCCAAATACTAATTTGTTACATTCTTATTTAAAATATAAATACATACAAGAATATGGTAAGAAACTTAGCAAGATCATGTCTTTTTTTTAATTTATTTTATTGGCATTTAAAAAGGATGAATGAAAGCATCGTATTGAAAAAATAAACCTACTAAGCGCAAGTTGTAGATACTTGACTATATTGGTGAAGGGCTAAATCAAGAAACTGTAGTGAAAATATATTTTGTACGACTCGATTAATGACTATGAAAATATCGCCTTTTTTGTAAACAATAAAGACTGAACAACGTGTACAAAAACCCACAAAAACAACAACATTAATAGGGTCATCAATGGAAGATAGGTTCACTCAGTCGGGAAGAGGCGACGTTGCCAATTCTATGTGCATGGCTTGTAAGTATAGGTGGCTGTGGCGAGACCAACTAGCCATAACTAGCCTTAGCTCATTAACTTACCTCATAAAAACATCATTATTGATCAAAATAAAACAAATAATCTCTTACAAATATTTTCTTATATTACACACATTTAAATAATAACATGTCATAAAAACCTTCACTTAACTTCACCAACAAGAGCACAGCTCTTAAATTGTGAATGAACGAATGTCATAAAATAAAAGAGTAGGTATCCTAACTGATTGACTATCCCACTCCCACTAATATTACAAATGCGAAAGTTTGGATGTATGTATGGATGGATGGATGTTTGTTACTCTTTAACACAGTAGCCACTAAACCGATTGGGCTGAAATTTTGCATAAATGTAGTTCTAGACCTGGAATAGGACATAGGCTACTTTTTATCCCATAAATCAGTTCCCGTGGGAAAGCTATATAAGAGACATACAAAATGGGAAACACAGAGGCATATAACACACACATTTCATTGGCTATGTTTACTGTAGGTAACAGTCCGAAAAATATTGACAGATTTTATAGGAGTACACAAAAACTAATTCAACACGGGTGAAGCTGCTGGCAAAAGCTAGTATTTCATAAACTAAATTATAGTTTATAAACTATATTTTAGTTTATAAAAAGACTCAGCCACCGTCTCCATAATAGAGAGGAACTACCTAAACAGGTACAAAATGGGAAACACAGAGGTGTATAACACACACACACATTTCACCGGCTATGTTTACTGTAGGTAACAGTCCAAAAAATATTGTAAGAATTTATAGGAGTACACAAAAACTAATTCAACACGAGTGAAGCCGCAGTCAAATGCTAGTATTTCATAAACTAAATTATAGTTTATAAACTATATTTTAGTTTCTTAAAACAATGTTTAAAAGACTCAGCCACTGTCTCCATAATAGAGAGCAACTGCCTTAACAGGTCTTGCCACTGTGCCGGTTGCTGCAGCTCAATTCCTTGCAGTCGTAGACATTCCCTCTCTGTCTCTACTTCACAGGAATGCCACTCACGCAACGTCTCTCTAGTCAATTTACACTTGTGTGTGTTTCATTGTATGAGTTCCCTTCATTAGAGGGGAACACGACGGCACCGCCTTAGAGTCACAGGTGCAGAGGTGACAGCAGGTTGGATAACAGGTGGGACAGCAGGGGTGGTGTCTACAGCCTGTATGGGTGGCAAGTATTCTGCCTGGAAACTGCTTGATGACTGATTCCATGCTTCTACAGGAGCTTCATTCGTTACTTCTTCATAAATTCCCAGTTGAGTCAATAGAATTGGTGTTACCATTTGTGGTGGTGGGTTTATTGCCACATCAATTTCTTTTCTCCACATAACTGGCGTTCTTACAACGCCACTTCAGCATTGAGCAAGTTGCTCAGCTCATTCCACTTTTGGTAAGCGGTCAGTCTACCATTTGGTTCACCGGACGGCTTACTGAGGTCACCGCATCTGAAAACAGAACGTGTCCGTGATTTTGTGAAGTCCTGGATCGTGCCCAGTATTTAATGGACTATAAATATACATAAACTCTGAATTTAAGGAAACAATAAACATTTTTTAAAGTTTATATGTTGATATTAACCAAGAATGCTGTATATTACAATTAGTACAGAGTGACACATATTATGCAGTTATAGATTTACTTACCTATCCATGAAATCCACCATCAACTCAAGTTGAGTTGTACTCGTTTGTTTCATGATTTAAATCTTTAAGTACCATATGAAAATTTAAAATTTTACGGAAATCAGATCAAGATAGAGTGATACATAGGTTATGTTATGACTTTTGTTTTGATTTGACCATTCCCAGCCGCTTTTACTTCGAGAATTATACTATTTATTTCAAAAGATCAAATAGATTATATTTCTCCAAACAAAAATGACTCTTTTCATTTTTGTCGGATATATATCACTTTGTCCTTGTCTTAGTTCACTGATAAGAAAGAGATACAATGATAAGTGTGAGCATAGACACGGTAAGCTATGGTACCAACATGATGCCAAAAACTGTACCTCCTATCGAGTAAACGTTAACTACAGCAGTAATCGAGTGCGAAACTCATGGTGCCTTTGTTTTACTTAACTATTGGAATGGCGTCTTCACGTTAACTACTGTAGTAACGTCTAATGATTTTACTATGCAAACTCATGGTAGAGGTACAGTAGGTCTACCATGAGTTTACGCTTACTACACACGTTAACGACTATAGTAAGATATTTGTATGAAACTATGAACAGCGCCCCTAGCGTGTAGTAAAGGAACTAAAAATGATACCATGAGCTGTCATAGTTGAGTACTCTGTAGTTAACGTATAGTAAACTATTCGATAGTAACCATAGTTACGGAGTTGATGCTCGTGATTGTTGGCACTTGGTGGAACTTTTGAAACATTTTTTGTTTGATAAACACTTGTACTTGTCCACTTATTTATATTAATTTCCCTTACCGGTTTCGCTGTTAAAGCATTATCAAAGGTTTGTTTGGTTGTTTACGTACAACCGTTACCGTTACGTACGTACGTAAACAACCAAACAAACCTTTGATAATGCTTTAACAGCGAAACCGGTAAGGGAAATTAATATAAATAAGTGGACAAGTACAAGTGTTTATCAAACAAAAAAAAAAAAAAACCATAGTTACCATACAAATTTCGTACCATGAGTCATGAATTTGACAGATGCTGTAGTAAGTTACCGTAACTACAGTAGTAATGGCACTCACCGTCTATTTTTGCTCCGAGGAGAAATATTCGACTTATTAAATTCGTGTTTTATTTGGAATTAACTGTTTTGTGATGGCTTTGAGGGTGTATTTTGCCTGGCGTATGGTAGTGGCAGCCGAAGCGGAAGAGCAAAGGCACTTCCAGGCCAGAATGCGAGTGATAATGGAACATCCCTCTAAAAGGATTTCATGCAATAATTAGTTAAATTTTTGGGAAGAGCAGCTCGAGCGAGACCACAGCCACCTAATCAAGGAAGCTACACCAAGGTAATTACAATTAATCACTTCATGACAGTTAGTTTAAACACAATTTTCTCAAAATATAACCTAAAATTTAGTCTCGGTGTTTTTAAACGAAATCATAGATATTTCCTTTTAATTAATTATCACACTTTTTTCCAACAGATGCCCGGGCGTTGCTGCATTCCTGAATGCAAAGCGAATTATGATTCATCGTTAAAGAACGGTCAGGAAGCCGTGTCAACTTTCTCCTTTCCAAGAGATGAAACTCAAAGAAAAAAATGGATAGCAGCTATTCCACGGTCAGACTGGACAACCAGCAAGGGATCATTTGTGTGCAGCAACCATTTTAGCCCAGGTGAAGTGATCCGAATAAATAAAATATATAATAGTGATGGCAGTGTTGAGGAAATGACACTTACTCGCTGTCAACTAGTACCTGGGGCAGTGCTACATCTTTTCCCCAATTTACCGAAGTATTTGAGCAAGGAATGCCCCAAAATTAGAGCTAACCCTGAAGTTCGACGAAAAAAGTGTCAAAAAAGAAGTGATGAAAAAAAGGAATTGCTGATTGTAAGTGATATTATACAAAGCTTTGGTGAACTACATGAGGGACTTAAGCGAAAAGCAGAGCTGCACAGTGGGTGGCAAATAAAATATGAAGACCAGTGCATTTATTTGTATACCCTAAATATAGACAATACCTCGAAAGATGTTATTTACCCAGTAAAAGTGCATAATAGTGTTCTTATCTTACCAAATTCAAAGGTAAGAGTGTTTTTGGGCAGTAATGAGCTATCTGAACATGATTTAAAACCAATACTGCCTCATACTTTGCAGCTTAGTAGGCAGCTTAATAGCCGCCCTGATGTATTTTGTATTGTTCTCTTTTTTTTGGGTTCACAAATAAAATCTTTTTTATTACACCTACTTGTGTTTTTAATGTGTAGTGACTACTATATTGAAAAAGGTATCCTTCTAGGGCTAGGTTATGAATGAATGAATGAATACTTTATTTTTGCAATATAGGAACATCATGTACACTTATCGCATGTAAGGTTTTATTTAACAATTAAATTAATTAAATTTAAATCAGGAAAAAGCAACATATAAAATTAAATTGAGTTTTGGGTCAATATCTGTACATGGATTGAATTATAGGTAATATATTTAATTTTACTATACTTTATGATGCACAATGATAGCTAGCTACCCAAATACTAATTTGTTACATTCTTATTTAAAATATAAATACATACAAGAATATGGTAAGAAACTTAGCAAGATCATGTCTTTTTTTTAATTTATTTTATTGGCATTTAAAAAGGATGAATGAAAGCATCGTATTGAAAAAATAAACCTACGAAGCGCAAGTTGTAGATACTTGACTATATTGGTGAAGGGCTAAATCATGAAACTGTAGTGAAAATATATTTTGTAGGACTCGATTAATGACTATGAAAATATCGCCTTTTTTGTAAACAATAAAGACTGAACAACGTGTACAAAAACCCACAAAAAAAACAACATTAATAGGGTCATCAATGGAAGATAGGTTCACTCAGTCGGGAAGAGGCGACGTTGCCAATTCTATGCGCATGGCTTGTAAGTATAGGTGGCTGTGGCGAGACCAACTAGCCATAACTAGCCTTAGCTCATTAACTTACCTCATAAAAACATCATTATTGATCAAAATAAAACAAATAATCTCTTACAAATATTTTCTTATATTACACACATTTTAATAATAACATGTCATAAAAACCTTCACTTAACTTCACCAACAAGAGCACAGCTCTTAAATTGTGAATGAACGAATGTCATAAAATAAAAGAGTAGGTATCCTAACTGATTGACTGATCTATCAATGCCTAGACCGAACCGCTGGACCTAGGAACAAGAATGTTTAGTTTATATCCCACTCCCACTAATATTATAAATGCGAAAGTTTACTGTAGGTAACAGTCCGAAAAATATTGACAGATTTTATAGGAGTACACAAAAACTAATTCAACACGGGTGAAGCTGCTGGCAAAAGCTAGTATTTCATAAACTAAATTATAGTTTATAAACTATATTTTAGTTTATAAAAAGACTCAGCCACCGTCTCCATAATAGAGAGGAACTACCTAAACAGGTACAAAATGGGAAACACAGAGGTGTATAACACACACACACATTTCACCGGCTATGTTTACTGTAGGTAACAGTCCAAAAAATATTGTAAGAATTTATAGGAGTACACAAAAACTAATTCAACACGGGTGAAGCTGCTGGCAAAAGCTAGTATTTCATAAACTAAATTATAGTTTATAAACTATATTTTAGTTTATAAAAAGACTCAGCCACAGTCTCCATAATAGAGAGGAACTACCTAAACAGGTACAAAATGGGAAACACAGAGGTGTATAACACACACACACATTTCACCGGCTATGTTTACTGTAGGTAACAGTCCAAAAAATATTGTAAGAATTTATAGGAGTACACAAAAACTAATTCAACACGAGTGAAGCCGCAGTCAAATGCTAGTATTTCATAAACTAAATTATAGTTTATAAACCATATTTTAGTTATATAGTTTATAAACTATATTTCAGTTTCTTAAAACAATTTTTAAAAGACTCAGCCACTGTCTCCATAATAGAGAGCAACTGCCTTAACAGGTCTTGCCACTGGGCCGGTTGCTGCAGCTCAATTCCTTGCAGTCGTAGACATTCCCTCTCTGTCTCTACTTCACAGGAATGCCACTCACGCAATGTCTCTCTAGCCAATTTACACTTGTGTGTGTTTCATTGTATGAGTTCCCTTCATTAGAGGGGAACACGACGGCGCCGCCTTAGAGTCACAGGTGCAGAGGTGACAGCAGGTTGGATAACAGGTGGGACAGCAGGGGTGGTGTCTACAGCCTGTATGGGTGGCAAGTATTCTGCCTGGGAACTGCTCGATGACTGATTCCATGCTTCTACAGGAGCTTCATTCGTTACTTCTTCATAAATTCCCAGAATAGAATTGGTGTTACCATTTGTGGTGGTGGGTTTATTGCCACATCAATTTCCTTTCTCCACATAACTGGCGTTCTTACAACGCCACATCAGCATTGAGCAAGTTGCTCAGCTCATTCCAGCTTTGGTAAGCGGTCAGTCTACCATTTGGTTCACCGGACGGCTTACTGAGGTCACCGCATCTGAAAACAGAACGTGTCCGTGATTTTGTGAAGTCCTGGATCGTGCCCAGTATTTCATGGACTATAAATATACATAAACTCTGAATTTAAGGAAACAATAAACATTTTTTAAAGTTTATATGTTGATATTAACCAAGAATGCTGTATATTACAATTAGTACAGAGTGACACATATTATGCAGTTATAGATTTACTTACCTATCCATGAAATCCACCATCAACTCAAGTTGAGTTGTACTCGTTTGTTTCATGATTTAAATCTTTAAGTACCATATGAAAATTTAAAATTTTACGGAAATCAAATCAAGATAGAGTGATACATAGGTTATGTTATGACTTTCTTTTGTTTTGATTTGACCATTCCCAGCCGCTTTTACTTCGAGAATTATACTATTTATTTCAAAAGATCAAATAGATTATATTTCTCCAAACAAAAATGACACTTTTCATTTTTGTCGGATATATATCACTTTGTCCTTGTCTTAGTTCACTGATAAGAAAGAGATACAATGATAAGTGTGAGCATAGACACGGTAAGCTATGGTACCAACATGATGCCAAAAACTGTACCTCCTATCGAGTAAACGTTAACTACAGTAGTAATCGAGTGCGAAACTCATGGTGCCTTTGTTTTACTTAACTATTCGAATGGCGTCTTCACGTTAACTACTGTAGTAACGTCTAATGATTTTACTATGCAAACTCATGGTAGAGGTACAGATCTCATGTAGAGCCAAGCCCTTAACTCTAAAAGGTCCAACTCTACAAACCCCAACTCTACAAACCCTACGTCTTGATCAAAAAGTATGGCTTGGACGTTTCACAGCCGTCAAACAGACACTCTCATGGACTTATAATATTGTGTCACGTGCAATAGTTTCATGAAACGGCCAAGCCATACTTTTTGATCAAGATGTAGGGTTTGTAGAGTTAGGCCTTGTAGAGTTAAGGGCTTGGCTCTACATGAGATCTGATAACTTCCTAACCGTGAAAGCTTTATGAGCTTCTGAGTCTTGGCGACCTACTTTACATTGACATGTTTTTGATGGGATTTCATTTCTTTTTGTAAGATGCTCTACTTTTTTTCTTTTTTTCAGGCTGCATTTCTTGCGCCTCAGTTATGACTTTTCTTAAAAGCCACTATCGTTGCCTCTTTTTCTTGTTGGCTTGTTATTTGCAATTTACTCAAGAGGGTGTCGAATTGTGTATCAGGCGCAAGAACTTTAACGCCTTGTTTTTTGTCGCCTTGACCCCTATATGGGCTGGGGATTTGGAGGGTAAAATTATCAGATATTTTAATATTTTCGTTGGGTGTGTCCAAATCGTAGCCTTCATATCAAATTTCAGCTTTCTAGGACTTCAGGAAGTACCCTAGAGGTTTTGATGATCATCAGTGAGTGAGTGAGTGACGACATCGACGTATTTTAAGTATTAATAAAATTCAAAGTATATAAGCTACACAGATGAAACTTACTGTGTTTAATAAGACTGCTTACTACATCTTATCTTGAGAATTTGGTATCTCTAAAATTATCTAGACCGAAGTTATGAGGGTTCGAAACTATGACGGAACGCTTCGAGAAAAGATACTAGAGCCCCGCTTCGTTTAGCTCGTCTTGGCTGTTGGCAATGCCGTGCCCCCAGATCTATTGTTACCTTCTTTTTTACTCTGCTTTAGACTTATTATTGATTTATTTATTAACGACTTCAGAATTTTGTTGGTTTTTTCTTAATAAATTTTATTTGAATGATATCTAGCGATTTTGAAACAAACGTGTTTTAATTCAATCTAGAAGCCAAGTACAGTATTAAAAACATTTTTCGAGAGCACCTGAATCACGTTATATTAAAATTGTCGTACGAGTAACAGCTACGGCTCAGAGATTGCTATTTTAGACAATACATGAAAACATCACAGAGTTTAGTTCTATTGATATAAAATGAGGCGCTCAATTTTGGGTCACTCATGTTCTTGGTTGACTTAAAGTCACTAGGTGTAATTAAGAAGATTATTAAATTGTTTTAGCTTTTGGTAAACAAAACTGTACATATTACTAGAATGTTGCTTCTGTTGATTATTGGCACTTAATAGAACTGGGAATACATAATGAATAGAAAATCACTTGTACTATCCCACAAAATTGTAATTTTCTGTTTACTATACATATTATATTACTAACTAGGACAATCAGAAAAACAAAGTCAAGCTTTTATTAACCCTAAAACATAAATCATCGGGTCTAAGGTCGCACACAAACCATAATTAGTCGGCTAAATTTATTAGTTAACAAGGCCATGAAAGTTCTGTTAAAATACTTGTATAAAAGCATTGGTTGGCAATCATTCTATGAAACGGGTGTAAATATTTTTTACCAAAAAACCTAATGTTATTATGTTTTAAAATGTTGTTATTGACAATACATAATCTATAAAACGCAAAAGTAACTCATTGTTTAGGAGATACGATGAAGAACTTGCTTTTTCAATCGATATTTCTACTGAGTTTTTTTAAAGTATGTGAATCATCATCATCGACAATAATTGACGTCGCAGTGTCCATTGCAAACACAAACTTTGAACTACGAAAACTAACAATCGTATCTTGGATTCGGAATGAAACAGAAGCAATAACAAATTTCTTAAAAAAATACAATGGCTTGGTTGCGCCAGTAAATGTGCATAAGCACCATGAAATCATTAAGTGTGAACAGTATGTGTTTTTAGCATATTATTCGGTGGAATACAAGGATATGTTGAAATTGATCAAAAGTAGCCAAGTACAACCAATACGAGCTATTTTCGTGTTGCTGGACAAAGTGGAACCCGAGGATGTGACTCTAGTGACGAACTTGAGTTTGAAAAACTTCATCACTGATTTAGTAATACTCCATAACAATAAAGACGGTGATATTGTTAAAGTAAAAACCTATTTTCCTTTTTTTGGTGGAAAATGTAATAACGTAGAACCAATAACATTAAATGAGACTACAATGACAGATATGTTCCCAAGAAAATTTATGAATTTTCACAAGTGCCCCATTAGAGTATCTCTGTTGCATAATCCACCAAATGTAGTTATAAACATAGAAAATGGCATTATGGTCAGGATTGGTGGTACTGAATGGAAGCTTGCAGAACTTATTGTCAATATTCTAAACGCAACTCTAAAGCCTGTTTTCCCGAAATCTAGGGAATTCGGTGTAAAAGTAAATGCACGTTGGACAGGAACAGTAGGAGATCTTGTTTATAATCATGCAGATATTTCAGTATCATCAGCTTTGCAAAATATACAAAGACATAAAGCAATTCAATTTTCACATACTTATAAATTCACTAAATTTGTTTGGATGGGACCAAACCGACATGAAATTTACGGGTGGGCAAAAATTTTGATACCGGTGTACACAAATACAAGTCTTCTGTTGTGTTTGGCGTGTGCAGCATTTGTAGTTGTATCAATTATTGTAAGAACAACTAATTTGCACATTGCAGATAAATCTAGCAATTCAACATTGTTTAAATCTTGGGCAATATTTCTTGGACAGCAAGTAAATTACAAAACCAAATTTTGGCTGCTGAATGCCTTATTTGCATTATGGATTTGGTGTTCACTAATTTTGGGTATAGTTTATCAAGGAGAGTTAGTGAAAGATTTGCAAAACGAAAAGCTCGAGTCTCCGTTTAGGAATTTGCAAGATGCTATAAGATCAGTCAAAAATTATGGTGGAACCGTATCATTATCAGCTTTTTATGAAAATTCTACGCTAGCCTCTAATTATAAGATAATACCTCTTGATGAGTCGAAGGCAAAGGTTAAAAAGATTTCTGAAGGTGAGAGTTTTCTGGTGTTGTTGGATATACGGACTCTTATTGTGTATCAGTATAAAGTACAAATTGTGGGAGAACCCGCTATAGTGGCACCAGTAAGTGTTTTCATCCGTCGTCGGTGGTCAGCTTCTCAAGAGCTGAACACAATTATTTCAAGAATAATCGAGGCAGGTTTGTTTAATAGGATTCTAAAAAACTCAGACGAACAAAATAAGTTATGGAGCTACAAAACTACGAAAAGACCTCGGCTCTGGGTATCTTTGGACTTGTATCATGTTGCCGGTTGTTTTTATGCTTTTATAATCCTCTGTTTTATATGTTTATGTGTCTTTACTGTAGAAATTATTTGGCATAGATGGATAAATAAAATATAGAGACACCCCTATGGTTTTATAAAGATTTTATGTCTCATAATTACATAAACACAACGGAACTCTCTTATTTAATAACTCTTTTAATTTATACGATATTTTTTTTCGATGGCATTAAGTATTTATAAGATTATTTATCAATGCCAAGCTCTAGATTAAGGCTGTGTTAGACGAATTAGACAATTTGCTGATGTGGGTACTGCTACTTTTGTTTATTTTAGTAATGTTCACAGCATTATCTCATATTAGGCGGGGCAAGTAAGCTCATATTTTACATAAGAGTGGCATTAAGTCACTGCTCGAACTTAAAAGTTTTTAAATGTGATAGATGACTAATAAATTACCTCTATGGTAACTTCCAATAGAACCATCCCTTAGGCAAGGGATAGAAAGGGGTGAATGCTATTATTGTTTATAACTTCCAGGGAAAATTATCTGTTGTCGGTGCAATTTGATATACGAATCAGAGTACCCTGATCTACGTTTGCCAAAAGTGCAGTTTGGGATACAAATTTCGGAACTACTATTTTTACTTTTTTTGCAAATGTGCGATTGTGACTCGGGGAAATGACTGTAGTTTGCGCGAATTGGCAATATGATTAAGAAATAGTCTTCATTCATTGCCCGATTCGCAACTTTGGCCGGGTCATACGGAAAAGGTATTTTTATATTTATCTGACATTCTACTTCGGGGGAAATATCTGCAGTTTTAGAACTTATCTCAAAGTTAGCCTTTTTGCTAGTACCCCATTCGCCGGTTATAAAATATGGGCATTTTCACACGGAACATACTTAATTTTACAAAATGTTTGTACGAGTAGGTATATACGTAGGTATATCGTACAACCACAGACTAATAAACAGATAGAAGTGGCAAGCGGGCTAAATTACATAGACTTAAATACCAATAGAAGTGGTCAGCGTAATTAAGTATTTTATTAGATAGTAATAATAATTCAGACTGGAGATAAAATGCTACATTATCATTTTTTTTTATTTTAGGAGGGGGGTGGCGTTTTCCCAAACCCTGTTTTGTATAGGATTCTTGTATGGGATTGAGCTGGCGAATTTTGGCTTTTTGGTAGTATTCATGGTTTTTTTTTTATTCGTATGGGGAAAATTCATACTGGGTATTCGGTCGTTTTTTTATAACCCCCCCCCCCATTACTACTGGGTATGAATTTTTGCCTTTTTGGTAGTATTTATGTTTTTTTTTTATTCGTATGGGGAAAATTCATACCGAGTTTTCGGTTGTGTAGTTTTTTTAGTACTATCAATATAAGTTGACGTATTTCTATGGGAATAAATTCATACTGTATATTCAATCGTTTTTAAAAATTCATACTGTATATTCGATCGTTTTTAAAAATTCATACCGTATATTCGGTCGTTTTTCGTAACCCCCCCCCGCATTTTTAGTACTATCAATATAAGTTGACGCATTTCTATGGGAATAAATTCATACTGTATATTCGGTCGTTTTTAAAAATTCATACCGTATATTCGGTCGTTTTTCGTAACGCCCCCCGCATTTTTAGTAGTTTCAATCAAAGTTGACATACTTGTATGGGAATAAATTCATACCGTATGTTCGGTCGTTTTTCGTAACCCCGCCCGCATTTTAGTAGTTTCAATATAAGTTGACGTATTTGTATGGGAAATAATTCATACTGTATATTCGGTCGTTTTTCGTAACCCTCCCCGCATTTTTAGTAGTTTCAATATAAGTTGACGTATTTGTTTGGGAAATAATTCATACTGTATATTCGGTCGTTTTTCGTAACCCCCCCCCGTATTTTTAGTAGTTTCAATATAAGTTGACGTATTTGTATGAGAAATAATTCATACTGTGTATTCGGTCGTTTTTCGTTACCCCCCCGCAATTTTTGGTAGTACTAATAGAAGCTGAAGTACTTATATGGCAATAAATTCATAGTGAATATTCGGTCGTTTTTTTCGGAACCCCCCCCCCATTCTTGGTACTATCCATGAAAGTTGACATATTTGTATGGGACAAAATTCATAGTGAATATTCGGTCGTTTTTTTCGGAACCCCCCCCCCATTCTTGGTACTATCCATGAAAGTTGCAAATTCATAGTGTGTATTCGGTCGTTTTTCGTAACCCCCCCCCGTATTTTTAGTACTATCAATATAAGTTGACGTATTTCTATGGGAATAAATTCATACTGTATATTCGGTTGTTTTTAAAAATTCATACTGAATATTCGGTTGTTTTTTTCGGAACCCCCCTCCCCCCATTCTTGGTACTATCCATGAAAGTTGACATATTTGTATGGGACAAAATTCATACTGTATATTCGGTCGTTTTTCGTAACCCCCCCCGCATTTTTAGTAGTTTCAATATAAGTTGACGTATTTGTATGGGACAAAATTCATACTGTATATTCAGTCGAGTATGACATTTTCGGACCCCAAAATTTTCGGAACCCACACCAGGGTACGAAAAAAAAAAATGTTTTAAATGTTTCAAAAAACAATTTTGTTTCGTCTATATCTCCGCGATGGTTCGTCTTGGAATCCCCAAACTTGGACCCCAGGGTACCGAAAAAAGTTTTCTTTCATTTAAAAAAAATTTTATCCGAGGCGCGAAAAAAATTTTCTTCTGGCCATATCTCCGTGGCGGTTGGGCTTGGAACCCCCAAACTCGGACCCCTGGGGTCCAAAAAAAAATCTCTTTCTTTCCAAAGTGTCCATTCTTTTTCGGCCCATATCTCCCAAACCAATGAAGATAGACCCCTGTTCAGGGGGTCCGTTTAAAAGGGCTCGACGAGATCTACCCAAATATGCAAAAAAAAATCGGCCAAAATCAGCCGAATCGGCCCAATCCGCGCAATTAGATTATCTCGAGAACGGTTGGAGCTACAGCTACGAGGTTTTCACCATAGTAAATGGCATCAAAACGGCCACTACTTGGCAAAAAAAATCTTTTTTTTAAATTGCTATAACTTCGGAACGAATGGTGGTAGCGCTTCCGGGTTTGAACTCAAATGATGGGTATCACGGGTCCTTTTCGACCGATGACAAATTTTGACATTTGACAACTGTCGAAAATTTGTCAATCACGTTTATTCCACAGATTGCCTTGAAACTCAGTTTCTACACGTTTTTAAGGACACTTTTTGTGTAATAATAAGTGAGGCCAAAAGCTGAGCCAGTTTCACCCTAACTCAGCCGCAAAGGAATTGTTAAAGTTGATGGACTCGTCGTGCGTTGCGTCGGCTATGTCAGGCCTCCGGAAGCGCGCGCTCATCCTGGCAACCTCGCGCATGCTCCCTCCGGACTCGTCCTGCGGCCGAGTTAGAGTTAAACCGGCTCGGCCTTCGGCCTCGCTTATAGGAACACAAAAAGCGACCTTAAAAATGTGTAGAAACTGAGTTTCAAGGCAATCTGTTGAATAAACGTGATTGACATATTTTTGACAGCTTTCAAATGTCAAAATTTGCTATCGTTCGGAAAGAGCCCATGATGCCCGTCATTCGAGTCCAAACCTGGAAGCGCTACCACCAGCCGTTCCAAAGATATAGTAATTTAAAAAAAATTACAAAAAAATGTCAAAAAATATCAAAATGTCTAATCTTTTTTGTCATCAAGTAGCCATTTCCGAGCCGTTTACTATTGTGAAAACCCGGTAGCTCTAGCTCTAACCGTTTCCGAGATATAACCATGGTACCCAAAGGGACCCAAAATGTACCCAATTTTTTTTTGCATTTTCGGATAGATCTCGTCGAGACCTTTTAAAAAAACCACAGGAACAGGGGCCTAGCTTCAACCGCTTAGGAGATATGAGTCAAAAAAGATTTGACACTTGTAAAAGAAGAAAAATTTTTTTTGGACCCCTGGGATTCAAGTTGGGGGGGTTCTAAGACCAACCGACGTAGAGATATGGCCAAAACAAATTTTCTTCGCGCCTCGGATAATTTTTTTTTTAAATGTAAAACAAATTTTTTTGGAACCCCGGGGTCCAAGTCTGGGGGGTCCGAGACCAACCGTATATAACCGAGATATGGCCAAAACAATTTTGTTTTCATAAAAAAAAATATATTTTTGGTTTCCAGGGGTGGTTTCCGAAAATTTTGGGGTCCAAAGAACTTTTATTCGACCACCTATCCAGTAGGAATTTTTTCCCATACAAATATCTCAACGGGAACGGAAATTGGAGGAAATGTCAAAAATGTTTTCCTGGATGTCAAAGTCAAACTTTTTTCCATGGATACACTTCATAGGATTGACCTCTGGTCTCTCTGGTAAGAGAGAAAAAAATGTTTTCATACAAAAATCCCATGCAAACGATGTAAATGTCAAATGTCAAAAAATGTAAAATGTCAGATTTTATTGGGACTCAGATAATAGTCGACTACAACCCCCCTGCATCACTTTACTGTCAAACCTCCCCTTCCACCCAAACAACCATGTCAATCAGTGAGTCAGTCACCGTATTGTAGCTATAATGTATACCGGGTGTAAATAGACTGCTACCATTCAATGAAACGACATATTCTACCGACCCTACTGAACCACTTTTCCCAAGAATCATACCCCCCACCGCAACCCTTAGTTTGGGAAATAATTGAGTTCCAAACAAAAATGCATGAACCCTGACGCACCAACATACGGGCGAGTTTAGAGAGAGAGAAGACCTCAAACAGCTTCAAGTTTCACGGACGACGCTCTCTCTAAACTCGCCCGTATGTCGCTGCGTTAGGGTTCACGCATTTTTGTTTGGAACTCAATTATTTCCTAAACTATGGGTGTCCGCGGATTTGATTCTTAGGAAAAGTGGTTCAGTAGGGTTGGTAGAATATGTGGTTTCATTTAATGGTAGCAGTCTATTTACACCCGGTATATTGTCAACAACAATCAACAATAATTACATTAGAATTGTACAAATCACAATTATTTTGAATGTATACAGGTTGATTGGTAATTAGATGCAATCCTTTGAAGGGGTTGTAGAAGAGAACAATTACAGTCGATTCGACTATATAATGCCTTATGCAAAAGTGAACCAATTCTGAGATATTTTGAATTTAAGCTTTTTTTCTAAAGTAAACTTTAATAAAATATATTTAAAAAACCAGCCAATATTTTTGTTTTTTTTTCATTTGTTTCGCTTTGATAACATCCCAGCCAATAAACAAAAACCCTAAAATGCACATTATTGACGTAAACCTAGACACTGTGCTCCAAAACTATTGAAAAGTCTTGAAAATCGCAAAAGATTTACACAAAAAAGCTAGGTTAAAACAAAAAGTGTCTACACAATTTTCTGTACGTATTAACTTGAAAACTTCCGCATTTTACTAGCTTTCGAATGAGATACAAAAATCTTAAATTGACAGTGGAATGATAAAAATATGGCCAAAAGAGTAGGAGCAGGTAGAAAAAAATCATAAACGGTTACATTAGAAAACAATGATTATTAAATTACATTTTGTATACATAAGATTTTTTGTTTTAACCTAGCTTTTTTGTGTTAATCTTTTGCGATTTTCAAGAGTTTTCAATTATTTTCGAGTACAGTGTCAAGGTTTACGTCAATAATGTGCATCTTAGGCTTATTGTTTATTGGCTGGGATGTTATAAAAGTGAAAAAAATAAAAAATATGGGCTGATTTTTAATATATATTTTAATGTTTACTTTAGAAAAAAAGCTTAATTTCAATTGTCTGTGGAAAAGAACAAGTGTTTTTTTATCACAACAATGTTTGATAAATTCCACCAAGTGCCGACAATCTCAACTATCAACTTCCTTAATTTCAAATTATCTCAGAAATGGTTCACTTTTCGAATCAACTGCAATTGTTCTCTTCTACAACCCCTTCAAAGGATTGCATCTAATTACCAATCAGCCTGCATAATGAATAATAAATTATTATCTTAGGATAGTAATAATCACGATTCTTTTATTTCTCATATTTGTGTTGCGTATGACAGCGTAAGTACCTAACGTAAGGCGTTGCACTACTGTAGGGAGGAATGTATTACCTAGTGTGACAAAGCTCAAGTCAAACCGATTTCTGTAAAAGTTCTTCAACTCACATTTACAGATACACCCTATGTAATGTAATAAATTAATTTACTCAACTTTGGCCCGAGTTAACCAAAGGACATACCATACCTATTTGTTTAAAACAAAACACCTGCCTTTGAGAGCCACTAGTAGAATACCATTTTTATTCATGATCGAGACCTACTCTCTTGTTATTCTCTATTCCTTCAACTACCTGATTTATGAATATAATCTACCTATTTGTATACTGACATAATAAGTGTAATAAATTATTTAACTTTTTCACGAACTATGTCAACAGTATCATTGCCACTTAATAAAATTTCTTGGCAAATGATGCAATACACCTCAAAATCCATTGTAGATGCCCACCTAACGCACCGCTCGTAAAATATGCGCTCGGCCGCCCGGTACTCCCCGCGCGCCCTTACCTCGCCCCTGCGTCGCCAAGGGCATTCCGCGCCCGCAGGTAACTGAAGATTTTGAACTTCCATTAACAAAATTGTTTTTTTTATATGTGGCGAATGAAGTAAACTCAGAATCAAAGGTATAATTAAATTTGCACAATTACGGAAGTTTCCCCCGAAGTAGTATTCTCAAATATATATTTTGACTATGATCCGTATTTTGCCGTGCTGTGCGAAATTATCAGAATGTTTATAATGTCTATAGTATTCACATGTTACTTCGCACAGATTGTAGAAGTTTCCCTGGAGTGGCAAAACAAAAAAAACGAATATATCTCTACTTCTTACTTTACAGGTCTCAATATTAAAACCCATAACGCATTTAAGACCAGTTTATATCCTACTGAAGCCTGTATCAAATATTTCTTTTACATACCAACATTGCGTTATTTTGAAAATTATACCTAATGTTTAAAGTACTTCCGTAATGTACTAGAGATAATCACTCCGTGCGAACTTTTCTAGTCATATCATCTAACTATTCCAAAAGATATTAGAATTACGGGACTTAACTCCACTCTTAAACGGAACTCACCTCGCCTAATTCCCTTGCTCCCAACATTAAAAGAATGGATAAATCGTCGCTTCGCCTCTTAGGAGCCCCCGTTCTAGACGATGCTGTAGCTCCCTACTTGGCAGAACAAACATCGAAATTTCAACACACTCTTCCTCATCTTACCAGAATTAACTGTCATATCACCTTTCAAATTATTCGGTTTTGTCTGTTTGTTCCCAAATTTACATACATTCTCAGATGTTGTCCCCTGCTCAAATTTCCGGCTCTCTTGGGCCCTATAGACGTTATCATTCAGGCCACATTTACAGAAACTCACAGACAGATCTTGGAATCAAGCGTCATTACGAATCAGATTAGACGGTCTGCGCATCCGAAAGGTGGCGAGTGTTAGCCTGCCCGCCTTCTTGTCTTCAATTCACAGCACAGTGGCCTTGTTCAGTAAACTGATATATCCTTCATCAGGATATATTGAGGCCTCATGCTCTGTGGAAGCCAAGCAGGCATGGGCCCTGGCTTGCCCGAGTGAGGATCTCCCAAAAAAACTTTCAGTCCAGAGGCATTGGGACGAGCCAATCTGTAAAGTCATTGGTGACTTAATTTGTTCCGCAAATTTGCAGACAGACCGAGCTCGTCTCCTTGCCTCATCAGAACACGAGTCGGGCTTTTGTTTGCAGGCTTTTCCTTCACCCAATATTGTAACTTTATTGGACGACATGTCTTTTAGGGTAGCTGTCGGTCTGCGACTTGGTCTGACCCTTAATGAACCACATCCCTACCCCTGTGGATCAGACGTCGTCGATCGGTTTGGGCACCACGGACTCTCGTGTCGACGCAACGCTGACCGTTTTTTGCGACATGCAGCCCTTAATGATATTATCCGGAGGGCTCTTGCCACCGTCAACGTACCAGCGGTACTCGAACCGAATGGAATTTCACATGACGAGGGCAAGAGACGCTGGTGTGGGATGATAGATGCGTCGTTGGGGCCCGGAGGCGCACCGAATTTTCAAAGAAATCTCGTTGCACTTCATAGACACGTCAAGGGACCCAAGGGCTGGCGTTTGCCTCGGCCAAAGACTAAGCCTGGCAATACACCGAGGTAATGTCGCCAGTGTCTTGGGAACCCTTCCACAGGGCAGCGATCTGGACCAAATTTTTATTTATAGATTTTCGTTTTATTTAAGTACATAATTTTTCTTGTATATTAGGTTTTATAACTAAGTTATTTTAATTAATAATATGTAAATTTACAAGAACTACAAATTACAAACTATATCGGTGACAATTGTGCAGGTTCACTTTTCACCCAGACTACGACGATGATGATGATAACGATGATAGTAATAAGAGAAAAAGAGGATCTACAGAACTTTCCCCGATAGCAGGTACTGTGTTTTGATTGGTAGATATGCTCATTATTCCTTTATCCAAAGGTTTTCTAATCGTTCGGATTTCAACTTGTTTGAATATCATTAGACAAGGTTTTCGATACTAACTTGATATGTGAATCACGTCAGTCTTTGTTTGACTTTCATACATTCTACATTAGTTCAAACAACCTTAATGATTTGACATAATAATATACGGAAAGTATAAAATATACGATTTTGCTTTTTTATTTTATTTATCGTTGGGTATAGTAATGGCAAAATTCTTACTGTTAACACTCGCATAAAAAAGGTCCAGTTATACCATGGTTTATCATAATCGAGCAGTAATGTTGAGTAATTTTCTGTTAGTCATTTTGACAACTCATTGTGAATCTTCAACTGTGATTGATGTAGCAGTGAACGCAGCAAATGAAGGTTTCGAACCACGGAAGCTAACTATAGTCTCATGGTGGTACGACAGCCCAGATATGGCATCAAGTTTCTTGAAAAAATATAAGAGCCCAGTGGTAATAGTCAATTTATACAACGGTCACCAAAAGATAAACTGTGAACAGTACATATTTCTAACAAAAGCAGTAGAAGAATACGAATATTTCCTGTCAATTATTAATTACGAGCAAGTGGCACCTGTAAAAGTTATAATTATTTTAATGGATATTAATATTGAAGAAGCAAAACTACTTCAGTTAACAAAGTCAAGCTGGAAAAGTGATATCAGCGATTTGATTATTATTTATGGAGGAGATGATAGTGAAAGAATAAAAGTAACAACTTTCATTCCAAATTCAAATGGAAAATGTGGCTGCTATCATCCAATCACAATGGATAATTCTAAAACTTTAGAGTATTTCCCAAATAAATATAAAAACTTTTACGGCTGTCCTGTGAGAGTATCATTTTTGGAACACGCACCATTTGTCTTGGTACATAGGGAGAATGGAACCATAGTATCTGTTGGTGGTATTGAAGGAAATATGTTAAATCTCATAAGTCATTTACTTAACTTCAGTTTGGAAGTAGTTTTACCGCAGAACTATAGTAACTTCGGTCATATTGTTCATGGTCGCTGGACGGGAACTATAGGAGACCTAGTGTATGGTCGTGCTGATGTTTCTGCAACGTCTGCCATTCTTAATAAATCAAGGTTTCGAGCAGTTCAAGTCACGCACGTCTACAAAACACTAGCATTGGTTTGGTGTGGACCGAATCAAAAAGAAACTAAAGCTTGGGCTAAGGTTTTGCTTCCACTTTTTCAATACGCCACTGTCCTTCTTGGAATTAGTAGTATTGCTTTCTTGTTAATTTGCATGGTTATTGAAATGTGTAAACCAGAGAAATGCAAAAATAAAAAAAACTGTAGCACGTCCTTCAATTTATTTGCCATATTCATTGGACAAGGAGTAAACTTCAGAACAAAATGTTGGAAATTAAATAGTCTGTTTCTATTATGGGTTTGGTCCTGCCTTATATTAAGAATTGCATATCAAGGAGAATTGACAAAACACTTGGGAAAAGAAAATAGAGAGAATCCTTGGAATACTTATAAGGAGGCGATGAGCTATGTCGACGGGTATGGAGGTGTCGAGTCAATTTTGACATTTATGACGCATGAAAAAATTCGAAAAGATTATAGGATTGTGCGACTTGAAGACGTACAGACGCAAATTCAAAAGATATCTCAAGGGGAAAGATTTCTGCTAGCCGTTGATTGGTGGACTGTGTTACAGTCTGGCATGAACGTAAGAGTAGTTCAAGAACCTATTATAAGGGCTCCCGTTGCCCTTCTGCTTCGGCGTCGATGGGCAGCTGCGCGGAACTTTAATGATTTGGTCCTAAGACTCGGAGAAAACGGATTGTATTTAAAGATAGTATCGGATTACGTCGGACAATATAGGTTGAAACATTACAGAAGATACAACGATCGTGATTTGCACTTCACTCCGTTAGATTTCTCACATTTAAGCGGTTGCTTCGGTGGATTGATAATGTGTATTATCAATTGTCTAATTGTTTTGGTGGTAGAGATTATTTACTTAAAATTAAAGCATCAAGGAAAAATTCAAGTGTTTGTGGAAAGAAAAGCTGGTGGTGGTACATAATGTGTGTTTCAAATAAGAATAGCACTCTCAAGGGACCCTATTCTTCTGTCGCACTCCCTCGCGCCATCGCTAGATAGAGCGAGAGAGAGCTATAACAGCAACACAGCGAGGGAAGATATCTGCGAGTGCGATCTCATTCTTATTTGAAACGTCCATGCTCAACCAGCAAAATGCTGTGCAAAACCCTTTTTTGCTTTCTTATAACTCGTTTGTATATAGACATAAAAAAATACAATACATACTGCACTTATCTCTAATAAATTGCCGTACAGTTTCACTAATCAATTATTTTCAAATTTTTGAATACCATAAGATGTTTACTTTCGAAATAATTACTTACTGAAGTTAGAAATATTTACTGATTTCATGCATCTACACCTCAAATTGACGTTATTTATTTTCAAAAAAAACACGAGCGGTTAGAGAATTTGATAAGTAAAATATTACACAAATAAAATTTTCGAATTAATAGTTGCGTCCATGTGAAAATTACAATGTTTGCCTATTTTGTGCTATTTGGAGACGCACCGATCGTCGTAACAGCCACTTTGCCGTGCGCGCTGATATAAACGTTATTTCATTGCCTTTTCCGTCGATATTTGTACCGGCATAATATCGAGTTGCTAATTTAGGTCGGGGATCCCCTTTAAAGCAAACACGATATAGCGAAAATAAAACAGCTATGCAGCACGCGCGGCTTGAAAGTCTAGCGGTGAACGAAACGCGGAGAGGATGGCTGCGCTGCGCATCGGTACAGTTCGCTACGATACCTTATTTTTGACCTGCTAGATTTTCGTGCCGCAGGCTGTACTAACACTAAGCATTTCGATCAAGAACAATTTTGCACTTTTGTGAAACACATTTTTGGCATCGATCCGTTTTAACTCGAGAACCACTCAACGGATTTGGATGCACTTTTTTTAATTATCATCGTAGTGACCCTGGTCAACATAAAGGCTATAAGGGGTGTTCATAAAATAACTTACAAGTCGAAAACGGGGCAGAGATTGAATAAAAGCGGGCAGAGCCGCGGGCAAAAGCTAGTTTTTAATAAAGATATCTGTCAAAGAGGTCACAAATTAATTATAAATTAAATAAATAAATCGTCAAACATCAAAGATACCTAATTGTAAACACGTTATTCTCAATGCAACAATTCGTCGCTCTCGGTACATACAGGCGTATCTCACTTTTAACAGTTGTGAAAGAAAGTTGTAAAAAACCTAATTGATTCCCCAGATTGTAATACATTTTATGGTTTGCATGGTAAATGGAGCTTTATTTATTATTAGGTCCTACTATGAACATAGATACAGACAGACAGACAAACAAAAATTCTAAAAACTGTGGTTTTGGCGTCAGTACAATACTAATAATAATAACCAATTTAATATAAAATTTCAGGAAAATATTCAATGTACAGATTGTACAGACACGACTTTTTTTAATACTTTATTATTTGTATAGATTATGGATAATTAATATCACTTTGAAATATTAATAATTTTCTGTCATATTTGTACTGCATACTGCAAGTGAAGGTCTTTGTTTTCTTTCTAATGTAAGAATTATAATATAATAATATTATTTTAGATAATATAGAGATTGTGTTGACATGTTTGTGTATATAGTAATAAATGTAGATGTTTGTTGTACTTCTATTTTATTGTACCGATTATAGTGTACACGGGATCGTCGCGGTCTAAATAGAATAAGAAAAGGAATCCTTCAATGGTTTTGAGTTTTAAATATTCGGCCTTCGGAGATTGAAAAAAAAACCATTATGGTCCAAACACGATGGCTATAGGGCCTGCCGTTCCTCAGATATGGCAAAAAGTTTTTAGTCTTTGGCCAAGCTAGTCTGACGTATACCCGTTGTTTTCGGCCTTCTGTTTTGCCTCCGGACTTGCTAGTATAGCCTTACGTATAGCCTTTTCTTCGGCCTTCTACTCTGTTCGACCTAAATCTGCTTGACATTTTAAAAATTTCCTAGGAATTGTATACAATTGCTGAAAATATACAAACATTTACGGTAATTCTAATAAGTATTAGGTACATCATCGTAACGTTTTAAGCAATTCCGTGATTTGCGTAATTACGGAATTACTTAAAATTAAATAATATTTTAAGATGCCGACTCCATAGTTGCAAACATTTTTTATTTTTTCTACTTAGGTATACAGACTGACTTTTTGAACATCGTCCAAATTTAATTATTTTAATCTTTAGTGAAAATAATGATATACGTGTTTTTCCTTTAAGTATCACCCACTACTAAAATATTAAGATAGTTTGTAGACACCATGCGCTGTGCGCACTACGCGGCTACGTTTGTAGACACCATGCACCGCACGCGCTACGCGGCTACGCGCCTTCCGTTCGCCGTTCGTAGCTTAGTGTAGTGACAACGCTGTATGAAAAATCTTGTGAAAAAGTATGTCGAGGTGAAAATTTAAACTACCTATTTTTTTTTTCAAAAATGGCCTTTATGAATAACACCTAATGCTTAAAAATTTGGACGATGTTCGAAACGTCACCCGGTATATCGATCCAAATATCCTATTACGACCAAACTGTTCTGGTAATTTTATAATTCAATAATTATAAAAACATTAAATAATTATAAAATTGCCAGAAACAGTAATTCGTCAATGAAACTCAAGATAAAATAAAATTTTCCAAAATCTGGCAGCCGTACCTGGTGGGTTCAAGTATTATGGGGCGAATTTTTTTTTTAATAAGGAAAAGCACAGTTTAGAAATTCATACTGTTATGTGAGCCCAGACTCCGGACTGCTTATTCAAAATTGTATGTAGCTCGGTGGCTTACCACCCGCGTCTCACCCCGCAGACCCCGCACAATTGCTCTGTCTGAACTTTCGTTTTTTTGGACAACTGTATGGATTTTTTAACTGTGGTAAAATTATCGGCAAATAAGAAAGTGATCCTGAAAGGGTTCTGTTTTTCCGTGATAATTGATAAGGTACGAAACGGAGGTATGCTTATATTATGCAGAAATTTTATAATATACACGGTGACTTTAATTTTTTCAGCCAAATTCTTACTGAAGACTCGGTAAGTGAACAGTGGCAAGGTTCGATTACCTTTTTTGTGAAATTCGTAAATTATTCTTTTCGTATTCCTTACAAACGCAAGCCCAGCCCCGAGTCATTACTATGGGACGACAACATTTTATTTTGCGAATTCAGCTAAAAGTGTTATCAATCCGTGTTACTGATCACTTATCAAGCCTCCAGTATGAGTTTGGCTGCATAAATTAAAGTCACCTTATTTATATTATTATTAAATATTATAATCATTACTTATTTTTCACTTGTTTTGTTTAATTTATGTATTAAGTTTAGTTTAAGTTACTTAATTAGAAAGATAAAACTGATCTGTGAAACTTTTTTGGCTCCATCTATTTTGATAAAGACAAAGAGACTGGTGTACTCTGTACAGTTTTTACTAATGAGTAAACCAGGGCACATGAATTATAGCCGTTCCCTCTATCTAACATCAACACGAAACCTGTGTAGCTGCCTCCATAATAAAGTTTTTAAGGCTTAGTGTAGTTTTATTCAAATAATTTTTTATTTTTATTTAATTTATTTAGAAATAAGTTAAATAGATTTTATAGATCTTCTTTTTCGGTAAGCATATATTTTTATTTATTTTATTATTATTATTATTTCTTGTATTTTAGGTTTTATAAGTAAGTTATTTTGATTTATTATAATTGATATGATTTTTTGTTTTACTTTTAATGTTGGTAATCAAACTAAATTTATCATTGCAAATAAAAAAAAATAATAATAAATACTTTATTGCACGGAAAACACAGATAAATACAATTCACATTATTGAAAAACATGGCAAAGGCGGACTTATTTCTAAAAGAAATTTCTTCCACTCAACCAAATAAACGCTGATGGAGAAAATATTTACAATTTGGCTATGAAAATTAATTTCAGTACAATAGATGAAATATGTTTATAAATAAGATAACCTACATACATCACATCACATACATCATAAATATAAATGTAAATTAGGTGTCAACAAGATTTTTGAGTTGTGTTCCCGCGTCAACAATCAATTTATCACATTATCATTACACGAGTGTCTGACATACGGTCAGGTTAGGTGCTCCGCTACAATCATGCAAATTGCGCGATGAACTTGAGCGGCAATCGGCAAGCGGCAGCAATTTACTGATGAAACGCAAACACACAGGTTACCCTACCTTTGATTAGGAACAGGTAACTTCTGTGCATTAATTTGATTCCGTCACTTAAGCCTCGTTTACACGGGTGCTCTACGATTTGAGTACCAGCGATAAATAATTTGGCCACGTACGAGTTGTACTCGGGCACTAAGGGTTTCGTCCATCCATCCATCCACCAGCCTGTTTCGTCCACTGCTGGACATAGGCATTTCCAGGATTTCGCCACTCTTGGCAGTCCTCCTGGAAGAAATGCCCATACTTAACACGCTGGGCAGGCGGGTTGGTGAGCGCGGTGCCGAAACCCTTGCACCAGTGACGCCGCTGGCCGTCACCAGTCTGTTTTATTTTATATAAGGCACGGCAATTGGGGATGGATATACCACCATCCATCGGTCCCAGGCAATGGTGGGCCGCCTGGTTTTGCCTGAGAGCTGTTCTCTTACTCTCCCCCGAATAACTTCGGGGTGGTTTCCGAGTAAGATGGTAGTACCTCCACAGTCGAGCCCGGCATCAGCTCTACCACCTGGGGTTCCGTATATCCACAATACGGGTGCGACACCCTAATAACATTATGGTAAATGAAATAACAACAATATCCATGCCAAAGCAACATCAAGACTATAAAAAGCAAAACGCTAAAATGGTAGTGCCTGACTACAAAGATGCTCCTTACTCCTCTTCTCTTTTATTGCAATCTCTTACGCATACTCTTTTCGCTTTAAATGTTGCTTGTTTAAGCAAATCAGTGACTTTTATTAGTAACTAGCTTTTGCCCGCGGCTCCGCCCGCGTGTTATTCGGTTTAACGACATGCTTTTTTCTGGGATAAAAACTAGCCTATCTGTTAAGTTAGGGTATAAGCTATGTCCATTCTAAATTTCATCCAAATCTGTCCAGCCGTTCCAGCGTGAAAGAGTAACAAACATACACACACACCCTCACACACACAAACTTTCGCATTTATAATATTAGTGTGATTAAGTGGATTCTGAAGGTTTTAATTTCAGTTTTAATTCTGTCGTAACCTAAAATTTTCCGAAGTAATAATATAGCTTCTGTTGTTAACAATAAAGAACTATTTTGGAATGAAGAAAGTTTAGTTTTGACAGCACAACTAATATTTAAAGCTTCCAGAATCAGCTATAGAAGGTCCTACAATAACAAGTGAAAATAATTCATGTATCGTTCATTGATCAAATAATTCTTTCACTTCCCAGTACACAGTGGTTCGATCAGCTGACTAAATTTCTATAGAATGGTGAAAAAAGGCCGCGCGAAAAAATTTTTTTTCATTGGAAAGCCAATTCTAGTCTATTCAAATCAAATCAAATCAAATCAAATCAAAATTTATTTATGGAATAATTACATACACAGTCAACTACAAATTTACATTTTGTGTTATTATTAAATAAAATAGAATTAAATATGTGTTAGAAAATTACTTACATAATAAATCAACAAACTTAACTAGATCACAGTTTGGCTTAAGTCTATTAGTTGAGCCCTAGAGTCTGCGTTAGTAAAGATTAACTTGTATTGGTGATTCTCTTTATCATCACATCAACCATAATTTTTTTTTCACTTTGAATTTTTGGAGCTTATAAACTCATACTGGAGGCTTGGTAAGTGATCAGTAACACGGATCGATAACACTTTTTGCTAATTTTGCAAAATGAAATCTTGACGTCCCATAATTTAATTGAGTCAGGGCTGGGCTTGTATTTATAAGGAACGCGAAAAGAATAATTTGCGAATTTCACAAAAAGGGTAATGGAACCTTGTTACTGAGCACTTACCTAGTCTTCAGTAAGAATTTGGTTGGATAAATTAAAGTCACCTTACATATGCTTCTCTTCGATCGAAGCCTTCAGGCCCAAAATGTTGAATTCTTAAAATGTTGAATTTGCAAAATTTTGAATCCCAAAATGTTGAATTTGCAAAATGTTGAATCTCAAAATGTTGAATGCTTCTGCCCAAACGACGAGAACGCCGAGCGGCGTCCATTGTTTATTTTTACTTTCCTCTTCCATACTACGAATCTAAATGGTTACATAAAGCACAGACCACAGTCCGTGTGGTTACTAGACAAAAGCGAGGAAAGTAGTCGGATAAATAGTACTACGCTTGTTACTCCGATACTAACTAGCCAAAATGTAAACCCTGCTTTGCAAATGGTCGATCGTTGTTTATGTTGGAGCTGGCTGATGCAGTTGAGGGATCTGCGAGTTGGTTGCCTTAGCTCCTGGAACTTTGTTAGACTCGTGCTGGAGAGAACGGGGCCGCGGGGGGTGCTTCCCCCTCCCTTCCTCCTGAATGAGGTAATCGCTAGGACACCACAGGCAGTGTGGGAATAATCTAAAGGTGACTTTATTTATGCAGCCAAACTCATACTGGAAGCTTGGTAAGTGATCAGTAACACGGAACGATAACAATTTTTGCTAATTTCGCAAAATAAAATCTTGACGTCCCATAGTAAGTAATTGCCAGGGCTGGGCTTGCCATTGTAAGGAACACGAAAAGAATACTTTACGAATTTCACAAAAAGGGTCATCGAACCTTGTTACTGAGCACTTACCGAGTCTTCAGTAAGAATTTGGGTGCCTACATTAAAGTCACCTTATAGGTATGTATACTGTATAGTCAGTGTGGGAGAGTCGGACTAAATCCTTCTTCACTCCAGCGAAAGAGAGGCCTGTGCTCTCAAGCAGAGCAAAACACAATCGAGAGCCTGTCATCTAGAAATATGTTAATAAATGAAATTTTTCTACTATTTTGACCCTATTAATTGTAAATAATTGTGTTGTTTGTGTAATAAAGGCTTTACTAACTTACTTAGTTATATAGGTTTTAATATTAAACAAACGAGAGATTTTTTGAGCAATTTTTTCTTTCTGAATATATAAAAGGCAACGGAACAGATTTTGCTGAAATTTGGCATACAGATAGTTGCAATGACGTAGGCATCCGCTAAGAAAGGATTTTTGAAAATTCGCCCCCTAAGGGTGTGAACCGAACTCCACGCGGACGAAGTCGCGGGCAAAGGCTAGTTTATGTATAATCCGTATAATCACGTATTCAAAAATAATTTCTTGTGGCCAAATTTGTTATAAATTATGTGTTAAGTAAGATATTCTTCTCAAGCCCAAGCAAATGTATTCATTAACTGATATTTATTAACTAGGTAATGATTTTGATAGACACAGCTTACTCGAACTTATCAGATTCACGGATCAATTTATTTACGAAATATGAATATCTTTTTGCGCCTCTTCTTGTCTTAATTTAGTTAGAATGAGAAGCTTTAGTTACATTTTACGAACTACAAGCAATGACTGTATTGTATCCTACTGGTCTTGCATGCACTTATAACGTAACTAGCTTTTGCCCACGGCACCGCCCGCGTCGAAGAGATTTTAGTGGAAATTAGGAAAACAAAAGAATATAGTTTTGTTGAACGACTATATGCAACGGACACCATGTTTAACCAAAGCGCTAATAAATACCAATCAAATAAGCCCAAACTCGAAGGGTCTGCTGTTGACCGTTGAATAAATCCTGAACCCACCTTCCAGTCCCATCATCAGACCCTGGTCACTATGTTTTACCAAAGTGCTAATAAAGACCAATCAAATAAGCCCAAACTCGGAGGGTCTGCTGTTGTCCGTTGAGTAGATCCCGTACTCATCTTCCAGTTCTATCATCAGACCTTGGTTACCATGTTTCACCAAAGTGCTACTAAAGACCAATCAAATGAGCCCAAACTCGAAGGGTCTGCTATTGTCTGTTGCGGAGATCCCGTGCCCATCTTCCAGTCCCATCATCAGACCCTAGTCTCCTTGTATTACCAAAGTGCCAAGAAGTGTGTCAGGATCGTTTTAAATGGAAATCTGTAGTCAAATTAAACTGATAGAGTTTTCCGGTATGGGAAAAAATCATTACAAACCATAGTATTTAATGTATCTATGCTTAAACCTGGCTGTAGTCACTTTTTCAAGCTTAATATTAGGAAGAGGTGTGTCAGGATCTTTAGATGGAAATCTTTAGTCAGATTAAACATATAGTTATACAGTTTCCAATATTGGATACAGTTTCCTCGTATGGAAAAACAACCGGTTTTATCAAGTATAACTAACCGTTTGGTCAAGGCACGCCGATAAAGCAGCTAAGCAGCGTTTTTTCTCCCGACATGATTCACAAATACTGAATTTTTAAACTGAAAACTTACTTTTATTTAAATAAAATATAGCTTGTGTTACTCAACAATTGTGTAGCTTTTTACAAAAGAAAGAATTTTTAGAATCGGTTCACTAGTTCCAAAGTTTACCTCAAACATACAAACAAACAATCAAACAAATCTTTCCTCTTTACATAATATAAAAATAGTGTAGATGTAGATAGATAAGTTGTTCGGAATTTATGTGCATTGTATTTTACACTAACCACTTATTGACGGAACAGGTAAATACTGCATATCCCGAAAAGGGTAATTTGTAGCCGGAGTACACAGTGGGAAGACTGGGAAATTAAATAATTTGGCCAAGTGGGAATAAGACTGGCGTACAAAGGTAACACATTATGGTGAATAACACAACAATATACATGCCAAAGCAACATCAAGGCTACAAAAAACAAGCCGCTAGCATGGTAGCACCTGACAAAAAATTCAACACCGTCTGCTTACGTCTTGAATGGAAACAGACTCTGCACGGGGCACGATGGCGGCCGGCGGGCACGACCCCAACTAGTTTCAGCCGGGTACCTACGAGCACCCGCACGCGTCGAGTATTTGATAACTGTATGGTTAAAGAAAAATTACTTGCTACCCACTTTCATCATTTATTATCTATTGAATGCCCTGTAGAGTTATACAAAGCCTTATGTAATATATTTGATAACGTTTACAAAGAGTGTTACAAAAATGTGACTATACCTTGCAGTAATAGAAATAACAAAGGTTGGATCACCAGTAACCTAAAAACAATGATCATTGAAAGGGATAAATTGTTTGAAATATGGAGTAATGACCCACACAATATGATAAAGCGACTTAAATATACTAAATACAGAAATAAATGTTCTAAGGCTATACTAAAAAGTAAAAGTGATTATGATAAGCGAAGTATAATAGATTGTAACAAAAATATAAAGAAAATATGGGATAAAATTAATAACATGCTAGGAAATTATAGGAAGTCATTAGATTCTGTAATCATAGATAATATGGAGACTCGGGGTACTTTAAAAGATGTTTGTAATGGGTTTGCAAACTCTTTTTCTAGTGAAATTGATCACATAAAACATGTGTGTAATGATAAGTGGTTAAATAGGGAAAACTACGTACAGAAAACAGAGGTGTGTATGAGGTGGCAGCCGGTGAACAGCAAAAATATTATGAACATTATCAAGAGTATGGACTCAAAAAAATCACCGGGGGCCGATCTTGTACGCATGTGTGACCTAAAAACTGTATCTGAAAAAATAAGTCCAATAATTGCCAAGTTAATTAACTTGTCTGTAAGTAAATTCAGTTTCCCAGGTGGCTTGAAAGAGGCTGTAGTTCGTCCCATTCATAAGAAAGGTGACCGGAAAATATATGCTAACTATAGGCAAATAGCCATACTTTCTAGTATAGATAAAATTATTGAAAAATGTATTGTAGGACAACTAGGATCATACCTCCAGAAAAATACAGTATTAAATCCATGTCAGCATGGCTTTCAGAAGGGTAAAAGCACAAACACATTGTTATCACAATTTACTGATGAAATCAATATACACTTATCTGAAAAAAAGTTTGTAGTTGCAATATTATTCGACTACAAAAAAGCATTTGATACCTTAGAAACAGAAACATTTCTGAATGCTATGTATGAGTGTGGGGTGGCAGAACCACTGAACCATTGGTTCCGTGATTATCTCACTGCGCGTTCATATCGTGTTAAGGTAGGTGAGGTGTTCAGTGACACGAAGCGGGTCCAGTGCGGAGTTCCGCAGGGTTCTGGATGCGGCCCTGTGTGCTATCTTATGCTGGTCAACAGCCTGTGTGATGTCCTGCGCCATAGTTCGGCCTATATGTTCGCAGATGACCTGTGCGTTCTGCGCGCTGGCACCGCTCTCACAGACACATGTCGACTAATACAACAAGATGTTGATTCAGTTGTCAAGTGGTCACACGACAACGGAATTGTTTTGAACGCTGAAAAAACTAAACTCTTAGTTATCCATTCACCTTATCTAATTCCTTCAGAGCCATTCTTGCCTATTATTGTTGCTCATGATTACTCTTGCTTCCATAATAACCTGATATCCTGTAATTGCAAACCTATTGAACGTGTAAAATGTGCCACTTACCTTGGGATGAAAATTGATGAAAATTGATGAAAACTTTTCATGGACAACACATGTAGATTATATTTGTAGTAAGCTTAAAATCCTACTTGGTAAATTCTATCACTTAAGCTTTAGAGTTCCAACTAGTACTCTAAAATAAATATTTAGTGGACTCAATAATAGGCTATGCTCTTGACTGCTACGGTCTAACTTTCAAAACAAACATAGACAAATTAGAAAAACTTCAAATTAGATTCTTAAAGCTACTTGTGACTAAAAAAACTAAAATTAAATGCAAAGATGACTACAGAAAGTTATTCAGTCAGTTTAAAACAAAAATTTTTAATGTTAGTAAATCAGCATGGTAGTCGGGAGCATGACTTATCATTCATAAGCCACACTCACGACACAAGGTCAATAAGTGCGAGTAAATACGATGTACCAAGAGTATGTAATTATTATGGCGATAGAACTCTTAAAAAACGTATTCCATACACCTTAAATAGCCTACCTATTAGTATTAGACAAGAGGCCAACAAAAAAGCATTCAAAAAGCAGATTATGAATTATCTCCTTGATAGTATGTAGCTTTTAGTTTAAGTAGGTAGACTGTAACTCGTACGGTCGGCCGCGCGTCGACAGAGACGCTTGCCCCTGCTTTGTATTACCCTCATAATACAATCCTGGCGCAGGCGTAGCTGCTGGGGTGCGGCTGATCGTATACTAATTTAAATATATTAAACTATATTATAATATTTTTTTATGTTAGAGACTCACGGATCCCACAGTCAAACTGTACATGCAGTTTTGTGGGTCATGTATTAGTTTTATAAGAAAACTGGTTAATAAATAAAATAATAATAATAATAATTACGGAACGTTATTATATCCCAATGTAACCCTAGTCTTATTTGTTTCGTAATTTTCCTATATGTGATGTGAGGGTAATTAAACATAATTTCTCTCTCTTTTCTCAAAATAGATTGACAACTGAGTGAATTTGGTCCCCCCTCCCTTTATTTTGTTAGGTTAAGTTTTTGTTTATTTGTTTTGTTAATCTTACTGTTTAAGAACTTATATATGTATAATTTATTCTAAATTGAAATCTGTTATTTATCTATTTTATTATTTTATTTTATAGCTGCTATCTATCGCTGTTCATTTCTGTACATAATTAAATAAAATAAATAAAATAAAAATATTCTTTTTTATTTTACTTTGGAGTATACCTTACAATCTGACTGAATTTAAAACTTGTGTGAAGTAACAGCCAAAACCAATAACGTTTAAATAATGCAACTTTTTGGAGGTTTCTTGTATGGACCACCCTTAAATTAATTTTGTTTGAATGTTTTGTTATTTTTCTTGGTAGAGGCCATATTAACACGTATTCTGTGAAAGTTTCAACTTAGACTCTTGTGACAGACGGACAGACAGACAGACAGACCTCTTAGCAATAGGGTGCCGTTTGGCACCCTTCGGGTACGGAACGCTAAAAATCATCGGTGGAAAGAGAGTATACGCGTGTTGACTTTTTCAGTAACAGTCCTCATTTGGAAACACCTATTTTGTGTGTTTCTCAGTCCTATTTTTGCGTGTTAATTTTTCGACGTATGGATAAACAAAACGTAGGAGTATATCACAAGCGCATTAAAGGCATGGTAGTATGCAACATCATCCGTTACTCTGTGAGATATCTTCATCGCGCCCTCAATAACCATAAATCGGCGCAGAGCTCCGATGTGCGGAACTTTTGTCTCAAACCGATTTCTGTCTCGCTCGGTGAAACATCGCCCGGTTTAACTGATGCAGTTTTTACAGTTTCGCCAAAAACGTTGAACTCTTGTAGCGGAACTCCTATTTTCTGGAGACAAAAATGCCTGAACCGATTGAAGTATTGGACAAAAAGTGCAAAATCGCAGTGAAACGAGGAAAAGAAAAAGCTTCATAATCATCTTTGTGCGACGTCAAAAATTCTTACCCTGCTGCCGTTGACCTCTCATATACAACTACACCCGCCCGCTGGACCGACGACCTGAAGGACGTTGCGGGGGACGGCTGGATGAGGAGGACGGAGGACCGACATGAGTGGCAAAATTTGGGAAAGGCCTATGTCCAGCAGCGGACGAACACGGGCTGATGAATGGATGGATGGATACAACTAGACACACAAGAGAAGTTCGTCAGAAAACGTCCGAACGTGCGACGTGCATAATAGCAAAAATGCTTCAACCAAATTAAGAGGTTATGTCGTTAACATAAGATGCAATGTCAGTTGTACGCAGTCGTCATTCGAATTGGTCACGCCGCCATAGCGGTGACAAAATGCATCGCGGACAGTTTTTGAGAGAGATTGTGAGTCTTGTTGTTTATGAGACGTCAATGGCTGCTGCATAGTCCACGATTTGGGAGTGATTGAAAAGCACACACTGTTTCGAATTGCTCAGTAGCAGGTTATTTAGTTACATAAATAAATAATATATTATGATTATGATTAATAAAATAATCTCAAAATACCTCTCTCTTACCATAAGGTCCAAATTAATTATAGCAATGAAAAGTCTTACTTGTACAATAAGCAGAGTGTTTATTTCTCCTGTTAGCGACCGGTTTCGTTTAAAACATCTTCAGGCACTTTGTCTTACCCCTCGGCCACTAGCGCTCTAGCGCTCCCTCGCTCTCTCTTGCGCCGAAGCGAGAAGCTCCGCAAGAAGCGCCTCGCAAAGCTTGTACAGTGCTCCCAAAGTTATAATGCGCATAGAAATCTATAGCCGAGCGACCGGACGTACCACGTGACCTTACTGCTTGTATACAAGGTGTAGGGAAATACGAACTTTGCCGAGCAGTGGCGAAGATTCGTATGCGCATTATAAGTTTGAGAGTGCGTAGCCGTGGCCGAGAGGTTAAGGTTGATGAAGTTATTTATACATTTGGTGTGTTTACATCAGTTAAAAGAAGGACAAACTGATGTAACTGATCTGAACGCAACAAATATAAACCTTCATCAACCTTAAGACCTAGTCCCTGAAGATGTTTTAAACGAAACCGGTCGCTAGCAGGAGGAAATAAATACGGTCGAACTATAAGTACGATTTTTCATTGCTACAATGGGGTTCCATCAAGAACCATCAACAATCACATGTATAAGCGGCTTCCAATATAAAGTATGTAGGTAATGATCTAAATTATATTCCAGAAACAATTTGCATTTAGAAGATAAAAGACAAATAAACATAAATATAATATTTTGTTATCAATTTTTTGTAATACAAAAAAATCAAATTTTATTTACAGCACGTAGGTTAGGTCTTAAAATATTAAAATGAGTTGTTAAGCCCTTGAAAATGAATTAAATTTCGAAACCGGTTGGGTTAAAAGTACCCATAGTTTAGTAAATTTTGTGTAAACAGTTTACAAGTGGTTTTCATCAAGATGCTTTCCTTGTTTCACCAAGTGCCGACAATCGCAAGTATAAGTTATAATACATACATTATTTTAATAGGAGTAATATAAATATTTAATAGCAACATTTCGTTATCAACTTACCTATAAGCAGACCAATACAAGTAAGTTTTCAATCACTGGATATATAGTATACATTACCGTCTGATCGTAGATAAGTCCGCGTGTCGGTAACTCACATACACTCAGGCCGCGAATTTCCATACAAATTGATTTGCGGGTGAGTACATGGTATCTCGGTTACACATCTTTAATAACCATAAATCTATAAATGGAATAGCTCAATACAGGAAAAATTCTGTATTTTTAGGGTTCCATAGGAACATAAGGAACCCTTATAGTTTCGCCATGTCCGTCTGTCCGCGGCTTAGCTCAGAGACTATAAGTACTAGAAAGCTGTAATTTGGCATTAATCATGCCGACAAAATGGTAAAATAGAATCTCGAAAACATTTCTTTTAAGTGTACGTCCTCCCGTACACGTAAATTGGGAATGATTTTCTTTTCTCGTCTATCCGATATTGTGGGGTATCGTTGGATAGGTCGTTCAGAAACATTGTGGGTGTGTGAAAACCATTTTTCTATTTAGGGAAAAAAAATTGTTAGAGTCAAGTGTCCCCCCCCCCTCATATGCCGGCTAAACGGTTGTTTATGAATATGTGAAAAAATTCACAGAGGTAGTACACATATATTATGAAATTAAAAGCAAAACTAATCAATGCATTAAAACAGTAGAAACCGCTGTGTCGTACATTGGAGAAAAGTAATAGAAATAGAAAGGGGGTGACTACAGAAGAGTAATAGCAAAACAACGATTTTCAGAATTCTTCGGTTTTATTCATGTCTAACAATATTCATATTCATTTCATTTATTTATTCCATGTCACATTGTGGTCTTAGATGGTATGTTTATATAGTAAAATGTACAAAAATGTGATGCCCTGTAAGGACGCAGCAACTTACTATCTTATTTTAATCAATAGAAGTACATTTAAAGTTATACATTTACACATATTTATCATCTACTAAACTATTCTTTTCTGTCTATCTGTCTGTTACTGAACGGATTTTCATGCAGTTTCCACAGCTTTACAGAGCTTAATTTGTCTTTATTTCATTAAAATCGGATCTCGGAAAAAAAGTTATCGTCATTTAAAGATTTTTGGAATTTACTTTTATACGGGTAGTAATTAGAAGAATTCGAATTTGGGCTTATTTGATTGGTATTTATTAGCACTTTGGTAAAACATTGTGACCAGGGTCTGATGATGGGACTGGAAGGTAGGTACGGGATCTCAACGGACAACAGCAGACGTTTCGAGTTTGGGCTTATTTGATTGGAATTTATTAGAACTTTGGTAAAAAATCATATTCTTTCAATATTCATTTTTGTTCAAAAAGTAATATTCTTTTGTTTTAAATTAAATTTATATCACTGCGGTATAGAAAATCAGAAAAGTAAATCTGGACGTGAGGAACTCTGAACCGGGATTCAAACCCGGGAAATTCGCAGGTCATGTTGAGAACTAGATAGCTCAGTTGGTAGAGCAACCGCACGGTAAGCGAGAGGTCCCGTGTTCGAATCCCGGTTCAGAGCTCCTCACGTCCAGATTTACTTTTCTGATTTTCTATACCGCAGTGATAAAAATTTCATTTGTTATCTCCTTGCGATGGATAAATCGCCAAGTGTTTAAAAATATAGAAATTTATTTCTATCATAGTTTCTTTTGTTTTCCTTATTTCCACGGAATTCCATTCGACGCGGGCGGAGCCGCGGGCAAAAGCTAGTAAATAAAATAAAATTCTATTACGCAAAAAATATCGCCAAACAGCAGCAAACAAAAATTTTAGGGGATTGATTCTTCAGATTTGGAAGGAAATCTAAAAATAAAAAGAACGCTAAGAAAACGGCTACGGCTAAAAGACATCAATTTATGCAGCCAAATTCATACTTAAATTTCGGTAAGTAGTCGGTATCATATCAAGGTTTGATGACCCTTTTTGGGAAATTTGAAAACTTTCTTTATTTGCCCCACCATCGCTAGGTCAATGCAGCCCTGAGTCAACATTACGGAAAATGAAAATTTTAGTAACGAAAATTCTTTTGATCCGTAATACTGATCATTAGCAAGAATTTGGCTGCATAAATTAATGTTAACTTGTATACAGGAATAGTTTTTTAAGTGAGCGTGAATGGCCAAATCCGAAACTATAGGGAATAGCGAAAAGTGCTCAAAGGAGTCTTAGGGACGATTTTGATGAAAATCTAAACACTACCAACATTGTTTTTTTTTCAAATTTTAAATGTGACGGGATTTTTCAAAAATTTAAATCCATCTAAGTAAAGTCAGACGGCAAACTAAAGGTCATATTTTCAAGAAATTTTAACTATTCAAGTATTCGGAATTATGCCTATATTCCCAATACATAGCCCAATACGACGACGTCTCGAAGATTGTACAATGTTTTTCTCAAAAATACGTTGTAATATTACCATTACATACAATAAAGACTTATCAGAAAATACTTCATCCCGGTGAGCTATTTAAAAGTGTCCAGGAAATCTGAATAACTGTCCAAGAAAATCGTATGAAAATCCATTACATACCATATGTTCACAGAGTACATTTCATATATATATTTTTTTAAACTATCCGTGTCTGTTTTTAAGAGACTAAAGGGCCGATTCGACCAAGCTAATTTAAGCTTGGTATAAGTGTTATCTCTAGAATAAATCAGGAAATACTCTGGAGTAAACCCATTTTACGTTTTACCAACCACTAATCCCGGGTTACTTTCGTAATACTCCGGGTATAGCGCTATTCTACCGATTCTCGCGGTATACCGACCCTTATCCATAGATTAAGTTCAAAAATCAAAATGGCGAACGAAGAGAACAGCTGCTATGTCAAACAAACACTCCGTCCGTCCGTGCGAGTACATCGATAAGTTTTTATTATTATGTGGTGAAAAGTAAAATGATGTCACGCCGCCTAAGAGATATGATGGACGATTCCGACAGTGACGAGGAGATTTTAAGACCTAGGCGTCCAAGAGTGGTTAAAGAAAAGCATTGTTTTTCAGGATCTTCTTATTTTCGATTACGCCAAAATGTTCCTCCACAAGGTCCAGCAATAAATGCTTCTCGGAAGGTAATGCTCGGAAGGACTATGCTTCCGTTTCTCGTTGTCATTTTCCATATTTATAAACCGATTCAATAATCAATAAACTTTTACAGAGCAAAGAACAATTCACACACGCAAGTCGCAAAAGCAACAAACGACAGAAAATAATAACCTCCTAAATTATTTTTTGACGTTTGACGCCTGCCTGTAAGCCGGCAAAATTGAAGTAATGCGACATTTGGTATTTTCAAGTATTTTGGTTAAAGGAATATCAGCACAGTTATTTTGTCGGTTTATACGTTCGTTCAACATTCGTTCACGTACCGTTCTTATTCTTTCGAGTTGCTATTAGAGTATAAAAATGGTCTGGAAAAATGTAACAAATTATACCAAGATTAAAATGTAGGGAGTAAATATATTCCAAGATTAGTTATTCTGGTTTAAAGCCGTAGTTGGTCGAATCGGCCCTAAGGAGTTTGGCGATCATAAGGTTTTATGAAGCCTGTAGTCGGGGCAGCTTGAAGTCAGTCGCGCACGGGGTCGCTATGCTTGCTTGCTATTTCATTCTACATTCAACTTCGGATTATAAAGCACCGACTAACTGTTATTGGTTGGCCCGAACGTTCATTTCCCGAGCTCGTACGGAACTAACCGAACACGCTGTGAGAGGCAAGCTAACGCGAGACAACAATTATGTTTTCAAAAAACTCGACAATGGTTTTGGTGGTTCCTATGATTTCAGGAGAAATATCCCAAAAATAGAAATGAAACAAAAATATTTTTGAATAGTATAAAATATACTATGCGGTGAAACTAAAAGTATTTGATTTAATGTATCGCTTTTAGGACATTACGGTACATAAGCATTCATCAAAATATGTGGAAAATACAGGACTTTAATGCGCTTGTAACTTTTGTGTGTATTTTGATTTTGGTAAATGTTTTTAGTTTCACGTGATGGATATTGTATGGGATATGTTAAAAAAAAATAAGCAAGTACCTATAAATAAGAATATGATCAGCGAACTGCACTAGTATGGGAGTTTGGAAGAAAAATAAAATCAATTACAATTTCATGTTTAGAATGTAGAAATAATTATTGCAATTGCAATAATAATAACAAAAATATATAATTTTTATTGATTTTAATGAGCGTTTTTCTCGTTGTTTTCTTTTTCTTAGTTCTTAGCGTTCCTCTACATGGCGTTGTTGTCCATGAAGAAGGCTGCGTGGTGGTAAATACCTTTTCCCAGCTGGCAACAATAAAAAAAAAGTTGCGTAAAAGCGGGAATTTATGTTGCTTTATATTTTAGTTGAAAGTGTTTTTTTGCAAATAAATTACAAAATCAGTTCAGAAGAGGGCTCTCATATAGATTGTACTTCACTAATGCTTTGCTGAAGAAATCAATAACAATAAACATGACTAATTACCCAAATATGAGCAAGTAACTTTTAATATTACCTAGTAAGTTTATTTATTTGATATAACTCATCATTATCATGAAAAACCTGAAAATGTCTAATTTTTTTTTGTTGAGAAAGGCACTACACTTGCTTCGACCATTAATTAGCAATCCTGGCCTACGGGTTCGGACTTATAACTTACTCGTCCAGGATTGCTTAATTCCTGGTCTAGCTGTAATGTACTATAACCATCCATCCATCCATCAGCCTGTTTCGTCCACTGCTGGACATAGGCCATTCCAAGATTTCGCCACTCTTGGCGGTCCTCCTGGAAAAAATGCCCATACTCACACACGCTGGGCAGGCGGGTTGGTGAGCGCGGTGCTAGAACCTCTCGCACCAGTGACGCCGCTACCCGTCACCAGTCTGTTTTATATAAGGCCCGGCAATTGGGGATGGATAAACCGCCATCCATCGGTCCCAGGCAATGGTGGGCCGCCTGGTCTTGCCTGAGAGCTGTTCTTTTACTTTCTCCCGAATAACTTCGGGAGGATTTGCGAGTAAGATGGTGGTACCTCCACAGTCGAGCCCGGCATCAGCTCTACCACCTATACTATATACCGGGTGTAAATAGAGTGCGACCATTAAATGAAACCACATATTCTACCGACCCTATTGAACCACTTTTCCCAAGAGTAATACACCCAGCTCTCCAGCCGCGGCTTCAGCCAACCCTGAAATCGCGAAAAAAATATCAGCTGTTCCATAGAAAAGTTAAATACCTACACGACCCAAATGTATGAAACAGCTGATATTTTTTTCGCGATTTCAGGGTTGGCTCCATAGTAAAAGTTGTTCATATGGACGAGTACTTATCACCAGTTTTCGTTAACAAAATGACTTAAGTTTCACGTTGTATACCTATACTATTATGTACTATTTCAATAGATATCGATACAATATTCGAGTCTAGATTTGTGTTGAAAAGTTAGTACCAAGAATAGTTACGGAACAAGTAACTTCAAAATATGAATCTGTTACCGGTCCAATGCGAAGACTCGCGCCCAACGGGTTCCGTACCACTTAAATAAGTAAATAGACTTTGATTAAAAATAACACGAAGATCGCGGGCGCGGAACCCTCAAAAATTTTTTAGTTTACATTTTCCAGAATTTGATCCTTATATGCGACACTATCGGTTGGTGAAATAAAATACAGTGTGTTTTTTTTTAAATCTACCGGTTCGATTCACGGGCTTTTCATCAAAATTGGCTCCGAGGCTTCCTTAAGCATTTTAAGATATTACCTATAGTTTCTAAAACTAAACCTGTATAAAAGAATATACTGACGGATCGACTGACTGATCTATCAACGGAAAAAGGGGATCAACGCAGGCAACGCTGCGGTTCTTCTAATACGTGTATATGTGACCTATTCTCGTGCAGCAAACCTTAAATTTTGACTAGAAAAACATAAAATAATACAAGCTCATTTAACTTTTATCCATCTGCGTTAAAGCCTATTTTGCAATGAAACGTTTTAGGTTATGGCAGCTAATATTTGCTACACTAGAATAGGTGTCACTGTATAAACTACGAGTATAACTTTTTCACCTCGTATATTACAGAAGCTACAAAATAATTGGATTTTCCATAGTCGAAATCTTGCTGTAAATTCAATAATCCTATTATTTGTAAGCTATATCGTTACGTATTTTTCATATAAAACATTATTTGTATGCATTATTTTTACCTGAGATATGTTTTTCGCGTTAAAATATATTTACGAATTTGTTACAAAACTGAAGAATCGAACCTTATAAGTGTCTGAAGATAAATAAGTTAAATCAAAAGGAAAAATGGCGGTAACTTTACCAAACGTGATAGTGTTGTGCAACGACGTTTGTCCACTTGCAAGTCAGATTATTCGTTTTATTTAAAAAATCCGCTCGAGTGCAAATAGGACTCGCGCCCTAACGGTTTCGTTACATTAAAATAAGTTAATAAGATTTAGAAAATTTCAACGAAAATTAAACAAACTTACAAAAATAAAACAAAACTGCCAAGTTAAGTCGTTCAAGAATTCGGGTATGTAACCTTAAAACTGTATTATAAGTCGGCGTTTTCAATATTTGTTCTCTAAATACAGTATATGGTTTAGTTCTTTAAATAAACTAAAAAGTAAAACTGACAACTTTGACCCAAAGATATAAACTTCCAAAAAAATTAACGTATTGTTAATTTTAGACTTAATGGGAAAACCAATAAAGGTGACTAACAATGGTGACTAGGCATGGGAATGATTGCTACTTTTAATTCATTTTCATTTGATGAAATTATTTTTATTTTTCACAGTGATTTCACATGTGAAATTTCACAGACAATGATTTCTCAGTGTAGTGCCCAAATGTCACACTTGCTACAGTTTGCTACCGAAAATAAAGTATAATGTATGATAATAATTGGAACAGAGGCTTTTCTACACAACACACATTTTGCCACAGGCTTGCCTGGAAGTTTTTCATAATGATTCCAAATGGAAGCACTCATTGTTCGATAATCATGAGAAACGTATCGCATGCACTGTCGCACCGCACCTACTAATGATATTTCATATTTCATTGTTTACGCACGACAAGTGAAATTTAATTTCGTAAACAAAAAAGTGATTTTGTGACCTAATTACTGCCAGCAAATTAATACTTTAGGTCCATACGTTTAAGGTTTATTTTTAAATACCATTTACTTTAATCAAGGGCAAAGTTCACCAATCTGTCATACATTGCCTGTTCGTGCAGCGAGCGACGAATCAGCAAAATATGTTTTGCTCTTTCTAACACGCCCGCTGTTTCTGTTGAAATGCTCTTCTACCTCTTGCTCTTCCTTCCGTAATAAAACGTTTGTGTGTGAAAAGGCGAGCGTTCAGTGCAATCAACTTTGAATCTTATTCTGAGCACACAACATTTAAGTTTCGCGAGTCGTGCGTGCCATACTTACTTACTTGCATGCCCTGTGATTTTTAACAGACTACGTGAACGAAGGTAGCAGGTGTGACATATGAAAATGCATTTCATATGATTTTTCACTTGCTACTTGTGAAATGACCCATGTCTAATGGTGACTAATAATAGGAATTTAGGTGGTAGAGCTGATGCCGGGCTCAAATGTGGAGGTACCACCATCTTACTCGCAAATCCTCCCGAAGTTATTCGGGGGAGAGTAAGAGAACAGCTCTCAGGCAAAACCAGGCGACGCCCACCATTGCCTGGGACCGATGGATGGCGGTTTAACCATCCCCAATTGCCGGGCCTTATATAAAACAGATTGGTGACGGGCAGCGGCGTCACTGGTGCAAGGGTTTCGGCACCGCGCTCGCCAACTCGCCTGCCCAGCGTGTGTGAGTATGGGCATTTCATCCAGGAGGACTGCCAAGAGTGGCGAAATCCTGGAAAGGCCTATGTCCAGCAGTGGACGAAACAGGCTGATGGATACAAAAAAAAACCGTGCGCGTGCCGCGACTACTCACTGGTTACTTTAGTACAATCGAACCAGTGTACTAAGCGACTCATAAATAAATAATATACATAGTCGCATTTCCCGCCATTGAAGAAACATAGCGCTCGGCGGGGCGCTTATATATACGTTACTTTAGAAGAAAAACTGATAACATAAGGAATAAAAATTCGTAAATGATGCGTATTTATAAGGGCAGTCAGTGTCATTTTGCCTCTGTGGACTGCATGCCACTCCACCATGTTAAATTGGTTAATTTTGTACTTATCGTAATTTCCACAGTAACAAGTGGGAAATCACTAGAACCGATCCAGGAAAACATATAGCCGGAACGAGGCGTGTAGATCAACAATTAAACGGACGGCAGCACCCGCCGGGAGACCCCCCACCCCTCCCCCTGCCTGCGACCTGTGCCAGATCAACCGATTACACGGGCTATTTGAATGACTGTCTATATACTGTGAAGAAAATGTGTGAGCGACTTGCAAAAATTGTACTAAATAACTTTACAAACTGCAACGACTACGTCGTACTCGTACATATTGGTCGGGTTTTGTCAAAGTTCCGTAGACTCGCTTTTTAGGGTTCCGCGCCCAAACGGCAAAACGGAGCCCTATTAATGTTGCTCTGCTGTCTGTTCTTTTGTCCGCCTGTCCGTCCGTGTGTTACGAGAACAAATGTATTTTTTTTAATCTTCAAAAATAAAGAAATGGGGAGCCATTCAATTCGTAAATTTTAGAACATTTTCGTTACGGGGTCTATCTCAAAAACTACACTAGTTTAGTTAGGAATCTGGGATTTTCTATATATTATGTGCCAATACTCTATTTAAACAACAACTCTATTTAAACGCCGATTCTAAGGTCAGATTGAGCACCTCATTTAAACTCTACGACGTTTCCTTTTAGTTTAAAATATCGCGCTCTCAGCTGTAGCTGCTACGACCACCAAGAAACACGCGCCCACAAAAATCTGCGTTTTTATTTAATAGCACTGGTTCTAGAAGCATTTTTTAAATATTCTAAGACGAGCTGACGATCTCATTTGTTAACTTAATTTTAATACAAATTTCAAGACTTTATGATTTAAGGAAGGTCCTTTAACACTCAAAAACATGAAATTTAGAGGTAACTTCGTAATTTTTTTCTATCGAACGAACTTAAAGATTTTGCTTTTTTTTAAGAGCCCGGACCGCGACGACGACTTCTTTGATCTAAAACAATATGCTAAATATTTTTCTGGTCTTTACCGCGATGTTTTTGGAAAAACTAGGGACATACACCACTTGAAATTGGCCGTCTAAATAAAGGTCTAGAATTCATTTGATTGAATTGTTTCTCTTGCGAGTTATTGTATTACTTACGAGCCCGCTCCGAATCGTTACTCATAATATCTAACTATCAAAATAACGCGCAAATGAGAAACAATTAAATGTAATAAATTTTAGGTATTCATTAAGATGGCCAATATAGACTGGTGTATGTCCCTGATTTTTACACTAAACGTCGCGGAAATGACAAGAAAAATAATTAAAATAATGCTTCGCATCAAACAGACGAAAAATACGGACCGGCCTCTTAAGATCAGTCTATCAGCACTATAGTCTACTGTCTATATTATTTTTACTATACTGAATGTGATATGATCATTTGAAGTTGGGCATCTGGCCTTATACGGACCTTTAATACATTTAGGGTTACGTATCCGAATACTCGATCAACTGAATTTTGCAGTTTTGTTTTATATGGGTTCTAGGTAAAGATAAGTTTGTAATTTTTATTTAAATCATTTAAGTCTAATAACTTGTCAGAATGGTACGGAACCCTCGCCCTTGCACGTGACCGGATTTTGCCTTTATTGAGATTCTAATAAGGTCAAAGTGGGATCTGTGCAATTTTCCTTTATTATTATAAATATTAATAAATTATTCTAGATGTAAATCTGCAATCCATGTGAATTTCAAAATCAGTCGGATGTTACATTACATTTTCCATATATTTTACATGGTACACAATGTATACTTATAACTATTATTATTACTTGTGTAGTAGGTATCATACTGCCACTAAGCTGGAAATTTGGCATGCCAATTCTGTTGCCAAGCGCGGATAACGTTATTTTGTACCGTTAGTTAAGGGGTAACGTTTCGAGCTCAGTGCAAAGTGCATAACATAAGTTTGTTTACCTTATTTTAAAATTAAATGTATGAAATAAAATAGTTTCATCTTATTTTGCGACTATTGTTGAATAATTATCAGGGGTTTTTAGCAGAATTGCGTCATTTTATACATTACGTTGTAAATGAATGGGTATACAAACTTAAAAGCATGTTTTAAGTTTGTATGCCCATTCATTTACAACGTAATACATAAAATTACAAAATTTTGGTAAAAAAGCTTAATTGACACTAAACAATGGTCGCAAAATGTCATATATTACATTTATTTAGTACTTTTTATGCAAAAGTAAGAAAAACAATCATAAGTTGTGCATTTTAGAAGTCAAATTTCAAGTTAATTTCTAATATTACAAATATGTGATTCTGTACGTAACGTATTTTTTTTAGGTGTATTGGAAAATTAATTTTAGAATCATGTAAATATAAATCAGGAGTTTAAAACAAACGTTATCGATTAATTCGTTTAATGGTGTAAAATACCGGTGTAATGGTAGGATCTTTTCTACGTATCTAGGTAAGACTTAGATGTAATTATTAAGGGCCTATAATACCTCAATTCGCAGTCTTGCTCTAACGCTTTTGCTTTTTAACTGTCTATCCTACTCTAGTCAGATGCCGCGCACGCAAAAACATCAGTTATTTTGAAATCATGGCTACACTGATGGTTTTTTCATTTATATGGAACAGTCTGCAGCTGCTTTATATTAATATCAGTTATATTATATTATGCAAAGTTTCAGATCTAATTTCAAGTATTCATTGAAACACATTTCCCTCTTCGTGGAAACAAGCTTTCGTTATACCACTACCTAAGATCAATAATCCTACATCCTATAAAAATTATCGCCCAATTTCCATACTTCCCTTCCTATCCAAAGTCCTTGAGAAAATTGTCCATACTCAATTGAGTGAATACCTGTTCCGAAACAATTTAGTTAACCCGCTACAGTCTGGTTTTCGTCCCGGTCACAGCACTGTAACTGCCCTTGTCAAAGTCACTGATGATATCCGTTTTAATATGGAGAAGCAGCGTCTCACAGTTCTTACGTTGCTTGATTTCAGCAACGCCTTCAACTCAGTTGACTTTGACCTTCTGCTAGGGGCGTTACGCACGCTTAACATTTCTCCAGCCGTCATCTCTTGGTTTGAATCATATCTTCGCGGTCGCCAACAGTGCGTCAAGGCCTGTGATTGTTTTTCGGACTGGTGTCCATTAACAACAGGTGTACCGCAGGGTGGTGTCTTGTCTCCATTACTTTTTTCTATATTCATAAACATCCTTGCCAAACAGTTATCTTCTCGCTACCACTTTTATGCTGATGACCTGCAGCTCTATGTTGATGCATCTGTAGATGGCATTAATGAAGCAATTTGTGCTCTGAATAAGGACTTAAGTACAATATCAGTATGGGCTAAGGCCTTCGGCTTGCTGGTCAACCCCAGTAAGTCGCAAGCTATAATTATTGGTAGTTCGCGTATGCGGTCTAAGATTGATATCGACGCAATTCCAAGGCTTATATTTAATACTTCGGTAATCTCTTACACTGATACAGTGAAAAACTTGGGTGTGACGTTTGATAGAACGCTGTCTTGGGCTCCACACGTGGAATCTTTAAGCAGAAAGATGTACGGTACCTTTCACGCATTAAAACGCATGCAGAGCTTTCTGCCAATCAAAACCAAAATTATGCTAGCACAGTCTTTTCTTCTCCCCATTCTAGATTACGCGGACTCCTGTTATTTAGATCTCACTGAGGAGCTTCTCAATAAACTCGAACGACTTCAAAATTTATGTATTCGCTTTATCTTTTCTCTTCGTAAATACGATCATGTTTCACAGTTCCGTTCGCAGTTAAATTGGCTCCCCATTCGTCTTCGCAGAAATGCTCACATCCTTAATCTTCTCCATAGTGTCTTAAATAATAAATCTGCTCCTAGTTACCTCCGTGAACGTTTTACATTTATTACAGAGCGCGGGCGTGCAATGCGCTTGGGCAACAGTGAAAGGTTGGCTATTCCCGAAAACAGAACCGGATTTTATAGCGATTCTTTTTCTGTACACGCTGCAAGACTTTGGAATCGCTTACCTGTGTCTATTCAGTCACTGAAAAATACGAATTCATTTAAAATAAAACTAAAACAATTTTTCTCAACAGAGTACCCATCATAGTAGAATTCGAATATCCAGTATTATGTATATTTATTAAATGTTTATTTATTTTTTATAGTTATGAGTATATATGTGTATATTTTAATTTAAGTAGGTTCATGAATTTGTAAGTATATGTAAGTTTATGTCCTAGATAATGTATTTTCTTCTTAGTCTCCTTTTTTATAATTAGCATTTACACCTTCCATGTAATTTCTTTGTCTATCTCTCTGTATGCTTCCAAAGGTTGCCTGGAAGATATTGCTATTAGCAATAAGTGCCGCCTTTGTACACAATATTTGTTTGTTTCGTTAATCTGTCTCCCATATAATTTTTGTAAATGTGCAAAAAGTGTTATAAATATAAATAAATAAAAATACTATCGGTTTATTGTACGGTTTGAGAAAATTTAATGGAATCAAGTTTTCACAGCAGCATGGACATAGCATTAGTCCTCAACTTTATCATTATATTAATTTCAGAGTGATTGTTGCAGTATTTGTTTGTATAAAACAGGATCATGCGAAGCGAAGTGAGGTATTATACACCCTTAACCGTACAATTATGATTTCAAAATGTTTGGAGGTATCCTAATTATCGTATACTTCTTTATTTTATCACTTTGTTTATGGCCACTAGCGGCCGCCCGAGAAATTTTTGGTCAAATATCCGGTATAATTTACGAATCTTTAAAACAAAAATTTAGGATTTTCCGGTATTCTTACATAAATTATTTTGAAGTACCTAAGTGTTAAGTTACGGAAAATAAATTAAAATTTTATCGAGATTGGTGTCATGCACGTATGTCCGGATATTTGATTACGAATTTCTCGTGTGGCCGCAAGCATAGTAAAAAGCAAGTAGCTGCAAATGTTATGTATATTCTGACTTGAGTAACTATTGTAATAATCTTTGCTTGTGCTATTTCCATAAAATTTCAAACTGGGCGCACTGTGCGCCGCGATCAATTACTATGGGAGGTAAACATTTTATTTTGTGAAGTTAGCAACATCAATCCATGATACATCCAGTATGAGTTTGGCTGCATAAATGAATGTAACAAGTGTCGCAACGGTTTATGAGCGCTGACATTGACTGCGTTAGTCTTGTCTCTTGTTCTCTGTCGCACGTAGTAATTTTGTGCGCGAGTGAACACATGCGCTTGTCTCCCACCACTTTCACCGAGCGCTCATAAACCGTTGCGACACTTATTGTACCTCAATGTCACATCTCAAAAGTAGGTATTTTTTCTTTATTTTGTGAAGACCAAAGTGTTGGAGTACAAAAACCATAGACTAGGCTGTATTGTCGATGACAAAAACAATCTGTTTTTACATTTTAGATCCATAAATGGACAATGAAATAAAAAAAAATACTTGAGGTTTCTTGAACTACTAATACATATGTATATATTACTACGGTCATTATTGTCTGAAAAGGGGCCTGACCTTTAAGGAAGTGATACAAGCAAGCCACTCATCTTAAATGTTATTTGGGTCATTTTTAGTTGTTTCAGTCCGGGAAACCAGAAAACTCACTACTATTTTGGGGGTTATAGGAGCTCAAAGAGGGGATCACCCGCCTTTACTTGGAGCTTATTTATCTTTACTCTGAACTCAATATCCCATGTTTCGTATCGTTTTCAGATAAACAAGGAACGTAGAATTTAGTTTTGCTATGATATTTGACATTTTATGCAGTTATTTCTTTGAAAAATTATGAAAAAAGGAAAATTTCATTGAGAAAATTTGTATTTTAATGGGCATAACTTGAAAATACTGCAAAACTAGAATATAGTCTGTTTTATACAAATTACAAAAATATAAACTTTGTAGCATGTTACCTCACAAGAAGTTGACAAAAAAAAACTTTATTGTCAGGTGGCAGTCGGTTTTGCTTGCTAGTGCCTAGTCAGTGTAAAAACTAAGCACCATTTACTGTTGCTATGCGGCTATTATACCATGTTTGGTATCATTTTCTAATATAGTAAGGATTAATAATTTTGTTTTTTTGTAATATTTAGCTACTCACATCAACGTAAGTAGAACAATCAAAGTAAACACTGTAGAAATGACACAAAAAGTCGGAAGAAAAATATTGTCAGGCGGCGGTCGAACTGGTGTGAGTGGTGTGTTCTCAATATAGTGTTAAAAGGCCTTAAATCATACATTCTTTAAATTTGTATTAAAAATAAGTTAACAATTGAAGTCGTGGGTTCGTATGGGGATTTTAAATCATTTCATCTAGAAGCAGAGTTATTCAATAAAAACGCAGGTTTTTGTGGGCGTGTTTCTTGGTGGTTCTAACAGCCAAGAATGAGAACGCGCTGTTTTAAACTAAAAGGAAACGTCGTAGAGTTCACTTCTGATTGATGCAAAATGAGGTGATCAATCTAGCTTTATATGTACACTTAAAGTTGGCAACTTCCAGAACATATACATAATTCTGTACATTTGAGGTTGCGCTTCATTCAATTGCAGCGCTTTTTACAGCCTGTCTTGCTCTTGCACCTGGTCAGCTCCGACGTCCGGCAAATCTTACCAGTGCGGATTTCAAATATTTTCTTCTAATCTCCAGCCCCTGGAAGAGGGACTGGGAAGATCCTGTTGTGGTGATAGAGCCTGGCCCCAGACATAATTTATTTTATTTTATCACGAAAACAAACAGTCACACAAAAACCAGTTATCTTAACAATAAACCAACCTACAGTTTTCTGAATTTATTCTTTTGAATTATGCGATTTTTAAAACTCAAATAATCTAAGCTAAGGAAAAAATATATAAAATAATAACTATATTAAATTACCTATATTAGTGCCTCAAACATTTTCTTTTTAAATCTATTTAATGTGTTACAGTAAATATCAGCATCAACCAGCCTGTTATTATAAAGTCTACATGTACGTCTGATGATAATATACTGCCTGGTAAATAGCCCGTAAAGTGTTCTGACGTAAAGCAGCCTCCGTTGGTAGAATATTTTCCAATTGCCTGTATTTGTTTGCAAATAGATACTTTCTGCATTCATTGACTGTAATGCAGGGACTTGATCTATAAAAAAGGTTTTGATTCAGAATAAGTCATTTTTATATTCAACCTGCTACTATACTTAGTTTGTGTGTCGTCGCATAAAACTTATCGCTCATACATAGTTATTATAAATTTTTGGAGAATGCTACCGGTTTCATCCATATTCCCATCTACTAATGATTTAAATCCTGTAGTCGCCAGGGGATATGCATTCCATGTTGTAAATGTACTCTTTTTTCCCCTTTCATTAAAACAGGAAACGGTATCGCATCCTGTAAATGCGTGAAAAATTGGCAACACTCCAGCCCTTTCCGGTCCTGAAAGAAGTTCCGTACATTCTGTTTAAAACACAAACGTATTCCACGAGCAGTTATCAAAGACCAACTCCACGGGTCTGATTAAGTTGGTCATTTAGTCTCAGAGAGAGAGAGAGGTAATTGCCGGTTTTTTTCTTAAATCTGTGCTCTAACGCCTAATTGTAAACGGAATTTTAAGTTTCTAAGCCAGCTAGTAGTACTCAATAGGGGGTGGTTCCCACAGTTACCAAAAATTACCATTTTAGAGTTCTCATTTGTTTCCAAAATTTTATTTAATAAACAAATTCATTCTCAGTTGTTTCCAAAAAGCTAAGAGGTACAGTCGGCTTGTGCAGTAAGTAATAATCTATTATAAAATATGTTTTAACAACGGTCCATACTTAGTTTAGTTAACCGGCTACTATAATAGCTATTATTTTACATTATCGGGATGGATTTCATGATGAGAAGTTTATTATTATTAATAAGGTAATTTGTCCGAATAATTTAGGGCATTATTTAGAACAATAGATTTGACAACTTCTCGTTATTCGGGCTGGGGCTAAAAGAAAGGGCCGTTATGTTAACAAGCCAGGTAAAGAAGCAAGTGGGTAGGGGCAGGCCTGTGACACATTTTTATGACAAATTAGTGGTTTTCGCACCCTCGTCGTGGCTACGAGTATAACAGATAAAAATTTTAAAAGTTGTTGTTTCCGCCTCAGTACGGTACCAATAACCCATTTCATTTAAAATTTCGCGAAAATATTCAATGTACACACACGAATTTTTTACTACTTTATTATTAGTATAGATAAGCCGATAAGTCTAATAATAGCAAAATTTTGTTTAAACATATTTTTTTGTAACAAGATCTCTATCATGTTATTACATAGTTAATAAAACTATATTTTATTGCTCGACATATAATTATTTTGTTTATTGTTTATAATAAATATAAATAAACACTCAAGTTGACTATCTGTGATTGTGCTATTAAGACTGATTGCACTTTATTTTTCTTGTAGTATTATGCCTGTTATTCAAACACCAAATTTACGTTTATATACCTATCGAAAATATATGATATTATACAATGTGCAATTAGGCGTTTTAATTTCACGGGACATCCTCTTGAAGCATTACTATTAATTATAAAACTTTTTTGGTGCTGACTGTACCTTTGGTATTTTTGGAAACAAACGGGTAATGATTTCTCTAATAAAAATTATTTTGGAAACAAATGAGAATCAATGTATGTATTTTTAAATTTCAAGAGAACAATAGAAATGGAAACTGTGGGAACCACCCCAATAGGGGATGTTACCCAAAAGGACAATTACTTTTTTCTTAATAGCACTATGAGGCCATAGGCTTCTTTATGAGGTACTTGATATTTCTAACAGGCCCGAGAAAAAGGGTATCGACAGGCGGACAACAATAAAGGGTTCGTTTTTTTATATTTTGGGATACGAAACCCTAAAAAACAAATGTGACTTCCCATAGCTAAAATATGAAACACCATCAATCTCCAGAGTCAGATTCAGGTATTTAACCCTTTGTACCTTTGCAGAAGGGCGAATAATGGGCATATGTGTTGTAATGTCCACATTGTCCCCGTCAATGAAGGCCGTTGGTTGTGTCCGAGTGAATTGTTATGCAGGCGGGTCCTAAACTGACATCGGTGATAAATCGTCCAAAAACAATAGAGCATAGGCACGCTGCCGAACGCTATCTGGCAGAGGTGGATCCAGGGTGGGGCCCCAAGGCTATCACACATTCTCAAAATTCTGTATTTGATTAGCTTTAACGTCATCTCGTAATCGATTATCACACAAGGTACATTTTAGTAGTTATTAGTTATTACAATATAACTTTCAAATAGAACTTGCACCATTAATGTTACCTTTTTAAAAACAAAAGGAATAAAATATATTTAGACCGCTGAAAGTGATTTAAATAATGTCTATCTATCTAACTAATATTTTATGTTGAATTATTGGTTTTCAAAAAGCTTGTCACGGAAATTGTAACGAAAATACATACTCCAGCAAGTACTATCAAATACTGTCTTATGAAACTAATTGGTACTTGACTCCTTATTAATCTGTTCTATCTTTATGATATCTGATCTTAAGACGAGGTTATCCAAGAAATCTGTCCTGCTCCAACGCTTTTATTTTCCACATGTTTATCCTGCTCAGCGGAAGCAGGCCGCTAAGAAAACTCACGGTTTCGAGGTGTTTTTATTCATTATTTTGGAATTAGAGGGATAGGTTTTTAATATGTCAGCCGTTTTATATCATATTTTTCACGACATTTATAATAGTATAACCTGTATTGTCCAAAAATGTATGTAGCTCAAATATTATTATCATATTTAGATCACATTTGAGACCTATCTTTGCGATTTAATTGCATCGAGCGAAATGTAAGTAATCGTATATCGAGTGAAATATGACATACAGTTTAAAAAAAAATTATCATCACTATTTATTGGTTTAAAATGATTTTGAAAAGAGACAAAATGGGATAACCTCCCCTGAAAAATATTTCAGGCGATGGTATGAAAATAATAAATTGCCATATTGTCGCGTTCGTCATATTGGATTTACAATAACATCAACTACTAGTAGCTTATTTTTTCTATTTTCCTTGCCAAATATATTTTAAACCGATGTTAAGGGTGTTGGTATGGAAATAATAATTAGAAATCTTGGCGCGTCCACCATACTGGGCTTAGAATGACGTCATTTAGCTTATCATGCATTGTCATCGCGAGATTTGACCCAGAAATTATAGCTAACAAGTGAAGTTAGATAAAAGCTTGTATGATAAAAAATGTATACACCTTTCCGTATTTTATACAACGTGAAATTTAAGTCATTTTGCTAACGAAAACTGGTGATAGTACTCGTCCATATAAACAACTTTTACTATGAAGCCAATCCTGAAATCGTGAAAAAAAATCAGCTGTTTCATACAATTGGGTCGACTAGGTTTTTAACTTTTCTATGGAATAGCCGATATTTTTCACGGTTTCAGGGTTGGCTCCATAGAAAAGTTCTTCATATGGACGAGTACTATCACCAGTTTTCGTTAGCAAAATGACTTAAATTTTACGTTGTATGATAAAATAAAATAAAATAAATGAATAAAAATAACATTAAATATACCCATATAGCGGGTGTCGGTGGATATTTAAGTTTGGAAAAGTAAATGTTGGGCGTTGTTTAAAATTAGAACACAAGTTATCCCGTGTGATTAGAACATGTGTATAAGTTTTTCAACATGTCACTCATGCACCTTGTTTTATGGGGGCCCCCTGCAGTTGATCAGGGCCCCTAGTCCGCCACTGCCACCTGATCGGACCAACATAAATCAGATGGGCTACTACGCGAGCCGTGTTATATGAACGGCATGGACGCGCGGCTACACATACGCTGCATGCCTTTGGTTATTGAAAGCTGCCTGTAAAATGTGTGCTGCATATTTTACACATTAAGGAATATTTTGATTGACAATTAAAACGGCGTTTGCAATACAACTAACGGCTTTTCGCGACGGGTGTGGTACGCACACAGCATGCTCGTTTTGCGCCCACCTTCCACGCGGGTACACTGTTAAATCTTCTCATCACTAAATACCCGGAAATGGACATTCTTAATGTCAATTTCCAAAATTTATAGCTTATTTAAGAGCTTTAAGCATTTAGTTTTATTATTAAGTCTTTAGTTTGTTAATACTGTCTTAGCTTACGAGTTGGTAAGCACTGTAAGTAAGCTAAGGTTCTAATGTAAATAAAATACTAAAACCATCATAAATCACGAAAAGTCAGTAGAATGTATATGGACAGGTGTTTATGTCTAAACCGACGAATACGTGATGGTGATATTGTTGGAATTTCAAGGGCTAAATGTCAGTATTGAATTCCATTCACGCATTCCACGAGAGCTGTTGTTTTTCGAACTGAATAAAATATACTTACTTACTCCGTTTATAATTTAATTTGTACGAAAAAAAAGTTTTCTCATTCAGTTGCATGCTGCGGTTTATCATGTTTTATTTGTGCATTTACACAAAAGGAATGGAAAATGACATTTGAAATATTTCATAGTGTACAAAAGTGGCATTTGTTGCTAACAGGAATATCTTAAAGTAAACCTTTGGGTAAAAAGGGAAATTAGAAGAATATAATAAAATTATTAATTTTAAATGTAATAATAAACTTTATTAAATTGTTTTTATTGTATTGTATTTCATAAAAATATCTATAAACGTAAAAATTAACGCTTACGCGTTTTATGTGTTTACACTACATTTCGACCCCATCTTTCAGGGTGTCGTCATCAGGTAAACAGAAAATATAATACATATTATTTTACATACGTTAAAAAAGTTTTTAAATATTTATTAAATTTCGATATATTTTTTCTGTACTCCACGTTGACTCCACGTCATAAACTAAAATAACCAATGATCTCGACTTTTTCATATTCGGTCCACTTGTTTTAAAGATAAAGGCATACAAATTTATTTTTCCCTTAGTCTGTGCAAATACCTAAATATTGCTAAACTGATTTATTTTTACAACTAATGTATTTTTTGAGATCAATCATTTTTGTCTGAATTTAACCGCTATTGTTGTCCTTCGAACTTCTTTTACGTATTCTTAACCGAGATTTCAACCGGAAAATCTACACGTTATTGATTTCATAATCTTATGTATCCTTATTGGTTACCTTCTGTGTACTCGATAAACAGTTTTGGAGAAACAATATCTCCCTGTCTCACGCGCTGAAGGTTTATCGGTCTTATTTGTACATCCTGTACTTGGACTGGCGTAGCCAACCTCGTGCTCGCTGGACCAACGACGATGGCCTGAAGGACGTTTTGGGTGGCGGCTGGATGAGGAGGATTAGGACCGCCAAGAGTGGGAAAAACTTGGATAGGCCAGCAGTGGACGATGACAGGCTGATGGATGGACCAGATTTCAAAACTGAATCCTGAGTACCTTATCAGTACTTATACATATTAACCTTATCTGTACTCAAATACGAGTACTTACATTAAAGATAAACTCTCATAAGTAGTTAAACAATTTGTTTATATAGGATGAAATTAAATCAACCGACCAAATTCATACTGGAGACTCAGTTAGTGATCAGGAAATAGGTTCAGTAATCCCTTTGGCTAAATTCTAAAAATATATTTTTTTGCTACCTTTCTGGTTGGACAAGTTTAAGTACAATTCCTACTCTAGGCAGTAAGGAAGCAAAAAAAAATATTTTTCGAATTTCACCAGAAGGGTAATTGAAGCTTGTGTCCGATCACTAACCGAGTCTCCAATATGAATTTGGTCGGTTAATTTAATTTCACCTTGTATACACGTTGTGATTTTTTGCTATTACATTAGGGAAGCGTTTCAAAACGTGCGATGATAGTGTGAAATTTCACTCGTTTATTAGAAAGAGACAGATCTATATAGGAGAAAGAGAAAGAAAAATCTGGTTGCATCAATCAGGTGGCCCAGTGTGATTTTCGCATTACTCCGAAGCGTTTCAAAACACCTTAGTGCAACTGTCAGGTAACAGTTCGTTTACCCTCGGTTTAACTCGGGTCAATTTCTTAACGCTCTAGGGTGAAATTCGCGTCACTCCGAGTGAAATTCACTCGATTCGAAACGGAACCTAGTACATAATACACTGAGCACTAAAGAAGCGTAAAACCGAGATTCGGTTTTGAGTGTTCTGTATAAAAAGATGGTGCTGGCTTCGCCAAGTTATCATAATCTCACCAAAAACAGAAATGTGAAAAAGGGGCCGAGTTCAGTACACAGGCAGTGCAGGGTTATCGGCTTAGCCGAAAAAAGAATTGAGATCAAATTGGGTCCCGAGTTTTATGGAAGTTCCTTCAGTCATAATAACATAACTGCAATAATGTACAACTTTCTACACTTGTTTTAAAAAAAGTTTGTAAAGATCTTGCAAACTCAGACCAAATAAAAACTCAAGACGGAGCGCTGGCAACATTGACGTGAAGCCAGTTTCGTAAACATGTGTGCACTTAGTAAGTGTTGCCGCCAAGTAAAAACTGAGACAGATTGCGCATGTGTGAGTTTCAAGCCATGTACAAACACGAGACTGTCTCACTTTTGGCCTGCTTCACCCTTTACATAGAGTAAACTAAGTCTTGACTTTTTATTTGGTCTGAGCATGCAAATAATTGACTATGAAAACTTATCCAGATCTATATATTCAGTAGCAAGGACCCTAACAAACTTTAACAAGTGAGGAACGTTTCTGTGGGCACGGCCAATCTATTTATTTAAAACATAAAAGATTTTTAATATTGATACGGTCACTCTAAGATGTTGTTAGGTTAGCTAATTATGTAATAACTTAAGACAGAAGGTCCCTTAAGTAGGGACTGAATAAATTAACCGATTTAGGTTTACATGGATCTCACAACTTTTTACGGTAGAAGAACTAAGTTGCGAGACTTGGTTTTTTACAAGTTTTGTTTTTGATGGTAATACATTATTGCAGTAATGACTGAAGGAACCTCCATAAATCTCGATAAATGAAATCTAATCAAATCAAAATATTTATTTTGTAAAATAGATACATAAAGTATACTTTCTACAAGTCAAATTTAATCTTTACAATATACTTTAGAATATAAAAAATATTTACTAATAAGGTAAATACAAAAAATATTTAGGTTGGGCTACTAAAATGTAATTATACACCCGTATAAAATAGAGAAATCTAGGATAAAAATATTATATATAAATGATGCAATGAACAAATAAGTTGATAAATAAATATGGGAAATACATACAAAAAATATTAAGGTTGGGCTACTAAAATGTAATGAAGTTATACACCTGCATAAAATAGAGAAATATAGGAATAAAAATATTATATATACGTAATGCCTAACCATCCGCACCATTCGATTAGTATTGCTAAGAAGAAGGGCAAGAAACTTAGCAAATATGCCTATACCCAAGTTGATCTTAATTCTCAATTCTTGTTAGACGAAGCCGACAATCCTGCACTGCATTATTTTCATTAGCAGATGCCTACTTTATCTATAAAATAACCTGCCTACCGAAATTCGTGTACCTATAAGTCTCGCAGATTTCACGATTATTAATGGTATTTCTATTTTATTTAGACGTATAGAAATCTATTTTGCAAAGTTTATTATCCTATTACTCAACTTCTCAATTTCTTGACACTTTTTTTCCGTCTTAATGTCGATGGTTTTGAATAAGGAATATCTCGGGAATTCTCGCTTCGAAAAATTTTGACCAGAAACATTAGTAGGCAGCTAGGTAGTGATAGTTCATCTTAAAAACCACAAAGTGCATCCCACCATTTTAGAGATAAATATTTTAATCTAATCTTCATTAGAAAGTCCATTCCAAAAACCATTAATTATCTTTTCTAGGGCTTCGTACTTAAAGGGCCAAATAGAGCCCTATTTGTATCAATCAGCTTTGAGTCTATATGTCACGGGTCTCTAGCTTGTTTGCGAAATCAGTAACAGATCTGAAATTTGATATTTTGTGTAAAATAGACTGAATACATAATTATCAGGGGGGCCTATCTCAAAAATTAAGCTAGCTTTGAATTTTGAATTTCTGTATATAAGGTCCTGCAATAATAAATAAAAATAATTTTAGGGTAGATTCCAGGCGAAGAAAAATTTTTTGGTCAAATAATTTTTTTACTTCCCAGTACAAAGTGGTTCAATTAGCTAACTAAATTTCTATGGAAAGGTAAAAAAAGGAAAGCGCAAAAATTTTTTTTTCGGTGGATAGTGGTATACATTTTTTTTTAAGTAGGAGCCCTTTGAAGATTTTCGTAAAATCCCAAGAAATCATGGTCACTCGAAGAGATAAGGTAACTAAATCGCGCGAAGTTATTTTTATTATTGATCCCACTATTTTGGACTATTTTCACCTTTTTCCGTATGGGAATGACTAGGCTAAACATGAATTTTATTGCCAACTACCATTTTTTTTAATATTTTGTATTTTAGTTTTATTTGTTATTACATTTATGATGTGTTCTATTAACGTTTCTCAATAACCTCTAAAATCATTGGGGTTTGTATGAAAGTCACCCTGTATACTTTATTTAGACAACAAATACTGAAAACAAAGATTTATTGTAGTTTTAGGTTACGACTCTAACTCTACTCGACCAACTTAATTTTGCAGTTTTGTTTTATGCATGTTGTAGGTCAGTAATGGTAATTTTGTAATTATTGATATTGATTTGTAATATTGATACATTTTTACAATCAAATTACGATATATTAATGAGTATTGTAAATGGTTCTCCAACCAATACCGACATAACTTTTGATTTTCCTGTGTGTGGGGTTTTCCTAAACCTTCATACTATCATGATCAGGAAGCTGTGCATCTGACACCGTGTAGACACCTGCCTGCCAAACAGCAGACTAACTATAACAACTAGTCTGCTACCAGGGGTTCCCAAATAGTCGGGCCTTAAAATTTTCGCTGATGTATGGCTATTGAGAGACGGAATTGAATAAAAGTTATGTCACTTAGTATACTTCACAAAAACAATGTCACTGTATCTAGTCAACTTCATAAAATTAATGTTGTAGTCACAGACAAATAATACTAGGTGAAATTAAATCAACCGACCAAATTCATACTGGAGACTCGGTTAGTCATCAGGAACAAGGTTTAATGACCCTCCAGGTGAGATTCGAAAAAAAAAAATTTTTTTCCCGTAGAACCTGCACTAGGAATTGTACTTAAACTAGTCCAACCAGTACGGGAGCAAAAAAAATTATTTTTCGATATTGGCCAAAAGGATTACTGAACCTAGTTCTTGATCACCAACCGAGTCTCTAGTATGAATTTGGTCGGTTGATTAAATTTCATCCTATATAGTAGCAGACCTAACATTCATAATATTTATTTATTTATTTAATTGGTACACCAACAGGATACATATTAAACATTGTTTGTTATATTCAAGAAGGTTGTGCATCTGATACGTATCCCTTTAATAGGTATACACATCATTCTTGAATTAAAAATTTAACTAAAATGTTAAAATAAAAAACAAAAATAAACTTTTCTCAGTAGATGAATTGATAAATATGTTCTAAGCATAAGCCAGCCAAAACAACCCATTTTTATACGTTTCTTCATAACATGAAGCCTAATTGTAGCTTATTTTTTGTATGAAAACTTGCCACGCTATTTAATCCTTATGTTTCGTCTGCTACTTAGTAATAATTATTATATATCTGTGGTTGTAGTCTACTTCACAAAATAATATTACTGTTCTACTACTAGCCAGCTTCACAAAAGAAATTTTACTAATTGTCTTGCGTGTGAGACGAAATGCCGTTCTTGTACATATACTCACGCATGTCTGCCAGAGGAGTAGGCAAAGCATACATATTTCCATCTGCTGCGATCGCGACTCACCTCTTTTTCTTTTCCCTATCCATCAATCTAGTTATACAAGCAGATTTATTCTGGGTGCTTTTGAAAGCCAAGTCAATCCTTTCTTCAGTATGTAGCCATTGGTCGGCAGTCTTTCGGCGGCCCGGTCGAGGTTTACCTTCCACCTGCACACCATACATTTCTTTCGTCACTCTACTTCCATTCATATATGTCCGAACCACCAAAGCTTTCCTTTTTTGGGTTTCGTACCCGAACGGTAACAAATGGGATCCTATAGCCTCTGCTGTCTGTCTGTCTGTCCGTCCGTCCGTCCGAACAATTCCAAAAACATGGAATATTTTTCGGAAGAGGATCGTTTGTTCAGTAATGAATAAATAAATATCTTCTTAGTCTGACTGTATTTGTTTTGATTACAAGTTTTGATATTTTTTCCCTTTTACTATACATTTTGGAGAGTTGAGCGATGTGATCCTTCTAGTTTTGACAGAAACTTTTTAATATCCTTCATTTACTTATGTTACAAAGATTTTAATATGTTATTATAAATTTTATTTTACCCTAAATACGGTATTAACAGAGGTTTTATTCGGTTCAATTGTACCATCAATAAAATCAAGTAAAATATGACAGACAGACTGACAGAGATTTAAAAATCCTTATAAATAGAATCAAAAATATATATTTAGGTCACTAAGATAAGAAATTAAAATCCAAACAATCGATAAAATAATTATTTTCACCGATATATCTTACTTAATTTAATATAATACTGGCTACCTGTAATAGAGAAACATCTTTTCTCAAATTTACACGTGAAAATTTCAACTAAATTAGTTTTATCACATTTCTATAAATATTTGAAAACTACAATAAAATTGAAGCGCGCCGCGCGACGCCCTTTACAGCGATTATGAAAGGCGTTAACGCTCCTAAACTGATCGAGATTAGATAACTACAGAATCTTAGTAAGTAATGAGCACAACCATATATATGTTACGGGTAACGCTAGAAGATAGGGTAAACCTAGGTTTACCCGGGTAATCTTATAAAAAACTTCGGAGGTCGCCTCGTTTCGCTCCGCTTCGCTCGGCTCCCAATATATATTTACATGTCAACCTAACACGCTCCTTCTCACTACGCTCGTCGTTGCACCTATTTTTGACTTTTTTCGGTCATTACCCGACTTTGGGCTTTACCCGTAACATATATTCGGCGTACATTTGCTAGTAAAGTACGCCGAATTGTGTTTAACACACCAAAACACACTTTATGTTGTTAGAAACATAATATTTCTCGCGAATGTAATTTTTACTTTACTTATATTATAACGTAATACAATATTACAGAAATAAATTTCTCGGTAAAAAAAATATAAAACGAGATATTCAATACAATAATATAAGTAAAGTGACTTATACAGTTTTGGGGAGATAACGTCCCCCTGTCTCACACCGCGCTGAAGGTGTATCGGTCTTGTTTGTACGCCCAGTACTTGGACAGACATCGGCATCGTAGCGGAGTTATATGGATATTTCAGCATCTCCGCTCCACGTAACGCCAGTTAGCTTGTAAGCTTAGCATCATTGCAAGGATTGCAGGACAGACCAAGTTTAAGTTTCAATGGAGTCGAAGGCTCTGTTGCAGTCCACAAATGCTAGATATAAGGGCTGATTATACCCCTGGATTTTCTGTATAATCTGCCTTAGCGTTTGAATGTGGTCTAAGTGCTGTAGCCTTTCAAAACCCAGCCTGCTCTTTAGGTTAGACGTCGTCAAATCGTTGGGCGAGACGATTCATTGATAACTCTTGAGAACAGCTTGCAGGTGTGGTGCAGGCCGCGCAGGAGCACGATTACGTGTCAAGGATATGTGAGCTTGTGACAGATGCACGGACAGACAGCGAAAGCTTAGTAATAGGGTCCCGTTTGACACCCTAGGGTACGGGACCCCAAAAAAACGAAATGTTGCATTAAATTGTAACTACAATAAAAAAGCAATGAGTGTGGTCTTGATTCCTTCGTTAACTAAAAATATTAAAAACCCTAGTATATCTCAACAATTACTCGCTTTAACAAAAAATGTGTGTTTTTGTTTGCCTTTACAAAAGTAGTAAAATAAGATTTAAAAAGACTCCTGGAGACCGAAATATATTTTAACAAATAATCAACCAATTTGGCGGCTATTTTTAAATATGGTAACCAAACGACCTTCAGACCAATTTTTTTAAATACCACTAATAGGTGTTTAACAAAGGCCCGCAACAAAATTTAGGGGACATATAACTGAAATTGTGGATAATCTAGCTAAAGATGCTATTACTATTGGAGATTCCAAATTTTATCAAAATTTTTGCCGGGATCTTTTAACTATTCCTGATAAACATGACATGTTGTCCAACTGGAATGATGAATGGAACTGTTTCTCTTATAATTTCTCTCGTTTGCAGCCTTCTATTCCTTTTCGTCCTAGGTTTTACAAGTTCCGAAAATTTTGCAAACGTGTTACTAGTGTGCTTATTAGATTAAGACTGGGTCATGTATGTTCCCCAGTCACACTTTTTTAATTTAAATTGCGCAACTCTGCAGTGTGTGATTGCCGAACTGAGGAGGGGACTGTGTATCATATTTCTTTAATCGTCCTATTAACAATAAATGGAGACCATTGGTTGAGGTACTTAGTGCATGCAATAATTACCTTCCCGATGATAATAATGATAATGTGATGAAGGCCAAATAGAAAAACAAATACAATGAATACAATACAAGTACATAAATCACAGATACAAAACGAAACCTACACACGATTAAAAATATCAAAAGTGTGCACACACTATCCGACAAGAATGTCAGAAAAAGAACGAGAATAGTGTTCCTTATAAGTTCGAGCTACAACAACTCTAAAAGGTGCGAAAACCGCACGGTGAAAAGGTCATTTCTGGCCTTTTGCGTATTTTAGATTTTTCAAAACAAAAAATCCTCCGTATCAGCATCTACCTGGTGGTGTCCACCACTCTTTAAACTTCTCATAGACTGTCGTCTTCCTCATCAGCTGTTCATCGTTCATCATGGCACAGAATCTGCAGTAGTCGTTCGTCTCCAGGCTGTCGTCTCTTCTGTGGTACGAGTAGTGGTTCCTCCACCGGAAGTACTCGTAATACTGTTCTGGGTTCTTGATCAGGTCATTCATGGTCGAAGCCAACTTCTCTTCACCGAGCTCTCGTGCATTCAAATACGATCCATTTGGTAGAAATCTGGAAAAAGTTAAAGAAATTGTACAATGCACAATAGTAAAATAACTCTGATTCATTAATTATTGTGTATATATGACTAAAGTAAAAGAAATTCCAAATATTTGAGTCAGAAAGGTAGTTTTTACATGAATAGTCAACGAAACACAGACAAATAAAATGCCCCAAGGAATAGATTATATCGGTATACATATATCGGTATATTTTACATCCGAAACTGAAACCAAGTTTCGGTTATTTGCTAGTTTCGGCTAAAACTTTTTAAAAGCCAAATTTTTGTTAACTATAACTAACTTTTTCTCTAAAAAACATAAAAGACACAACATGCAAATATTTGGTGCTAAGCTTTTATACTATATCATTTTTATATATTAAAGTAGTATTGTTTGGTTTGACCATACAAGGGTATTCTATACCTCTAGTATTTCGTGCAACTGTGATAAAATGAGAGTCATTGTGGGGCACGTTCGGTTCGTAATAGGCAGTGTGAGTCCCAATTTTGTGAAAACTTTCAACTGGCTAGCAAATCCGGGCTATTTTTTCTGCGTACACTAAGAAAGTGCGTAGCTAAAGACATATACTAGGCGAGTGAGAGCGAATTATTATGGGCGCCATTTATGATTCCTTTTTTAATAACGCGGGTTATACCTACATATCTCCGTGCAATAGCTATGGCATAGTAAAATTTTTACTATGGCTGTGGTAGCTCTTGAAATGCCTCGCGTAGGGATAGGCGAGGTTATCTAGAAAAATCTGTCCTGCTCAGTGGGAGCGAGCGGGCCGCTCAGAAAACTCACGATTCGTGATTTTATAATAAATAAAAATTATGGATTCAAGAAGATGGATTTTTAATATGCCAGTCGTTTTATATCACATTTCTTAAGACGTATATTTTGATATAAGTTTCATTGTCTAAAACCTAATATAACTCGAATGAAGTGGTATTTAGTTTAGACCTATCTTTTAATTTTTTTTAGATGCAGTAAAATGCAAGTATTCGTATATTAAACGGCCGAAATATTATGTCCATAGAGTGAAATATGATATGTATTTTTTCAAATGTAATTATTACAGTTTCACGGCTTGAAATATATTTGTAAAGAGACAATATCGGGATATAACTTAAACCGAGATTCTTTATCTTTCAATAGTTTTTTTTAATAGACAAATTTTACTTCTTTACATACAATTTTACGCCGAATTGTATTTACTTTCAATAAAACATTGATATACGTAAATTACGTGAAAGAAATTATACAATTATTATGCGACGCTTGTACCAAGCTGTACCGTAGCAAATTCTGACACCTGCAGCAGTTCTAATGAGGGTAAATTGTACAGAAGGTGAATTTTTGTTGAAGTCGCTGAAAACGACCAAACATTTGCTGCCAAATGTCGTCACGACCAACAATAGCTGAGGCTAGCTAGTACAGTGTAGAACACATCAAGTTATACACATTGGATTTTGTATCTATCATATATCTTTCACTATAGAGACTAATGTCGTACTGCAAGTGTACCTATAACTTGACATGTTCTTCACAGTACAACGTAAAACGACTGAACAAACAATGCCAATTGTATCATATTAGGGATTTGTTCCACATTTATGTTTTTAGTGGTAAATATTAGTTGTAGAGTAAAATGTATGAACTAAGATCGCGTAAGTGAGGCATACCCACAAGTTTAAACAGAAATACGATATGCCTGGGAAGATCATGATATGTGCAATTCTACGATATGCCGACGACATATCGATGTTTCAGGAAATTAGCGGCTTTTTCTCGAAATATGCACTTTTTAAAATATACTCTTTAATATTATAGTAATAGCTAAAAGCAAGTTTAAAAAAAGTTTCTTTAACCTTGAATAATTTGCTCCACCGAACACCACAGGCACTGCATTGTTCAGCACTGCATGCATCAACTTCTCAGTCACGTAATCCTCGGAGAAAGAATTCTCAAACGCTAAATAAAAGTAATAGTCTTTCTCAATGTTCTTTGAACAATCATTATGATTATCACACTTGAGTCTTCCACACTTGCCGTAAACGTCTACATTTAAATTGAATTTATTTAATTCTATTTCAAGTTTCTTTACGAACTGTTCCCGATGACTCCTCGTATAACAATTGGACACTAACCAAGCGGCCGCTTTGCTTTTACTCTTCAGCTTGATTTCGAGGTCTTCACTGACTGGGTCCATGTCCTGTAAGTCCATCCAGTTCATTACCGTGTTCGGACCTATCACCTTCTTGTCGGAGTCTCGGACCACCACGTAGCCCCACCTCGCGTCCGAGTCCAGTTTGTACGTCCACGTCCAGTTGAAGAACCCGTCGAGCAAATTGTCACAGCGTGGATAGTTATCTGATGATTCTATACTTCCAAATACAAACTTTTGATGAGGGGATCTCCTGGAAGGCAAAGCTGTCAACCTATAACTGACAACTTCAGGACCGTGGAACGCTATAACGTCAAACTTGGTAAGGTCTCCACCCAAGTAGTTTCTGTCTGATGTGACGAAACAGTTCGTGTATGGACACTTTCTATCGATGAATCCCTGTTGACCTTGACCTAGGTATGCGAATGGAAGATGGGTTGGGTTTGTCCAAATTAAAAGGTGCTTCAATCCTTGATCACTTGTCTTGTTATTTATAGGCACAATTTCTTGAATAACTTTATCAACTTCATTTAACTTTTCAAGCTGAACTGACTTTTCCTGTACGAGCAACTGCTGTGTATATCTGACATCTCGATATGAAAGAAACGTTAACACTAATATGGACGACAGAGCGATATAGAAAAAACACTTAACGAGAAGCGATGTAGACCTCATATTTGAAATTCAAATGAATAATTTGACGACATCAATGTGCCATCAACGCGTGCGCCGCGAACTGCTGACCAATCATTGACTAAAAGCACCGCGTGATAATGATAAAAACCCATTATAGATTTACAACACCGTCACCGGTGATAATAATGTTATCTGTTCACTGGGCATGTGGTGCATAGAATCCAGCGTTGAAAGGTTCATTATTCTATGTACCTATATGACATAGTTCTGTTATCATCAGTCTGCACAAATTATCGACGCGTGCTTGAAGGATTCCGTACATTAACTAGATTGTTATTAAAGATTTGTTATGTTTAATAACAAGATAACAAGGAAATAAATAAATCGCTTTCTTGGTTGATTTTGGTTTATTAAAATAAAACCATATTAAATTAAAACCATATAAATTAAAACCATTTTTGACTCTTTCGACTACAGAGAGTTAAATTTTTAAATTTATTTTATTTCATACAATAAGGTAGTTACAACATCAAAAACATTGTTTGTCCAAGGTACCTAATAATACCTATTAATGAAGTTTTCCCAGGTGGTAGAGCTGATGCCGGGCTCGACTGTGGAGGTACCACCATCTTACTCGCAAATCCTCCCGAAGTTATTCGCGGAACATTAAGAGGACAGCTCTCAGGCAAAACCAGGCGGCCCACCATTGCCTTGGACCGATGGATGGCGGTATATCCATCCCCAATTGCCGAGCCATATATAAAACAGACGGTGACGGGCAGCGGCGTCACTAGTGCAAGGGTTTAGGCACCGCGCTCACCAACCCGCTGCCCAGCGTGTGTGAGTATGGGCATTTCTTCCAGGAGGACCACCAAGAGTGGCGAAATCCTGGTATGTCCAGCAGTGGACGAAACAGGCTAATGGATGGATGGATGGAATGAAGTGGTGTCTGTACATTGATTAAGTTATTAGTATTGTACTGACGCCAAAACCACAATTTTAGAATTTTCGTCTGTCTATCGGTCTGCCTGTGTGTATGTTCCGTTTTAACTTGAGAACCACTGAAGGGATTTGGATGCGTTTTTTTAATATCATAATGGTGACCTTGTTTGACACATAGACTATAAATGCTGTTCATAAAATAACGCCAAAGGCAAAGGCTTCTATATAATATATGTAACTCAACGACTCTATGCTGTGATGGGCACAATCTTCTATACCAATAATAAAGTAGTAAAAAGTCGTGATGAATTTCGCTACAAAAACGTGGATTTCTTAACTGTCTGAAGCAACACAAATTGTAGCAACGCTAGCGCCATCTTTTTCCTAAGAACAAGGCGTGAAATCACATAACGCCCTCATGAGCGTTCAGTATGTGCCTTACTGGCTAGTATATCAAATAAATACAAAAATTCGGTCTACGAGTATGGAGGAAAAATTCAACAGCCTAAGATATTTCGCAATCAAAATATAATCTAAATTTACACTGATTTCACGTCGAAAATATAATCTAGATTTAAAGACCTTTACAGTATTGACAAAATTGTGTTTTTCCTGATATACGTACGTTTTCAATTTTGTGCCCGCGGTGAAATTGGTGCGTTTAGTAAGATTGCCTTCACTAGTTTCATCGAACATGCACGTAAGTACGGCGAAATGAAATAGAATAAGTACATTTGGTCACGCCCACATAACAACTAACAACTCAATTGCACTGTGATGAGTGCCACCATTCAAGTCCAATATACGCAGCGCTGCAAGCGCGTAATGAAATGTTGCCAGTGAGATAGGCAATAATTTACCTTTTCTCCTCAAAGGCAAAATAGTCAAATCTTTTGTTTATTGTAATCGTTGGGCCGCTTTTGCGTCCTAGTGGCAGAGCGCTCTACAGTGCTAATCTAGGGGTTGTAGGTTCAATTCCCAGCCTCTGTGCGCGAGTCTGACTCGCACTTGGCCAATTTTTTTTAAATAAAAATCATACAAATTAATCAACTGTAATAGGTGCATTGCTGACGGGTCAGTGCCTTAAATCTCAGTCTAATAAAACGAGGATCAGGATGACAGTGGCGGTGTAGATATCGTATCCGGTATAGGTATAGGCCGGATATTTTGCCCTATAAGCCGGACATATTTCTTATTAATGCCGAACTTTACTTTTATAATAAAAAACTCGGTTACGTATTTCTATTATTTAAGCTATGATTCAACCATACCAAACCAGTTATAAATAGTAACAATCAATAATTTGGAAAATATATTAAAGAGATGAAAAATGTATAGTCTTCTGTAGACTATTTACCTAAGTAGAGAAATTTAAACTCACGTCTTTGTTACACTGACAAAAAGCCTAAAAAAATCTGGACAGACCGGACACGTAAATATTTGGCCGGACACGACCGAAAAAAGCCAAACATATCCGGGTAAAACCTGGAGACCTGGCAACATCCAACTGCAGCGGCTGCAGTAGCAGGTTCTGTGGTAACAGTTTCATTACATGTATTATGATTTCTTTATACATAAAAGTTTTTACTCCTTAACCATTTGATTTACGTGGTACTGTCATCTTAGAGATTTAACGGACTAATCTGTCAGCAATGCACCTCGTACAGTTTGTTCCTGATGTTATTTTCCGTAAAGCATTAAAGGTCTGGCAACCCTGGTAACGATACTCTTTTGACAAACAAGATGGCGGAGCTGTCAGATTTAATACCCGTGTTCGTCGCGGGACTTCAATGGTAGCGCGAACTTCTATATCTGTAGCAAAGAGAAAAGCCTGAGAAGGTAGTATGGCCTCTCGTCTAGTATAGTGTCGCTGCTTTAGATTTCGTATTAGGCATGTAAAATAAACTATGTAAAATAACATAAACATGTAAAATAACTCCAATAACCCAACACGTCGCGCGCCAACACATCTCTAAAATTGCTGAACAGCTGGAGGGCGATTCCGGCATTATTTTTCACTCGTAATGTCAGTCATTAGATATTTGTTTAAACTTTGATAAATGCCATGTGATGAAAACTAGAGTGCCTAAACCACATCAAATAAAAACTATAGGATATAAGGAATGCTCACTATAAGTTTTCAATCAAAATAATCAATTATATCCGTACAAAATCCCTTTTAAATTCACACGCAATCTGTCTTTGCAATTTTTGCGCACGTGTAAGAAAGAATACCCGCCCTGAACTGTAAATTTTGTCTGTAGGTACTTGCTATTGCCAGTCGCGTTGCAATACAGCGGTAGCTCAGTACGCTCTAATCTTGAAACCCGGGTTCAAGTCCTGTCCGAGACATGTACTAATGCAAGTACGGCGATACGGCTACAGGATAAGGCACAACACGTTTGACATAAAAAATACGTTTCGTGAAATCGTGACGATATGTTTATGGCCCTCCGTCGCTGATGTATGTCAGACTCAAGTCACGTGTTCGAAGAAAGAGCACATTTGCATAGGTACATAAATGTGTGGTCTTAAATGTGCAAATTACCTTTTCGTATTTATGCTATGAATTAACAGTTATGGATGGACTTTTCGTTTGTGTGAGACAAACGTCGTCGTCGATTGAGGATCGATCACACCTATTAGCTAATGACACCCCAGGAAAAATATACCAGAAATCGATTTTTGATATTGTTTCTATTTGAGAAAACAATAAAAGCAATGATAGGTCTATGTATTATTTTATATAAATAAAGTCTTGATGTTCAAGTCAATCAGTCAAAGACGAAGCAACTAGATTTTTCCAAGATTTATTGAATGAAATGCACGTTTAAGTGAAGATTTTTCTATCCATTATAGCCTTTGAGCATATTGCAAACATATAGTTGATATTAGTAACTTATTTATTACATATTAGCGTGGATATTAGCATTAAAATTTGCAAACAACCTTTATTGTGGTTGGAGTTTATTCCATTTTGTGGGATGTCGTTGTAGTATTTGGAAATGTGACAAAATTCATGGCAATTCTACTGGAGACTCGGAAAGTGGTCAAGACCAAGGTTCAATGACCCTTTCTGTGAAATACGCAAAATGAAATTTATACTTACGAGGTTGTCCTTGAACAATTATAGAGGTACAAAAACATATTTTTCTTGTTTTGCAAAAAGAGTAATTGAATTATGGTCCTGACTACTTACCGAGTCTCCAGTATAAATGTAGCTACATAAACGTAGTCATCTTATTTTTTATTTTATTTTAGAGCACAATCTCGTACAAATGATGTAACAGAAAAGATCCATGAGAATTTTCGCTCAAAACAGTTTGAGAACGCTAATTTAGATAACAGCGCGTGTCAGTGATTAGGGCAATTTCGTGCTTGTCTTAATGCAATAAGGACTACCACACAAGACATAAACACGGTATAGATTTTAGGCGATACCTACTGGAGCAGTTCCGGAATACGTTGTACTATAAGAGCAAGGTGAAACTCAACAATTTATTTATGTAACTGAAAAATTACCTTAAGGGGGGTTATCCCGATTTCTTCTCTTTTCAAATTAATTTTAAGCCAATAAATAGCAAAAATATATATATATATATTTTATATATGTTATATTTCACTCTTTGATCTTGATATTTCGGCCGTTCGATACACGATTACTTACATTTTCCTCGATCCATTTAAATCGTAAAGATAGGTCTGAACTATGATCTAATTATCATTTCATTTGAGCTATGTTAAGTTTTGAACAGTAAAACTTATACTAAAATAAACGTCTTAAAAAATGTGATATAAAACGGCCGTCATATTAAAAACCCATCCCTCTAGTTCCAAAATAATAAATAAAAACACCTCGAAACCGCGAATTTTCTAAGCGCTGCGCTTCCGCTGAGCAGGATGACCATGTGTAAAACGAAAGCGTTGGAGCCGGACAGATTTCGCCGGATAACCTCGCCTTAAATTATATATATTCGTGATAAAAAAACGGTTTTCCTTTTTACATATATATTTTTTTATATAAGATCCTAAAATAATAAGTGAAAATAATTCTAGGGTAGATCATGTATCGTTCACTGATAAATAACAATAAAGAAAGATTTTTTTTAATCAAATTTTTTTTTCACCTCCCAGTACTAAATGGTTCCATCCGCCGACTAAATTTCTATGGACAGGTGAACAAAAAAGCTCGCGCAAAAAATTTTTTTTTTCATTCGAGTATGGTCTATTGGGATCATTGAGGATACTCTATCACTAGTAAAAATTTTTTCACTTTAAATTGCAGGACCTTATACTAGGTGAAATTAAATCAACCGACCAAATTCATACTGGAGACTCGGTTAGTCATCAGGAACAAGATTTAATGACGCTCCAGGTAAAATTCTAAAAACAATTTTTTTTTGCCCCATAGTGCCTGCACTAGGAATTGTACTTAAACTAGTTCAACCAGTAAGGGAGCAAAAAATGTATTTTTCTAAATTGGCCAAAAGGATTACTGACCCTAGTTCTTGATCGCTAACCGAGACTCCAGTATGAATTTGGTCGGTTGATTTAATTTCACCCTATATATGTATTTGAATTCTCTGGACAGACTGATTACCGCCTCACCTGCGTTGGCTCTCCTGATTTCTGGGTGAGCACGCTCCACCTTAGGTTCTATCAACACTTTCCATTTGGCGCGGTAATGGCCAAGTGTAGCCCATTGTATACAGAGTGTAAATAGACTGCTATATTTAAATTAAACCACATATTATACTGACCGTGATCATACTGAACCACTTTCCCGAGAAACATGCCCGCGATAACCGTGCGTTTGGGAAATAATTGAGTTTCAAATAAAAATTCAAGAACCTTTACACAACGAGCTACGGGTGTTTTTTGAGGCAGCGTCGTTCCTGAAACAGCTGTTCACGCGCAGCGCTCTTAAATAGACCTTCCGCCTGGGAGTTAAAGTATTTGAGTAACAGTTGAATATCTTCTTCTGTGAAGATTTGCGTGGGTATTTTTCTTCAGAAAGATGTTTCGTATGATCAGTAGAGTAAGTGATTTTATTTAAAGATCCGGCCTTTTTACATCCTGCATAAATAAAACCGGTTAAGGTTCCGTATCAATTAAATAAGTTTATAGATTAAATAATTCGTAGCAAACTTCTCATTGCCCGCAATAATTTAACAAAACTTTGTTTTTAAATTCCAACATTCTAACATAATCCATCCATCCATCCATCAGCCTGTTTCGTCCACTGCTGGACATAGGCCTTTCCAGAATTTCGCCACGCTTGGCGGGCCTCCTGGAAGAAATGCCCATACTCACACACGCTGGGCAGGCGGGTTGGTGAGCGCGGTGCCGAAACCCTTGCACCAGTGACGCCGCTGCCCGTCACCAGCCTGTTTTATGTAAGGCCCGGCAATTGGGGTTAGATATACCGCCATCCGTCGGGCCCAGGCAATGGTGGGCCGCCTGGTTTTGCCTGAGAGCTGTTCTCTTACTCTCCCGCGAATAACTTCGGGAGTTAACTTCTTACAGTCGAGCCCGGCATCAGCTCTACCACCTGTCATAACATAATGCAAGAAATATATTTTATAGCACACTGTGACCTAAACCCGCACTTTACGCACGCTTTGCCGTGACCTAAGTGACTATTATTGCACGGCGTGTTAGCGCCCGAGCGTAGCACATGTGCTATAAAATAGTATACGATACTTGTCCTAAGTTGCCTATTATTGCACGGCGTGTTAGCGCCCGAGCGCAGCGATAATAGGCAGCTTAGGTCATACGTATCGTAATGTACTATTTATCACCTAAAATAAAAGTCAGTGGATTACAAATAACAACATAACGTAATCAGAATTTCTTCGTAATAATAAACTGTAGGTACTTGTAGAAGTGAGACTTTTCACTGAGTTTTCTTGAACAAGATTATGAAATTTTAATAAAAAATTCCGTCCATATTATCGTTACTCGCTAAGAAGTGCTGTGATTGACAGCTAAAAAATGCAATACCTATTATTTCAATACCAAATACGTGGTCACATTTTTAGAATTTCTATCATTTCAAAGCAAATTCATACAAAAGCGTTAATTAATTTCTCCAAATTGTGAAAACTCATTGTATTCAAACAACAATTGGTACCTAATGGCGGCGCCCGGAACGTCAGTTGCAAAGTCGCCTGTTATGTAAAATAATTTGAACTTAATTATAAATGACCTTTCCAGGAAGGACAGCTTGCCATAACACTCAAGGCTGTTGCGTCAAAAAAAAATCCCCTCTACAAAACTAGTTGTCTCTCTGTGTTCGTGATAGGGCTCAAAAGCTACACAGCCGATTTAAGGGGGAACGTTTCGAGCAGCTAGGCACCATCTTGCCGTGAGATGGCGTTGTTTCGCTAATGTAACTATAAAACTTTCTTATGACTTTACCTTTTAATATTAACTAACGGAATGAATGATGAAACTAACAGATGAGTTCGAATCATAATACAATCTAATAATCATCAAACTTTTGAAGGAATGGGTATGAAAGTTTTAACTCTAGCCGATATCTGTGCATACGAGAAATCTCACCCACACAGGTAAATTGTCTCCACGGGCAGTTTGATCGCCCGCCGATCGTGACATCTCTTTTGCACGCGTTGAATTTGTATATAGAACCTATCCTGATTGTGTAAGCCAAATTGATTGTCATATTCGGCTATCAACAAGGTAGGGAAGAACCCGTAGGGAAGAAAATATCTTTTTGTATTATTTTGCTATAATTTTTTGGTTTCATTCGATATTGGAGAAGCTTCGATATTAGTTTGTTCGTGCCCGTGGATGGACTCCGAATTATTCAAACATACAAATACATACCTGTCTCCCGGAGAGATAGGCAAAGTCTACATACAGATTTCAACTAGCTACGATCCTGACATACCGCTTTCGCTTTTTCCACATTCATCATTCTTCAAAGAAATTGTTTAGGTATTATAATATCAAATAAAAAAGGTAAAATCATAAGATCTTGTTTATTTATTTATACGATCGTAGCTCTTGGCATTTTTTTTAACTCTCCACAGTATTATTTCTGGTAAAACACGTTCCTTGAAAAACGAAACTAATTTCCGTAGCATTTCTCTAATAAATCCTCGTTCTTGTCAACTTCTACAATAGTGATGGGTTGTATTGTAGGGGTGTTATAAAGCACATAAAATAACACTTTTCCATTTTGGTTATTTTTGAGCTGTCCCTGAACCTGCAATAAAATAAAAATGTGAAAGTACTAAAGAAATTTAGGCCATGTTACCAATGACATTTTACACAATGTCATTGCATGTTACACTCTAAAGGAGAGAATCATACATTTTAGACGAGTGGGTAGTTAAATGAACTTTTATTTGAAACAGCTGTTTATTTGCCTTGGCATAAGAGACCTTCCGATGCAGTGGTTCCGTACTTATCTTGAGAACCGGCTTCAGAGGGTAATCATTGATGGCACGATCAGCGAGAGCATGCCAGTGGCCTATGGTGTTCCACAGGACAGCGTTCTTGGTCCTATTCTATTTTTAGTATATATTAATAACCTGACAGATCTTAATACCGTTGACGGAAGAATAGTGTCTTTTGCTGATGACACTGCCCTTGTTTTTTCAGCTTCATCTTGGGATCTTGCTTTCAAAAAGGCTAATAAAGGTGTTGCAGTTGTAAAGGAGTGGCTTGATGTGAACCTTCTCACGCTCAACATTACTAAAACAAAGTATTTATGTTTTAGTAAAACAAAGCACACGGAAGCTGACTATGATTTTCACTTGAAGCTACACACTTGCAACAATCATCTGCAATCATACAGCACACAGTGCCAATGCGAAATAATTGAGCGAGTAACCAACATACGGTATCTTGGCGTTATTGTAGATGATAGACTCAACTGGCAAGCTCACATAAAGACCCTATCAGGTCGTGTAAGAAAATTATCGTTCTTCTTTAGGTCAGTCAGGAACATTCTCAACTCGAAGCTAAAATATAGTGTATATTTTGCAATGTGTCAAAGTTTGCTTTCCTATTGTATCAGCTCTTGGGGTGGCGCGGCAAAGACCCATTTGTTAGAAATAGAGCGAGCTCAACGAATGGTTATTAAAGTGATGCTTAACAAACCATTTCGTTATGACACATATCTTCTACATAAAGAAAGTGCCATATTAAGTGTACGAAGATTATTTATATCAAACATCATTTTAACATCTAGCACATCCTTAGAAATGTACGCTCCAAGCATTAGTACACAAAGCAATAGGTCAGCAAGACTGGAAGGAAAACTTTCCGTCCCTAGAATGGGTAGTAAATTTGCACAGCGTTTCAAAAAGTTTTTGCATCCCTTTATTCATAACCAAATTTATAAAGAAATTAAGTTGGCAGACAAATCAAAATTAAAACTCCAATTAAAAAGAGAGTTGAGTTCTTGGCTTCTAGCAAAATCGTATGAGGAAGTAGAAAGTCTTTTGGATGTCATTCAGTAAACAATCATCTTATTATTATTCTATTGTTTTGTTTTGTATTTATTTATTAAAATTGTCTTAACGTTTTTGGTGTCACTTATATAAAGTAGCAACATTTTTTTTTTGTTAATTTAATACCTTCTTTTTGTTGTTGCTAGCATTTTATATATACTTATTTAAAATCATGTACACACGAATACACATTGTTAAATATTTATTTATTATAACATATATATTTATTTTATAAAAACATATTTAGATTAAAGTTTAATTTATTTAAGTTAGCACGGGTGGGCGCCTTCTGGCAAAAAACACTTTTGTGCATCCCATGAAACGGAGAATTCTGGTATGGGAGCACGCATATTCTATTCAGTGACGTGTATCAATTTAGTTTGTACAAAATTTTAAATATGGATAATATTTCATTTACTTAATGTGTATTTTAAGTTAACATTACATAAGATTTTTTTTTAAAGTTAACCATAGGCTAGTTTTTTTGTTTGTACCTACTAACATTTGAGAAAAATAAATTTGTAGATTTGTATATCTATTTTGACATTTCAGGAATCAGGACTATACTCGTAGTACATCAATCACATGACTTGAATCCCTGCGGATGTGTCAGATCAGAAGTATGTTCCGAATGTGGACTGTGTAGTGTATGTCAGTCGTACACTCTCATTTCACTGACGATTGCTACATCCTAACGTGATGGGTGGTGACTGCTCAGCCTTATCGGCATTCGGACACAAAAAGTTTTTTAGAACATTCTTACGATGATTTACTTCAGCGTGCAAGATTGATACGCCAGCATTGGCCCCTTTTTCACTTACCGGCAATCCACCGGCACCGGCACCGGCAACGGCGGCGGCGACGGCACGGCTTAGGTGGTAAAAATGTATGAATTTACCACTTGTATGAATTTACATTTTTACCACATTAGCCGTGCCGTCGCCGTCTCCGTTGCCGGTGCCGGTGCCGGTGCCGGTGGATTGCCGATATATGGAAAAGGGGCCCTTGTACAGTGGAGCCCACATCAAGCTATACACATTGAGTATAAGCTGACCTCTCATTGTGCGGGAAGCCTTTACAATAAGAGGTCAGCTTATACTGAATGTGTTTAGCTTAATGTGGGCTCCATTGTACTCCCTGAGCTACCAACACGCCGCTACTGTCCCCAAAGTAAGACTACAAAATGTGATAGGTACATAATAAATAACATTCATTTCACAAACCTGATTTATGATCTCTGTCATAGAGTAACATCTCTGTATTTGGTGACTGATAGGTATTTTATGCGACATCATTTCAGCATATCACATCCACGACACAGCATAAATTATCAAAGGAAGGGCATTAGATTATTTCCGCACTAATTAAGGGGTAGGAGGGCGTATCCCTCACCCCATTGTACTCTCCTCTACTTGCGGAGATCAACCATTTTTTTTCCAAAATAATTAGACACCTGGTCCTAGGCGTAGTCTAACAAACGTGGTTTGTTTTTAAGGAATAAACTATACTTGAATAAAATTTGTACATATACCTATGGCTTGTATATAAACGAGCGCCAATAATACTGAGTGACAGACTGTGGGCGAATAAAAATGTTGAAAACGGTGACTTTACTATTAAAACTAAGGACGACGTCTCCTCGCTCCGCTCCGCTTCGCTCGGCTCCTTAGTTTTTCTTACATGTCAACCTAACACGCTCCTCCTCACTTCGCTCGTCGTCGCACCTATTTTTTTTACTTTTGGTGAACGATTTTTCTCCCACTTACAATATCATTCGATAAATTACAAAATGGCCGCTCCCGTGTAAAACACGTTCCATTCTACCTCAATAATTTTACAAATAAGATTTTTTTAGGCAGGGTGCATTCTATTGACATTTGTCACTGTGATAAACGGAACGTTATTTCATTTTGAAACTTCATCAGCGTTTTGATAATGCAGATAAAGCAAAAATTTACGAAAAATGAAAAATTTCAAAAATGTATATCTTGAAAACCTTTGAGTTCCGCAAGCTGAAATTTTAGTGTCTTAGATCTAGTAACCAGACCTATCTACCATGAAAATAAGAAGTAAGTAGCAATGCGGAAATAATCTAATAATGAGTCTTATCAAATGCACCGGGATCACGGGGTCACACAACAAACAGTATTTCTTCGATTCGAACCCAAGGAAATCGTCAAACAAAACGAACATTCTATTGTAATCTTTGGAACTGACTGACCGACATGACATCAAATAATTAATTCAAAACAAACAATCCAGCAAAATTTTGGGATGCCGTAATCGAGTTTCAAAATTCCCGTAAAATCGGCCACTATAAAGTAACACTATTTCTGAATCTTACTTCTATATTAACTTTGTCATCCACGTTTAAACTCTAAAGAACCTAGGGCTTGCAATTTTTCTTTTTTCTTATTCTAAACACATCACATCAGCGAAGCGTAGGATATATTTGATGTTTACATAGTATGGGGATTGTATAAAAATATTTCGGATAAGAATTTATTTCGTGTTTACTGTCTAGAGTCTAGATAGACAAAACTTGAAAATGCTAATATCTCAAGAGATAAGGTTTCCGTATTGTATACCAAAATTACGGCACATTTAACAAAGTGGCAACACTTGTACGAATGAAAAAATGCATGCATTAGCCGAATTTGCGAAGGTGTAATAAATATTCGGAGCGGCAACGTGGTAGTGATCACCTTGACGTACGATCTGGCAGCGTTGCATTGTACAACCCGGTCACAATATCTGTGCACCTGACCTCGTGACGTCATATCGGCGGTCTGGGTACGGTGTGAAAAAAAGTTTTTTCGAGAAATGTGGAGGTAAAAAAAATTTACTAACCTTTTCAAATCAATTTATTATTGATGAAGGGTTTGTTATTAAAAAACAATAATTTTGATTACAAAAACATTTATTATTACAAATACAAATACAAATACAAAAATTATATTATAATTATATTATTAAACTCAGTCACTATAAATTATTGACTCTATGCCTGACATTGTATCTTCCTCACTCTCACTTTCTGAACTCGCCGAACTGTCTTCCCCTAGTGATATTAAAAGTTGTGTGATGTTGTCATCTGCTAGATGATCCTTTTCCCAGTATTCTCGCTGTAGTGGAGAGCCACGTGATTCACTTCTTTTTTCCAGTCAGCTGGCGTAATTGACTTAATCGCATCTTTTGTAAAGTCGTTTGCAATAGAATCCAACAATCATGTAAACAAACCAAATTGTCACGATTACTCCGTAATCACATACATTTGACGATCAATTATGAACATAGTCTGATTTCAACGAACGCACCATTGTTTTCACATTATCTTCAACACGATTTAACTTGTATTTATAAGTTAAATTTGTTAAAACATTTGCAACGTAAAAATTTCGAAGTATTTGACAAGCTGTCATCTTAGTTTTTTACTCATCGAACTCTATAAGTCATTGAAAAGTTAGTGTTGTTCGTAATCTGAAGTTATCTTTTATTTTTAATTTAATAAATTATTTTAATTTAATATTATTTGCATACAATAAAAATTTTTTTTCAAGAGCTTAATATAATTAACCAAAACGGATTGTATCCTAAGCCATAAAAATAATGGTTAGTTTTTAAAAATTGACAGGTGGCCATTTTGTTAGAATTGTCATTCACAGTCATTCACTGTTCTGTGGGTTCGCTGTGCATTAGTGTTTTCTGTTTCCGTTTTCTGTTTCCGATTTCTACGACTTTGCATTCTCATTTTGGACTTTTGTTTTGCTTTACGATTTGGCTGGACATATTTTTCTTGGAACGACGACCTTTGCACGGCATCACGGACTTTGATATAGCATACGATTGGTATTTTTTCTCAAGGAGTAATCAGGAGGTAAGAATGATTTAGATCTATTACCTACAACGGAAATCTATTAGACGCACTTTAATATTGTATTGCCCTCGTAACTAATTATTTGAATAGATCACAATTACTGAAATGTATGTGTGTAAAATTATATTTGTTTTTAAGGTTATAATTAGCGAGCCGCAGCCAGGTTCGTCGGGGACTGCTCCGCCGCCGCCGGTCAAAAAACCAAAATTGGCTGTTAAAAAACGCTGTTAAAATTACGAACTGTCACCCATATCATGCTATCTCGAACATACTTTAGTGCTTACCAGCAAGTAGTGAAACAGGCCTTAAAAATAATGTTATAATTACGGTCACCGGCGACACTTCTGATAGTGATGATGACGAAGACGAAGATTTAAATTTGTTTTAATAAACACTTTTTTTATATATAATCAGTTTTATTTTATAGTCTATGGCTTATATATTTAATCTATTTAGTCAGTTTTATTTTAGTACCTATCCTACTATGGGCCATAGTCTATGACTTAAAATTAAAATAATTAGAAAAATAAATTTAATTAAAATTAAATTAGAACACTATGACATCACTATGGGCATAAACAATACGCTGTCAATGTCAGTCCGCCATATTTGTTTACATGATTGTTGGATTCTATTGCAAACGACTTTAAGTTGTTCTATGTTCTTTTCCGATTGGTCAATGTTTTTATCTGCCACCCTTTGCTTTACCAAGTTCCATATATATTCGATAGGGTTTAGGTCACAATGGTAAGGTGGCAGACGTACAACTTCTTGGCCATGCTCTCGCATCAAATCGTCGACGACATATTTTTTCGGCGGCTTTGTTCTCAGTATAATGGGATACAATTCCCTCTTTGTCATTTTGTCATTAAATGGAATATTGTGTTCACGTAGCCAATTTTGCATGTCTGCTTTAAGAGCAGCACTAGTGGGCGCTTTCACCGACTGCGTCGAATGGTAGGGTGCATTGTCTATGACAACTATACCGTTCGGCGGTAAATTTGGTATAAGGTTTTCACGGAGCCATTTTAAAAAATTGTTTGTGTCCATCTCGTTATGATAATCGCCGATTTTACTTTTACATTTATAAAGTAATTCTGCACCTTCAATAAATCCATTTTCTCCTCCAGCGTGTACAAGAATCCAACGTTGACCCGGATTTAAATTTTTCTTCACACTGCTGTCGGTATTATTTTGCCAGCATTTACTGACCGTATAGTGGGAATGGATCCACGTCTCGTCCAGGTAGGTAACCGGTTTTTTATCAGCGCCAAGGTCATTATTCTCTTTCATACGGCGTAGGTAGCGAGCCCTCCATGTGGTGATGTCCGGCTTTTGTGTCAATACACAACGGATATTTTTACACTTTTTGAACTTGTAGCCCAATTTGTTAATTAAAATATTTCTTAAATATGTTCTCCCACCTTGAAAATTTAGGTCTCTCTTAACTGCTGCCAGAATTTTCTTCAAAGTTGGGATTTCTTTTTTTACAGCATAAAAACTGTTGATGATATTTCGTATTGCGCAAATTTCAAAATCATCTACTTCGATGCGTTTTTTGTACTGTTTACGCTTCTTACCCCGTGTCGATAATTTTGGTTCTGGGTGGGTTTCTAAATTATTACTAGTACTTGGAGTCGGACTAGCGCCCGGCGAAGTAGGTGGTTGTAATTTGGCTTCATTTTTAATTTTCATTAGAGTCCTCTTTGATACCCCAGTTGCAGCACAGGTTCGTTTTACCACTTGGTCTACAGGTATGGTGTACTGTTTGTTTGCTTTCTCCGATTCAAAAAACTTGAGCACTTTCAAGATTAAATTTCTTGATTCGCTGTGTATTGTTTTTCCCATGACTTCAGTTTAACAGCTACAACAATTTTAATAACAACCAAACCCGTCCAAACTTAACAGTAAACAGTCTAAACTTAACAATAAACATTAAAAAACAAAACAACAATAAAGCGAAAATATCAAAATTATCGGGACGTGTAGCGGCAACGAAGATGCTAACCGTACTGTCGCACCGGGGAGTGCGCGGAGAGGTGACAGGGGAAGCGGGAGAGGCGCCACATTCCAGCGAGGTGCACAGATACTGGGACCGGGTTCTAACACACACATTAAAAAGCCATTCTCACTTAATTACCAGTTACAGCGTAGTGCGCACTACTACATTTTTAGAATTCGACGAAATATTACTATTAAAAAATGCTATTTCCATTAGTTTAAAAAATATATTTTATTCATTCGCGACCAATTGACGCGTTACTTAGATTATTGACATAATTTCTAGTATATAGGTATATAACCATATAGTTAACTCAGGAATAGGCATGAACTTTTGTATAGGAAACGGGCAGCCTTAAGTATCTTTTCAAATTTATTTTAAGTAAAACAACGAAACTATATCTTAGGTATATAATAAGTAAATTAAAAATTTGCTAAGTTTCTTGCCCTTCTTCTTAGCAATACTAATCGAATGGTGCGGTTGGTTAGGCATTATGTGTATATAATATTTTTATTCCTATATTTCTATATTTTATGCAAGTGTATAACTTTATTACATTTTAGTAGCCCACCCTTAATATTTTTTGTACGTATTTCCCGTTTTTATTTATGAACTTATTTCTTCATTGCATTATGTATATATATATCATATTTTTATATTTTTATTCCTAGATTCCTCTATTTTATTTATGTTTTATTTATTTATTTATTTAAAAACTTACGACTATCATTTATTTATGCAGGTGTATATTTTATTTCCCGTATTATTTTATTTTTTATATTCTAAAGATATATTATATTGTGAAAATTAACTTTGACTTGTAGAAAGTATACTTAATGTATATATTTTGCAAAAATAAATATTTTGATTGATTTGATTTGATTTGAATAATTTGGCCAAGTCCGAGTGGGACTCGCGCCCAGGCGCTCCGTGCCACAATACGGGTAAAACCTAAGATGGTAAAACCTAAGATAACCAGGGCGGCGATTCTCGAAACATTTTTCACACGCTTTGCTTTTCATACGCCTCTGTTATTCGTGTCATAGATACCGTGTGATGATATTTCTATTAACTATAACTCCTAAAGACACGTAAAACAAGGTTATGAATACGGACAAAAGGTCAATAAATTTTAAAAGCTTGATACGTTTCTTCTTGAAGAGCTTGTAAAAATCACCCGCTTTCGGCCTTCGCAAATTGTCGCATGTGTGAGAATCGCCGCGCCGTCCTGGGCGGCTATTCCAGCATTATTGCGCATTCGCAATAACAGTAATTAGATATTTGTTTAAAGTATGATAAACACCAAGCGATGGAAATTAGACTGAGTAAACCACATCAAATAACTTTAAGTTTTCAATCAAAATAGTCAATACATATCCATACAAAATCCTTTTTAATATCACACGCAATCTGCCTTTGCAATTTTTGCGCACTTGTCAGAATACCCGCCCTGGGAGTGTATTTTTGAATTATTCGAATTTCAATTCGCATATGAATCCGCATCATCCGCATACGAAAACATGAAATCAGTATTTTTGAAAATTCATTCCGTGAATTCTGCAACGAGTGGTCTAACCCATTCGTTTTCCGATGTCTACTAGTAGAATCAACGTAAAGTGAGAACGAAAAATGTCGATGAGAGACTGACATTATAAATTTTTTATTTGCGTTCCGTTCACCTCCATTCATTATCGGTTTTTAAAATCAACGAAATATTGCTTTCCGGTTTTTATTTTTTCTGCGTGAAACGAAAACCATTACATTGGTTTCTATTGATTCAAAAATACCTAAAATCGTGACCAATCGAATTGAATTTCATACGTGAATTGTTTTCGTGCGTGAATACATGATTCACGGCGGGTAATTCTAAAAATACAGCTCCGGAGCGTATTTTTGAATCATTTCAATTCGCATACGAATCCGCGTGATTCGCAAACGAAAACTTAAAATTAGTATTGTATTCGTATGCGAATTGAAATTCGTATGATTCAAAAGTACACTCCCTGTTGTGTACAAGGTTCGTCGACGAGCTAAACAGGACTACCTGATGACCTATGCTCAGTTGCTACACTTGCTATGACGATAATGAGCTTTACTCTCTCGGTATATCCTTCAAAGAGTATAAAGTTTCACCAGAGGCCGATAGAAGCACTATACAAAACATAAGTTTAAAAACCGTATTTTGTATGAGTTGACTATCTGGTATTTAAGAGCAAGTGGTCCCTAGAAAAATCCAACATCAAGGACAGCCATCATGCGCAAACATGGTTCGATTTTTTAAAATAATGTTTGAGGCTAATTTATTCGAGTTTATTCAGATCCATGCCAAATTACAAATAAATTATATCAGTTGAATCTATTAACAATAAATCCCTTAAAAATAAATATATAATAAAAAATATAAATTGTAATCTAAAACTTGTCTAAAACAGCGGCAGCTAAAAAAAACAACGAAAATCGACCGCAATTCACAGATACAAAACAAAACTTACACACGATTAAAAATATCAAAAGTGTGCACACACTATCCGACAAGAATGTCAGAAGAAGAACGAGAATAGTGTTCCCTAAAAGTTCGAGCTATGACGGCTCTAAAAAGGTGCGAAAACCGCAAGGCGAAAAGGCCATTTCTGGCCTTTTGCGTATTTTAGATTTTTCAAAACAAAAAATCCTCCGTATCAGCATCTACCTGGTGGTGTCCACCACTCTTTAAACTTCTCATAGACTGTCGTCTTCCTCATCAGCTGTTCATCGTTCATCATGGCACAGAATCTGCAGTAGTCGTTCGTCTCCAGGCTGTCGTCTCTTCTGTGGTACGAGTAGTGGTTCCTCCACCTGAAGTACTCGTAATACTGTTCTGGGTTCTTGATCAGGTCATTCATCGTCGAAGCCAACTTCTCTTCACCGAGCTCTCGTGCATTCAAATACGATCCATTTGGTAGAAATCTGGAAAAAGTTAAAGAAATTGTATAATGCTTATTACTTAACTCTGATTCATTAATTACATAAGTCAACAGGAATTTTGAGTCTGAGTTATGTATGTATGATTTTGATAACCTTTGCCTAACTAATGAAAGGAAAAATATTTTTATTTCATAATGTTTGCTTTTGTAGCTACCAGAACGAAGGAAAATCTCCATTTTTTCAGAGTATTGACGAAGAGCCTTTATAAATTGCTTCATGAGACCTAATTTTATATGCAACGAAGGCGGTAGTGATCTGGCCAACATATTCTGCTTAACATAGAAGGGTACCTACTCATGTTAAGGTAGGTATTAAGATTTTATTCATTTTTATTATCAAAAACTTTGTAAAGATTTAATTTAAGTTTTGTTCATTTTATGTTATTTATTTATTTATTTATTTATTTGATAGGAGAAAAAACAGAAATAGATACATGTTTGACAATAACAATGGTGATAACATTAGTTTAAGTATATCTATTCCCTTAACATTCTCACAAATTACATAAGAGATAAAAATGAAGCAGATGAAGAAGATAAATGGTTTATGACAATATTGGCAATAAACCCAAAAATACAGACTAAGCAAAAAACCCACAGCATGCACATGCAAACTTAAAATAAAAAATCATTAAAACTAAAAATTAATAAAGAAAAAGATACATTTTATATTTACCTAAGAATAAGACATATATTTCTGCTTTACCCTATTTCTTTTGTTTTATTTCCTTTTTTTTTCTTTTCTATGAACGCTTTCTTTACTTTGTTTTTATATCTGTTACGAGAGCAGTTAAAGAAATCTATATTTAAAACATTATCATTGTAGTAATTGCACATACGATATATCGGAGCTCTTTTTCCATTCTGAGTTCTAGTTCTTCTGAGATGAAAGAGAAATTTGGGTCTATTACTACGTTATAATTATGTATTAATAATTTCACGAAGGCATCAAAACATGGTCAGGCTTCACAATCGGTTTATTCTTGACATAATTTATTTATTTATTTTAATGTTTTCTTATCTAAGACTCGGTCCATTTAGGGCATGAGTGCAGCTGGTAGTGAAGTGCGTCGGCTCTACTATCCCATAATAATAATAATAATAATAAATTTATTTATTTCAGGCTAGAATTAAAAAACCCATAATTTGTTCGTAACAATAGTTCTTAATCTAATATTAGGCAAAGGAGTGTATAACTTGACGTGTTCTTCACTGTACAACGTAAAATGATTGAACAAACTACTAGGGATTTGTTACAAATTTATATTTTTGGTGGTAGGTAAATACTAAGTTTTAAAGTAATAAATTTGTATGATCGCGTAATGGGTTGGACATATTATATCTGTCGATGATGAAAAAAGCAGTTCACGCCAGTATACAGCGACATACCTGGACAGCAAATACACCGGGCCACTCGCTACCATGGAACTCTGAATTGATTTTCTCAAAAAGTATGAAGCTTACAACTATGAAAGTTATACCTACAGAAATTGCGTTTCATGCTGATTTAAATGACGATAAATTTATTCTAAAGTACCATCAACTCACATTGTAAGCAAGCAATAAACACAATGCTACCGATTTGCTCTGTTTCGAATAGAGTTCACGATTAGCGTTCTTTTTTTCTACAATGAGGATAGTAGAATATTTCTTATAATTTCTTTAGTTTTTACCCATCGTTTGCTCAGACACGTGTATTTTTTAAACATTTCTCGGTCAATAATGGATATCAGGAAGCAGCTCAAGCTGTAGCACTACTTCAGGCAGGCGTTGCGCAACGTGAGGTCACTCGAAGACTTCGAATCGGCAAATCTTCGGTAGAAACAATACCTAGAGACCGGAGCACATTGGATCGCCGTCCAGAAACGGACAGACCTAAGGCTACATCAACAGCAGATGACCGCTATATCCAACTTACTGTTCTGCGAAATCGCCGCCGAACGCAGTTCAAGTCCAACAAAGTCTGCGTGATGAACGCCAAGTGGTCATAAGTTCAGATACCGTCAGAAGGAGACTTGCTAAACGGGACCTGACTCCAAAGAGAGCTGCATCAGGCCCAGCATTAACGGTAACATTAACATTAACTAAAACAGCAGCCCACCGTCGAGCATGACTTCAATTTGCTCGAGAGCATAGGGATTGGACGCTAGAACAGTGGAGTAAGTACTCCCTGATGAGACCAGGGTGAGTCTACATGGAAGTGATCGACTTCAGAGAGTATATCGTCGAAAACATTATTCTCATTGTTGCATCGAGGAAACTGTTCCCTAAGGAGAAGTATCTGTAATGGTCTGGGGCAGCATCTCGTTAACCGCACATACAGCGTTAGTTTTCATCGAAACGACTTCGCTATATATCGGAGAGGATATGCAGTTGATTCATGATGATGCACAGCCTCATGTTGCTCATGTGGTGACCCAATATCTACGTCAGCATTAGTACGATGGGCTGACCAGCATGAAGCCCGGACTTGAATCCGATAGAACACTTACGGGATGAGCTGAAACGTCGAGTTCGAGCCCGGGTACTGCTCCAACAAGGCTTTCTAGAGCTGCTTATCGCAATTGAAGAGGAGTGGGATGCAATTCCTTATGATTTCACATTCACGCTCATGAGGTCGATGAATACGAAGATGCTGGCAGTTATCCCAGCAAGGGGAGGGAATACTAAAATACTGACCAAAAACTTTTTTGAATTTTTCTTTTTTCTTTTCAAAGTAGCGGGTGGCCCGGTTTATTTGCTACCCAGTGTATATAATTTATAAAATTATCTCTTTAATATTACACTAGAAGCTAAAAACAAGCTGAGAAAAATGTTTATTTAACCTTGAATAATTTGCTCCACCGAATACTACAGGCACCACATTGTTCTGCACTGCATGCATCAACTTCTCAGTCACGTAATCCTCGGAGAAAGAATTCTCGAAATCTAAATAAAAGTAATAGTCTTTCTCAATGTTCTTTGAACAATCATTATCACACTCGAGTTCTCCACACTGGCCGTAAGCATCTATATTCAAATTGAATTTACTTAATTCTACTTTAAGTTTCTCAACGAACTGCTCCCGGTGACTCCTCGTATAACAATTGGACACAAACCAAGCGGCCGCTTTGCTTTTACTCTTCAGTTTGAGTTTGAGGTCTTCACTGACTGGGTCCATGTCTTGTAAGTCCATCCAGTTCATTACCGTGTTCGGACCTATCACCCTCTTGTCGGAGTCTCGGACCACCACGTAGCCCCACCTCGCGTCCGAGTCCAGTTTGTACGTCCATGTCCAGTTAAAGAATCCGTCGAGCAAATTGTCACAGCGTGGATAGTTATCTGATGATTCTATACTTCCAAATACAAACTTTTGATGAGGGGATCTTCTGAAAGGCAAAGCTGTCAACATATAACTGACAACTTCAGGACCGTGGAACGCTATAACGTCAAACTTGGTAAGGTCTCCACCCAAGTAGTTTCTGTCTGATGTGACGAAACAGTTCGTGTATGGACACTTTCTATCGATGAATCCCTGTTGACCTTGACCTAGGTATGCGAATGGAAGATGTCTTGGGTTTGTCCAAATTAAAAGGTGCTTCAATCCTTGTTCACTTGTCCTGTTATTTATAGACACAATTTTTTCAATAACTTTATCAACTTCACTTAACTTTTCAAGCTGAAATAACCTTTCCTGAAGGAGCATTTGCTGTTTATATCTGACATCTCGATAGGAAAGAAACGTAAACACTAATATGTACGACAGAGCGATAAATAAAACAAACTTAACGACAAGCGATGTAGACCTCATATTTGAAATTCAAATAAATTATTTGAGGACATCAACGTATCGTCAACGCGTGCACCGTGAACTGCTGACCAATCATTGACTTAAAAGCACCGCGTGATCAACATAAAAAGCAATTTTAGATTTACAACACTGTCACCGGTGATAGCTGGGCATTGTGGTCAGTGATAAACTGATAACATAGACGAAACGTCTATGGTGATAATATTTATGAGTCAACCAAATAATTACAATGAAAATTTCTTTCGAGAACCGACGTAATAGGGGTGCAAGGGAGTAGCGGGGTACACCATGTCATTTTGTCAACTAATAGGAGGCTCTCATACATCACCTACGACGAATGTCGCCTTTTTGGTAATTATAGTTTATGAATTTATGATGGTGACAAGAATCATAGACTTAGAAGAACATGGAAGAATTAGTTCTTATTCTATGGATGGTACTGTAATATCAGAAAAAAAAAATTCGATACACACCAAGTTGGACACCCAATGCGAGTAGGAAATGGCTGAATTATACAGCAAATAACTCTTAATAATTATGTTGGTGTGATAGCGATATAACCCTTACACAAAGTAATCACGATAAATTACAAACATATTCTTAATTCTTTATTGTACAGAGATAAATATTGTCAATTTTATTTTAGTCTCCAATATAATGTACAGTGTCGAGCTTATCTCAAAACTCTTATCTCTTTTTTTCCCGCAGACCAAACCTAAATGTGAGTATTTTTATGAGAGGTATCATAAGTTCACACAAATTTGCACAAAGAAAATTACTTACTTTATAAAAAAATATTGTAGCCATTAAATGCCAGTAAACCTAACCTATCAAACTAAGTTATATTTATAGTTATAATACTTATGTATCAGATAAATACAGAGATACACTACAATATAATATACCTATCAAAGAAAGATGATGCTCTTTTATTTTTTTACTTTTTGTATACGCCAAAAGAATAGCTATGTTCTTTATTGCAGATCGACTGCACCAATCATGAAATTGCCAGTTACGAGTATGTTGCCAGTTTGTAAAAATCAATAAATCTGTCAATCCTCCAAAATTTATGTTTTGGTCAGCGTCCCGACAGGAATTTTTATTTTGGAGCGATACAATACTAATAAAAGGCTATCAAATTAAAGAGGTTTTGGTCAGCTCTAAACTCTATATTTTTGTCAGCAAACAAAGTGAGTTGAGGTGCTTCTAGTGGTCGGCAAAAATAACTAAATTGATCAGCAAGTTATTGGACAGCTTTAAAAATGATGTCATAGGTAATTAAATATATCTGCAGCTACACTAGTAAATAATAGAGCAGCAAATCGTGATACAGATTTTATTAAATTTTGGCAAGCTGTAAAATTTATTTTGGATTTACTAATTATTTTTACAGCAACAAGAGTGTGCAATTTTTGAAATAATTTATTGCATTCAGTAATGGGCCGACCACTTTATCCACTATATGAAAATAAATTAAAATTAAACTAGGAAAACATATTTACAAAATGCTTTTAAATATAAAAAAAATATTTTTATAGTGGTTTATTAGTATGGTACTGAAGCCAAAACAACCATTTTTAGAATTTTTGTTTGTTTGTCTGTCTGTCTGTAAGTATGTTCCATTTTAATTTTAAGACGAGAACCGCTCAATGGATTTGGATGCGGTTTTTCGATTTTTTTATCATCGTAGTAATCAACATATATTATAGGCTGTAGGTTGTTCAGAAAAATACTTAGAAGCCAAAAACGGGGCAGAGATTAAATAAAAGCAGGCGGAGCCGTGGGCAAAGGCTAGTTTTCAGTTTTTAGTCAAACATCAAAAATAATTGTAAACACTGTTATACACTGTTATACATGTTAATATTATTATTATGCTAATAGGTGGTAGAGCTAATGCCGGGCTCGACTGTGGAGGTACCACCATCTTACTCGGAAATCCTCCCGAAGTTATTCGGGGAGAGTAAGAGGACAGCTCTGAGGCAAAAAAACTAGGCGGCCCACCATTGCCTGGGACCGATGGATGGCGGTATATCCATCCCCAATTGCCGGGCCTTATATAAATCAGACTGGTGACGGGCAGCGGCGTCACTGGTGCAAGGGTTTCGGCACCGCGCTCACCAACCCGCCTGCCCAGCGTGTGTGAGTATGGGCATTTCTTCCAGGAGGACTGCCAAGATTGGCGAAATCCTGGAAAGGCCTATGTCCAGCAGTGGACGAAACAGGCTGATGGATGGATGGATGGATTATGCTAATCGATTGTATAATCCTGCTGACCAAATAATTATTTTGTATTAGAACTATTTATTTAGCAGACATATACATTATCAAGCTGACCAAACACTTACTTATCTTTTGATAATCCTTGATTTAGTTGCTGACCAGGTATTGCTGGTGGTTTTTTTTACGGGCGACAAAAACATATTGTGCTGACAAAATTACTTTTCAGCAGATTTTTCTTGCTGACAGAATATTAAAAATCAAATACCATTTAGTTATAGTTCATTCAGAATCAGCTGGCGTCTTTCCACTTGAACACAAACAATAGGGGTAATAAACCAAACACTCATTGAGCCCATCCATTTTTAAAGGAGCCTTATCTGTTTTGTTGCAAACCAACCAGTGTTGATACTAATCTCTTCGAAGTTTAAAAAACAATTGAGTGGTATTTCTTTTTCCTTATATTATTAAAGGGAAAATAACACAGGGAAAGTATCAAAAACGTTTGAAACACCGCCTGCCGCACGTGTTTTACAAGTGTTTATTGTTCCGTTCAGGCGCATTCACCGGCCACGACTTAATCGTATTGTTATTGCTAATGACGGTCTCAAGTGGAAAGACGCCAGCTAATTCTGAATGGACTATACTTACCCTAATAAAATACAAAAAATCTCATGGCACGAGTATCCAGTCAACTATCAAAAAGTTCAGTGATTATGCTTTTGCATCAAATTTTTTATTTTATGAGATTGAGTGTACTCGTATATAAAGGGCTTCATGCGATGATTGTAAAATTTTACTTCATAATCATAATAGGTCGGGGAAAAAGTTTCTTCGTATTTTATATGAAAATTCAAGACACATTTTTTCAAAGTTTATTTACATTTAATGATTTTAAATATGTACCATTTTGTTCAATAACTTGTTGCCATCTTGTAGGTAGTGACATAATCCGGTTGCTATAGAAATGTTGAGACTTCTGATCAAAAAAATGCGAAAAGTAGTTTTGACAGTCCTCTCTTGATGTTAACCTTACACTACCTAATGAATTCTGAAGAGAGCGAAATAGGTGAAAATCTGAGGGTGCAAGGTCAGGGTTATATGGTGGATGCATTAACATTTCCCAACCCAGTTCTCTCAATTTTTCCTGAGTGGCCAAAGATGTTTGTGGTCTGGCATTATCATAATAAAAGACCACACTCTTTCTGTTGATCAATTCCGGTCGTTTTTTTCTCAATTTATTGCTTGAGTCTCATCAGCTGTTGGTAGTAGAGATCCGAATCGCTGGGTTTTTCCCGGCGTTAAAAGCTTAAAAGCTCACCATACACACAGCATCACCTTATTGCCTGTTAATCCGGGTTTTGCCATAATCTGTGGAGCTTGACCGCCCTTTGACCATGACCTGACCTTTTTTTCGCACGTTCTTGTCGTAGGTGATCCACTTTTCATCACCAGTATCAATCTCTTCAAAAATACCAAATACAAACAGTACGACCAAAGAAACTTTATAACAACTTGATGCATAGAAAATACGAAATGACTTTTTCCCGACCTATTATTTCAGCTACCTGTTTAGTAAAAAACAAAAAAGAAATTATCTAAAAACCAAATTTGGGCCGGGCTGTCAAGTCGAGCGCAAAAATGATAGCGGTTGACAAACGATTCGGCATCCTGAAGTACGGAACCCTAATTTTTATTATTGAGTATTTTACTTTAATCAAAGTATGTATAATAAATAATCTGACCTCGGAAACTTGTGTGTAGTTATTAAGCAGAAACAAACAACCTTGAAATAAAAATAATATTTTCAAGGTATTTTTTGTATGGGGATCCCCTTGGTTTTCAATATTTGGCGTGATAGAAGTTATAGTAACACGTATTTTGTAAAAATGTCGACTGGCTACTGGCCCTGTAACAAACGGATGGACAGTCAGACAGCGGCTTAGTAATGGTCCCGTTTGGCACCCTCGGGTACGGAACCCTAAAAATGACTTTCCAGACTGCGTCTTTTGAAAACAATGTTGGACATATCAGCGCTGTGGTATACAAATACAAGTCCAAAGTGTTCTAAGCGCTGTAGCACCCAAAAGAAAAATAAACTATTGAGTGCTACGGCACGCCACAGCGCAGGGAGTGTATTTTTGAATCATTCGAATTTAAATTCGCATATGAATCCGCATGATTCGCATACGAAAACTTAAAATTAGTATTGTATTCGAATGCGAATCATGCGGATTCATATGCGAACTGAAATTCGAATGATTCAAAAATACACTCCCTGTGTGCAACATTGTTTTCAAAAGACGCCTCCCTCCGGGCTTCGCCATACGCGGAAACTGGTCTACGGCCTAGCACTTTGTATACAGCCTCAACACATATTTATCAGTTTCAGGAATAAGCAGTAAATAATCCAAAGCGCCAATTGTTTCTCCGCATTACTTAAGTAGGTTCTTGATGTTTTTTGTACACGAATGCGCTCCTAATTAGTATCCTAGTTAGGATGCCGATAAATCGGATGGTGTAATCGCGCTTTATAATGACGATTCAACGGGAAAAGTTAGCTAGTTATATACATGCGTAGAATATAGGTATTGCTAGAGGTACCACTATCGAAATTATCGCTGGTCCTTCGTTCGTATTACCAACGTGCTGAGTATTAAAAGCGGGTTTGTGTACTTTTTTCCCGATAGAACGTATCTAGTACCCCACGGGGACTTGAATTCGAATAAAATAAAATCCTATCACTTGTATCAAATTGTAAGGGTCGGTCGACGGAACCGCCCGTTGACGTATAGGTACCTATATACTTGTAGTATATAGAATACATAAAACATGTACAAGGCCCTCGTAAAAATACGCTCATAGTTTTATTTTCACACTAGCCTTTGCTCGCGGCTCAACCCGCGATTATTCAATGCCCCGTTTTCGGCTAAGTGGTTATTTTATCAACACTCCTTATAGTCTAATGTTGACGTTGGGTCTGTACCATTATAATAAAGAAAACTACATCCAAACCTGTTGAGGGGCTCTCGAGTTAAAACTGAACATGCAAAGACAAACAGACACAAAAATTCTAAAAATTGTAGTTTAGGCTTCAGTGCAATACCCACATCGCTTGAAAAATTGATGTACAGACCCTGACTTCTTACAATTTTATTAGTATTGTAAAGGTGTTTACATCTCTGGGTGTACGTGCAATAAATAACATGTTGTTTGATGATAGAGAGGAACAAGGAAGGACAAGAGGAATAAACGAAGTCCCTGTCTGTCCGTCCTTCCGTCCGTCTGTCTGTCAAGTCAAGACCCCTTTATCTCAGGAATGTATCGAGTTGAAATTAAAACCTTAAGCTCGAGTCTACAGGCCCTTGAAGCTGTAAAAAATCAAACTTCTTAGTTAACGTAAAAAAAAGATACGGCATAAAAATGTATATTTCGACACTGTCTAGTCAAAATTTATAGGGTATTTCCCGTTGATCTAGAACTATGGAATTTGGCAAGAAATACCGTCTTATACTACAAGTATAGGGAAAAATCTGAAAACTATAACATAAGTCATAAAAATATAGTGTAATATAGTGTGTGGTGGGTGAGTCCGACTCGCACTTGTCCGGTTTTTTTCTTTTTATCTAGCCTTGAAAGTGTCCCACTGCCGGGCAAAGGCCCCCCCTTGCTGAAACCACATATCACGGTCCTACACTACTTCCGACTACCCCGGGAGAAATAAGTCAAGATCGTCACGCCATCGTCTTTTTGGACCGCCCTGGCCATCGGTAGTCGTCACCTGGCACGCACTTGGTAGCGATTTTCGTCCACCTATCCGGATGCATACGACTAAAAAGGCCGACTTGGGTGAATCATAAAATGATTTGAAAGTAGGACAGAGATAGAATTTATTCACTAATGCAAAAGAGACGGCAATAGAACAGAATCATAATATAATTCATCGTGGCCTTTTTAAGGGGCCATATCCATTTTGCCGTCAGCACACCAACGTCAGCAATTCGACTTTGGAGCGCAGTTCAGTGTTTCGGATACGGTCGATCCATTTTACACCTTGAATGCTGCACTGGAGCGCAAACTCGTTGGCAAACCTTGAGTTTGGTCTTCTGATGATCGGTGAGTGACCACGTTTGGAAACCATAGGTAAGAACAGGGATGATACACATGTCAACAAGTTTACGCTTCAGTGACAATGGAAGGTTGCCGTTCATCAGCTCTTTCATGGACTAGCTCTTACAGAACATGTTAATTGATGTTATTTATTTTCATTTCATACATTTACACGGACATGTGCACGGACACCCAGCATTAATGTAAACATCATTTACTAACATTTACTTTTAATTTTTTTAAGGTAAAGCCCTCGATAATGCTCTTACAGTGAAACCAGTTCGACAGGGTAAGGGTAAAATTACAAGTGTTTGTTCATAACAATGTATGAGAAGTTCCAACAAGTGCCGACAATCAATTTACTTAGTTACACCTATACAAGCTTGCAAGTCAAATATTTGTCCATGTAATTCAAGGATTTCAAGGCTCAAATATTGAATCTCCAATCCATTTTGATATTCCTTCCCATGGTATTGTTAGATGAAGTCTCCCCCAGTGAATATACAATTTCTGAGATTGTGGCGTGCGAGCCAAGAATACCAAGTGTAATGCAAACACCAACACATACGCTCTGTAACTTGCTTGTTTTTGAAACATGATGGGAATATCATTTTGATTCTAGAGAAAATATGCTTCGATATTTTTCAGTGTTTTTTTATTGACTGTAATATTGTTGGCTATGAGGCCATCACTAAGATACTGGAGACAAGAAGCAAAAGCTGAGAAACACCAGTTTCTTTTAATTATTGGACATTGCTGTTTCTATCCCCGCATAAACACAGAAGAAATACTAAGCAAAACTCACAATTTATTGGACTCACAAAGTTGTAATTTTGCGTGCAAGTTAGTTTCCTCAATTCTAAAATTAAAAAATAATTATTTTTATAACTCCATCCATCAGCCTGTTTCTTCCACTGCTGGACATAGGTCTTTCCAGGATTTCGCCACTCTTGGCGGTCCTCCTGGAAGAAATGCCCATACTCACACACGCTGGGCAGGCGGGTTGGTAAGCGCAGTGCCGAAACCATTGCACCAGTGACGCCGCTGCCCGTCACCAGTCTGTTTTATATAAGGCTCGGCAATTAGGGATGGATATACCGCCATCCATCGGTCTCAGGCAATGGTAGGCCGCCTGGTTTTGCCTGAGAGCTGTTCTCTTACTCTCCCCCGAATAACTTCGGGAGGATTTGCGAGTAAGATGGTGGTACCTCCACAGTCGAGCCCGACATCAGCTCTACCACCTAAATTTTTATAACTCACTCGTATAAAACCTACCTCTAGGTGACTTTTATACTTGTGTCATTGAGCGTATACAAATAAAAATAATTTGAAAACTTGAAAGTTATGGGTTCTCTTAGTATTGCAGACAAAGTTTTCCATGATGTGAACGTAAATAGCGCTGCAGAGCGGATAGGGTTACCATATGACAGACATTTACCGCATTTGAGTGGCATTTTTGGGCGTAGATAGGCGTGCGGCCAGCATTGACTTGAGACAGGCATTTTCAAATTTTTTGTGAAGTCTTTTACCACAGTAGAATAATTATAACTTCGTTGCATAATTTACAATTTAATTAGGTATTAAATTAAGCAGTGTTCATAGAAACGACCAAAACGACGTGCTTCCAATTCTCGGTGAACTACGACGGTACCTACACGACACGACAGTCGCTAATGCAGTTACGTATTTTACGGACGCGGACAGTGTGAGATGCTTCAGCGCATTTATTTACGTAAATTATGGCACAAACTTATCGATAATTTTATTCAGAGTATGGATTAGGGATGCCAGACGTCCCGTATTTTAGGCGTAATCTTAAACGTCCCGCCCCGGGACAGTCACTGACCCGTATTTTAACATTATTTGAAAATCCCTAATATTTTTCTAATTATATTGTTTATTTTATATCGTTGCGGGTGTAAAGTGAGATGTCTGCTGCGCTTTCCCCTCGTGGACTCTCCTAATCTACGAGTAAGTCACAAACAATCCCTTCGACCTCACACTCGGAGAGTTACCTCTGGCCACAGTATATTAAAGTAAGCAGTGTTACGTCCTCATACAAACGGCCGACACGACGCAGTTCCAAATCTCGGTTAACTGTGAACTGCGATATGTACACGACAGTCCCAAATGCGCCGCAGTTACGTAAGAACGCGGACAGTGTCAGACGCTGCCGCACATTTGTTTACGTAAATCATGGCACGAAGTTATCGATTATATTGTCCAGGTTATGGATGTTTAAATTCATCTATGTTTGATAAACTCGTCCACCACCCAGGTCTGGAATGTGGAATGGCTGGGCCCAATTTAACATAGATACACCTCAGCCTGGTGGCAGAAGGATCTCGAACGAGTACTTAAACCTGGAATAAAGTTAATCAAAGGAAACTCACAATCTCTCGAAGAAATGTTCATATACTTCCATGTTCTTTGAACAACCTCGGCGCTCAGTCAAGGTGACACCTCGACAGTGTGGCAGAAGAAAGGGCAGGGCTCCTTGGGCAGATGCAATCGACGTTCTAAACTCAACTATCCCCAGGCTAGCCTTCCAAAAACCAGAAAATACGTGCACTTTCACGTGACTGCGTAGATCGTCCGCGACGGGAGGTTCATTCTTTCGCGACTGATTCTGGTTTTAAAATGTACTGATTTTGTTCATCAAATCAGACTGATTTCAGTTCTCGTTACTCAACGATAAAAACACTACTTTAGTGGCTATTTTAACAATACAAGACATAATTTACTTCCTTGAGCTAAATCTACGTGTTCACCGCTCTAAGCTTTTTGTGACAAGCAAAATGGCAGCACCGACGCATTCCGATGTTACAAGCGTGCAATTACAAAAATATAAAAGCTGCGTTCTAAACCTTATAAACCGAACACTGTACCTATATATCGAAACCAGAAATAACCCAATAAAGACAGTCAGTGGACAGCCCTAGTGCGTGTTTACGTACCGAGCGGCCGTTGGTAATTATTTCAAGGACATGGCCGAGACAAAATACTGATTAGATTAAATATACTGTACTTTTACACATATATACATAAGGAAAAAAGGATTCTTCGAATCTGACAAAACCAATTTATTATTATTTTTACTATGTACTGTGTTGATTTATTAAATAAGATTTGAGCTGAAGTTTTTTTTTTATTACTGCGTTTTACTTCAGACGTGCATTTTTTAATATCAGGCCTTTTAAACACCTTAGACAAGCATTCCTGCATTTTTATATGGTAACCCTTTCGGTTGCGAGCTGCCCGAGTATCACACGAATTCACACGAGTGAATTTTTATATTTATTTGGAACAAATTGAAACACTAAACATTATTACTTTTTAAACAATTTGTTTCTAATTGATTTTTCTATCTTTCAATGCACACAAATAAAATATATTAACTATATCGTAAGTTCATAACTTTTACATTTGAACTCTGTAGCAGGGACCCTAACAACCTACATATACTTTCAAAACAAGGTAAGACTGTACATACGTTTCTGATAGTCGTTCAAAAACTCACATCGGCTTGGGTTCATACCCCGGGTTCCAACACTAAACTGTTCAAAAATTGACACGGGTCGCAACACCGACCGTTCAAAAATAGCAGTGTCGCTACACCGGTGTCGAATGTTTCAACACCAACTCTGAACAAGGTTCGCAAGGTTCGTATAGAGACGTCAAAATGACAGTTATAAATCAATACGAAATCTATTGGAGATATATGAAATGACGTTTGGAGTGTAGCAACTCGGCCAAAACCGTTCAAAAACTCAGTGTTGCAACCCCGGTGTTCCTACCTACCCTAGGGTTCTTTGATGAACGCACTTCTGAAGTGCATTCAGAGGCTAGGTATGAACACTGGCGTTGCAACGCTGAGTTTTTTAAACTCTGAGTTGCTACACTCCAAACGTCATTTGACACATTTTCAATGGATTTAGTATTTATTGATTTTTATGTGTCATTTTGACGTCCCTATACGAAGCTTGCGAACCCCGCTCAGAGTTGATGTTGAAAAATTGGACACCGGTGTAGCGACACTGCATTTATAAACGGTCGGTGTTGCGACCCGTGTTGATATTTTTGAACGGGTTAGTGTTGGAACCCAGGTTGGAAACCCAACTCAGTGTGAGTTTTTGAAGGACTATCAGTAGTATTTGCGTTAAAGACTATCTTGCACTTGCAATAGTGATTGGAATCAAGAGTTTTACGAGCTTTCCGAAGCACGTAGCTGGATACAAGCGGTAGAATTTGAACCCGCTAACTCCGACGCGTCGGGCACAAAAACGATCGAAGCCAATGGCCCCTTTTACACTTACCGGCAATCCAACGGCACCGGCACCGGCACCGATAGATTGCCGGTAAGTGGAAAAGGGGCCATTAACAGGTACCAAGTAAAAACAAAATGTCTGGAATAATTAACTTTAATTTATAAACAGTCAACAGCGTCATACAATCTAAACATCACATTGCATTAACAACACTTACATCGTCAGGTTATGTATGTAGTTGCGTCTTTGGCAAGTACGCTCTTTTTTATATTCCGCCAACAAAAGAGCGATAAACGACGATTATGCCAAGAGAGAAATCTTAGAATAGGTCAAGAAAAAGGTTTAATGACCCTTTCTTCAAATACGGATAATTAGATTTAGACTTCCTATATTGAGTTGAGGTTGTTCTTAAACAAAGAAAGGGGCACAAAAATTATTTTTTTGTTTCGCAATATCACTGAAATTAGGATTAAATTATTTATACTGAAAGTTTGAATACTTATTTAGAGTGCATACAAACTGGTAAGGACAATTTGTTAATTTTTTTTTTTTTTTTTTCATTATAACTTAATTTTACTGATTTACCTTTAATTGTTATCATTATAATTTTACATGGACAAATAGGTACTGTAAATATATTTGTCTGAAATAAATGATTTTGATTTGATTTGAGGCATATCGAAAAAAGTATTTAAAAAAGAAACGCTGGGCAGCGTAGCACACTTTCCGTGAAAGCAAGAGATCGCAGGTTCGTATCCTATAACGAGGTATTTTTTCAAAATACTTTCATCCCTTGAAATTTGTTTCAGTTGGTCTTTTCCAGTTTGTAATGTTGAGGGTCATTGAACCTTGGTCCTGATTACCTACCGAGTCTACAGTATGAATTTGGCTATAGCAACCAAAGTCACCTTACTGGTAATTAAATAATAAAACCACCGTTTATGTCGAAAAACACAGAATTAGTTCATACCGCCAATAACGAAGAAACAATTTTGGCTTCTTTTTTATACTTGCGTTTGTTTACCTTCACGATGATATATAGGTAGACTTTCAACATATTTAACATACCTTATTTTAATTAAAAATTGTCCTACCCTCCGTAATACTTTTTTTTCATTGACCTATAAACGTTTTATGTACTCCACTGGCCAATGCCGGACAAAGGCCTATTTATACAGGTGCTAAGATGAGGTTGCGGAAGCCGGAAACTGGCGATAGTACTCCTCCATACGAACATATTTACTGTGGAACGACACCACAAAATAAAATCAGGTGTTCCATAAGAAAATTATTATTAGATTTTTTTAAGATTATAGATTTCTTTTCACGAGAAGTTGTTTCTATTTATGAGTACTATCGCCAGTTTTCGGCTTCCGAAACATCATCTTTACATTCTGTAGATATATTTTTATATTATTATTTAGTTACATCCCGCACCTGCAACGCCATCTATGAAATTATTCGGCAAAAATTGTACACTACTAAAAAACAACGTTACATTGCCGTTACTTCGGGAGGATTTGCGAGTAAGGGGAAGAGTAAGAAAACAGCTCTCAGGCAAAACCAGGCGGCCCACCATTGCCTGGGACCGATGGATGGCGGTATATCCATCCCAAATTGCCGGGCCTTATATAAGACCGGTGACGGGCAGCGGTGCCACTGGTGCAAGAATTTCGGCACCGCGCTCACCAACCCAGCGCGTGCGAGTATGGGCATTTCTTCCAGGAGGACCGCCAAGAGTGGCGAAATCCTGGAAAGGCCTATGTCCAGCAGTGGACAAAACAGTCTGATGGATGGATGGATGGAAATTGCCGTTTGGTCACATTTTACGTCGTTCGAAGGCAACTATTAAGATTTAGTACTATACATTTTTTCGTTCGTCTGTCGCTCTTTTTCTGGCCAGACCCGACGTCACAATTATTTATCCACATTTCGATAAAACTAAACGAATAGCTGCCCAAATCACATACTTGTATAAAGACTAAACATACTGCTCCTCTGCACAAGCTTTTGACGGACGGTCTAAAAAAAATGAATATTTATCCATAGGAAAGTTTAATTAATGGTGCTCGTGAAAATGCCCATTGATAAAAAAAACTTTTTTTATTCCGGAATATTAAGAAAACACTTTCTTTGAGATCAGTGTTTGAATTTAAACAATATTCCAGACAGATGATAATATAGAAAGATGATGAATCTCATACTTTTCACTTATTAATCTACCTAGCCTCTAGACATTCTTAGTACTTAGTTATTATGAACTTAATATCTTAATAACACAAAGAAGATACCGGTTTTACTTTTTAAATCACATTATGATATGTGTCTTCTTGAGCTTCCAGCAATGGTAACAGATTTCACAACAAAAATTATATAAACCAATTTTTCTTACTTATGAATCTTATGATGGACTTAAAACGTAATAAAAATTGCATTTCAATAAAATATGTACACCATGATTGCACTTTCAACTTAAACTAAGATTTAAGGATTCTCATTAGACTCCTTAGACAACGTAGTACGATTTTCCTAAAAAATAAATTGTTTAAAATAATTCCAAAATTCATTTATCACGCCCCGGGTTTAAACCGTAGGACGCATATATAAGGTGAAATTAGATCAACCGACCAAATTCATACTGGAGACCAGTGGCGGCTGGTGCCTCAGAGAACCGGTGGTGCACTGCATGGTTTTATTAAAAAGATCAAATAAAATGCCGCAATTTAAGGAAACAAATTTTATTTATATTCCGTCCAAATCGCTTCTCCGCCGAAAATAACACAAGGAAAGCAAAAAAAAAGCATTTAGTCTCTCACATCCACATAACCATTTCTTTTTAACATACATTTCACTTTTGAACGTTCTCGTGAACGATTTATTTTTTGTTTTGCATTCCTGTTTTATATTATGAATAGACCGGGTTTTCATAAGTCCTGTTGGTTTTAATAAAGTCAATATTGTAATTTAGACTCATTATTATCACTCTTTGGTTTACTTTTTTACATAATTATAGTAATTAAATAAACAATTACTCCTCCTCCGCAAGCGCGCGCAAAAAGTGACAAACTGACGACAAAAGCATCGTGCGTAGGTCAAGGCCTCGGGGTAACGCGAGTGAACTACTCGTTTCGCTTCGTATTCTTTCGGCAATTTCCGGTCGCGTGCGGCGCACGAATCTAACCTAAAACTGCCATACATTTTGTACTCCGCATCTTCTGTCTCACGTGCCGGGCTGTTTACACCGTGTTTCATAGAAGTTGTATGAGCTCGCTGCGTGCGCTTTCCCGAGCGCACGCGGTACGGGGCCGATTTTGTTCAAGCAAAAATAAGATTTATTTCCTTTGCAGTAGAAATCTATACATTTTTATTTACCTCGTAATAACAAAACATGTATATATATGTACTATAATCAGATATTTATTTTCCGTATAGGGCAGTATGGATGGATGGGTAATGATAGGTATAGGACATTATTGTGTAAGTTTAATTTAAATGGTAGTGCGGCGCACGGGCGCACTTAAGGTGCAGCCGCCACTGCTGGAGACTCGGTTAGTGATCAAGAACTAGGTTCAGTAATCCTTTGGGTCAATTTCGAAAAATATTTTTTTGCTCCCTTACTGGTTGGACTAGTTAAAGTACAATTTCTAGTGCATGCACATAGGGACAAAAAAATTTTTTTTTAATTTCACCTGGAGGGTCATTAAGCCTTGTTCCCGATGACTAACCGAGTCTCCAGTATGAATTTGGTGGGTTGATTTAATTTCACCTTGTATATAAGGGGCTTAATATTGCAAGCGCCCCGGGCGCGCGGATGGGGCGTGCGTTTAAAAATTGTATGAATTTCTACACAGCGCGGCGGGCGCTGGTTGTATTTCGTTCGATAGAATGTTATATATTTTGTCTTCACAACGTCCCGTCCGCACGCCCAGGGCGCTTGCTAGATCAAGTCCCATAAACGCTCAATACTGATCGAATCGAAAACGTTCCCTCATAATTTGTACAATCGTTCTAAATAGATTTGGCATATTAAAATGGCTCTAATTACACTTACAAACATAAATAACTGATTGTCTGCATTTGAACAAGTGGAATGGTAATAAATTATTATGAAATCGAGGTTTTTCACCATTTGGACAATCTTTGGCACTAAAAACTTATCCTTCCTATAAGTCTTGTAGACAAAACCAATGCACTTCCCTTTCGTCTATTAAGTCACAAAATTTTCGACTAGTCATTCACAAGTCCCTCTAATTCACTATTGTCAGGATCATGAGATATCACTTGTACGTCACAACACTGCTAGTTGGGACTCGGCGCTGGTCATACGCCGATGTCGTTGAGGTCATCAGGAGAATGCGACTTCTCTACGCATTTCCTAAGAGCATCGAGGATGATCACGATGCGGCGGTCCAGCGCCAACAGGTGAGGCTCCCACAGGATCGGAGATACTGGGTCTGCGGACATACTCTTCCGCAGAACTTCTGATAATGGTGTGCCATTGTGGAATCTAAGAAAAAACAACAGAGTTTAGCAAAATATAATAGCTTACTCTCAATTTTAACACAGTCCAATCCTGCTAGGAGAGCATGCTGCAAATAGGCTTTATTGGAATTGATATGTAAAGTAAGTTGCGGTAGAAAGCTAGCCTCTCAATATTAAGACCCAGGTTCGATCCAGGTCGGGCATACACTAATGAGTTTTTAGGAATTTATGTGAATAGTATTTGTGTTTAGTAATAACCACATTCTGAATGTTGAAGAAAAACACCGTGAGGAAATCGGCATGCCCTAAAACGCGTGTATTTGTGCCCGAAGTAAGGCGATTGGGCTCAACACCCATCACGTTGGGATGTTATAATTGTCGGTGAACCGCGACTGTACCCAGTGTGGACTGTGACTTGTATTTCACAGTTTACAAGGTCAAGTAACATGGTCGCTCGTATGAGTGCTGCATCTAGCAGCACTACAGCAGCGGCGCTAGGATGCTGAGCTCTTCCTGACAACTCGCCAAACACCTGCGTCAGAGAGAGAAGAGAGAACAAATGTATACTTACTTCAACAAGGTCGCGAGTGTAGTGTGCCGCACCTGGCAGCACCGCAGCAGCGGCGCTAGGATGCTGAGCTCCTCCTGACACCTCGCCAAACACCTGCGTCGGAGATAGAAAGAGAGGACAAATGTATACTTACTTCAACAAGGTCGCGAGTGTAGAGTGCCGCACCTGGCAGCACTGCAGCAGCGGCGCTAGGATGCTGAGCTCTTCCTGACACCTCGCCAAACACCTGCGTCGGAGATAGAAAGAGAGGACAAATGTATACTTACTTCAACAAGGTCGCGAGTGTAGTGTGCCGCACCTGGCAGCACTGAAGCAGCGGCGCTAGGATGCTGAGCTCTTCCTGACACCTCGCCAAACACCTGCGTCGGAGATAGCAAGAGAGGACAAATGTATACTTACTTCAACAAGGTCGCGAGTGTAGTGTGCCGCACCTGGCAGCACTGCAGCAGCGGCGCTAGGATGCTGAGCTCTTCCTGACACCTCGCCAAACACCTGCGTCGGAGATAGAAAGAGAGGACAAATGTATACTTACTTCAACAAGGTCGCGAGTGTAGTGTGCCGCATCTGGCAGCACTGCAGCAGCGGCGCTAGGATGCTGAGCTCTTCCTGACACCTCGCCAAACACCTGCGTCGGAGATAGAAAGAGAGGACAAATGTATACTTACTTCAACAAGGTCGCGAGTGTAGTGTGCCGCACCTGGCAGCACTGCAGCAGCGGCGCTAGGATGCTGAGCTTTTCCTGACACCTCGCCAAACACCTGCATCAGAGAGAGAAGAGAGAACAAATGTATACTTACTTCAACAAAGTCGCGAGTGTAGTGTGCCGCACCTGGCAGCACCGCAGCAGCGGCGCTAGGATGCTGAGCTCCTCCTGACACCTCGCCAAACACCTGCGTCGGAGATAGAAAGAGAAGACAAATGTATACTTACTTCAACAAGGTCGCGAGTGTAGTGTGCCGCACCTGGCAGCACTGCAGCAGCGGCGCTAGGATGCTGAGCTCTTCCTGACACCTCGCCAAACACCTGCGTAGGAGATAGAAAGAGAGGACAAATGTATACTTACTTCAACAAGGTCGCGAGTGTAGTGTGCCGCACCTGGCAGCACTGCAGCAGCGGCGCTAGGATGCTGAGCTCTTCCTGACACCTCGCCAAACACCTGCGTCGGAGATAGAAAGAGAGGACAAATGTATACTTACTTCAACAAGGTCGCGAGTGTAGTGTGCCGCACCTGGCAGCACTGCAGCAGCGGCGCTAGGATGCTGAGCTCTTCCTGACACCTCGCCAAACACCTGCGTCAGAGAGAGAAGAGAGAACAAATGTATACTTACTTCAACAAGGTCGCGAGTGTAGTGTGCCGCACCTGGCAGCACCGCAGCAGCGGCGCTAGGATGCTGAGCTCCTCCTGACACCTCGCCAAACGCCTGCGTTAGAGATAGAAAGAGAGAACAATTGTATACTTACTTCAACAAGGTCGCAAGTGTAGTGTGCCGCACCTGGCAGCACTGCAGCAGCGGCGCTAGGATGCTGAGCTCATCGTGGAACGCTTTGCCAAACGCGCGACCCTGGTCCAGGTGGAGCGTAAATGTATCATTGCCGAACAATCTGGAAAATATTTAGACGAATATTAAATAGGTACGTATAATTCAAGGGTTCATTAATTTTGTAACGCCAGGGCATTCTTTCAGTACGTCAATTGCAAGACGAAAGTAGGGGAGCATTGTTTTTATGGTTTAGAGAAGGCAGTCCCCAACCGTAATGATGATGACGTTGACAATAATGATGACGATGATTATAAATTTATATAAAAATTGTCACATCTATAAATTTTTAATTCAGATTTGCGAAATAAACTTGGGATGAAGACTCCAATATCAGAATATTATGGCGGTAGGCCTATTAAGAGTTTGTGGCTCGATACTCGCTAACGACTGCGTAAAATATTTATATGAGAAATTATGCAGCGCCCCTAGCGGCTTACGAGAGGAAACAAAATTTATAACACAAAACAGTTTACGCAGTTGGTAACTTGTTATCGACACCAAAACTCATGGTAGGCCTACAGGTCTTATTTGGAAAAAACCGGATAAGTGCGAGTCGGACTCGCCCACCGAGGATTCCGTACAAATTGGTAAAAGTTAAAAAAACTCTACAAAAAGATTTGGTCACCCGTACAATTATGACCGCGCATATCGTTGCTTAACCTCAATGATTTTTTCATGATTTAATTTCTAATGTATAGTTTTAGATTTCTGCCTATAATGGTAGTATTAGACTGTATTACTTGCCAAAGTTCATAGTCAACGGGAAATACCCTATAAATTTTGATTAACCCATTAAAAGGTTAAGAGTGTCGAAATATACGATTTTAGCGGCCGTATCTTTTTTTTACCTCACTTAGAAGTTTGATTTTTTCACAACTTCAAGGGACTGTAGATTTGGGTATATGATTTTAATTTCAACTCGATACCTCCATGCATTTCCGAGATAAAGGGTCTTGACTCTTGACAGACACACAGACGGACAACAAAGTGATCCTATAAGGGTTCCGTTTTTTTCCTTTTGAGATACGGAACCCTAAAAAAGATGCAATTTAGGATATAGATACGTAATACATTCCGGATATGGTTATACAAGGTCAGGTGGGCAGTTATAACTTACCTAAATGTCTCATAATGATGTCTATCCATGTTTCCCGTAAGAAAGTCAAAGATAGACATATCTATGAGATCTAGAAGTCTTCGCCCGGAGTCATACGGTGGAGTTACTCGGACCTGCATAAAAATAGAAAACCAATTGAAAATTCTGGCAAGTGTAGGATATTAATTACTAATTTGGCGCGTCAAAAAGAAGAAACTAAAATCTTTGCCCGCGGCTCCGCCAGCGTTTATTCAACCTTTGTCCCGTTTTCGGCTTGGGCGTTATTTTATGAACAGCCTTTATAGCCGATGTGTTGACCAGGGTCACTACAATGATAATAAAAAAAACACATCCAAATCCGTTTATCGGTTTTCGAGGTAAAACGGAACATACTACATAGAGTCAGATAGACAAAAATTCAAATTATAAATTATTGTAGTTTTAGCTTCAGTACAATACTAATAACAATTAAATACAATATTATAATTATTTAAAATTTAGAAAACATTATTTATTGGACAGAGCTACGACCACGGGAAAAAAATGCCGCTGGGGTAACATTACTCGGAATCTGTTTTTCGTGAATATCTTTGGATCGACTGGAAGCACAAACTTTTTATTTCGGGCACAATTACACGAGATAAGGCTCTAATTATCTGTCAAGCTGAAATCCTGAAAAACGCCAACATGCCTCTGGCGTAACGCACACGCTGTAGCCGCAAGCGCGATTAGTCACGCACGTTAAGATAGCTAGCCAGTCAAAATATATGTTTTAGATACATTCTTTCTACAGATTTCGATTTTCAATACGTTACACTTTGCCCGATAGAAAAAAATCGGAAAAGTTGTATATTTTTTAAAGATTTTATACGAAATTTACATGACCATATTACATGAAAATTACAGAATTAAAGAAAAAGTACTCGACTAAAAAGATATTGTTTTTATTTAGCCTAACTTATTTTTAACGAAAACTGTGATTTTTGAAAGCGCTCGATGTTGTCGTAACTAGAGATGGGATTCCACCAGGAATCTTTACCGATTTCGGAAAGATTACCATGGAAACCACCCGACGGGTATTTATTCGGATATTAACGTTTTTCACTACTTTTACGTGGTATATTAGGAGTTATCTCACGGTTTTTATATGAAGCTAGGGACAACTTAATGTATTACAATTCATTAGTACATGCTGAACAATAAATTGGAAAATAAAGTCATTTATGTGATTAGTGGTAAAAATTTACTACGATCAATTTGTTTCAATGTGCTATTTTGTGATTGGTCAAAAAGTACCTAGGTGTTTTTTTATAATTAAATTTTATGGTCACCCATCCCTAAAATAACTGAGACGAGCGTTGCTTAACTTGAAGCACCCAAGAACATAAACATTAAAATGAGCGCCAATGTTCATGAGCATGTGTTCAAAGTTGGATTTGAGGTATTTTAAAATCATTATACCTTCTTATTTAGTAATAATGACTGTAAGTAAAGAGATTAAATAAAAACTACAAAACTAAATATTTAGAGTCTATTACGTATCAAGAACTCATTTTATATTTGTTAATCCATTTAAATCCAGTAATTATGATATCACCCGCATAAATACCCATTTTGGGTTGCAACCCGGGTTGCTATCCATTTTAGGTTGCAACCCGGGAAGATTCCCAAGGGAATCTTTCCGCCGCCCATCTCAAGTCGTAACAGCCACGGCTCAGAGCGCACTATTAAACGTCATAGAGTTCAGTTCTAGCTTACGCAAAATAAGGGGCTTAGTGTGACCTATTCCTGTGCAGCAAAGAGTTGGAAAACCTAAAATAATATAAACTTAAACTTTTATCCATCTGCGTTAAAGCCTATTTTGCAATGAAAAGTTTTAGGTAATGGCAGCTCTAAATCTAATATTTGGTACACGAGAATAGGTGTCAATGTCAGGGATAACTTGTGGACATCAAAAACTCGGCTCTTCTTATGGTACACATACGAGTAATAATAATTGTTGTGATCAGGCATAATATTGACATTGCAATGTCATTTAAATATTCCAATATAGTATAACATGATTCAGATTGAGAAAACAACGTATTTTTACGACGTAGAAGAGGAAAATATGTTCCAGTAAACTACAGTATACCTTGACCAATCGGGGTTATTGTATTATTTAGATCCATTGATATGATTTATTTTATACCACTAATGAAACTCTGTAACTTTGTTACGGAAAAATCTACCATAGTTCACATTCGGGGATCACTTTAATTATATTTTACCTATATATTACTAGAATTACTAGAACGAATGTCCTTTACATAAAATAGTTGGGAGGCAAAATCAAAGTTTTATTTCTCCTTTGTAAAGCCATTACAAATATTTTAATGGAAGCACTCAGGTAGATATCCTTTAACAATATTTGTAGGGAATGTTACGTCAAAAAAGTCTCCATGTTCTTCTTTTTTAGTAAAATTTGTGACCTTTACACGAAAATTTCAAAATTGTTTAGATTTGATAGGTATCTATCTAACTATCATGAAGATCTCTTTCAATGATCGTGCTATTTTCGTTTCAATCAGACTATTGTGGTAATAAATATAAAGTAGCGGACATACTTTAATTAGTTTCATACACTACTTTATCTAAACTTATGCCTAACAACCTGTTTTCATAATAATCGTGATGAAATTTGTCGTTAGCCATTTTTGATTATTCTTGTAAAAGCTTGTTCTAAAAGTGTTCGTAATTTCCGTCGTTATTTCCAGAATGTCGGGTGGAGTCAAATTATCATCACCATCACTGCTGTTAGTAATTTTAGGGCAAAATAATACTTATGGTTTGACCCATAAAACCACAGTAAATTATAATTTCCACGTAGGCTATGGCGCCAAAATCCAACAGTCCACCACGCATGTGTACGCGTTGCGCGCGCTGGCAGCTATAGATAATGCAGGCCGAAAATAAAATGAAATTGTGACCTCCTCTGTCACGCCGCAATATTATTTAGTACGTGTTAGAGAATATTATATGATAACCTCATTTGTATTTGATGTTAAACCTCAGACATCGCTGTTTGGGCTTTGCCGTCCTAGTTAGTATCACATGTACTGTAATCTCAGAAAAAGTTTTTTTATAGCATTATGTTGTTTGGAGACCTATCCATCCATCCATCCATCAGCCTGTTTCGTCCACTGCTGGATATAGGCCTCTCCAGGATTTGGCTACTATTGGCGGCCCTCCTGGAAGAAATGCCCATACTCACACACGCTGGGCAGGTGGGTTGGTGAGCGCGGTGCCAAAGCCCTTGCACCAGTGACGCCGCTGCCCGTCACCAGTCTGTTTTATATAAGGCCCGGCAATTGGGGATGGATATACCGCCATCCGTTGGTCCCAGGCTATGGTGGACCGCCTGGTTTTGCCTGAGAGCTGTCCTCTAACTCTCCCCCGAATAACTTCTGGAGGATTTGCGAGTAAGATGGTGGTACCTCCACAGTCGAGCCCGGCATCACCTCTACCACCTCTAGAGTACCACCTGGAGACCTATACTATAATTTATTTTTTTATTTTTATAGAGACGTTCATGAAAAATATTTTTCATTATGCCAGTAGTTTTGAGTACGTAATGAGGATTTTACGACATGAGTGTTGATATTTATAGATATGATGTTTACATTTTTTTCGATACATTTAGTTTTAACAATTGTGTTAAAATAGTTTTACCTTTATAAAAAGGCAAGATCTATACTAATCGAACGTTTCACAAGCCTATTTTAATAATATTGTAAGAAACTACTACTGCTTAAATTTTACCGCTTCGGAAGGCATATTCAACTGTACGTCAATTTGTGTGCCCGAAGTACGGCGATCGGGCTCACCAGCCAACATGATTTGACGTAATAATTGTCAAAAAGTGGGTGTACGACTGTGGTCCGAGACTGGCACTACAAGTCCTACAAGAGACAGAGGACACGCCATATGAGTCTCCGTTTTATCACTAAAGATAAAGTGTTTGAAGAATCCCTAGAAGATGACTTTGGTAGAGAGTTGAAACGGTCGCGAGCTTTTCGCTTGGGGGTCCGTATAAAGCTACTCGTAGATGCCCAACTTCAAATGAGCATATCACATTGTGTAACTTGGTTAGTCGGTATAATAAAAATAATATAGATAGACAGTACGCTATAGGGCTGATAGATTCATCTTAGAAAAAACGCAACATCTTTAAGGTCGCTCGATAGAAGAAAATTACGAAGTTACCTCTAACTTTCATGTTTTTCGAGTGTTAAAGGGCCTTCCTTAAATCATACAGCCTTGAATTTTGTATTAGAGAGCGCGCTATTTTAAACTAAAAGGAAACGTCGTAGAGTTCAGTTCTGATTGATCCAAAGTGAGGAGCCCAATCTGCCTTAAATCTAAACTTTAGTAAGCCACACAAAAACATTATGTTATGATATGAATCCTAACGAAAGTTTTAATCTAACAACAAAGAGTTTTCCTGAACGCGTCCCTTCTTATTGTTAGTCAGGTCAGGACCGTAAACCGTAATCCGTGTTACCGTATCACAGTAGTCCGACTCCAGCTCCCACTGCGCTTTCCGTCTCTTGTGATACGATCTTCTCCAAGGATGCCTCCACACCTGCAATATACGTATTACTTTTAGAAGTTATCCGCCAATTCCTTTGTCAGTTTTATTTTTGAAGTGTTTGTTGTGTCTAAAACGTTTTCTTAGCTTTTAAGGGTTAAATCTAAAGCTCAAGTTAGGTTTATGCATATACGTAGAATATGGAATACTTCTAAAAATACACAGAAGAAATAATACATATTACATACTGCAATTAGGGCAAATTATAAAAAAGCAAACGATTGAAGAGTTAATAGATAACGCAGTTCATGTATGTAATTTAAATATCTTTTTACCAACACTTTTGAATTGCCTGTTTTTTAAATATTTGTTCAAAACTAGGCCCAGCATATTAACATGGACGAAAATAGTAGAGAAGTTTTGTCTCTCGAAAAAACGTTTCACCAATGGAAACGCAGGTAAGCGCCTGATAAAACGACTCGTCCTGCGTGTCCATTGCTCTAATATTGGTTCAAGGGAAGCGTTTCAGAACGTGCGATCATAGTGCGAAATTTCACTCGTTTATTAGAAAGAGAAGATATATATAAGAAAATTAGAAAGAAAAATTTGGTTGAACCAATCAGGTGGCCCAGTATGATTTTCGCATTACTCCGAAGCGTTTCAAAACACTTTCGTGCAGCTTTCAGAACGCTAAATGCGAGTCGCCATCGAATGACTTTACTACCGCGTGAATCGAGTTAAGCTGGGTTTCCAGTGCGTGTTTTGTCCTACACACTACATCCAAAACGTCTACACAGTATATTGTTCCGCTACATATTTATCCCTGCATGCTTATCAGTAAAAATGTGTAGCGAAACAATGTTTTGTGTACACGTTTTTGTTTAGTGTGTAGTAGAAAATGTGCGCTGGAGACCCGGCTTAACTCGATTCACGCGGTAGTAAAGTCATTCGATGGCAACTCGCACTTGGCATACAGGTAACAGTTTGTTTACCCTCGGTTTAACTCGTGTTAATTTTTGAACGCTCTGGGGTGAAATTCGCATCACTCCGGATGATTTTCGCTCGTTTCGAAATGGAACCTTGATTTCTCTATTCGTGTCATATATGTTAGCTATATAGGTCAAACTAATCTCCTACAAATTAGCGATTTATAGTTTACCGCTTAAAAATTGATAATACAAGTTAATCATTAACTTATTTGAAAATTTTATATTCAAATTGTTTTATTAAAATGGTCATTGCTGACTCAGGTTTCATTTGATATTATATTATAAGGCGAATATGTTCGCCGGATGTAGCGCAATAATATAATATACTCTAATCTTCCACACGAAACTTTAAAGCTATCAGTGAAAAATTCAAAGCCCATTAATTATGTTAGTAATGTATAAAATAGTTCCATGACTGAATGGCTGATAGACAATGCACAGCCGAAACCGCTGACGATAGAAACATAAAGATGTAGAATGTATTTTATGAAATTCACCCCACAACGGGTGAAGTCTACGCGGACGAAAGCGCGGGCGTCCTTTAGTTGATAATAAAAGTCACTATAAAATAGTACCTAGGAGTGGTATTGCAATTATGACAACATTTGTAATAATTGATAAAACAATCACCTTTCTCTTAGCAATTTCATCAGGCGGCAGGAAGGCAGCGAAGCTCCCTTCCAGGATATCAGGGTGTCCACAGATAGCGTGGCCTGTGTCGCAGTAGTACGAGCACTTGCCATGGAAGCAGAAGTTGTTCGCCGGTGACACGAAGAACGTCTTCAGGATGTCGCCTTCAGTGACGTCATAGATCTCGGTGGTCATGTTAAGGACTCGGCCGATGACGGGCATCGCGCGCCGGAAACCGAGCACTCTGCATGACAAATGACGTAGAAGTTTAGTCCATCCATCCAGTCCATACCGCATTGTTTATGGGTAGCAAACAGGTGGGCTTATACATACATTCCTAGGAACTGATACATTGAAATCTATTTTAATAGCAATAATCAAACACAATTCGCTTTATTGCTATTATAGGAGGAAGTAGAGTCGACCTATTCCTTACTTTAACATAAAATACATATAAAACGAAAGAAATTATCTTTTGTTTTGTAATGTCAAAACACATAAAATACCTTCCTTTTATTGACAAAAAGCACAATTTTAAGTCAAAGCTTTTTCTTTATATAATTTTGTTATTAATAGATATACAAAGATGATGTTTGCTACTTACCTATCGAGATGAAAAGCTGCTATTTCAGCATTATGTCGTTCGTAGTCGGAGAAGTAGAAGTGATTTGGCAAAGTTTGCACGTCACGAGCAAATCTAGAAAAAGAGTAAGTTTTATTGTTTAACTACAACAAAAGCTTTTTTTTATTTATCATACTCAGCTTAAAGTTTTAAGTGAAAAGACAAAAGTAAGAAAACGTGTGAATTGTAAAAAAAAACAGTTTTCTGCTACTTCTATGTCGCACAATCACAAAAGTGTGAAAAAAAATTTTAGTTAGCTTCAGTTCAATGCGTCACTACGTTTATTACGCCTTCGTGCTCTTTTAGTTTTGCAGTATTTGTGGCCAATTTGCCATGTAGAGTAGATATGAGTATTTACATAATGTAAATAATGGTCACGGTGGCACAAACAAGACCGTAATAAAATGCACGTGCAAAATATTAGCACTTTGTCCTTAATTTTCTGCTTGAACCTATGAATAGCCAAGTAGAACGAATGGCGATAAGTGGACGAAGATATAAAGATACGGCACGAAATCGACTTCAAGTCCTTCAGTAAGCTTTAATCGCCGCTTATCTATGCTTGAAACTATCGAGATTTTGCCACGTTAGGTATCTTGTACAGAAAAGAGAACTGATTTTTACATAAAGATTTTACGTACCTTCTTGAGCAACTAAAGTAAGATCGTTCTATAGAGTATTTGGATAAATTGGAATTTGATATTGTAGGAAAGAGACAATTCTGTAGCTGATCTGTTTATAGAGTATCCGGAGAGTACAGGGAAAACATTTCTCGTCGAATAAAACTCAACAGTTTGACGAAAATGGGCTCCGAATATCAGGAATCTATCAAGAGAATATCGAGAATATTTCTCGAGTTTCATCATAAAATTGAAAATATTTTATATAAGGCCTAGATCGCCTAGCATCGAAAAGTACTAGGCGCCTAGAGGATTCAAGTAGTTAGGTGGTAAAACTTTCGGATTCAAGCGAAGGAAGAGAAGGGTTATATCGACTGTCTCGCAATTTATCGTACCCTCGTGAGTTGTGGGCGATCCGGCAGGCCCTCTTAATACGTCGCCGTGAATTCCCCGGGAGTCTATAATTTTTCCACGAAATGCAACTTGGTCCTTGGATTGTAACCTGAGCTCGTTATCTAGCACATATTTTATAGGACCTTTGCTTTCGATTGGGTCGTCGTTCGTTGGTTTTCTCTTTAAGTTTTCCATGTTTTACTGTGCAAATAAATACTATTTATTTCCGTTTCAACAGATTAATAGATTTTAACGACTTCCATGGAAAACACATTGTTAAACACTTAAAAGCTTAGAAACTTTTCTGTTCTTAGTAATGAGTATGATGGATTTCAAAGTATAAGTACTTGCCAACAACTAACTACAACTCCAGACTCGATGATATATTGAAAAGAAAAATACGTCCGTGTGCTTAGAACTTCTAACAATGGTCTAGAAGACGAAAGAAGCATGTAAGAACATACCAACTTTAGTTCAATAGCACTTATAGTTGAGAAGAGAGTATGGGTAAGCCGCTAAGCCGATCGTGCAAGCGGGCACAAGTGGACAACTTTTCAGGGAATGGAACAGACGCACAGCACACAAACAGGTGACACAAAAGTTGGCGCCAGTTGCCTCGACCGAGTACTCAGAACTAGAGGCAAAGTTGACCAAAACTTCTTAACAACTCGTGTTGAAGTGTGTGGACTTATTACAACTTTTCGAAACAAGCAAAATACGCGTGTATTTCTGTTGCACGTGTAAAGTAAAATTTTATGGAGACTCCGTAATCATGACAACATTTTCAATTACTCCGACAAATATTTTGCTGGCACTTTTTGAGCTTGACTGTATGCCACGAAAATTGGGATGGTCTTTAGTCAGATTTGACGATACTAAGGCTGAGATTCAGAGTGCATTTTGAGTCCGAACTCGATCTTACAAACGTTAAAAAGCGATGTGATCCCATACTAGAGTGACGTTTGTAAGATTGAGTTTCTCTTGAGTTCGGACTCAAAATGCACTCTGGATCTCAGCCTAAGGCCCACTGCACCAAGCAATGGCAAAAAAAGTTTGTCAATCTGGGTTATATCGGTTTGTACAAATAGACCCACGTCTTCCTATTAGGCAAACATTTCTCGTTATTGTGTTTTTTATTCGAACGAATCAAATCACTCGGTACTAATTCATCGAGCACTGGTAAACAAATAACTCTTGAGTTTGTGAGTGTTAGTGCTGATGGGAGTAATCAATCATCTTACCTCATTGGTTTGAAGAGTGCTTGAATCCCGTTCGGGTAGTCTATGATGAGCTTCAACTGCGTACCGCCCTCTTTCTGCTCTGTTAACATAATCAATCTTTTTTTAGCATCTGTAAGTGGTTCACAGATTAGTTGGGATGGTTACTTTTACTGTTCTGCGTCAGTTCTTTGTAATATAATTAAAAAATATTATTTTTTCGGAACAAAATATCTTTTAAGAAACAGTCACAATTTGAAGAAGTGCTGAAGAGCTAAAATTAATACAAGCTTGAGCAAAATTTAATTAAGAAAATTATCAAATCCGACTAAAATCTTCAGAATGACATCAGAATAATGAATTTCATTAACTCGCTTTACATTTAAACCCCAATAATGTTGAATGTTAAAATAAAATATAAATTGTTAACTCTACCCGAAATACCACTAGGGTACGTCAGATCTGGAGATTCTAATTTGTACCCAATTTGAAATGAGAAAGGTTAGGGTTAAAAATAAATAGTTACCCTATACCTAGTGGTTGGGCCTCCACAATGAAATCCAATTAAGTGGTTTAAATATTAAAATCGAGTTTGAACCAAAGGGCACTGTTGTTGCCCCACTATTGTCTGCTCGGCTGTCCAAAATCAACACACGGTTTTTCAAGCTTCTATGTCATAGAGACATAATAGGCTGCAGGTTTTGTTTGCTAGTTTTTAGGGTTCCGTACCCGAATGGTCCCAAACGGAACCTTATGACTAAGCCTCCGCCGCTGTCTGTCCGTCTGTCTGTCTATTTGTCACAGGGTCTGCTACAGCTTCAACCGTAATAAGTCGAAAATTGAAATTTTCACAAAATACGTGTTACCAAGGCTTCTTCCACGAAAAAAAATAAATTAAAAAGGTCAACCCCATGGATGGTTAACCCAATCAATCTCGTGGTAACCATAGCGCCCGCCCATCTGACAGTTTTTATTTTTTATTACGTTCAGCAACATGATCTCTAAAGTACTTTGTTAAGAAACAAAGGGTTTTTGTTGTATGCTAACCCTTTTACTGGGTTTTGAGTTTGAACAGCCGGCATGGCTGGAGGCCTAGACCCGAGTTGCAAGAGAACCTGATTGCGGAACCCTGAGTCATCAAAAATACACAAGTTTGCCTGCTTAGGATTTTCTATTTTGTAACGGCTTTGTTCGCGCGGGATGAGATGAGCTTCATAATATACCGGGTGGAAATATACTGCCATCTTTAAATAAAACCAAATACCATACTGATCATACTGAACAAACTTTGCATATAAAAAGAGCAAGCAAATGAAAAAAAATCTCACTCTAAGAACCTATCGTAAATTTTGTATTGGCAAGTGAAATTTTAGTTTTATTTGCTATGTACAGTCGGTTTTAAATAATATAATGATATTTATCAATTAGCTATTTTTGACTATAATAATAAAATTGCATAACAAATTTAAAAATGCCATTATATAAGTAAATGTTTAACATTAAAATTAAACTAAAGCTAAAATTTACAATTAAAATTTAACCTATCTCAATTCAATTATGCTATGTTTCTTTGTGAATGTTCTTCAGGGTTATTGGTACGATGTAGGTTCATTTTAATCTGTTTTCACGCGGTATATATATATATATACTTATAATATAGTAATAGTATATATTATAGTCAATTGATAATTTTGAAATTAATTTTAAATGAAATTTTCGACACACTTGCTTATAAAGTGGCCCTTATTGCAGCGTTCTTAGGGTCATAATGCAGCATTTTAAACACGCGTGCTTCTTACTTTACATTATCGCACTAGTGTTTTCTACATTACAGGTTTTTTTTTATCTTAGCAACGAGTTTTGTTGTCTTGGGAAATGGGGGGCCAGTCCAGATACTGATAAAGAAGTTGAGAACTCCATGTCACTTCTTAACAGTTTTACTACCCTATGTTCTGATATTACCCCCGTAACGCCTAAGGAAATTTGGAATCACCTAAGAAACCTGTCTCCTGGCTATGATCTTATTACGAACTCCTCGATGAAAAATCTACCCCAGAAATGTATCGTCCTTCTTGCTAAAATCCTTAATGGTTGCCTTCGCATTGGGTACTATCCTACATCATGGAAAATAGCAAAAAGGATGACGCATAAAAGAAGACTTTCCAGTGCCGCGTGTTTTGTGTCCGCAGTGAGCTAGGCTGGTCAGGTTCCTTGTTCCCGTGTTCCTTTTACATCGGCCTACAGTCACCATTTGGAGCCGCGGCCTTTCGGATTTGGGTGACTCTTTATAATAATAATAATAATAATAATAATAATAAAACGGCGTAAGGATGTGACGACCCCACCGCCCACTGGTGCGTCCAGATGGCGTCAGGGTGTGACGACCCCCTCGCCCTCTGGTACGTACAGTGCAACAGTCACTGCAAGGCAGCTTTGGCAAGCTGTTGGTGAGTAGCGACACCACGGACCCGAGTACTGCTGGGGACGACAACATTTCGTCCCCGACTCTGGCTTGCCTTCATTGGCTGTCCATAGTGGAGCGTTAGAGCTTCTCAGCTCGAGGGTGGTAGTGTCTAATGGCGTAATAGTGGGGAACGGTTGACCGGATTTTATCCGTGATCCAGAAACCGGGGCCACACCTCTCAACACCCTGGCTAACCGCAGGGCAGCTTGTGGCGAGCTGTTGGTGAGTAGCGATACCACGGACCTGAGGTCTCCAGGGGACAACAACATCTCGTCCCCGCTTCTGGCTTGCCTTCGTTGGTCGGCCAGAGTGGAGCGTTAGAGCTATATGCTCGAAAGGGTGGAAGTGCTCAATCTGCGTAATAACGGGGAAACCCGCTCCGAGTCGCGCTACTCGTGACTCGCGATGGTGAAACCGGTGCCCACCTCTCTACACCCTTTAGCCGTCCGTACCGATGTTGCCTGCTTGTCGCCATTCGGTGACTGCTTGGTGGGCCCATCTAGCTGGCGGCGAGTCACTGTCTGCCACACCTAAATTTGTGAGAGATTTTTGAGGCAGATGTCCGTTATCTCTTTCCATAGCTCTGTTATCCAGCCCATTTATCATTCCACCCTCATAGCCCACTCCAAGTCACTTCCTTCCTGGCAATAGTTAGGCAACTATGGGGGACTGTCCGTTAGTGTATCCCAATGGTACATTGAGGAAGAGGCCTCCATGGATGCGGCCATCTCACATTTAGATTAAATGGTACTAAGGCCTCTTCAATGTTGGCTTCGGCCCCATGAATGCCTTTCAAATGACCGGGTCCCTATGAGCCCGAGACTGAAAAGTGTACCTACATAATAATAATAATAATAATAAGTTTATTTCAGGTTTATATTTATTAAAAACAACTTTTGAGATTTTTAAAGATTCAATGAGACTTCCCCCTAACCCAATTTAGTTTTAATTTTTTGAGACTCCCCCCTAACCCTACCGTTCTATTTTGGATCCTAACTTTTTAAAGCTCTATAAAATAATAATGACTAGTTTTTGTTCAAGATTTCCTCGACCTTGACCGTGGCGTGGCTCGTTTATGAAGTAATTAAAAGTTGTAAACAAAATCAAATAAATGTTAACTCTACGTAGCAGGCTGTGTTTTAAGAATATTGGAAAAATGTAAAAACTATTCCGATGTGTGCTTTTTTGGTTTTTCCAAAATTTATGTAAACCTTAAATTACTTCCAAGACATTAAAAATAAGTACTATCCGTTTCAAATGCTATTAGGATAGGACCTTAATTGTCATACCTGATGCCTGTGTGCGTTAGCACACTATGTGCATCTCATTTACTCACGCACTTCCGTCAACTTTGCTAACGCACACAAGCATCAGTTATGACAAGGTTCTATCCTAATAGCATCTGAAACGGATAGTACACAATAAATTTGTGAAACCCCATCCAAACCCTTCAGCAGGTTTTACATCAATCGCGAGCATGCGCATACCTCATCAATGCAGAGCAACCTGCTTTTCTTTTCTTTGTACTTAAAAATCCTACTTTAATTTTATTGTAGGTAGGTATTGATTTTAACTATTTATTTTATTTCTTTTAGACACTCGACTTTATATACACGTAGCATCTTATCATGGGATAAAGAAAAATGCATGAGTTTACGCTAATAATAATGTAGTAAAAAATTGGATACCTATCTAATAAAAAATGAAAAGTTAAATTTTCATATTTATTTTGTAGCAATCAATAATGAAAAATTCAAATTTATTTTATGTACTCGATAACTTTCGGCCCACGGTATACGACTGATGACGGCCCCAAACCGTGGGTCGAAATATATCGAGTAAGTATTTAAAATATATGGGTTTGAGCCAAAATAAATGTACATTTCTCACAGGATCCTTGTGAGAAACGTTTCTCACGTTTCTCACAAGGATCATGAAACGTTTCTCACATTTCTCACAAAGGTGCGTTCACATAGTAGCTGTTTTACTATGAATTAAAACAGCACATGATTCAGTCGGACAATTAAGTATCATCATCATTTCAGCCTATAGACGTCAACTGTTGAACATAGACCTCCTCCATTGAATAATTAAGTATTAAATTGTATTATGAATATATTATTCGGGTCTTAATCGCGTAAAAATACAACATACCTAAACGGTTGTCTGCTTGACGTTTCGACGCCTCTGTATTTTCTCGTGGTCAACCTTGAGTTAGCTTGTGACCACGACAGCCCACACAGGCGTCGAAACGTCAAGCACACAACCGTTTAGTTATGTTGTATTTTTACGCGATTAAGACCTGAATCATATAGGTATATTCATTATGTGTAAAAATCGCGAAAAAGTTCACTAAATTGTATTATTCTAGAAAAATATAAAAGTAAGGAAGTAAGGCAAACTATTTACTCAGTAATTACAATATTTGCACATTTTAAATACAATTTAAGTCTAATGGCAAATCTTCAAATATAAGTGCGCCCGTATCGTGTACTTTGGGCTCTTTTAATACTTTTACTATATGCGTTTCTGTTATCATATCTTCCTCTTCGAAGTCGCACCAGTCAAAAAGCCTTTCGCTTACTTTTCTTAAACCCAACACTTTGTACGTGTTCCCTTGAACTGAAATTATTTTAGCAACATAATAGTGAATTCCGTAGTTCACTACAACCCAGCTCTCTTCACGGAATTTGTTCAAGTTATATTCTTCTTCTGTTTCATCGAAGTCTGTATTATATTTTTTTATAGGTTTTTTTAATTTATTTTTAATATCAGCAGCTTTAAGTGCAATTTTCCCCGTATAGTTTTTAATGTCAAAATGTATATTTTCAGTAACTGTAGGCTTCCTTATATCAAGTTTGCAGTGAGCGTTATCTGTAATTGTTTCCGGAACCGGTTTATCTGTAACAATGTTCATTATAAATACTCAAAAACACTTCGTTTAATTTAAGCTCTATTTATGTCAAAGCCAATGTCAAATATTTTATCTTTTAGTTTGTAAGCTTTTTTCAGGTTAACATTACACGCAACACACTTAGTTTATAAGCTATTTTTAGGACTACATTACACGCAATATACTTACTACACTTTTCTTTCATGAAACCAAGAGAAGTGTCATTGTCTACATTGCCCAACACTCGAGAAAACTCGTCGTACTGAAATAATTTGTCACCTGATTTGTCTGAAATGTAAAAAAAACATAATGAAACAGTTCAACAATATATTTAATAGGATTGGATAATGTTACTTGTAAAACAAGTACAATACCTGAAAGTCCTGGAACACTCATTTTAATCATGAGTTTGGCTGTTGGTCGGAACATCCCAGCTTCATTGATGTTGTCGCCATCAGACATTCTTTCCGTTGAATAAGGATAAGGACTTTCATCTGATTCTGCATAAGTAACGTCACTGTCGATTTCTGTGTCGGACTCCGTTACGCTTATTTTGCGTTTGCGTGTTGTCGGTACAATTTTTTTGCATTTCGATATTTTTGACCTTGCTAAACTTTCTTGATTAGAATTATATTGCTCCTGGGACTTTTTGATCAAGTTATGCGTTTTCACGTCGATACAGGCACAGATGCCTCTTTGTGCTCCGCAAAAGCAACTGAGGTTACGGTACTGTAATATATTATTGTGACAAATGATTTGGTGAATCCGCATTGTGCCTTGTATTGGTACCAAATTTTCTGGAATCTGACTTTGTTTTTCTTTGATTTCGGAATCCGGGACATAGAAAAGTTGTACATTAGTAATATCTTTTAAAATTGTCACGGCACTCATTGCATCAACAACGCTATTACCGTGTGATACTTCCTGATCTAGCAGCCGTTTAATCGCACCACCGACACCATCAGCAGCACCTTTTCCATGTGCTGCTTCAAAAAACGACCATGTACCGTAGGAGAACCCGTTTTGCTCTAGTAGTTGACTTAGTTGATAAAAGTTCTTCTTCTGTCGATACTGGGTGGTAGGCCCGTCAGAAAAAAAATGAAGCACATTAACTCTGGGGAACGTCATTCTCACATAATCGACCACTGGCTGCAAATGGGCCCATATTGCCCCAGGATTGTGATCATTGTTTGGGGAAATCGACACGAAAGACTTTGGCTTGTGGTGTTTAGAATAATAAATCACACCAGTGTGAAGAGTAATTTGTACTCTAGACGCACCAAAATGCATTGCCTGAATCTCGCGAAATAATTTACATTGGTAGTTTTCCGAGAAGTCTACTAAAATGCATAATTCATTTTCATTAAGGTTATCTATAACGTCTCGATACTTTGAGTACTGATAATTTATATTAAAAAAATGTGTTTTAAATAAACGTAGTTCTGTTGTGAACAATGAAATTAACTGTGATAATGTGCCTGTTCTTATTTCGTTTACATATTTTTTTGCAATTTGCGAGTTTTTAGTACCATCGCTGTTTTGTTTGGTGTATTCATATTGTTTACATTGCCATTCCAGCCATGAACATTCACTTTCATCGATTACTTCGACATTCAACAATGGTTTTTTGGCTTTACATTAAGTACATTTGGAATACATGCACTCATATGCATTTATATTGCACGCAACAGACGTTACTAACTCTTCTAAGTTATGCGTTTCAATGACCCTTAATTTGTGTAATTTGATCGCCTTCTGTGTTAAATTATTGTGTTTAATACAAACACATGTATCGCGGTCGCTTAGTTTTGGACGAGTCACATAAATAGGCTTATTGCGACGGAATGTAGAAAAAGATGCTTTACCGCCTTCGACAACGTATTTGGTATACAATCTTTTTAAGCTTTGTAACAGAAATCTTTTTTGGTATTTGATTTTCTTGAAAGATTTTGTTTCTTTTTTGCCTGCCGTCATACGGGTATTGTCATCTCGATTAAAAAAATCGCGGATTTCCTTAGCTTCTTTGTAAATTTTCTGCTTTTTGGTCAGTTTCCGGATTCTTCCTTTTAGCCCAAGGCTTTTTGATAGCTCACTTTTTAGTTTATATTTCTCTGTAACTTCATTGGATACCACATTTTTCAGAACCCATCTGGTATTATTGTCTGTTGCGTTGCTATACTCTTTGCCCAAAGATCTGTTTAGTACATTAAGTTGTAGTATCTTTTTCTTGACACGCTCTTTTTCCTTTTGTGGCACATTAGGAATTGTATTATAAATAAAATTATTTGTCTGGGTCATTGGGGTTAATTCTTCGTGTGAACCACAGGGTGGTTGAACTGAACTGGATGGTGTAATCGTAATCAAAGGTGCTCCAGTAACGGCTGTTGAAGCTGAAGCCAATAATGTCGCGGGTTTAGCTGGTGTCGTGGTTTTTCGTATAAATTGTTCCATATTATTTAGTTTAATTTTTCGTCTATATGCCAATTTTTTTACACTTTTATTTTCACGTGTTAAATTTTTAATATGTTCTTCTAAGTATTTTAGTTTCTTAGATAGATCTTGACATTTTTGACACTTTTTACCCTTTTTCTTTTCACGTTGTTTTTCGCTTGCCTTCTTCCATTGTTCTCTTAGTTTATTTTTTTCTTGTTCTGGTAAATCTTTCACAGAAGGTCTGACTGACCGCATATACTCACGATGTTTTCTCTTTACTTCCTCATACTTTTCAGGATTCTCTTTAAGACGTTTTCTATAATCTCTAAGGCGCTCCGCGTTAGATTTTGGCATCTACAAAAGTTATAAAAATACATGACAAAATTGCAAAAATTTACAAGACAGACGTTTTTAATTTTGTGTCATGTCTAGCTATTACACGACGTAAAATGATAACTACTTATTGAAATATCAATGATAATAATAAAATCCATACAGGACCGTAGTGCATGACAACAACAACAATAATAAAAACACTACTAGTGTTCGAACTCGTGGTTGAAGTCAACGGGATATTTACCACGGTGTTGTTTTTGCGGTCTCCGATTTTTCGGCATGCAACTGTGCCAAAATATCGGGGATCACAAAAACAAAACCATAGTAAATATTCTGTTGACATTATTACCGAAACAAACAAAAAGGACACTGAAAATAACTAAAACCAAAATTTAGTGCCTAAGCCCAAACCTGATAGCGTGACACCATGATAGACAAAACACAATTTAATTAAAAAGCATCTAAAAATACAGCACTTAAATACTTTGAGAAACAGTCATGTGAGAAATAATGCCAGTGTAAACGAACCTTACTTTTACATTCTTGTTCGATCGTTTCTCACAAGCACACCAAAATACATGTTTCGGTGTCACTTTGATCGATATTTATAGGTTATAACCTAAAAATTTCGTTAGTAAAAACACGTTACTGGTTGTGTTAGCATCACATTTAAGTAACTAAATCTTTTGCACTATTACTAAACATAAAAATTACTTACCTTTCTTGATTTTACTGCGTTTCTCACAAGAGTTTTGGCAAAAAATAGACGATGACGAACACTATGACTACCGTGAACTTGGGCGCATAGACAATGGAGACTTTTTTCTTTTTAAATAATGATGATAGATGTTGCCCGCTTCAAAAAATATAGTGAGGTGACAGTTTCTACCACTCTTTTATGGCTTTAATAGCATTTCTCACAAATTATTTCTCACAGGTATGAAATTGAGAAAAATTCTTTCAATTTTTTTTTTCTTATTATTTCCTATGCTAGGGGGACAAAATAACAATAAAACAGAAGAACAAGTCCTATCCTAACGATTCGATATGGTTTTATTTGTAGGATCTGTTGGTTTCTGGAAATTTTAGCTTTTATTATTATAAAGGTCGTGAGATGGACATGTCTCAAATGTATGGGCACAGAAACTTGATAATTAGTATGCATTTTTTTTCAAAAAACTGATGAGTGCCAGCGTGGGTATGTCCATTAAATTGGAAGGAATATGAACTATCCTATATAAACAAAAGTAAACCATTTATGTAACGCAAGAAACATGGGCACAATCATCGACTAACGGTGATGGACACGTTGTTTTACCCAAATGTACATTTATTTTGGCTCAAACCCATATTTCAATTTTATCATTATTAATTGCTACAAAACAAGCAAGTAAAATTTCCGGTATTGTACAGTAGCCAAAACTATTTTTTTTACTTTTGTCTCTCTGTCTGTCTGTTCCACCAACCACCATGGATGTTAATAAAATTACCGCCAAGCTGAAAACTATTGATAAAAGTTTTATCTTACGCGCAAATACATTGATTGAAAGACATTTTACGTGAAGCCACGGGAAAAGTTACTATATTATGAATACGAAATAATGCTAGAATAGCACTCCAGCAGTGGATAGTGACACTTTTATTCATTTGAATGAGAGACAGTCCCAAATTACCTTACACAGAGTGGAGATTAAAAGCGTTCGGTGGAGGCAGAGCAACTTAAATATTAATAGTTATTGCAGATTACACTAAAAATGGAAACGTTCCTTTATTTTTAAAATAAATACAACCCCTGATGTCTTACTTCAGCAAAAGTTGATCCATACAAAATCGTCTTACCTACTCTACTTAAATATACATTTATTTGTGTCATGTTGCAACGTCATCTAAAAAGAAATTGTCACTAAGAATATGTTGTTATCCATCGCTTTGGTGTTATCTAAATATAATTATATTCTAGATTCTTATCTAGGTCTAGGTCTCTACTCTAGGATAAGTATCCCGTACCGGTACCGGGCGAGGGTTACAAGTATTTGTCCTTCATTTGCAGTCATTTGTCCGTTACCGAATTCGTTTGTTTTTTAAACATCGATGTGCTATTTTTGTCTGCTTTTTGGAATAAATAGATCGAGTTAGGAATGTAATTTCAATAAGTATTAAATTTGTTCGTGCTTTTAAACCGATTTTATAAGCATTTTAGTTTTTACAGGAAATTACGTCATTATATTAGGTTTAATGTCAGATCCTTGCCAAACTTTAGGATCATGTCCGTCTGTCCGTCTGTCCGCGGCTTAGCTCAGAGACTATTAGTACTAGAAAGCTGTAATTTGCCATGGATATAAAAATTAATCACGCCAACAAAATGGTAAAATAAAATCCTGAAAAAAAAATTTTTTTGAGGGTACCTCTCATACACGTAAACTGGGGATGAATTTTTTTTCTCGTCTATGCCATAGTGTCGGGTATCGTTGGATAGGTCGTTCAAAAACATTGTGGGTATCTGAAAACCATTTTTCTATTTAGGGTTCCGTTGGCGAAATATTAAGCTTTAAAGTGAAAATTTTAGTTAGATTGGAGCGTCCCTCCCCCCTGCTGGCCAAACGGTTGTTATATTGTTGTTTGTATATATAATGAATTTAAAAGGGAAAACTATCACAGCTAAGTAGGCTTTACAGGTTTACGAGTACAGGTCGCGCCAAACTTTTGGTCCCCTCCAATGTATGGGACTAGAAGTTTGGCGCGGTCTGTATTAGTAGACCAACTCATAAAATGTACCGGGCAACTACGGAACCCTACATTGCGCGTGGCCCGACACGCACTTGGCCAGTTTTTTTTTAAGTTAGTAAAGGATACGCACGCTTATTTTAAAATCTTCATACTAAAAAAAGTTAAGGAAAGCTACTCTTCGAAACGGTTTTCGCATCGTAAATATTGATGAAAAAAGAAACAGGCCAATTCCGTAGATTTTTGTATCTATGAGGATTATCATCAATGAGTATTACTACCGGTATTATCACCTGTTTGCTGGCGACAATAATAAAAAAAAACAATGACCGTCATACATAATAATGCAATCAATTTTAGGCGTTGGTTTCAGCCACCCCTTTCAGACAGAAGTCAGCGGTCATCGGGTGATGTCTAAACTAATTGCGATACTAAGTCCGGTCGCCGCCACCATGAATATTTTATCTTAGGTACTTTAATTCGGATCGGTTCCAATACAGACAGGGCCGGACTTCGGATTTGATTTATCGTACCCTGTACTTCTGTAACAAAGAGTTTCCGGACTGAACGCCACGTAAAGGATTCGGTCAGTATCTAATTATTTTCCCGGAATCGTCAACGCGTTGGAATTTAGACCCTATCTATATAGGTAGTATTGAAATACAATGGATTGATAAATGTCGTTTACTGTGAATATTAAAAAACGGATAGAACTCACTTTTTTGACTGTGCAAGAAGGCACAGTTCGAGCTTTCGACGAGATTGTGTCTCATCATCAACAGGACTATTCGGGAGTACTTTCGCGCATGGCGTTCAGTTGAGTACTCACTTGACATTGTGAATATTTAAAAATGGATAAGACGCACTTAGGAGACACACGAGCTTTCGATGAGATTAGTCGAGTACTCACTGACCGCCACCGTTCGCGAAAGTACTCCCGAAGAGTCCTTTTGATGATGAGTCATAATCTCATCAAAAGCTCGACCGGTAGGCCTACCATGAGTTTTGCTTACTATACACGTTGCCGTCTGCGTATAATATTTTGTATGAGAAATGCTGGTTCCTGTAGTAAGCCGCTAGGGGCGCTGCACAATTTCTCATATAAATATTTTACGCAGACGTTAACGTGTATAGTAAGCAAAACTCATGGTAGGCCTACTGTGCCGCCTTGCACAGTAAAAAAAGTGAGTCTTATCCGTTTTTAAATATTCACGATATCAACTCACTCTAATTTTAATGAATGTATGTCGTTCACTGTGTCTGTGTATATAACTACATAAAGTTGAAATCCTTTTTCTTGTCCATCCGCAGCGTACTTAAGGAAAGACTCGGCGGGCTGAGCTGAAATGTAGCATGCGTAGGTATATAATTTCAAAAGTATGCAGGAAAAATAGGTACGCAAAATTTACGATGTCACCACATTTTGTGAATTCGTATGGCAATGTCATTCAAACACATTACATCTGCATTGGAGGAACACCTACATATACATCAACCAGGCAGAGACCACAGCTTTTTATCTGCTATGACCCTGACACACCTCTTTTGCATCTTCCAGATACACTACATGGATGTAGTTATACAAGCTCTTCTATTACGGGTGCTTTATGTCGCCAGTTGGATCAGCACATGTATTTGTAGTTGAAATCTTTGGATAATAATAATTGTTCATATTTTCACATACTTACTCGTAAATCAAAGTATAACAATCAAATAACAAATTAAGGATCATTTCGCGTTTAAATGTACGAGTTTGCACTTATTTGTAAAATAATTAATACTAGGTATTTAAATCCTACATAAAAAATAACCTGAATAAACCTGTAGTCCGGCCCCATGTAAAGGCCTTTCAAACCGACGCGACTTCGAAAATTCATACTTAATGATCTTATTTTCGATTGTGGCGTGACTTGTGACGAATGGACAGTTGGATGTGGGGTTTATTTAATTACTATATGAATAGCATTTATCTAGACATTACGTAAACGATAATCCAGATAATATAGGAGTAGTTAAGCTACCTTGTTTCTCAACTTAACATAGACTAAAATAGTTTATCATCTGCATTAACTAAAGATTACGACTATATTGGTCGATCGATCTCTATTGACAACTTAATATAGGGTAAGCTGTACCGACTGAGGATGGTAAGACTGGCCATGTCATGCAGCACTGCACCGCCTGCACCAGAGGCTCTACGTCCTCGTACAACTCATGCTGCTCTTAAGTAACAACTTAATGTAAAGTGAACTGACCGACATGGAGTATGGGCAGACTGGCCATGTCATACAGCACTGCCAGCATCAGCGGCTCTACGTCCTCGTACAACTCATGCTGCTCTTAAGTAACAACTTAATGTAAAGTGAACTGACCGACATGGTGTATGGGCAGACTGGCCATGTCATACAGCACTGCCAGCATCAGCGGCTCTACGTCCTCGTACAACTCATGCTGCTCTTAAGTAACAACTTAATGTAAAGTGAACTGACCGACATGGAGTATGGGCAGACTGGCCATGTCATACAGCACTGCCAGCACCAGCGGCTCTACGTCCTCGTACAACTCATGCTGCTCTTAAGTAAGAACTTAATGTAAAGTGAACTGACCGACATGGAGTATGGGCAGACTGGCCATGTCATACAGCACTGCCAGCACCAGAGGCTCTACGTCCTCGTACAACTCATGCTGCTCTTAAGTAACAACTTAATGTAAAGGGAACTTACCGACATGGAGTATGGGCAGACTGGCCATGTCATACAGCACTGCCAGCACCAGAGGCTCTACGTCCTCGTACAACTCATGCTGCTCTTAAGTAACAACTTAATGTAAAGTGAACTGACCGACATGGTGTATGGGCAGACTGGCCATGTCATACAGCACTGCCAGCACCAGCGGCTCTACGTCCTCGTATAACTCATGCTGCTCTTAAGTAACAACTTAATGTAAAGTGAACTGACCGACATGGAGTATGGGCAGACTGGCCATGTCATACAGCACTGCCAGCACCAGAGGCTCTACGTCCTCGTACAACTCATGCTGCTCTTAAGTAACAACTTAATGTAAAGTGAACTTACCGACATGGAGTATGGGCAGACTGGCCATGTCATACAGCACTGCCAGCACCAGCGGCTCTACGTCCTCGTACAACTCATGCTGCTCTTAAGTAACAACTTAATGTAAAGTGAACTGACCGACATGGAGTATGGGCAGACTGGCCATGTCATACAGCACTGCCAGCACCAGCGGCTCTACGTCCTCGTACAACTCATGCTGCTCTTAAGTAACAACTTAATGTAAAGTGAACTGACCGACATGGAGTATGGGCAGACTGGCCATGTCATACAGCACTGCCAGCACCAGCGGCTCTCCGTCCTCGTACAACTCATGCTGCTCTTAAATAACAACTTAATGTAAAGTGAACTGACCGACATGGAGTATGGGCAGACTGGCCATGTCATACAGCACTGCCAGCACCAGCGGCTCTACGTCCTCGTACAACTCATGCTGCTCTTAAATAACAACTTAATGTAAAGTGAACTGACCGACATGGAGTATGGGCAGACTGGCCATGTCATACAGCACTGCCAGCACCAGCGGCTCTCCGTCCTCGTACAACTCATGCTGCTCTTAAGTAACAACTTAATGTAAAGTGAACTGACCGACATGGAGTATGGGCAGACTGGCCATGTCATACAGCACTGCCAGCACCAGAGGCTCTACGTCCTCGTACAACTCATGCTGCTCTTAAGTAACAACTTAATGTAAAGTGAACTGACCGACATGGAGTATGGGCAGACTGGCCATGTCATACAGCACTGCCAGCACCAGCGGCTCTCCGTCCTCGTACAACTCATGCTGCTCTTAAGTAACAACTTAATGTAAAGTGAACTGACCGACATGGAGTATGGGCAGACTGGCCATGTCATACAGCACTGCCAGCACCAGCGGCTCTCCGTCCTCGTACAACTCATGCTGCTCTTAAGTAACAACTTAATGTAAAGTGAACTGACCGACATGGAGTATGGGCAGACTGGCCATGTCATACAGCACTGCCAGCACCAGAGGCTCTACGTCCTCGTACAGCTCATGCTGCTCTTAAGTAACAACTTAATGTAAAGTGAACTGACCGACATGGAGTATGGGCAGACTGGCCATGTCATACAGCACTGCCAGCACCAGCGGCTCTCCGTCCTCGTACAACTCATGCTGCTCTTAAGTAACAACTTAATGTAAAGTGAACTTACCGACATGGAGTATGGGCAGACTGGCCATGTCATACAGCACTGCCAGCACCAGCGGCTCTACGTCCTCGTACAACTCATGCTGCTCTTAAGTAACAACTTAATGTAAAGTGAACTGACCGACATGGAGTATGGGCAGACTGGCCATGTCATACAGCACTGCCAGCACCAGCGGCTCTACGTCCTCGTACAACTCATGCTGCTCTTAAGTAACAACTTAATGTAAAGTGAACTGACCGACATGGAGTATGGGCAGACTGGCCATGTCATACAGCACTGCCAGCACCAGCGGCTCTCCGTCCTCGTACAACTCATGCTGCTCTTAAATAACAACTTAATGTAAAGTGAACTGACCGACATGGAGTATGGGCAGACTGGCCATGTCATACAGCACTGCCAGCACCAGCGGCTCTACGTCCTCGTACAACTCATGCTGCTCTTAAATAACAACTTAATGTAAAGTGAACTGACCGACATGGAGTATGGGCAGACTGGCCATGTCATACAGCACTGCCAGCACCAGCGGCTCTCCGTCCTCGTACAACTCATGCTGCTCTTAAGTAACAACTTAATGTAAAGTGAACTGACCGACATGGAGTATGGGCAGACTGGCCATGTCATACAGCACTGCCAGCATCAGCGGCTCTACGTCCTCGTACAACTCATGCTGCTCTTAAGTAACAACTTAATGTAAAGTGAACTGACCGACATGGTGTATGGGCAGACTGGCCATGTCATACAGCACTGCCAGCATCAGCGGCTCTACGTCCTCGTACAACTCATGCTGCTCTTAAGTAACAACTTAATGTAAAGTGAACTGACCGACATGGAGTATGGGCAGACTGGCCATGTCATACAGCACTGCCAGCACCAGCGGCTCTACGTCCTCGTACAACTCATGCTGCTCTTAAGTAAGAACTTAATGTAAAGTGAACTGACCGACATGGAGTATGGGCAGACTGGCCATGTCATACAGCACTGCCAGCACCAGAGGCTCTACGTCCTCGTACAACTCATGCTGCTCTTAAGTAACAACTTAATGTAAAGGGAACTTACCGACATGGAGTATGGGCAGACTGGCCATGTCATACAGCACTGCCAGCACCAGAGGCTCTACGTCCTCGTACAACTCATGCTGCTCTTAAGTAACAACTTAATGTAAAGTGAACTGACCGACATGGTGTATGGGCAGACTGGCCATGTCATACAGCACTGCCAGCACCAGCGGCTCTACGTCCTCGTATAACTCATGCTGCTCTTAAGTAACAACTTAATGTAAAGTGAACTGACCGACATGGAGTATGGGCAGACTGGCCATGTCATACAGCACTGCCAGCACCAGAGGCTCTACGTCCTCGTACAACTCATGCTGCTCTTAAGTAACAACTTAATGTAAAGTGAACTTACCGACATGGAGTATGGGCAGACTGGCCATGTCATACAGCACTGCCAGCACCAGCGGCTCTACGTCCTCGTACAACTCATGCTGCTCTTAAGTAACAACTTAATGTAAAGTGAACTGACCGACATGGAGTATGGGCAGACTGGCCATGTCATACAGCACTGCCAGCACCAGCGGCTCTACGTCCTCGTACAACTCATGCTGCTCTTAAGTAACAACTTAATGTAAAGTGAACTGACCGACATGGAGTATGGGCAGACTGGCCATGTCATACAGCACTGCCAGCACCAGCGGCTCTCCGTCCTCGTACAACTCATGCTGCTCTTAAATAACAACTTAATGTAAAGTGAACTGACCGACATGGAGTATGGGCAGACTGGCCATGTCATACAGCACTGCCAGCACCAGCGGCTCTACGTCCTCGTACAACTCATGCTGCTCTTAAATAACAACTTAATGTAAAGTGAACTGACCGACATGGAGTATGGGCAGACTGGCCATGTCATACAGCACTGCCAGCACCAGCGGCTCTCCGTCCTCGTACAACTCATGCTGCTCTTAAGTAACAACTTAATGTAAAGTGAACTGACCGACATGGAGTATGGGCAGACTGGCCATGTCATACAGCACTGCCAGCACCAGAGGCTCTACGTCCTCGTACAACTCATGCTGCTCTTAAGTAACAACTTAATGTAAAGTGAACTGACCGACATGGAGTATGGGCAGACTGGCCATGTCATACAGCACTGCCAGCACCAGCGGCTCTCCGTCCTCGTACAACTCATGCTGCTCTTAAGTAACAACTTAATGTAAAGTGAACTGACCGACATGGAGTATGGGCAGACTGGCCATGTCATACAGCACTGCCAGCACCAGCGGCTCTCCGTCCTCGTACAACTCATGCTGCTCTTAAGTAACAACTTAATGTAAAGTGAACTGACCGACATGGAGTATGGGCAGACTGGCCATGTCATACAGCACTGCCAGCACCAGAGGCTCTACGTCCTCGTACAGCTCATGCTGCTCTTAAGTAACAACTTAATGTAAAGTGAACTGACCGACATGGAGTATGGGCAGACTGGCCATGTCATACAGCACTGCCAGCACCAGCGGCTCTCCGTCCTCGTACAACTCATGCTGCTCTTAAGTAACAACTTAATGTAAAGAGAACTTACCGACATGGAGAATGGGCAGACTGGCCATGTCATACAGCACTGCCAGCACCAGCGGCTCTACGTCCTCGTACAACTCATGCTGCTCTTAAGTAACAACTTAATGTAAAGTGAACTGACCGACATGGAGTATGGGCAGACTGGCCATGTCATACAGCACTGCCAGCACCAGCGGCTCTACGTCCTCGTACAACTCATGCTGCTCTTAAGTAACAACTTAATGTAAAGTGAACTGACCGACATGGAGTATGGGCAGACTGGCCATGTCATACAGCACTGCCAGCACCAGCGGCTCTCCGTCCTCGTACAACTCATGCTGCTCTTAAATAACAACTTAATGTAAAGTGAACTGACCGACATGGAGTATGGGCAGACTGGCCATGTCATACAGCACTGCCAGCACCAGCGGCTCTACGTCCTCGTACAACTCATGCTGCTCTTAAATAACAACTTAATGTAAAGTGAACTGACCGACATGGAGTATGGGCAGACTGGCCATGTCATACAGCACTGCCAGCACCAGCGGCTCTCCGTCCTCGTACAACTCATGCTGCTCTTAAGTAACAACTTAATGTAAAGTGAACTGACCGACATGGAGTATGGGCAGACTGGCCATGTCATACAGCACTGCCAGCACCAGAGGCTCTACGTCCTCGTACAACTCATGCTGCTCTTAAGTAACAACTTAATGTAAAGTGAACTGACCGACATGGAGTATGGGCAGACTGGCCATGTCATACAGCACTGCCAGCACCAGCGGCTCTCCGTCCTCGTACAACTCATGCTGCTCTTAAGTAACAACTTAATGTAAAGTGAACTGACCGACATGGAGTATGGGCAGACTGGCCATGTCATACAGCACTGCCAGCACCAGCGGCTCTCCGTCCTCGTACAACTCATGCTGCTCTTAAGTAACAACTTAATGTAAAGTGAACTGACCGACATGGAGTATGGGCAGACTGGCCATGTCATACAGCACTGCCAGCACCAGAGGCTCTACGTCCTCGTACAGCTCATGCTGCTCTTAAGTAACAACTTAATGTAAAGTGAACTGACCGACATGGAGTATGGGCAGACTGGCCATGTCATACAGCACTGCCAGCACCAGCGGCTCTCCGTCCTCGTACAACTCATGCTGCTCTTAAGTAACAACTTAATGTAAAGTGAACTGACCGACATGGAGTATGGGCAGACTGGCCATGTCATACAGCACTGCCAGCACCAGCGGCTCTCCGTCCTCGTACAACTCATGCTGCTCTTAAGTAACAACTTAATGTAAAGTGAACTGACCGACATGGAGTATGGGCAGACTGGCCATGTCATACAGCACTGCCAGCACCAGAGGCTCTACGTCCTCGTACAACTCATGCTGCTCTTAAGTAACAACTTAATGTAAAGTGAACTGACCGACATGGAGTATGGGCAGACTGGCCATGTCATACAGCACTGCCAGCACCAGCGGCTCTCCGTCCTCGTACAGCTCGTGCTGCGAGATCTTCAGCTGGAACTTTTCCAAGTTGGTGGCGTTTAAGCTGGAACAAACGGATAAATTAACAGATAAATAAATATTAACAGCTTTTAAATTAGTTTCATGGTCATTGAGATTTATAGATTCTAGTATGTTCATACTTTGAGTTAGAGAATAAACTAATAAAATAAAACAGTATACCTATAGGTACGTTAATTTACATATAAAATAATAAATTCGGAGAAAGCGTTGATGTCTTTTGTAGAAAAATCTATAAAGTGCACGTCGTTCACGTGAAATGTACGAATTCTATTAACATTTATTAAGGTTCCTTACACAAAAGCTAAAATAGGAGCCCTTATAATTAGACGATGACGTAATGTTACAGCTTTATAAGGTTTGTTTTGCTTAAGAGGATAGGTCTAGGTCACTATTACTCTATTTGGAATGAGCCGCAGTGCGAGAGGGACGGATTCCGAAAAAAATTACAAAATGTCAATTTGCTTAACAAATTTATAAAAAAAAAACTAAACATTGTATGAAATATTTTTATGGTACAGAGTTTAATGAAGTTAAACAGGTTTAACGAGAATTTTTTCATTTGTTTTTTGAAGAGACAGTAATCGAAACACACTATAAGAATTTTAGTTAGAAACCTAACAAATGTTATAATAGCAGACGACGATATACGACGATCCATAATTTTAATCGACGTGGTTCTGAAAATAATAATCGACGTTAACATCCTGAAACGAGCTTAATAAATGACGTCAATCGCGTTACCCCTTCCACTCACGTCTGAGTAAAGAGTGCTAAATCCCAAACGTACCTTAAGTAGCGAGCCGTAAATCAGAACAGTAACGTGAGATTTACATGGAAGATTCGCCGGCGGAGGCTTGTTGGTTTTGCGCGGGACAGAGCGCCCACGTGCGTCGCATGCCTCGCCTGCCGAGGGGCGAAGCTCCGGCGACGAAGCCTTCCGAACAGAATACTAACTACCTCCGAACATACGTGTTGCGAACTGGATTTGTAGCCCGCTCCGATAACCCCCACTTAGAAATCACGCCGCAAGCCACCTACTATAAAATTTATTGACTCTCTTTTTGGACAGTGTGCAAGTCAGGTGGAAATTCAAATTGCGAGGGCTTATCGCATCTTAATACTTGCGGATTCTGAACAGGATGCTTTAATAACCCACATTCTTATTCCACTTAGAAACGAGAATGTTACGGTACAACATAAAAGTAACGAAGTTTTTTCGTCGTCCAATAAAGATGACTGCGTCTCCCAAAAAAGAATACAAAGACCGCTCATCTCATTCCACATTTACGTGGGTAAGCCAATTTCGGAAAAAATTATGCGAAATTAATCCGTGTATCAAAGCGACCCTTTCTCTATGACACATGAATTCGCCCATAACAAGACCCGTCATATCAGAGACGAGGCCGTGGAGTAGAAGGAAGCCATCATGCATTCATTCCATTTAGTTTTATTGTCCGACCCGCGCCTATCGCGACTCAAGCCCGTAACTGGATTTTAAATAAGATGCTCTCAAAGGCTTGCAAAATTTGTGTTTCACAAGATAAAGAAAGGTCGCCGGCTTACGCTGTCGTATACTCGGAGAATCGGGTTATCGTTCGACGATATGATAGTTTGAATAATACTTTCTATGCTTTTACGTTCTTGAATTTAGAACGGAATCCTTTCATATAAAATGTATCTCAATTTCAGAAAACTATTTCTGAACGGCAACGTTGGGTAGGTACATTCTTTTCAGAGTTTCCCGGGGAGATTTGGCCTAATATTTGCTTTGGTGAAATTACATCGTCGGCCGCAGCGGGCAAGCTGTTTGGTTTTGATGCATAGTTCACTAGCTGGCGCAAAACGAGATAAAAACGTCGCAACTGACTCAACTTGTGTACTTACTTCACTGGTAATGTTGCCGTTACTAAGTTTAATAGCAGTTGTACTAACGAAGTAAGAAACAATTAAATTTCAAGGCTCGTAGTGTCGCGCATAAATCGTACTGGATGTCAGCTGTCGCCAACTTTTGGAAAATTCCCCTCTAATGTCCTTTTAGCGCCGTTTTTCGAGGAACAATTTTAATTAATATTTCTTAACGAACATTACTATTTAGCAGAATTGTTCTCTTAATATTATGAGTCTTTCTTCTGAAACAGAATGTAGTACTTTACCAGATTCACGAATTACCAGAAAAAGGTAATTAAATTAATCTTACATTGATAATACTATCACGATAGCGTTGTGCAAATCATATTTTTAGATCAATCTTTTGTTTTTATATCGCCATGATAATGCAAGATTGATAAAAAGTCTGTTTTGCAACGCTAAGTCTGCAGAGTGATAATTAGTTGTTTTATATTTTACTAGCCTTTGTGCGCGGGTCCGCCCATCTCTGCCCCGTTTTCGGCTTGGGCGTTATTTTATGAACCCCTTCATAGCCTATAAGTTGACCCATTTTCCTTGCGTTTTTAGAGGCCTTTCTGGCGCTCGGGCTACAAACTAACGCCGCAAGAAAACAAATCCTTTTCCGCTTGATATAATAATAATATACTATTTTCAAATAGCATGACTTATGTACATTTGCAAACTTGTCAAACAAAACGTCACCAACTAATATCTGTCATCTCTATACAAAACATCAATTGTTGACTGTGTGAGAAGGTTATCTAAGTGACACAGTTCTAAAGGGGGTCAGAACTCAGTTTACATGACCCTTTATTAAGGCCCGTACAACGCGAGCAGTTCAAACTTCAAATACGTTTCCGAACGGCTAATTGAAGACAATCGTTAAATTATATACATACCTATTACAGATTTTGTCAAGAAAAGTTTTAGAAAAGAGGTTAAATAAATTGAATGAATACTTTTATTTCAGCGTAATTTTCAATCAAACTTTTTATATTATATTGATTTAAAACATTGATCAGCTTTTGAAAAACTTGAGAATATTATGTTTCCTTAGCTGACTTTGGAATTTTTACTAAAACTACAGAAAATAACATCTTTTCATTGATATTCAATTATACTTCGCGTCATGTAAACAGGCCGCTGGCGAGGCTCCGATGGTCTCTTTCTCGCGCGCCTTACCCATGCGCAGACACAGCTCATCTCCCACTCTCGCCCAGTGGACTTTTTACCTGACACCAAGTATAAGGTTATTCTGAAGTCCAAATAAATAGAAAAGAACAGAGTAAGTCCACTGGTTAATGTTGAGCTGGACCTGAATGACATCGCTTGTAAGACCAGAAAAGAGTCAATCTACGTCCTAAAGTATATAACGTTTTATTATTAATCTTACCTGGTCTCAAGGTCCTCCATCTCCCCCACAGTAGGGTTCTCCGGCCGCATCACGTTGAGGTCCTTGTACAGCGGCACCACCACCGCATGATCAGCCTGTTTGTCTCGCAGCTGCGTGCGCAGGATCAGCTGTAGGTCTTCGAAGGGGTCCTTGGGGGGCGAGGGGGTGCGGGCGTCGAGATCTGCGCCGGCGCCGCTCGTCTCGCTGCCCGCTGCTGACTGTTCGTATTCTCTGGACCCGTTGCTGCCGTTGCTGTGGAGAACACGGTATTGTTATCTTTATGTTATGTAGAGGTAATCTATCAAGTTTTCTTTTCACATTTTGTTATAATTATTATAAGATCCTAAAATTCAAAGAGAATTTTTTTAAGAGGTGATAGAGTATCCCTTAGTAGACCACAATTCACCGAAAAAAAATCTGCGTGATCTTTTTTTCACCATTCCATAGAAATTTAGTCAGCTGGTTGAACCATTTCGTAGTGAAAAGTGAAAAAAATATTCGGCCAATAAATGTTTTTCTTTATAATTATTATCAGTTAATGATACATGATCTACCCTAGAATTATTTTCACTTATTAGATGAATGTTGCCATCTTTACTGAAGGTAATATAAATGAAATCGTATTCATGGGAAAATATTAATGAGACAGTATGCCAATTAGGGAAAATTATGCAATCATGGACAAAGGACAGATTAATATTACAATTTAATCAAACATGGAGCAAATAAATGAGCAAAACGTAATGAAAAATCTATCATAGATAATAAAACTGTAACAAAGATGGAAAATCCTTGGAAGGTCAAATAGATAACTAGACAATAGAATTACAGGCTAGCTTAAAGGGAAGCACTCAGTTGTAATTTTAAAAACATGATTACATCACATAAAATTTTGTAACGTCATATTTTGAAATAGGTACATTTTGGGAATTCATGTAGGTAGAGTGTCTAATGAGGTGTTTGTTGTACACATTATCTTTATAATCTGTGATTTAATAAAATTTAGCATGTTTATAAAATAAGTACTGTTTGCCTTTACGAATAGGATATGCAAAAAACTGTATTTAATAAATTCTGTAGATCCAATTGTAACGTTTGTTTCCAGAAACTTTGGAGTTTAAAATCTATGCTTTATCAAAATTTCTGCTAATTTGACTAAAACTACTTGATCCATACAAAAACCTGCGTTTTAAATAAGCTCCTTATAGGTAACGTACCTTACGGTAATTACAGTAGATTTTTCCTAGAACTATTCAGGTACACATGTAAGTATAATCATATTTTAATTTAAACTCAAGTACAAAGATGATTTTGCTCGCAAATCTCACAATGAATAGAGAATCATAATTTTGATTGATCCTATTATTTAGAATATTATTGGCATTTCCATTAAGGCACGGGTACAAAAGGGTCTAACAAGAACTTTGAAACAACAGATTAAATCTTTGCTGAATGATCGTTATTTACTAAGTTTACACAGGTACTTTCTATTCATTTCAGAAATTACAATCATTATAAACAGGAGAAGTCGTAGAAATTTACTTGCGAAAATTCTGTTTAGGTTCTAATTTTGATTACTTATTTAAACAATTGCTTCAAGTTTCAAAGACTAGTTAATGTTAAGGGCTTCGTCCATGAATGGACACTCTTCTAGTTCTCAAAATGATCTTATACTAGAAAACAAAACGAATTACTTGAATATTCGTTTTCACGAGATAATTTGTTTATTGGTGTACTTTTATAAAAAACAGTAAAGAGATATTACTACATGCATAGACTGTATACACAGAATGTTAAAGATGATCTTTTACTATAGGGAAACCCTGAAATCGCGAAAAAAATAATCCGTTTTAAGAAATAAGGTTATCATCTTAACACAATATATTTGAGACTGTTGTAAAAGTTCTAAAGTAACTTATGGATATTTCTGAGTTTATTATTATTTAACATCAAATACCAGCCGGTTAAAATAGCTAATTCATTAATGTAATAAAAATCAGTGAGAAAAAAGCTTACCAGATAATACATTCTTGTATGCATACCAACCAAATAATTTCTCGACATATAATTGAAAAAAATAAAGTCATATTTTTGTGCAAATCCCGTTTTCTTTTTCATGTCGAAATCTAAGCTGATGCAAAAAATTTACACCATTTTCATCATCAAGTCATCTCAAATCTTTGGCACCAATTTGGCTAAGGCTTGTGTTATTATTGAATGTGAAAGAAGCCAAAGAGGTATGTCAGAATCAAAGCTGATGATGATTTGTATAATCCCTGCCGTCCTCTCAGTCTGGTCTGTTTTCATTATACTTGAACAAACTGTAGATACTAGTGACATGCTTCGGAACTTACTACATAACTACCATAATTTCTGATATTTTTTATATGCCTTTTGAAATAAAGTGAAAAATACCACCGGCCTAGAATTAGAATTACTATAATAGTGTAGCTACGAAGTGGTAAGAACTTTTTGCGCTAAGTTTAAAAAGTCAAATACAGAATTATTTTCGTTAAGTTTTAGGCCTAAATAGAGAACATATACACACTTATACTCGTAATGTTACGTATGTAAGCAATATTTTTCAAGTAGAGGTAAGTTTTGTAAATTGCATTAATTTTGACCTATTGTGCAAACTGTCACCTCTTCTATGCGAAAGATTTTTTTACATTGTCTCGTCTGCATGAAGTTTATTTGCTCATTGAGCTGGTATTGTTTGAAGTGGGGGACTCATGTTTCTGCTTGCTTTATACAGCAAATAATAGCGGAGGCGATGACAAATTAATTAAACTTATTGTATAGCATGTGTGGGTACATTGTTTGCAATAAAGAAGTGTCCCCTGCAGTATACACCTTTTTATTTTAATTTACAACAAAAGCGTAAATCCTTTTTATCAAATTACAGTACTGTTTAGGTACGAACGACATAAGTATAGATTTTAATCAACAAATACTGTTTTAATTTAAGAAACCCATACAGTAAAAACTATTCAGATTATCAACATTTGTAACGTTCTAACACATACGTATTGAAATGTTAATTGCTAGGAAAACTAGTTTCAGATTTTTAATATAACCTATATAGAGACATAAACAAATAGTTCAGTAAAAACGGAAAATATTACTGCATAATGTATCTATAATTGGGACAGTTGACCCCGAAAATGTAACTGAAGGCTGTACTGTACCTAATTTTGAGATTTTATGAAATGAGTGAATAAATTGACAGTTTACTGCACAAAAAACAACAGAATATAGAAGACATAACACACATTTTATTTCTATATGAAATAGTATAATATCAGAAACGTAAGTATTAATGGAAATTAGGACGGGCTCATAGCTGCTATGACAGCGTAGCGCGTAGCAATACGTAGCGGCTTAAACTATCCGAATAAGTCTTATAAAAACCGGACAAGTGCGAGTCGGACTCGCCCACCGAGGGTTCCGTTAAAGTCTATATTTTTTATGATTTAATTACAAATGTATAGTTTTCAGATTTTCCCTATGCTTGTAGTATAAGATGGTATTACTTGCCAAATTTCATAGTTAGTCAACAGCAAATACGAGTACCCTATAAATATTCTATGGTGGCTACACTGTTTTTTTTTTATTCCCAAACAGATGTAGGGATGATAAAAAGGTAATCCTATTCTTCGTATTTTCGCTTTAAATGTGTCATAGCCACTGAAATAAAATAGCCAAGAATGAGAATATAAAATAATACAAAGCTCACGTCGGTGAACAAAATTAAAGGTAAGTATTTTCAATGTATATGTTATCGGAAATAAAATGTGTCTGTATAGTTCTTAAAATCGTCATTCATGCTAAATAAATTTCAGGAAAAACATTTCCTGGGCATTGTATAGTATATAAGGTCCTACAATAATAAGTGACAATGTTTCCAGGGTAGATCATGTATCGTTAATTGATCAAATTCCAGTAGAAAAAAAAATTTTTGCTCAAATAATTTTTTCACTTTTCAGTACAAAGTGGTTCAATCAGCTGACTAAATTTCCATGAAAGTACGCGCAAAAAAATTTTTATTCACTGGAATGTATCCTATTAGGGATACTTTATCATCTGTTAACCTTATATATTTTCCTCTCAGTCTCTGAGATCCAGGTTCAGCATTTCGGAGGTTTGTTTGAAAAAATGTATAATCAATGCCCAAAATATGCTCAAAAATTGGAATTGACACTTGGAGTAAAAAAATCATCAAATCATATTAATGAGCACTGCTGATTAAATTGAGAATTTATATTAGTTTTGATTTTTTAAGATACTACGATCTTAGGACAAAAATAGCCATAAATTATTTTATAAATTGCATTGTGATTTTTATCAGTGACCTAACACTTCTAACAAACTTAGACAATCAAGATTTATACGACAGAATCTTCCGGTAAAGTAGAAATGAAAATAGTTTCAGATAAGATAAGGAGAGATAAGCGAGATGACATCATAAAGTAAATTTGGATTATTCATCATTTCTATGTTAAGAGAATGTTGTTACGCACTCTAAAGAAAAATTAATAGTGATTGGGAAAGGTATTTCCTTGTATATGTTCAAAAAGAGTAGGGTTACGAGTACCATCCGTATGGATTTGTCCAGACATGTCCGGACTTTCGGCCTTCCGTCTGGACTTTGTCTGGCTTTTTATATAATTTGCCTAGATTTTTGACTTAGAAAGAAAAACTTTTAATGATTGTTTTATATTCAAATTAAATTAATCACACTAATAATGTTATAAATGCAAAAATTTGTGTGTGTGTGTGTGTGTGTATGTTTGTTACTCTTTCACGCTGAAACGGCTGGACGGATTTGGATGAAATTTAGAATGGATGTAGCTTATACCCTAACTTAACACATATGCTACTTTTTATCCCGGAAAAAAGCATGTCGTTAAACCGAATAACACGCGGGCCCAGCCGCGGGCAAAAGCTAGTAAAAATAAAACAAAGTTAATACTTCATAATCAATCTTTTTAACTACCTACATACGGGGGTGTGGTCCCCGCACCCGCTTTTCCCGCTAAATGTACGCTGCGCGTGGGATTTCTTATTTCATGTTGTAACTAAAATATCCAGCTTTATGTCGGGATTTCTAAAATTTTGAGATAGCAACCCTAAATAAGAGGTACTACTGCCTCGAAACGCGCACGGGTCTGACGAGCTAACTCACTATTCTAACCCGTGTTCAATACAAGGCACGCGTCATGTAATCACGCACGGGTTTGTGATCGATTGGGTAAAAAAATAGAAAATAAGAACCGCCCTACGTGGGCATTCGAACAAATTGGACCACATAAAACTGAAAACTGAAAATCTAAGTCTTTACCCATATACCACGAAACTAGACTGGGGCTCATGAAACATGGAGCTGAGAGAAATTTTAAATTTAGAATCGGAGTCAAAAAGTAAAAAATCATATCTGTACATTGGATATTTTTGCGAAATTTAAATGAACAAATGAACTACCAACCATTATTGGAAATGTAAAGTCCATTACATGGACAAAACTATTTTATTTAATATACCATTTAGAGTTTTATAACAAGTAAGGAAACTGTAGGTCTACATTTTAAGAATATTTTGTATTATATATACGTAAATATGTAAGAGTATTTGTTTCTTAATAAAAAAATAAATAAAATGGGATTATTATTACCGAGGCCAAAACTTTTTTTTAAAATTGTATGTTCCGTTTTAACTCGAAAACCAATCAACGGATTTGCATGCAGTTTTCATTATAATCATCGTAGTTACCTTGATCAAAAAATATACTATAAGGGGTGTTGATAAAATAACCGCAAAGTCGAAAACCGTCGTCGATAATAGTTTTTATCCCACGCAAAAATAAAAGATATTCGTTGAAAGACAGTAAGCTAGTACGTAATAATTTTAGTTGGATTTCAACGACTCTGCACTGGCTAAACCATAGATTTACTAGGAAAGGATGACATATGCTTTGCGCAAATATGAAAATTTCAAACATTTTTGCACATGGAAAACACGTTACAGAAGCACACATAATAAGACCGTGCTAGAGGTGTTTAAATGTAAAAAGCATGGCTTTAACTACCAAGCCAAGATCAAAGTATTTTAATTTTAAAAGAACATACATAAATAAGTATAGAGTTCAATGTACTTGGTTTGACAAAGTTATCAATTTAACAGTTTAATCATGCCCAACAAAACAATCATGAAGAATTTTATGGTGCAAATTAATTTTCTTATCACAAATCCGTCAGGCTTAGGTTCGTTTGCTTAGCTGCAGATTTTTTTTCTTCATGAAAATGTTGATGTTTGTGTGGGAATTTCCACATTTTATTAGGACACGGTGAAAAATAAATATTAAATCGTAATAGCTAATAGTCAACACAGATATTAGAGATTGAGATAAAGCGAAGAGACAAAATGGTAACTGCTTATATTAGTTTTTGGATTGGTAGGTAGATATTTTAATTTGTGGCTAATTCCATATGTATGTTTCCTCAACTTCATATGTGCTCTTAAGTCGAATGTACTCCATAAAGTCGCCCGCACATCAGCCTAGGCAGTTGTATCTAAACATTATCATAATTGAAATTGAAAGTGTATAAAAATGGTTAACTCAAACGGCATGGTCAGTCGCTCAGTGTAAAGTGGACAACTAACTTTGTTTTACTTGTTAAGAACGTTAAAGTTAAAAATATTTTGGTCTGTGGCAATTCACGTTAAAAGTTCAGTTAAGTTTATAAATCAGCAGTTTAAAATTTTAAAATCAACGGTTTCGTCCTCTGCCGGACATAGCCCTTTCCAAGATTTCGCCACTCTTTGCGGTCCTCCTGGAAGAAATGCCCTTACTCACACACGCTGGGAAGGCGAGTTGGTGAGCGCCGTGCCAAAACCCTCGCCCTACGTATTCTACGATACCAACACGGCATATCTATAGGTATACCCACTTGCCGGGCCTTATATAAAACAGACTGGTGACGGGCAGCGGCGTCACTGGTGCAAGGAGTTCGGCACCGCGCTCACCAACCCGCCTGCCCAGCGTGCGTGAGTACGGGCATTTCTTCCAGGAGGACCGCCAAGGGTGGTGAAATCCTGGAAAGGCTTATGTCCAACAGTGGACGAAACAGGCTGATGGATGGATGGATGGATGGATGATCTGATCGCAATATGGCCACCCCAGATATGTCTCAGGCATGTTGGGCCACTACACTTGGTCGTGCCTGTTTGAGAGCTGTCCTCTTAATCTCCCCCGAATACCTTCGGGTGAGTTTGTGAGTAAGATAGTGTAACTCCACAGTCGAGCCGGCATCAGCTCTACCAGCTGATTACCTGTCGATTTATCAACCAAACTTATACTAAGCTATTTTCGTAAATTGCCACAGACCAAAATCTTTTTTAATTGTAACTTCTGTTTAAGGGGGTAACTTTTTACCTCGGTACAAAATGCACATCATAATATTGTTTTCCTTACTTTTGAATAAAAAGTATGAAATAGATGTGTTTTAAAGCAATTTGCGGAAATAGTTTATTAATAAGGTCTTCACAAAAAAATTACGTACTTTTTAATGTATTACATTTTGTTTGCATTACAATACCAAACTTAAAAGTGTGTTTACAGTTATAATGTAATGCAGCTAAAATGTAATGCATAAAATTGAATAATTTTTATGTGATCACCTAACTGTTAACAAGCAGTTTGCGCGAATTGCTATAAAACGCATTTATTGCAAACTTTTTATTCAAAAGTAAGGAAAACAATATTATGATGTGCATTTTGCACCGAGATCCTCCGTTACCACCTTAAGCTGTGCACTTTGTACTAAGCGACTGACGTTTAACCTTAATCTACTTACATGGGTGTGTATCACAAGCATTACCTATTTATACTCATAAAAAACATTAGGTAACACGAAAACCAAATTAGAGATACCGATTAGATAAATATTATCTACTCGTATTGAACGGATCGATGGACACTCGTTAGTAATCGCGTGTGCACTCGATTGTCATCGCCAGTTGTCAGCTTTGGTCAGACTAATGTTGTTTACTTACATTATTGTCGTTTGACTAAATATTAACATATTTTATGTATACTTGTGTGATATAGAAAAGTGTCTGCCACGTCCATTTCGATGTAATGGCTTAAGTATGATAGTGAAGCCTCTAAGCTGCTAAAAACATTTTGTAGAAAACTGTACATCATAAACTTCTGGCCCAAATACACGTCATTGTAGCCAAATAACAGTATCACCACCATTCACAAGAATACAGCAAACTATGAACAAAAGCCAGTTTTTCTAAGAGGTGCAGATTTATGTAAATCTATTATTAAGAAAAGAGCAAATAAATCGATTATTACAAATACGTATAAAACTTCGTCTAAATATTCAATACCTGCTCTCAGTACGAGAGCTGGTGAAAATCATAATAAAGCAACTTTAGTGAATGAAGCCCAACTTTCTCACATTTCTAATTTTAAGCTATCTAAGTAAACCATAAATTTACAATGGTAAATTCTAAAATTTCGTTTGATGTTTTATTGTAAAGTAGCATGGCTCGAATGTGGAGATACCACCATCTTACTCGCAAAACCCCCCAAAGTTATTCGGAGGAGAGTAAGAGGACAGCTCTCAAACAGGCACAACCAGGTTCCACCATGCCTCGGACCGATTGATGGCGGTATATCAATCCCCACTGGTGACGAACAGCGGCGTCACTAATGCGAGGGTTTCAGCACCGTGCTCACCAACCTGCCTGCCCAGCCTGTGTCAATATGGACATTTCTTCCAGCAAAACCGCTAAGAGTGGTGAAATCTTGTAAAGCCATCTAGCCTTTGAATCGTGCAGCATTGGACCAACCGGGCTGATGGATTTCCCATAAGAGATTTATAGAAAACTATAAGACAATAGATACTAATATTATCCCAAGGTACGAGTAGGTATAATTTTCTGCAGATAGACGTCTTACTGCCGGCATTGTCAATTGTATCCATTTCATGCAGTTTAAATAAATCAGCTGCGATCAGTGTAAGTGATGCATTATACATTACAATTGTATGCCGGGAGAAAACAAGAGCTGCACTGATTTATCGACATTTAAGTATTGCCTTCAAAACTTAACTATAGATCTCACAATGATATTACATGATCCCAGTTTTCATTAAAAAAATATGGCAGGTTTATTACAAAATCAGGTTTTTATCAAAAACCTAGGCTTTTGATCCCGCATCGCGTCTACCGCCCCCGCGCTTCATTATTCGGTGTAACAAATAAAAAACAAGGCCCATAAGTCCATAAAGACGTGTTAATAATAAACATATTGTATTATATTTATACATATATACCATATTGTATTATATTTATACATAAATAGGCACCGCGCTCACCAACCCGCCTGCCCACCGTGTGTTTGAGTATGGGCATTTCTTCCAAGAGGAACGCCAAGAGTGGCGAAATCCTGGAAAGGCCTATGTCCAGCAGTGGACGAAACAGGCTGATGGATGGATGGATGGATATATACCATGGATTTTCGACTCGCGCAAATGCACATACGCTTACACGCGCACACAAACACATTCCCTCTCACATACATACACACCCCCACACACACCCTTATTAGTTTCTGTTATTTTATTAATTATATAATCTGTAGTTCTTTGTACTACCTACAAGCAGCATAAGAATAATGTAACAACTAGGGAAGAACGGTCCCTTCTAATACAGGTTTTGTCAGCTTAAAAGAAGGGTCCAAAGTTCTTATAAATTACTTCCTGTGTATAAATAAATAAATTTTGTGTTTGTATTTTGTATAATAGACAAAAAAAAATTCAAAATGAGGCTTTTTTATAGCGCTAATCATTAAAAATGAGAATTTATTTTTTGAAAATTAAATTATCCAAATGATCACGGCACCCCTAAGCGACCTCTAAAACTATCGATGACTAGCAATATATAGCAAGTCGGTTCTGTGATGTTAGCCATTTCTCTTCGGATATTTTATTTTAGAGCAGCAATTGACCTCGGTTAACACCCTTTACTTATTAAATAACCCCGAAAAAGTCCATTGGAGTTAGTCGAGACTACACAAACCCAAAGTCGATTGCTATAGTTTAGCTCATCGATAGTTGTAGAGGTCGCTTAGGAGTGCTGTGATAATTTAGATAATGTATTTTTCAACAAATAATTCACTTTTTGTAATGACTACAGCAAAATAAAAATACGTTTCTCAATGCTATTAGTATTTTATTAATTAATTATTTACATAATAAATAAGGACTCATGGACCACCTTGTATTTTATTTGTTACAACGAATGATGAAGCGCAGACGGTAAAACGGTTGCGGGACTCTACCAGAGGTTCGAGATTTGATTCTTGCTCGGGCATGTATACATTTCTTTTAGAATGTATGTAGGTATGTCTCTAGTATTTTGTTGTGAAACTAAACTTAAGCTAATTGTAAACACAAAAGAATCTGAATCTGTGCTACCAAAAATATATTTAGAAAAACCAGATATTGGCTTTTAATTCATAGTAAATTGTGCCTTTTTTAATAAAAGCAAAAAAAAAGTACAGTAAAATGTCATAATTCGCCTAATAATTTCCCACTGAGGGGTCGAAATATAGCGCAATTTACTGTCATTTTCTTTGCTCTTATAAAAAAGAACACAATATATAATAAACAAAATTATATTTATGATTCTTGCAATACATGTGATGAAGTCTAATGAAAAAAGTAATTTTGATAGGACACATATATATAAAAATATATGGTAGTTGTTTTAAAAAATATATGTATTCATGAAGTCTAATGAAAAAAATAATTTTGAAAGGACAATTATATAAAAATATATATGTGTCCTTTCAAAATTACTTTTTTCATTAGACTTCATGAATACATATATTTTTTAAACTACTACTATATATTTTAAATACAAAAATATATATGTGTCCTTTCAAAATTACTTTTTTCATTAGACTTCATGAATACATATATTTTTTAAACTACTACTATATATTTTAAATATAAAAATATATATGTGTCCTTTCAAAATTACTTTTTTCATTAGACTTCATGAATACATATATTTTTTTAAATTAGTGGTTTTGGATTGTATGGAAAAATTGAAATTCAAAATTTGTCAATAAAGGTTAACATGTTCAGGGATATATTACCTATAATAAAACAGTTTAGAGTTTAGGGTAAGGGCAGTTAAGTTTAGGGCCACCTTCTTAGACTTTGTAGATGGAGCAACGTAATGTCATTAATACCACATGATCGCCACAGATAAAATAAAACATCAGAACAAATAGACGTGAGGCTGAACACCCGACACCCTTCCGAATCCCGCTGCAAAATGCACATCATAATGTTGTTTTCCTTACTTTTGATTAAAAGGAGCGCAAAAATTGCGTTTGAAATAAATTAGCGGAAAAAGATTAGCCACAATTAGGGTTTTACGTTCAAATTCTATAATTTTATTATTTACATTTTGATAACATTCAATTAACAAACTTAAAAGCGTATTTATCGTTGTAATCGAATGTAATCAAAATATAAGGCATAAAATAACATAATTTTAATGCGAGAACCCTACTATTAGTGATCAATTTTCGATAATTGCTTTAAAACGCAATTTTTCTTAATTTTTAATTCAAAATTATGGAAAACAATATTATGCACCGGGATTCGGTTTTACCACCTTAAAACTCCATCTACAAAATTACTACTTTCCATTGTTTAATTCTATATACAAAACGGGAGTTGGGTTTTATATACCAAATAATTAAAGTATTAAGAAAATGATAAATAAATAAAATATTTAAAAAAATCTAGATAAAGCTCTTCGATATTGTGAAATGTCAAATCATAGAGTCGTTTGTAGCCCGCGCCTAGGCTAGATCTAGATTTTATAAAATGGCTATAAGTAGGTCAAATTTTAATATTACTAATTTAACCAATCTTACAATACATCTTCAGTAACTACTCAACACGATTTTTTTTTTCACATTTATGACCAAAAATATGTTTTTATATATTTTTTGCTTTCTGTCAATTTAAAAAATCTGGATATAGCAGTTGGCTTGAGAGGTTAATTACTGATAGTGTCAGAATAGCCCTGAGCTTAGTTTCTAGCTAATAATCGTACTATACAAAATATATTGTTTTGTTTTCAAATATTTAGAGCAAGAACTAAACACGCGATCTATCTGGGAGACGGACGCGTTATCGGGGAGACGGCGCGGGCGCACGTAAACACGCTGATAACGACATTCAGTTCACGATAACTACTCGCACAAACAAACATAATGCCCGATACTTACATCGTGGGGTGTAATGGGAATAGAATATCAGATACTTTGTGAAATTTTAGTACTTCCGGAAGTGAAAGTAGTTGTGATAATAATCGTCTATATCAACTTTTCCAATGGAGCCCGGCGAAAGAAAATCTGCTGTTCTATACATTTTGGTCGAACTACTATCACCAGTTTTCGTTTCCAAAACAATTAAAATTCATTTTTATATTTATCAATCGAGTCCTATTTTAGTTCTTCTTTTTCAGGCGCTTGTGATAAAAACTATTTTAGTATGTCGCAATTTAGTTGACATAATCTAAATAGTACGGATGGGAACCTAATTTTTTATCTGCATTTTTTGCGGTCTCAATAAAATTCTTCAGCGTGCCATAGATTTTTCAGCCCTGCTCTAGGGCGATATGGATGAGCTCTAATATCTTCTATGTACTTTCTTACACCATGTGTTTGTTCGTATTTTCGTAATAGAGATAGATTTTTTATTAAAACTCTGGGATGATCGGCACATAATGCAGAATTCAGAATCAGTATAAAGTAAAATCTAGGTTCTATGTAAGTAGCTTGTAGCCTGTACCAGGTATCATATAAATTAAACAATTAATTCATAATATATACATATTTATAATAATTTATTTCAATATATTTATAACGTTTTTTTATAAGTTATAAACTGATTCTGATCTTAATTTGTATATCGTAATAGATACTTGTAATGTTGTACAAATGTATGTGTAAATAAATAAATAATCTCTAATAAAATTTTCTTGGAGAATTTATTTCTAATAAATTGTTCTACTTTGTAATGCACTCTCATAATATTTATAGTTTCCCAAGCGAAGGATTACGCCATAAATTATATATCATAATAAAGTTAATTAATTATAATTTTCGAACAATAATTGGTTTAAGTTTACAAGTAGAAACTTCAATTTAACTTTAAGTTTTAAAGTTAAATGAAAGTTTTAGAAGCGTTTATAAAGGAAAATAGAAATTGGCTTCTTATTGTGTTGACATTTTACTAATTACTTAAGAGTGATTATCCCTAATTAGCGTTATTATATCTAAAACAAGATATCAATATGCTGCAATACGTGAAATTGCTACATTCCGATAGTCTAAATGTCTGATTTTTAAATAATTCGATATTGTCGATTTTCTGTAAGTTTTAATTAAAAGAAGCTCTATTTCGATAAACTATTGCATTATCTGTAGTTTAAATTCTTTTGCCGTAAGCATGGCCATAAAAATTGCAAAGCGCAAGATTAAACAATACAAAAAACATACCTTTACCCAACACAGAATATGCACACAAAAACACCACACCACTGCACTAACCTTTTTTGCAAAAATCTCTTCCTGAACTCAATGTACGCGGATCTTCCTTTATCCTCGTCGTCTCCGATCTTCACTCTTCCGTGTAGAGGGACTCTGTGCCCAGAGATTCCATAGTCCATTTGCAGGTCAACAATGAGCATAAGAGTGAAAAGAACCAGTCCAGCGCTCAGGGCTAGCGCTAAGCGTTCCTTCAGCTTCATGTTAAGCATGGTTCGCCCG